>OX422220.1:485023633-486223633 GCA_949130495.1 Sambucus nigra | reverse complement strand
TTGATCACCGACCAACTATACTTGGTTCGGTTTGGAATTCTTTGTATTTTCTGGAATGATTTTACCTTCCGACCAACTTGTTGGCCTATTTTCAAATCAAATGATACTGTTCTTCCCTCAACCGTAGTTGATTATTGAACTATCAGGTTCTTTCGAACTATCTTGTCCACTAGTTATCTTACCAACCTTAGTTGGTCACGCTAGTGTACACCTCCTAACCAAAGGAGTATATTTTTTGGTTCTTTCGAACTATTTGTCCACTAGTTATCTTACCAACCTTAGTTGGTCACGCTAGTGTACACCTCCTAACCAAAGGAGTATATTTTTTTGTTCTTTCGAACTATCTGTCCACTAGTTATCTTACCAACCTTAGTTGGTCACGCTAGTGTACACCTCCTAACCAAAGGAGTATATTTTTTGGCTCTTTCGAACTATCTGTCCACTAGTTATCTTACCAACCTTAGTTGGTCACGCTAGTGTACACCTCCTAACCAAAGGAGTATATTTTTTGGTTCTTTCGAACTATCTGTCCACTAGTTATCTTACCAACCTTAGTTGGTCACGCTAGTGTACACCTCCTAACCAAAGGAGTATATTTTTTGGTCTCGCCCTTTTTACCAACCGGAGTTGGTCGTGAGTTTGAACTATCGTCTTCTTTTTGCTGTCGAGCAGCGTAGTGTACAACACTAGTATTTCCCGAAAAACTTTCAAACAAAGGAGAGGAAAATGGTGAAAACATCATCGTTTTATTCATATTGATGGAACCGTTGTACATTTTACATCATTGATAATACTTGCGAAGGTGTTCACCATTCCAAGCATTCTTAAATTCTTCTCCTTCTAGAGTTGCTATTCGGTAAGTTCCTGGTCGAACAACTTCTGTAACTCGGTAAGGCCCATGCCAGTTTGCCTCCAATTTATTGTGTTTCTGAATTACCTTCTTTAGGACATAATCTCCTTCCTTTAAATCGCATTTCCTTACCCTTTTGTTGTAGAAAAGAGCTGTTCGTTGTTGATAAGCAGCATTCCTAATGGATGCCTTTTCTCTGACCTCCTCGAGCATATCCAAATCCAGTCTTCTCATCAAGTCACTGACAGGAGAATTGAAATTCAGTACTCTATGCGTTGGAAGACCCAACTCGGCAGGTATTACAGCCTCACTTCCAAATGCCAGCATATATGGTGATTCTCCAGTCGCTGCTCGGGGAGTTGTTCGGTAAGCCCGCAATACTGATTGTAGCTCATTAATCCAGTTAGCTTTAGCTTCACTTAGCCTTTTCTTCAAACCATTCAGCAGTGTTCTATTCGTCATTTAAGTCTGTCCATTGCTTTGAGGATGGCCTGGTGCTGAATGAACCTTCAAAATGTTCGACTGATGACAATAGGCAGCAAATTCCTCATTATCAAATTGGGTTCCATGGTCTGTGATGAAGGCATGAGGGAGACCATATCGGCAGATGATATTCTTCCAAACGAACTGGTATACCTTCTCGTACGTCATGTCGATGAGGGGTTCAGCTTCTACCCACTTAGTAAAATAGTCTACTGCGACGACGAGGTACTTGAATCTTCCTCGGGTGGTCGGCAATGGTCCCACCAAATCAATTCCCCACATGGCGAATGGCCAAGGGGAAGTTATGGGTGTCAACAATGCTTGTGGAGTTCGTCGGATAGAGGAAAAACGTTGGCACTTGTCACATTTCTTAGCATAGGCTATACAATCAGCCCTCATCGTCGGCCAATAGTATCCTTGAGTCATTACCCTTTGTAAAAGTGTTCGACCTGCTACATGAGCTCCACAAGACTCTTCATGGATTTCTTCAATCAATTCTTTCACCTCGGAGGGATGTACACATCTCTGCAAACCTGCCATAATCCCTCGTCTATATAAAATACCATTAGTTAATACATACCGAGCAGCTTTATACTTCAATTTTTTGGCAGCGAGCTTATCCTCTGGCAATCCTCCCTCTTCAATATATACCCTGATGGGATCCATCCAAGATGGTCTAAATCAAGGGTAATAACATTCATCGTCAAATTTTCATCTATGCTCCGACTTTCCAATACTTCAATTGGTATCGTTCTTCGCAGCTCGGTACGAGTAGCTGATGCTAGTCGGGCCAGTGCGTCTGCTTGTACATTCTCCATCCTCGGTATTCTCACCAATTGAATGGCATCAAATTCTGTCAGAAACTCCATCACCTTTGCATGATACTTTGCCATTAAATCTCCTTTAACTGCATATGTTCCTGTCATCTGATTTACAATTAATTGAGAATTACTGAATACAATTACTTGTCGTGCTTCCATAACTTTTGCTAAGTTTAAACCTGCTATCATGGCCTCATACTCAGCTTCATTATTAGAGGCTTTGAATTGGAATCGTAAAGCATATTCCATGTCAATCTCGTCTGGGGTGTTCAAAACAATTCCTGCCCCGCAACCTGCTGTGCAAGATGAGCCATCTACATATAATCTCCATATGGGCAACCCGTCTTCAAATTCCTTATCTGACAGGGTTCCTCGGTGAAATATTTGTTGCTTCTTTTCATCCTCCCTTGACATTTTTCGCTCCTCGTCGACCATCTCTTCTCGCTCTTTTACCAACCGGAGCTGGTCTGAGCTCGAAGTTGACGATCTGTCTTCATCCAAAAGCCCTTTTACCAACCGGAGTTGGTCTGGGTTTATGTCTGTTGATCCTGTAACATCCACAGGTTGGTCAGCGAGCACCTTTTGCTCCTCGGGGGTATCAGGGTATGTAAATTCTACTATAAAATCTGCTACAGCTTGCCCTTTTAATGATGATCTGGGTTCATACACAATATCATATTCACTGAGTTCTATTGCCCAGTACATCAGTCTTCCTGATTTTTCTGGCTTGTGAAGGGCTTGTCTCAAAGGCATGTCGGTATATACGACGATTGTATGGGCCTGGAAATATGGCCTCATTCTTCTACTTGCTTCAATTAATGCCAATGCCAATTTTTCTAGCTTTGGATATCTGATTTCTGCACCTCGAAAAGCCTTACTTATGTAATAGATGGGTTTCTGAACTCCATTCTCCAATCTAATCAATGCTGAGCTAAATGCATTCTCTGATACAGCCAGATACAAGTACAACTTCTCTCCTGTTATTGGCCTGGACAACAATGGAGGTGCTCCCAAATACTTTTTCAAGTCTTGAAAGGCCTTCTCACATTCATCAGTCCACTCAAAAGTTTTTCGAAGTGTTTTGAAGAATGGGAGGCATTTGTCAGTTGCTCGGGACATAAATCTGTTGAGCGCTGCAACTCGTCCTGTAAGACTCTGCACTTCTTTCTTTGTTGTTGGAGATCGCAGCCCTAAAAGAGCTTTGATCTTATCTGGATTTGCTTCAATGCCTCGCTGGTTGACAATGTATCCGAGACACATTCCTTCTCGTACTCCAAATGTGCACTTCGTCGGGTTGAGCTTCATCTGGTATTTATCCAGTTGATCAAATGTCTGAGCTAAGTCAATTAAATGATTTGCATCTTTCTTGCTTTTTGTCAGCATATCATCGACATAGACTTCCATGTTGCAACTGATTTGTTCGGTGAAAACCTTGTTCATCAGCCGCTGGTATGTCGCTCCTTCATTTTTCAAACCAAAAGGCATAACATTATAGCAATAAGTTCCCCTAGAGGTAATAAAAGAAGTACTTTCCCTGTCTTCAGGTTTCATTTTGATCTGGTTGTAGCCAGAATACGCATCCATGAAGCTGAGCAGCTCATGTCCCGAGGTAGCATCCACTAGTTGGTCAATTCTGGGCAATGGAAAATGATCTTTTGGGCATGCCTTGTTGAGATCGGTGAAATCAACACACATTCTCCATTTATTATTATTCTTCTTTACCATCACCACATTTTCCAGCCAGTCTGGATATTTCACATCTTCAATGAATTGGGCTTTCTGGAGCTTCTCGACCTCCTCTTGTATGGCTTGATTCTTCTCGGGGCTAAATACCCTTCTTCTCTGCTTTACAGGCTTGATCTCCTTATTCACATTGAGTTCGTGACATAAGAAGTTTGGATCTATTCCTGGCATGTCCTCATGACTCCATGCGAAAGTTTTCTTCCTGTTTCTCAAGAACATTATCAACTCTTGTTTTATTGAAGCATCCAACGACGAACCTATCTAGGTTACTCGTTCAGGGTGCTCCTCGTCCAGAATAACATTTTCTGTAGATTCTACCACCTGTCCTTTTACAAGTTGGGATTCATCCCTGGGATCAAGAGTTTCAATTTTTGTACCTTCCTCCACCTGGTAGGTAATAGTCTTTTTCCTTGATTCCTCAAGCTCCTCTTGCTCGGCAGATGAATAATAGCATTCCCGAGCTATTTTTTGATCACCTTTCACAACTCCTACTCCGAAGTTTGTTGGGAATTTTAAGCATTGATGCACTATGGATGGAACTGCTTCGAACTTCTTCAAACCATCTCTTCCCATGATGATGTTGTAGGCTGACTGCGCATTCTTATTCATCACAAAGAAGCGTATTCTTTCTGTTCGACAAGCAGGCCAAGTTCCAATGAATATGTCCAACTTGATCGTCCCAAGTGGAAAGACTTTCTCGCCAGCAAAACCCAGAAGGGGTCTATGATAAGGTTCCAATTGAGATAATTTCAAATTCAAGCTATCAAAACATGAATAGTACATGATGTCTGCCGAACTACCATTGTCCACCAACACCCTTGAAATCACCACATCTTTCATCCTCATTTTGATCACCAAGGGATCGTCGTGAGGGTAAAGAACACCTGCCAAATCGTTTTTTGAAAAACCAATAACTATCTTCTCTTTATTTACTTTCCTCGGACGATCATCCTCGGCAAGATTTATTCGTTGAATATATGAGCAGGCTTGAGCCTCTCCGAGATAGGCCTTTCTTTCTGCAGTAAGGTCTCCCCCTCCAACATCTCCTCCTGTAATAACATTACAATCAAATGACCCAAAACGTATGGAAAATACCTCTCGTTCAGGCTGTCTTGGCTTCTTTGGAAGATCGGGGTCTTCATCTGGATCATCTTCATGATCTCTTTTCTTTTTCTCCTCCTTCCGACGAGGAGATCTAAACCGATCTCTAGTTATATCATCATTCTTCCTTTCACCTCTGCGATCTACATACTTTGACAACTTTCCTCTTCGGATGAGCGTTTCAATCTCGTTCTGAAGGGCTATGCAATTTTTGGTCGTATGGTCATGATCTTTATGGAACTCGCAATATTTGGCCCTATTCCTCAGGTCAGGATTGGTCATCAGTTTATCTGGCCACTTGATTTCTTCGTTATTCTTGATTTCTTCCAAAACATGATTAATACCCATCTTCAATGGAGTATAATTATCATATTTCTTCAGGACTTCCCATGACGTCCTATTATTCTTGGAGTGCTTGTCACCACCATTACCTTTTTGCTCTTTCTTCTTAGATTTTTCAACCTCCACCTTGGTTTCTTTATCCATATTCTTCTTCGCAGCCATAGCCTCCTCGGCATTCATGATTTTGGCTGCTTTTGCCATCAACTCCGACATAGTTTTAGGTGGATCTTTGGCCAAAGTATAGTATAACTTGTTAGGCAGCAATCCACTCATCAAAGCAGTGATCGCTGTATTTTCTTCGTAATCTATGACTTCCAACTTCTCGTTATTGAAACGAGTTATGTAATCTCTAGTACTCTCACCTGATTTTTGTCTAACACTTAACAAGTGCGCTACTCGCTTTACCGGCTTTGCTCCAAAACAGAAATTGCCAATGAACAACTCGGCTAACTGAATAAAAGTCGAAATCTTACCCCGAGGAAGATTGTTGTACCATATCTGTGCAGATCCGGTAAGAGTTCCCGAGAATGCTCTACACCTCATCTCGTCGGGGACAGCATATATGTCGGCAGCAGCTTGGTATTGTTCTATATGAAGAACAGGATCTGTCTTTCCATCATATTTAGGGGTCACTACAGGTGCTTTGAATTTCGATGGTGTAGGAAAATTCACAATGGCCTGCACAAAAGGTGTCCCTTGAACAAAAGTTCTCTGTAAGGGATTCCTTTCTTTAACCATTTCTCCAAGTCTATCCTCCAATCGCTGAATGGAACCTTTCCATGCTTCATTTCCTTCCTCGAGCCGCTTAGTCCGAGCAATTGATTGTTCTGACGTAGCTTCCTGAGATCTATCTCGACGAGTAGCTGGTCGTGATTGTGTTGATCCTTCTCTCAAACCTGATGGTGGTCGAAAGCTTCTCGATGGGGCTCTAGGTGGACTCATATTTCTCCTTGGTCCTAACCGACTGAAAGGAGATACCCTGCTTAATCTTTCCAGGGCGCTAGTTCTCTCCGGAGAGAGGGTGATATGTTGATCTGTATCCATAGCCCGTATCGATGAAGTTCGCCCAGGTTGATAAGAAAAATCATTAGATTCTTCATTACGATATGACCCAGTACGCCTGGATCGCGATTGCCCACGATCACTCCTTTGCCTTGAATGGGTAGGTGCACCGCCGTGAAGAGTTTGAATGAGTTGCCTCATTGTTTCTTGCATGGCGGTTTGTCCTTCAGCCAGATTCGTCATAATTCCAGCCAGATCTGGAGGTGCAGATGGATTTGGAGGATTTCCAGCATTTCCAGCATTTCGATTACTGGATTCTGGATTATCTGCCATTGATGATAAATGATTTTTGGTGAAAAACGATGACAACAGTCGTTTCCCACAGACGGCGCCAATCTGTTGATGTAAAAAACTAGATCGATCTAATTATTCAATCATAGATAAATAAAATGAGACAAAGATTTTTAAAGTGGTTCAGCCTTATAAGAATGGCCTACGTCCACTGTTATGTTATTGCTGAGTGTTGTGGAATTCTTGATTACAAGTTCTCTCAAGAAATTCCTCCCCTTTGAATGAGGGTGATACAAGGTATTTATAGCCCTTAGGTTGTATATGAAAAGGTTGATACATTAAATGATATACATATGAAATGGTAATACATTTAATGCAGCGTGTGCGTCAAGATGATAAACATTTAATGAATAATTGAACTGTTGATTATCTGGCAGTTTATGTTACAGCCGAGATGCAGCTCAGACCGCCTTAGTTCCTCGGAGCGCTAGAGTACCTCGGAGCGCTAGAGTACCTCGGAGTGCTAGAGTACCTCGGAGTGCTGAAGCTCCTCGGTGTATCCTCGTTGCTCGGAGAGAACATGAGTTGGTCGGAGAAATGAACTTCCTCGTTGTTATTGTGCCACGTAGATTTGACAAATGTCTTCGTATTATTCGCCCACATCAGCATATTAATTTTGGTATCAACAACTTGATTACCAATTTATAAGATGTGAGTTTTCTTAAAGGTTTTGAAAGTTTTAAAAAGATTTTGTCTTTCTTAAACCTCACAACTTGTTTTTAAAGTATTCACACAAGTCTTTAAGAATAAGAATACGAGTAGTCTAGTTTAAGGAAAAAAAGTAAAGGGTTTTATGCTTCAATATGACTTGTGGTAAAAGTTTTAAAATTAAACACTTCAGAAACACAAAGAAAAATGTGAAGAAGATAAACAATAGATTAACTCCATAAAGTAATTTAACCTAAAAACAAATCTTATAAATTTTTCCTCTTTGATCAAGTGTCGAGACTCTCCAAACTATTTTCTCTAAAGTTATTGACAAAAGATACGTAAATTATGAAGTCAATAATCCATTTAACCTAAGCTCTTTCAAGGTGGAAGACAATCTTAAGGAAAATGGAAAATTATATCATAAGGGGATCAAAAGAACTTGAGTTTAGGAAAGATTTGGCTGCCAAAAAATTTGCATGTTTCCTAATAAGATATTTTGTAGAATATCTAACTTGTAGGTCAAGGTTGCAACCAATGAAGGTCTTGTCGTGGTTGCGACGGGGAGCATCGCTGCAATGAGGACCATCAAGGGAAGTTGTGAGGAAACATTAGAAAAAATGGTAAAAACTTTGGGCACTACCTGGACTAGAGAAGCCATACTTCACTACAGTGAGATACCATCAAAGAGACCAGTTTACATAGTTTATGATAAAAACAAGCCATGAATGTTTGAACCATTGCACCACCATTCATCTGATATACTTATGCAAAAGCAACTTCAAAAGTATATTTTCAAAGAATAGTATAATTGCATAAGTTAAACCATAAAACCAAACCAAACACACACGCACACACAAAATATTTAATTTGGAAATGAAAAGGTGTGAAAAGGTATTTAGGCAGTCCAAATACCTCAAACAAGGGGATACACCAATATAAGATTATGTGGGTTTAGGGTTGAGAATTAAAGCATGCCTAGAGAAAGTATACCATTGTTGTGATACACCGGAATGACCTTAAGGAATAATAAAAGGCATAAGTTATATTTTCTACATAGAATATGATAATAATGTTATGTATGGGGTACATGATTATACAAATTCTCTTATATAAATACTTCCACTTAAACCTTTTTTAGAATTTTCCAGTGGTCAAAGTCGACCTCTTTGCCTCAGTGGTAACTGAGTCCCACCACTACAACGCATTCCTAACTAGATTAAAGCAAGACAACATCTATTTTTAAATGTGTGATTATTCTACTAGATGTAATCGTCTCTCGATATTCATCCTCCACTATACAAAAACTGTGGAATACGATGAACTAGTGAACTCGGGACGGTTGCCTTTGCTAAAAGCACTCCAATCCTTCTCCTAAGTCGAAGTCACGTGCAGAGAAGGTGAATCCATGGGTGGTGTTTTAGGCTATTCCTTCCTATGGTAGCGGTTATTATCAGTTCAATGATGGCTATCAGTTCAGTCAGTGCAAGTATTGTCACATGTGGTTGCGGTTGTGGTCGTAACTGAGGTTGTGCAACCTCTAACTTAGTGGTAGTTTCCTGCCTACGTCGTGCTCCTTCTCTCCTCGTGTTTGCCACCAGAAAGGCAAAAATGGCAATGTATCAGTAATTGTATGACAATAAGAGTATAAATCCAAACAAATTAGCTCTAAAGTAGTCAAAGAACCCAATGCAAAAAAGTGATGGACGTAATCCATACCCTAGGATACTGTAACCTGGACCCCTTAAAATACATAACTAGATTGATCAGTTCTAAGTGCAGAAAATAGAAGTGTCAAATAAGTAATACATTTTAAGCATGGGCGAGATAAACAAAAATAAAATGAATGATGAAAATGCTAAATGACATAATCATTAATAAATAAAGCATCTCCAATACAATCCAACCACAATGTAATAAATTCCAACTAGTGGAATCGTATGATAAATCACCATAAACTAATATCCAACTATGAATGATAAACCAACTCTAAAATACATAATCTCATACAATCTCTCACTCGGATAAAAACTAAATAATAGCACGATGTCTGAACAATTGAGCATAAAACCATAATAAAATTAAAATTAGCGACATGTTTGACACCTATATCATAGGAAATGATGAATGAAAATGATGTTAGAGAAGTCCTCTAACTAATAATGATAAAGTTTATGGTAGCGACTGCCGCCTAGGACCAGTAAAATTAGCTCCACAAGATGATTAAACCTAACAAGTCTACAATGTGTAAAAACATCATTACATTTGTGCCATAGTAATGAAAACATATCTTACTTCGATATTAATTTAATTTAGGTTATACCAACCCAAAAAAACTATAATAATCCCAATCTCGAAGGTTAATACATATTCTTTAATTTATATTTTAATTAACTATTATCCTACTTTAACGTACCCGAGTTATAATTCCAGATATACATGTCAAGTATAATGAATAAAATATATAAGCTAATGGAAAATGTAAGGCCCTAAAACATGGTTAGGAATGTTAATTACATGATTAAGTATAAGTTATGAGTTATAAGTTGGTAATGGGTGTTAAACATATTAATTATCATGTTTAGGGGATGCGTACTCATGTGATATATATGTTGTTTACATTAGATATTAATCGAGCTTATGATCGGTGATAACATGTTAAGAGGATATGATTAGTTATGTGGTTAAATGCATCTGGAAATATGTTTTGAATGCATCATTATGTTTGTAAAAGTAAACTAGGGTGTTGGTGCGAAATTGACAATGTTTGGTCACCAAATGTGAAAGTTTTGAGATTGTCGATAAATTACAACTTTCCTGTTTGAGCCCAAATTAGGCATACTAATTTTATGATTTGGGAAAATATAAAATATTAAAGTTGTAGATATATAAGTTATCTACACGTAGAAGATAATTTGAGTAAATCGGGGTCCGTTACAGTGAGTTGTGATGATTTGGGACAAATCTGTCATTAGTGGAATTATTTGATTGGACCTTTTGTCCAACCAATCGTACATAAGCACAAGGCTAATTGTTATTGGACCCTTTATAACATATGTTCTAATTCAAAATCTGATATAAACCTTCTTCCTCGTGGGAAATGAGAAGGTTTGAAAGTTTTTGCCTAAGGAGAGAAAAAAGGGGAAGTTAAGGAAGATATTGCTTCGAAAAATTTCAGTAAATCGAGGAGTTCTTGTAAGGTGATTACCACTTTGTTAAAGTTGGTCACATGAATGAGTTTTACACTTTGATTATTTTTGTTTCTGACCTTGATAAAGATTTGAATGATACTCATATTTCCAAATCGTGTTAAAACAGGGATGGCTTAAAAACATACGTGAGAACTTGTGCTAGGATCATAAATGTTAACTTTAAAGTCCTAGATTTGAATCACCTTCTTGCGCAGATTTTTAATTTGGGAAATTCATGTAAATTGTAACACCCCACGTAATTCTGGCGTCGGCCGCCACCAAAACTATGTTGGGCGTTACTAAATTAAATACCACATTTAGCATGTGACAGATATAAGACATATAAATTTTTCATTCCACAAGGTAATAATTAAATAAATAATCATCCATGCAATAATAAAACCCGTCACCATGCTAAACTCCAAAATAATCCAACTCCATAATTTAATTAAAGCTCTAAATAAAATAATCCAATAAAGCATCTGCTTAAAACCATAAACAACTTTGGAACCGAATGGCCCAATAAAATCCATAATGAAGTCTCATAATATAAAGCGACTGAATAAGATAAGCCTATACTAATAAAATAAATAATTAAGATGCAACTCTAGCTACACCTCCAAAATGATCTCGAATAAATCCTATGCAGCTAATCCAAAGCTAATACCTTGAATGATAGTCAATGTAATGGATCAGAGCCCACCACGTGGATACCAGCTACTCCTCTCAAATAGGGTCCCTGAACCCAGACAATAGCATTATACGAAATAAATACGACCGTAGAATATTTTAAATTGAACGAGATATATTAATCGATAAATGAAATAAATCAAGATCAACCCATAGCAAAGTCTACCCAAAATCCGAGTCTCAATATTTAATTTTCGATAACTTCTTATTTTTTATTTCATTTATTTAATCAGATTTATTATTATTCTTATTTTATTAACATTAGCTGTAGTACTCTCGCATTTAAGTCTTACACCAGAATAGTTGTGGGACTCTAACCAAGTTTTCATCATTTTATTTGTGGGACTCCCGCTTAACGTCTTTCATTATTTGGTTGTGGTACTCCCGTTAGTTCTACACCACATCCATTCCCCTCACTATGGCCAATCAGCCCGGTCCACTACCTGCTCTGCACACATTCGTGAGGTTCCACGCATGACACGTCACTATAGCCTGTCAGCTCATTTAACCATTAGCCTGCACATACTTGTGACGCCATAAACACCCATATCGCTATAGTAAGTCGGCCCGTTTAATTGTCAGTCCTGCATATAACCGCGCCTCCAATATATTTTAATACCCGTTTTGTCTTCTTAGGTATCAATTATCAATTTATCAAGTTTTTCTCATTTATCTTAAATTAGCCCCTACCTTTATATCGACATAAAATCCACAAACACACTTAGTCCCATACCTAAAGGTCTCCAACACACAAGTATTTTCTAGCCTATCATCTAGGAAGAAAACCAACTCACCAATACCACTTAGCCGCACGCCCTAGGTTTGCTAATCCAAGGAACAATGTAAAAATCAGCCCCACCCCGGAATATCTATCCGTAAACCACCACTATATAGTCCCATACCTAGAAAGCGATAACTGCCCAAAGGTCTACTAACTAGTCCCATACCTAAAAAGCAGCCTAAATAAAGGTGAGCATACTATCTATCCCATAACCCCGTCATTCCCGCGGTGTCGAACATATTAAAAATAAATAAATTTCATGAGATTAAATTTCCATTCATCACAATAATTTCACCAATTTAATCCATACACCATTAATTAGACAATCAATGCATGTTTAATTATATAATTAATTAAACCATAGTTTCATATCAAATCATTCGATTTAGTATCACATGCATGTTTATAGAATTTAGACAACAAGAATTTACTATCGTGCGACATCCACAAAATTTCCACTATTTAACGTCATAAAACTTATCAAGCTACATTCCTACGTAAAAATCTACATGTGAATACCGTAACATCTACGACACCCAAATCTCTACTCTAACATGCAAGGTTTTGAGTCTTCATTCATATTAAAAAAATTCATAAAAACAGTCCCAAATTATATTCCACTTTTCCTAATTAATATCTCTAATTTATTTTAAGAAAGCACATGTATTTAGTGTGTAGGTCATAATTATTACGCATAATACTAAGGGAAAGCAATTGAGGTAACCATGACTGAGATTTGTTTGAATAAATCTGATTCTGAAGATGTGTTCCTCGCGAAAAGACAACAAAGTTTCGTTTTTGGATCAACTTAAGAAAATCTGGTTTATCTTGACAAATCTTGAGTTGAAAGTTGTGTAAATTGGGGCAAGGGCTCATTCGAAGAAGAAGATGAAAATTATAACGGTCTACTGCTCTTAGAGGTGGTGAAAATATGTTTGAAAACTCGTAACCCCGTGTTAATTTAAGTGGATAAATATTAGATAATTTAAGTGGCAATAGAATCCCATTCAAACTAAAACAGTTCACCTGTTAGTCACGCTCCAGAACCGTGACAAACGGTTAGTCATGATTCAAGGCCGTGAAAAATCTCTTAAACGGGATTTTTATTTTGGCTCTATTTTTATTTTTTTCTCCTAGAGAGTTTTATGTTTTGAGGACTCTTATAAACGACCCAAGACTTATATGTACTCATATTAGGAGTCTTTTAAGCTAGCTTTTCGAATTACGAATCAATTTAATTAATTACCGGATAAAATTATGGGTTGTTACATATATAATGTGTGTATGTTAGAAACATGTTTAGTATATGTTTCCACGATTGATGCCTGAGGTGAAAAGTATGTATGCTTAAGCATGTTAGGTTTTGCTTTAATGCCCTATTCCGACCTAGTTGTGTTAAAAATGGCATAAATCATTGAATACTTATTGAAATCAAGTAATTATAGTTGGAGATGTTAGATGAAATATATGAGTATAACATACTCTAAGATGAGTATAAAATACGTTGTGGTTTGGCATGAGGGTTGTGTTGAAGTTGAAGTTTTGTTATTGTTTTTCTGGAGAAACAATTTGGAAAAGGTTTTAATAAAATGAACATAACTTTGTCTAGAGAATTCGTGATTTAGTTTCGTAAATTATGTTAGAACCCTAATGAATAGGGTGTTATAGAAATGTGAAGTAGCATATTTAATTCCTTTTTAGTTATTTCAGATTGACCAAATTATGTGGTGTATTACTAGGTTTAATGTCATTTGGTGTATTCAAATACTAATGATGTTGAGTTGTTAGGTGGGGAAGTGGCTAATACTACTATACCAAGGAAATAGTTTTAGTATTAATCTTAGTCCCTAATTCAAAGTGAGTGAACTGCCCTATGAAATATAAATATTTATATTTTCATATAGAAATGTGTAGTTAAATACATGTGTTGGAATGCTTATGGAGTGATTTAGTATTTATGAAACATATGCATATGATTAAAAATGTTAAGGGTGTTATCTAATGTTATGGACTGTGGCAGATACTTTGTCTAATGTTGGGGAATGTGGTGGGTCCTAGGGATGTGGCGGTCCCGTTAATCTAACTTAAAGGTTTTTGTACTCGGGCATAAAAAAGGGATGTGGTGGTCCCCATTAATTGTGGCGGGTTAATTAGACTGTGGCGGGTCCAAGTTTGCGAGAGTTTCACAAATCATGTTGGGTTATAACATTAGAAAATAGAAATAGTTATTTAAATTGGTTATATGTGTAGTATGTGTGTGTATATGGTCATTCACTATGCTTTTCTTGCTTACACTCCTATAATGTTACGTCTCAGGTATACCTATCGTTTGGAGTTCACTGCCAAGTTAGGAAGTTAAATTGGGGAGTGGGGGATAAATAAAGTGGGTTGAATATCAAAAAGCTTTTTGGGTAAATATTAAGCTAAGTAACTTATGTAAGTATATTTGTTTATTACTTGTAAGTTATGTTTAAAGGTAGTTATGTTTTCATCTAAACATGCCTTTGAAAAAAAAATCTTGTGCTATTTTTCGAGAGATTTCAAGTACAATATTGTTTAATGGGAATTTATCTCTATAATTAAAATGATGATTTTGACTTAATTAAGTCAGGGCATGACAACTTGGTATCAGAGCATGGTTATTAGGCTCTGGACAGGGGGTGAGTGTCCAGATTGGTGGTGGACAATAGAAAGCGAGTTTGTTATGGTTAAGGATTTTGACTAACAATATTAATGTTCAATTAGTGTTATTGTATTTTGTTCAAGTTATTTCTATTGTAGTAAGTGGTGGATACACACGAGACGCATGATAGAGAAGAGGGTGAGCATCCTATGTACCTAATAGTCAGCAAGGACAGGGACATATTGAAGTTGATGAACCAGAGGTACAACGACAACCTATTGATGACATGGGAATAATATTATGTGTTGTGGAACAACTAGTGGAACAAGCGAGAGGTGGAGAACCTGGTGGAGATAGGGATAAATTGCATGAGAGGTTCATGAAGTTAAATTCTTCAGCATTTACCGGGACAACTGGTCCGTTAGTGGGAGAGGGGTGGATTAGAAAGATGGAAACAATATTCAAGGTGATAGAAGTGTGAGATGAATAAAAGGTTCTGTTAGCAACCTTTAGGTTAGAGGATAATGCAAAGTTATGGTGCGATGCTACAGATAGCTTACTTACTATGATTAAGGGAGTGGTGCAAGCAAATCCTCCACTAATTACATCGAAGAGGTTTATGAATGTGTTATTCGAAAAATATTTCCCAAGGCTTTATAGGAAAGAGAAAGAGGAAGAATTTATCATGCTGAAACAGGGGGACCGAACAGTGGCTGAGTATGAGACTTTATTTATATATTTATCTAGATTTTCACCTGATTTGGTGAGGACAGAAGAAAGTAAATGTGATCGGTTTCAAACTGGGTTGCATGTGGATATAAAAACCATGCTAATATAAATATCACAAATTACGTGGACTTAGTGGATAGGGCCATGGTGTTAGAAAAGTCAATGAAGGAAATGCAAGCTAAACATTCAAAGAGAGCTAGATACGATGGTACAAAATCATATGGATGGGAGACGGGAACCTCAATCCATAATGTAGCAAGAGGGGTACCTAAGGATTAAGGATTTAAAAATAGTAGAAATGCACCAGGAAGATTTCTAGCTCGAGATGGAAAGACTGGGATGAGTGGGTCAGAAATGCATATGTGTTGGAACCGAGGGCCATGTTTTATTATAGATGTGGTGGGCAAGGGCATATGTCTCGAGAGTCTACAATAGCTGACACGACACCTTTATGTTTCCATTGTCATTAACTAGGGAACTTACAAAAGAATTGTCCAGCGATGGGAGCTACAAGATCAGTTGGGAGTGTGACGGTAGGAGATTGGAGTTCCACACAAAATTTCCACAGGGGATGTAGAGGAGGTATATCGCAAAGCCAAGGTCAAGGCAGAGTGTTTGCACTAACGCGATAAGATGCACAAGCCACACCGAATGTAGTGACAGACACACTTCCTATTTATGATAAAGATGCTTATGTGTTGATAGATCCTGGTTATACACATTATTTTGCATTTTTACTTTATTTGTTGCATCTTAATAACCATTATAATCATTAGATTCTGGTTTATCTATTGTTACTCCAGTGGGGGGATTGGTTTTTATTAATAAAGTGTGTGTAGTGCGAATAGGTGAAAAGGAGTTGTTGGTTGACTTATTACCTCTCGAGATGCGTGACTTTGATGTGATGTTGGGTATGGATTAGTTGGCTTCATATCATGTATGTGTAGACTAATTTAGAAAGGAAGTAGTGTTTTGGTTACCGGGTAAACTTGAGTTTAAATTTATAGGGGAACAAAATGTCACTCCAACCTGAGTTTAAATTTATAGGGGACCGAAATGTCACTCCAACATGCTTGATTTCTGCTACAAAATCATATAAACTGCTAAGGAAAGGGTGTCAGGGTTACCTTGTTGATGTTGTGAACACACTAAAAGAGGATGGAAAACTATCAGATATACCAGTAGTTAATGAGTTATCAAATGTCTTTCCAGAAGAACTTCCGTAGTTACCACTAGACCGTGAGGTAGAATTTGTGATTGAGTTGGTACTAGGAACCGCACTGATATCTATTGCACCATACCATATGGAACCAATAGAATTAAAAGAGCTAAAAATACAATTACAAGATTTGTTAAACCGTGGTTTTTATAAGGCCTAGTGTATCACCGTGGGGAGCCCCAGTTTTGTTTGTAAAGAAGAAAGATGGAACTATGAGATTGTGCATCGATTATCGTCAGTTGAATAAAGCGACGATCCATAATAAATTTCCACTACCCTGCATTGATGACTTATTTGATTAGTTATCTCTAAGATTGATCTCAGGTCTGGATATCATCAGTTGAAAGTAAGGGACCGTGACATTTCTAAAACTGCTTTTCATTCCAAGTATGGCCATTATGAACTTCTTGTCATGCCATTTGGGTTAACAAATGCACCAGCCGTATTCATGGATTTAATGAATCACATATTTCACCTATACGTGGATTCTTTTGTTATTTTCTTCATTGATGATATTTTGTTATATTCTCATGGTAGGGAGGAGCATGACCATCATATGCATATTATTTTACAAACCGTGCGAGAGAAGCAGTTATATGCTAAATTTTCTAAATGTGAATTTTGGGTAGACAAAGTAGTATTTTTGGGGAATGTTATTTCTGTTGATGGCATTTGTGTTGATCCTAAGAATGTGGAAGAAATATCAAATTGGGAAAGAGTAACTAGTGTGACAGAGGTATGTAGTTTTTTGGGATTGGCTAGATAATACAGGAGATCTATACCGAGGTTTTCTTCTATTGCATTACCATTGACTAAGATTACTAGAAAGGAGAACAGGTTCATATGGAATGATGATTGTGAGAAAATCTTTAAAAATTTAAAGGGTAAGTTGACATCAGCTCTAGTATTGACTATTCCAATGGGTACAGAAGGTTTAGTTATTTATAGTGATGCCTCATATTAAGGACTCGGTTGTGTGTTAATACAACGTGGAAAGGTAATTGCTTTTGCTTCTCAATAGTTAAAGATACATGAACGCAACTAGCATATACATGATCTTGAGTTGGCCGCAGTAGTTTTTGCACTAAATATTTGGAGACATTACTTATATGGTGTTAGTTGTGAAATTTTTACAGATCATCAAAGTTTTAAATAATTGTTTACTCAAAAAGACTTGAATTTGAGGCAAACAAGGTGGATATAGCTTATAAAAGATTATGACTGCACAATACATCACCATCCTAGTAAGGCTAATGTTGTTGCTGATGCTTTGAGTAGAAAATCTCTAGGAAGAGTATCTTGTATTTATTATATTCGAGTTGACCTTATTAGAGAGTTAGCTTTAATGGGGGTGGAATTAAATTTAAATGAGTCATGTGGAATGGTAGCACATTTAAATGTTAGACCTATGTTGATAGACTGGATATGACAATCATAAGCAGGAGATATAGAATTGGAGAAAGTTAAAATTAATATGAAAAAGGGTAAAGCAAATGAATTTTCTATTCGTGATGATGACATGGTTATATATGATAACCGTTTATGTGTACCTAATGTGCCTAATTTGAGGAAAAAAAATTTAGAGGAAGCCCAATGTTCTTTATATATTATGCATAGAGGAAGCACAAAATTTTATAGAGATTTGAAGCAATGTTATTGGTGCCCAGGAATGAAACACGACATTACAGATTTCGTTGCTAGCTTGCTAACAGACGAAGGCGGAGCATCAGAACCCAAGTAATTTACTACAGTCCTTACCTATTTTTGATCTCTCGTTACTACAGATTTTGTTATAGGTTTACCAAAATCATCACGAGGGTTTGATTCTATTTGGGTTGTCATTGATAGATTGACCAAGTCTGCACATTTTCTTCCTATTAAAACTACTTACTCCATGGATAGATATGCCAAATATATGTTGATGAGATTATTAGATTAAACGGTGTACATGTTTCTATTATTTCTGATTGAGGTCCGAAGTTTACTTCTCACTTTTGGCCTAGTTTACAAAAAGCTTTGGGGACTAAATTGATATTCAGTACATCTTTTCATCCTCATACTGATGGGCAGTTAAAAAGAACGATGCAGACACTCAAAGATATGTTACGAATTTATGTATTGGAGTTCAAGGGCAGATGATGATAGGCAAGCTTTTTGTGTGTCGTTGTCGTGGAAAGCCTATCTAATCAAAATCCTTCAATTACCTACAAAAATTTATAACAAAATTAGATAATAGGGGTAAGTGAGGTATCAATCCAAATCAAAGGAGTGAAACGAGAGGAAAACTAATGTAATTCACTTTTTTATGTAATTTCTTTTTGGAATTTTTTCTTTTTCTAATTTTTTTAGCTTTTTCAATATTAAAACATTTTTTTGTGATGAGGGTGAAATAAAAATACACTAAATCAAAGATCTAAAGACTAACTAAAAAGTGTGATAAAAAATAAGTGAAATATAACTAAATAAAATGTAAAATATGAGATGAGTGAGGAAAAATAAAAGTGAGGAATAATAAAGGATAAGATGACACCAAATATTATAGTTCATCAAAATTAATTGATTCATTAAAAATAACTATCACAAGTTAGTATCAAAATCACAAATCAAATCTCGTTGCAAATGTAATTTTAATAATAACATTTTAGAAAATTAAATTCAACACTCCTACAACTCTTGAAAAGTAGATCCAAACATCATTTGACAAATCACCCGCTAGGATCGATTTACTAAATTAGTTTAAATCATAAAAATAAGCTTATAGTTGAAATTCAAATAAATAATTTCACATTTTAGAAAAACCTATCTCTAGTTCGATTCTAAAATGGAAACTAAGATTAGAATCTCGATTTTCTCTCGAAAACCATTTACCCTCTCTCGAGGGGTAAATTAAAATGTAAGAGTGCAAAATTAATCATCAAAGGGATATTGAATTTAAATAAACTAATTAAAATGGGATTAACATCAAAAAGGGATCACCACAACCCTTGAAAGGGGTTTCTAGCCGAACATGATGATAAAATACACAAATGCAATATTATCAACAAACTAAGCAATAATTAAAAAAGTATAGATACGAGAACAAATCTTCAAACAAGTCTCCTTGATTTGCAAAATTGAACTCTAGTCTTCATTGAGCTTGAGTAATGGTCATTCAATATGAGCATCCAAATATTTTTAATTCAATACATACACTCAATTGAATCTCTCAACAATTTGATTTCTCACTATTCTCTAAAAAAAGTATTTACAAGGTGTTTCTCTCTCTATGGTGTTTTTCTACTCTAACTATCTATCTACAAAAAAAACTAGTCTCTCCAAATGGGTCTTCCCTTTGCTTTTATAATGGCCACATTAGGGAAAGGGGAAATTTCGGAGTTTAAAGGTGCAAGTGGTTAAAATGAGCATTTGGAGGAATAAGGGTGAGGGTATTTTTAGAAAAAGTGTTAAGTGGCATTTAAAACATGTGGAGAGATTTCGTTTTGATTTTGCCTTTGGTTTGGGGTCTTCAGAGTTTGGCAGCTAAAAATCGGATAAGGGATAAAGTGGGACTTGGGTCAGTGGGGTTAAATGGGTTAAATAGGAAATGGGTCTTGGTTGTTGGGTTAAAGGGTTTTGTATTTGGGTTGGAGTAGGGGTAAATGTTGGGTTCGAATATGTGGGGTGTTCGGATGGCAGGTTTGGTGCAACAGGTTTCAGGTTTCAGGTTATGGGTTTTTCAAAAAGGTGTTGTGCAGGTGGGTTCGGGAAACTCGGGTTGGAGAATGGGTTGGGGTTGTTAGGTTATGGATAGTCAACTACGGGTTGGGTTTGAGGAGCTCGGGTTCGTGGGTTTTACCCTGGGGTTTGGGATCGCAGGGGATGGAGGTTGATTCGACAGGTTCGGATTCAAGGATCAAGTTCGCAAGGGTTGGCGGGTTATGGGTTTTTTGTAGGTGGAGGATAGAGAAAGTGGGTTTGAATATGGTGGTGGTTATGGAGGTATGGGAAAGTTGGTTAATGGGTTATGGTGGGTTAAGGGTTTTGAGTTGTGTTTATTGTGGGAGGTGATATTAGGAGAAAGACTGTGGGGTGGTTAGAGAAGAAGATGGGTGTTATGTTTGGGTGTGTGAAGGGGTAGGAAAATAGGGGTGTGGGTGTGTGAGTTTGTTTGGGTGTATGAGTGGTATGTGGTAGGTGGTGTGCGTGTGTGTGTTTAATTTGTGATCCCAAAAAATAAACTAAGACACAAAATAAAAATAATAATAAAAATAAAAACATGTAAAACAAATAAATAAAACTATACTAAAAATAAAAAATTAAAATTAAATAAGAACTCACTAAAATAAAAAAATTAAACGACACACAATAAAAACTCCAATATATACAATTATGAACAAATAAATAAACACAACTCAAATAAAAACATGAAAATAAAACTAATAAAATAAACTAACTAAAAATGAAGAAAAATAAAATAAAATAAAATAAAGGAAAATATAAAAACAACTACTCGATGCACAACAATAAAATATAAAAATTGCTAAAAATATATACATGACTCAAAACAAAATATAACATATAAAATAAATACAAACGACACAAATAAAAATCTAGAAAAATAAAGTAAAATAAAATAAATAAATAAATAAAAGGGGACAAACCAAACACTCACGGGGCTCGGGTGATGGTTTTGGGGATGGATAGAGAGGGTCTGGGATAGGCTTAAGGTACGGGGACAGGTTTAGCTACTTTCAACTACGCATATGCCTTGATTTAGTGCATTTGAATCCGCAAGATGCATTTAACCTGCATAATAAACATTTATGCGCATAAGACCCAATTTATCGAGAATTAGCAATTAAAAATTGTCTATTCGGGGTATAAAATATACACTTTTGGGTGCTTATCAGATGGGATGAACACTTGTCACTAATAGAGTTTGCTTATAATAACAACAATCATTCGAGTATTGAGATGGCTCCTTATGAAACCTTGTATGGAAGAAAGTGCACAACTCTAGTGTGTTGGACTGAAGTAGGATAACGTAAAATACTTGGGCAAAAAATTGTTCAATAGACTACTCAGAAGATAAGTCTTATTCATAATCACTTGAAGGTGGGGCAAAGTTGACAAAAAATCTATGTAGATAATCGAAGGAAAGAATTGAAATTTGAAGAAGATGATCGAGTATTCCTACGTGTTTCTCCTTGGATAGGGGTTATGAGATTTGGGAATAAGGAAAAATTAAGTCCTAGGTACATTGGCCCTTATGAGATAGTGAAATGGGTTGGGTCTGTAGCTTATAAATTGTCTTTACCACCAGAATTGTCTCGAATACACGATGTTTTTCATATATCAATGTTACGTAAGTATGTACCCGATCCTTCACATGTGTTAATTTCACAATCGATAAAGCTTCAAGATGACTTGACCTACGTGGAAGAACTGATTGAAATTTTAGATCGAAAGGAGAAAGTGTTATGTGATAAAACTATTCCATTAGTTAACTAAATGTGGAGGAGTCAAAATGCGGAGTATGCCACCTGGGAAGGAGAGGATAACATGAAGAAGTAATATCCTCATCAGTTTGGTAAGTTTCTTAAGCATTAAATTTCGAGGACGAAATTTTTATAAGAGGGGTAGAATTGTAAGGCCCTAAAACGTGGTTAGGAATGTTAAATGATTAAGTATAAGTTAGGAGTTATAAGTTGGTGATGGGTGTTAAACATGTTAATTATCATGTTTAGGGAATGCATACTCGTGTAATATATATGTTGTTTACATTACATGGTAATCGAGCTAATGATCGGTGATAACATGTTAAGAGGATATGACTAGTTATGTGGTTAAATTCATCATGAAATATGTTTTAAATGCATCACTATGTTTATAAAAGTAAACTAGGGTGTCGGTGAAAAATTGGCAATGTCTGGTCGCCAAATGTGAAAGTTTTGAGATTGTCGGTAAATTGCTAGTTTCCTGTTCGAGCCCAAATTAGGCATACTAATTTTATGATTTTGGAAAAATACAAAATATGACAGTCGCAGATGTATAAGTTATCTACATGTAGACATAAACTTGGAGTAAATCGGGGTCTATAACAGTGACTTATGATGATTTTACCAATGTGGGACAAATCTGCCATTAGTGGAATTGTTTAATTGGACCTTTTGTCCAACCAATTGTACATAAGCACAAGGATAATTTCTATTGGACCCCTTAGAACGTATTTTCTTATTCAAAATCTGATATAAACCTTCTTCCTCATGGGAAATGAGAAGGTTTGAAGGTTTTTGCCTAAGGAGATAGAAAAGGAGAAGTTCAAGAAAAAATTGCATCGGAAAATTTCCATAAATCGAGGAGTTCTTATAACGTGATTACTGTGACACCCTGCCTATTTTAATCTTGGATGATCAGTATATTATTAAATTAAACAGGAATCATTAATGATTTCATCCTTAGCATCACCGTTGAAAAAAAATTAATTACTAATCACCTATATCAAATTAAGTTGGTGTCAAATTTTATATTTTATTATGAACACGTGCGGAAATAAATTAAATTAATTGAACCATTCACACACAAATATAATCTGAACAATCACACACAATATATATATATATATATGAGACGGAAAAAACCATCGGTTCTCCAAATAAAATCCAACCATGATCTGAAATAAGTAAACTGAAATCGAAATACAGTTTGATGTGTAACTGAGTAAAAGAGATAGTCTGAAGGCAACACACCCAGATAAACCACTAGGAAAATCTCCTATCTATAATGAATGAGCCGAAGCATCTACAGTAATCTCCTGTAAGCCGCCACACTGCTGCAACTACGTGACTCTAGATATGATCTCTAAGCTTGGTGTCCCTGTAGTTGGACACCTAAAATGTTTTGAAAATATTTTTGACACGAGTCAGAGCACAAGTAAAACATTTTGAAAATATTTCGCAAGTGTTTAAATCAGTTATTTATTACACATGTATTATCCACATACACTCACTTGAGATCCTCATCTCTTGACTAATGTGCACTCCTAACGTATTCAACCTCACTAGTATTCCCTGCCCAACTTGGTAAGGTAACTGACTATTCTCGATATGTCTAGTTCTCTTGTATATCCCCATACTATACGATACTACTATCTCAATAATAAATTATGTATTCCCATTTTATTATTGAGTCGATTATTTAAGTTTCACGGCTAAAATTCTTTTTAGATATTCGCCATTTATCAATTCTACTGTTTCACATAAGTAGATATATTACACTGGTATATATTTATCACACATATAGTATATACACAAATATAGCATCCCCGAAATGGTGCCTCGTGATGCTGGCATACTCTGCTATCAATTCCACGTACCTCTCATACTCAATCAAATACTACTAGTTCATAATGTATCCTTGAACCCAAAAATCAATCAATATAATAGTGGAGATAAACATGGTTCCAAGCCTTTAGGATACGCACCAAATGTACCCAAACGACCTACTAATCCTAAAAATAAAAGACACATAGTAGATCGCCCTAGGTTCCATGTTTTGGGGCACTAATTCAGACCTCACTGGAATCGTCAAGGTGGGATCCCCCGCTGAGCGCAACTCCTGATAGAAGGAAGCGTAGGTATGTTCACACAAATAATCAAATTAAAGTTATAGGCATTCACATCACCTATATGTATTTTTTAGTAGGTATACACACAACCCAATTTCATCAACTCGTACGTAGTATATATCACTCGTATATTCGTCGTACCATAAATTTCAATTAAACTTCTAATCCGTATAATTTCGAGTATCGCTCACTACTCTAAGAGTCCTAATTACCCATTCTGAAATCCGTAGTTATTCCCATCGTATACTATTGGTCATAAACGTAATTCACTCCTCACTACATAATTAGTCTCGAATTTCATCCATTTATCAATTATGGATATTTTGTCAGTTTCCCTAAATTCTTAACTCGTCTCAACTTGCGTAAATCTAATCTCCCCTATAGGCCTCCTGATTTTTTTTTTTATATCCCCGTCTAGAGTTCAAAATTATTCCAAAAATCCCCTCACGAATTATGTATAATTTCTGGGTTTAAACCAAAACAACTTTCAATTCTGGGTAAGTTCAAATCGATTCGCCTTGCCGAATCGATTCGCCGTTGGCCGACTTCTTCTTCATTTTGGTGTTATGGATTTTCATGTTATCAAATTTCTTACGCTTTCATACCACAATATCTATCTTTCGATTATCTTATCAAAACATCAAATAATCATGTAGGGATGATTTCTAACGTAAATCATGTATAAAATCCATACAATTTCATCCTATAATTGGATTTAACATCTCCATAATCATTAGCCCTACAATTTTGTGTTCTTCATATAAATTCATCAAAACCAAGATTTATTCCATGATCTTAATCCCATAACTCTTGATTTTATTTTATTTATATAATGGATTCATTCTACATGCAATTTTATTCCCAATTATAAGTTTTATTCATCAAATTACAAGGGTAACATCAATTGTCCTTAATTCAAAGACCCTATTCTACATGGGTATTATAACTCATAAAATTTGCAAGATGAATACTTGCCTCTTATGAAAGAAGTTTGATTTGATCCTTTTGATGATGATTCTCTTCTGATCTTCTCTCAAAAAATGGTTGTAATGTATGAACAAGTGTTATTTCTCCACAATTCCTTTCCCAAGCCCCAAGAAAGTACTTCCTCTCCTCTCTACTGGCATCCAATTGTTTTCTAATTTTTTTACCCTAGCCTCACACCACAACAACTTTATATAACCTTTGAAATTTCGAAATCCCCTTATCCCTAGGCTATAAAATGACTAAAATGTCCTCTCGGGGTGTTAGTTTAGTCTAAAACTGTCCCGGGACCCAATCTATACATCTGAGTATACTGTTTTGACTATTTCGACCCTTCTGGACTCATCCGTGACCTCAAAGTCATCATCCCAATTACTCATAATTTATTTCCTGTCTCGACCTCATTTAGTCAACACACGACGTCCGGTTGAAATAATATATCGTCATGTCACTGTCACTCGTTATGGCGTAAAATATATAATTACTATTCACTTAGTAATTTTATCCAATAACATTAATCATTTCTCTTCAATTAATAATTTAATCAACCCTATAATATTTAATTTCCATTAAAGTACTCCACGTGTGTAATTTAAATTTAACTGAATTAATTCATTTTTAATTGTTCAAAATTACGGGGTGTTACATACTTCCCCCTTATAAGGTTATTTCATCCTCGAAATTAGAACATAGCTGCAGCGAATAACTTTGGGTACTTCTCACGCATGTTATCCTCCCGCTCCCATGTCGATTCATCTACGTTATGGTGCCCCCACTGAACTCTAACAAAGGGTACCACTTTGAATCGTTGTTTACGCTCACTACGATCAAGTATTGCCACCGGTCTCTCCTCATACGAGATGTCGGGTTGAAAGTCGATCTCCTCTAATGGAACCTATAAAAAATCTCTCTCACTCCTCCGATATCTCTTCAGCGATGACACATGAAACACATCGTGAATTCGCTGGAGATGCTCTAGTATTCCCAATCTATAAGCCATTGGTCCCACTCTCTCAATGATCGAAAATGGTCCCACATATCTCTATGTCAACTTCCCTTTTCTTGTCAAACCTCGTAACTCCTTTCATAAGAGACACTCGCTCCAACACCTGGACGCCAACCTCCAACTCAATGTACCTCCTGTCTGCATTGGCGTAACTCTTCTGCCTATCTTGAGCTATCCGGATGCGCCCTCGAATCAGCTCAATCTTAGCAATGGTATCCTGAATCATCTTTGGCCCTAATAATTTATTATCCCCTACCTCTAACCAGCAATTATGCGAATGACAAGGCCGATCGTACAATGCCTCAAATGGTGTCATGCCGATGGTGAATTGATAAGACTTATTATATGCGAACTCCACCAATAAAAGGTATTGCTCCCATTCTTCCCTGAAATTTAGTATGTATATCCACAGCATATCCTTTAGCATCTGATTAACCCTCTCAGTCTGTCCATATGTCTGTGTGATACGCTATACTCAGTCGTAAGTCGTACATCTGTGCCCATCGCTTCCTAAAAACTCTACTAGATATTGGACACAAAGATCTTATCCCAGTATGACACGATATTAATTGGGACCCCATGTAATCATAATATTTTGGCGATGAATAACTGTGTATACTGCTTTATCTCAAAATTAATAAGAACTTGAAGAAAATAAGCCGCCTCGATCAACCGATCCACTATCACCCATATGAAATCATGACCTCGATGTGATAGCGGTAACCTAGTAATGAAATCCATAGAGATAATTTCCCATTTTCACACGGGAATCTCTAATGACTGTAACATCCATGTCAATCTCTGGTGGTCTACCTTTACTAGCTGGAAGGTAGCACACTTTGAGACAAACACTGTTATGTCCCTTTTCAATCCCGACCACCAATATTGTCTGCGTATGTCCTGGTACATCTTATCCCCACCGGGATGTACTGTAAACCGAGACCCATGAGCCTCTGACATCACTGCATGCTTCAAGTCATCACCCTCTAGAACCATGAGTCTCCCATTAAAATACAAACCACCTTCTGAATTGATAGAGTAACCCTCTTCCCCATCAGCTAATAACTCTGTCTTAGTAGTATTGATCCCCTAACTGTGCTTTCACCACCCTCATCATAATCTCAGGAATGACAACTAAAATGGACATACAAGCTATAGCAATCTCATCATCGTGTCGAAGCTCTTTTCACTTTCTTTCCAAACCTCCACTAGTTCTCCTGCAGGCCTTCGGCCCAACGCGTCTGCCACCATGTTAGCATTCCCAGGATGATACTTAATATCAAACTAATAATCCTTCATGAACTCCAACCACCTCCTCTCCCTCGTATTTAGATCTTTTTGCTTGAACAGATACCAAAGTGATTGATGGTTCGTGAATAAGGTAAACTGCACCCCAAACAAATAATGCCTCCATATCCTCAAGGCTAATACAATTACGGATAACTCCAAATTATGCACGGGGTAATTCTTCTCATAGGGCTTAATCTTGCGAGATGCATACGCTATAGACCTATCTTCCTATTGCAATACACCCCCAAGTCCCTACAAGGATGCATCAGTGTAGACACGGTATACCACTCCTCCCTTAGGTAGTGCAAGTACGGGTGCTGAGGTTAATTTGTCCCATAGCTCATCAAAATCTAACTGATAATGGTCATCCCAAAAAAACGGCACCTCTTCATGAGTCAAGTTTGTCAAAGAACGCCCAATCTTCGATAAACCCTTAACGAACCTTTGGTAATATCCTGCCAACCCAAAAAATCTACGAACATCGGTTGGTGTCGTGGGCTGTCCCCACTCCTTCACCATCGATAACTTACTTGGATCAATAGCGATACCCTTTTCAGACATAATGTGACCCAGGAACTGCACCTCCCTAAGCCAAAACCCATATTTGCTAAACTTTGCATTCAACTGGTGTTCTTTACGTGTTTGTAAAACCTTCTGTAAGTGGTTAACATGTTCATCCTCATAGCAAGAGTACACCGGGATATCGCCGATGAATACAATCACAAACTGGTCAAGTAACTCCCGAAAAACCCCATTCATCATATCCATAAACATTGTTGGCGCATTAGTGAGTCCAAATAGCATCCTTCTAAACTCATAGGACCCATATCATTTCAGAAAAGTAGTCTTAGGAAAGTACTCATCCCTCATGCGTAACTGATGATAGTCGGACCTCAAATCTATCTTGAGAAGTAAACTGCTCCCCTTAGTCGGTCCAATCGATCATCGATATGAGGCAGTGGATACTTATTTCGAATCGTGGCCTTATTCAACTCTATATAGTCAATACACAATCAAAGTGACCCATCCTTCCCTTTGACGAATCACATAGGTGCATCCCACGGTCAAGTACTCCGTCGAATAAAACCCTGCCCCAAGAGCTAATGGATCCTCTCCTTCAACTCCCGCATCTCTGATGGGGCCATGCGATAAGGCACTCTAGCTATAGGTCTCGTACCCGGTGCTAGGTTAATAATAAAATTAATTTCCCGACTAGGAGACAACTCGAGTATGTCCTAGAATACTTACTCGAACTACTTTATGTCTGGAATCAAGTTTAATGACACAACCACCTCCTGTGAGATCTCCTCCTCAATGTAATACAGATGTGTGGTCGACCCTCCCTCAGGAAGAGGCATCACCACTAAGAACATCTCCTGTCCTGAAATAAAAAATACGATAGTTCTCCTAAAATAATCCACCATCGCCAGATATCCATTTAACCAATCCATTCCAAAGATAACATCATACTCTTCCATGTCTAATACAAGAAAATCGTCAGCTAAACATAACCTTTCGCCACTGTGTCGGTCCTGGGTGTGCCTGAACCCCTGGTGCCACTGTTTGTGGTGGCTATCGGACCTGAGGAAAATACTGAGCCATAGCAGTCATTACTGCATTCACTGCCTGTGCCACTATCGTTACCACCTCGGTTGCTGTCACTGTCCCCTGGGGTGCCAGTGGCTGCTATATTTGTGGTGCTGGTTGAGCCTCCCCCACATTATTCTGAGTCGCTGCTCTCGCCACTCGTCGTCTACTGGGTGGCAATTGAAAATATATTTGAATTGTATGAGTTTACAATCAATACAATTATAAGAGCATAAGAATAAAACTCAAATGCGAAATCTTGAATGCAACAATCCAAATTAATAGGGGTATAGGTCAAAGAATGCTACGCTGAAATCGTCGTAAGCCGTACAGATCCTATGGAATCTAGAAGCTGATGATTTGATACCATTGATGACACTCCGCCTATTTTAATCTTTAGTGATTAGTCCATTATTAAATTAAACAGGAATCATTAATGGTTTCATCCTTAGCATCACTATCAAAAAAAATATTTAATCACCTATGTCAAATTAAGCCGGTGTCAAATTTTATCTTTTATTATAAACACATGCGAAAATAAATTAAATGAACTAAACCATTCACAAACAAATATAATCTGAACAATCACATGACAGATATATAAATAAATGAGACCGAATGAACCATCGGTTCTCCAATTAAAATCCAACCACAATCTCAAATAAGTAAACTAAAATTGAAATACAGTCTAATGCATAACTAAGTAAAATATATAGTCTGAAGGCAACACGCCCGGATAAACCACTAGAGAAATCTCCTAGCTAGAATGAATGAGCTGAAGCATCTATAATAATCTCTTGCAATCGTCCACACTGTTGCAACTACGTGACTCTAGATAGCATCTCTAAGCTTAGCGTCTTTATGGCTGGACACCTATAAGGTTTTGAAAA
Source organism: Sambucus nigra (assembly GCA_949130495.1). Lineage (NCBI taxonomy): Eukaryota > Viridiplantae > Streptophyta > Magnoliopsida > Dipsacales > Adoxaceae > Sambucus > Sambucus nigra. The sequence goes on along the minus strand of OX422220.1, from coordinate 486,193,696 downwards.
TATTTTTGACACGGGTCAGAGCCCAAGTAAAACTTTTTGAAAATATTTTGCAAGTATTCGAATCACAATTTAAATCAGTTATTTATTACACGTGTATTATCCACGTACATTCACTTGAGATCCTCACCTCTCAATTAATGTGCACGTCTAACGTATTCTACCTAACTAGTATTCCTTGCCCAACTAGCTAAGGTAACTAACTATTCTTGATATGTTTAGTTCTCCCGTATATTCCCATACTATACGATGATACGGTCTCAATAGTAAATTATTTATTCCCATTTTATTATTGAGTCAATTATTTAAGTTTCACGACTTAAATTCTTTTTAGATATTCGTCATTTATCAATTCTACTGTTTCACATAAGTAGATATATTACACTGGTATATATTCATCACACATATATTATATACACAAATATAGCATCCCCGGAATGGCCCCTCGTGATTCTGGCATACTCTGCTATCAATTCCATGTACCTCTCGTACTCAACAAATGACTATCGGTTCGACGTGTCTCCTTGAACCCAAAATCAATCAATATAACAGTGGAGGCGAACAAGGTTCTAAGCCTTTGGGATATGCACGTGCCTAACGTACACAAAAACGACCTTTCAATCCTACTAATACACGACACATAGCGGACCGCCCTAAGATCCATGTTCTGGGCACTAATCTATACCTTACTGGAATCATAAAGGTGGGATCGCCCTCTGCACGCAACCTCCTGATAGCAGGGAGCGTAGGTATGTTCACACAAATAATCAAATCAAGTTTATAGGCATTCACATCACCTATATCTATTTTTCAGTAGGTATACACACAACCCAATTCCATCAACTCGTACGTAGTATAGATCACTCGTATATTCGCGGTACCATAAATTTTATTAAACTTCCAATTTGTATGATTTTGAGTATCGCTCACTACTCTAAGAGTCCTAATTACCCATTCCGAAATCCGTAGTTATTCCCATCGTATACTACTAGTCATAAATATATTTCACTCTTCACTATGTAATCCGTCTCGAATTTCATTTATTTATTAATTATGGATATTTTGGCCGTTTTTCGAAATTCTTAACTCGTCTCAACTTGCGTAAATCTAATTTCCCCTATAGGTCTGCTCATATTTTTTTTATATATTCCCCTATAGAGTTTAAAATTATCCCAAAAATCCCCTCACAAATTATGTATAATTTCTGGGATTAAAATAAAACAGTTTTCAATTCTGGGCAAGTTTGAATCGATTCGCCCTTGGGCTGAATCGATTCGAAAAGTGTCAGGGGTCTTCTTATTCATTTTGTTGTTTTGGATTTACATGTTATTAATTTTTTTAAGCTTTCATACCACAATCGTAAACTTTTAATTATCATATACAAACATCAAATAATCATGTAAGGATGATTTCTAACGTAAATAATGTATAAAATCCATACAATTTCATCCTATAATCAGATTTAACATCTCCATAATCATTAACCCTACAGTTTTATGTTCTTCAGATAAATTCATCAAAACCAGGATTTATTCCATGATCTTAATCCCAGAACTCTTGATTTCATATTATCTGTATAATTGGATCCATTCTACATGCAATCTTATTCCCAATTATAAGTTTTATTCATCAAATTACAAGGGTATCGTCAATTGTCCTTAAGTCAAAGACCTAATTCTACATAGGTATTATAACTCATAAAATTTGCAAGATAAATACTTGCCTCTTATGAAAGAAGTCTGATTTGATCCTTTTGATGATGTTTCACTTTTGATATTCTCTCCAAAAATGGTTGTAATGTATGAACAAGTGATATTTCTCCACAATTCATTTCCTAAGCCCCAAGAAAGCTCTTCCTCTCCTCTTTATGGCCTCCAGTTGTTTTCTAATATTTTTACCCTATCCTCACACCATAAAAACTATATATAACTTTTGAAATTTAGAAATCCCCTTATCCCTAGGCTATAAAATGACTAAAATGTCCTATCGCGTTGTCGGTTTGGTCTAAAACTGTCCCGGGACCCAATCTATACACCCGAGTATACTATTTTTACTATTTCATCCCTTATGGACTCATCCGTGACCTCAAAATCATCATCCGAGTTACTCCTAATTATTTTCTTTCTCGACCACATTTAGTCCAAACACAAGGCCCGATTGAGATAACATATTGTCACGTCATTGTCAGTCATTATGACGTCAAATATATAATTACTATTCACTTAGTAATTTTATTCAATAACATTAATCATTTCTCTCCGATTAATAAGTTAATCAATCCCATAATATTTATTTTCCATTAAATTACTTCAAACATGTAATTTAAATTTAACCGATTTAATTCATTTTTAATTCTTCAAAATTACGGGTTGTTACAATTACCTCTTTGTTAAAGTTGGTCGGATGAATGAGTTTTACACTTTGCATATTTTTGTTTCTAAATTGGTAAAGATTTGAATGATACCTATATTGCCAATTTGTGTTAAAACAAGGATGGCTTTAGAAAATACGTGAGAACTTGTGCTCGGAGCGTAAATGTTAACTTTAAAGTCCTAAATTTGAATCACCTTCTTGCGTAGCTTTTTAATTTGGAAAATTTATGTATATGATGTGTGTATATGTTAAAAATATGTTTAGTGTATGTTTCCACGATTAATGCCCGAGGTGGAGAGTGTATATGCTTAATCGTGTTAGGTTTTGCTTCGATGCCTTATTCCAACCTAGTTGTGTTAAAAATGGCATAAATCATTGAATACTTATTGAAATAAAGTAATTCTAGTTGGAGATGTTAGATGAAATATATGAGTATAACATACTCTAAGATGAGTATAAAATACATTCTGGTTTGGCTTGAGGGTTGTGTTGAAGTTGAAGCTTTGTTGTTGTTTTTCTAGAGAAACAATTTGAAAAAGGTTGTAATAAACGGACTTAACTTTGTCTAGAGACTTCATAATTTAGTTTTGTAAATTGTGTTAGAATACTAACGTGAAGTATCATATTTAATTACTTTTTAGTTATTTCCAGATTCACCAAATGATGTGATGTATTACTGGGTTTAATGTTATTTGGTGTATTCAAATATTAATTATGTTGAGTTGTTAGGTGGAGAAACGGCTAATACTTGGAAATAGTTTGGGTATTAATCTTAGTACCTACTTCATGGTGAGTGACCAACCCTACGAAATATAAATGTTTATATTTTCATATGAAAATGTGTGGTTAATTACATGTGTTGGAATGCTTATGAAGTGATGTGGTATTTATGAAACATATGCATATGATTAAAAATGTTAAGCGAAGTTATCTAATGTTATGGAATGTGGCAGGTCCTTTATCTAAGGTTAATGATTGTGGTGGTTCCTACATGATGTGGTTGTCCCGTTAATCCAACTTAAAGGTTTGTGTACTCGGGCATAATAAAGGGATGTGGTTGTCCCCATTAATTATGGTGTGTTAATTAGATTGTGGCGGGTCCAGGCTTGCTAGAGTTTCACAATTCCTGTTGTGGTATAGCATTAGAAAATAAAAATAGTTATTCAAATTGGTTATATGTGTGGTATGAGTGTATATGGTCATTCACTAAGCTTTTATTGCTTACACTCCTATAATGTTATGTTTCAAGTATGCCCATCGTGTGAAGTTCACTGCTAAGTTAGGACGTTAAACGGGGGATTGGAGGATAAATAACGTGGTTTGAATATCAAAAAGATTTTGGGGTAAATATTAAACTAAGAAACTTACGAAAATAAATTTGTTTAGTACTTGTAAGTTACGTGTAAATGTAGTTATGTTTTCATCTAAATATGCCTTAAAAAAATCTTGTGCTATTGTTCGAGAGATTTCAAGTACAATATTGTTTAATGAGAATATATCTCTATAATTGAAATGATGATTTTAACTTAATTAAGTCGGGGAACGACAGAAAAACACACAATCCAGAATCTAGGTGAGTATGCCCAAATCACATCAAGCCAAAGTACGGAGACCCACACTTATGCCTTCGGGGATTACTCGTGTTAATACTGATTATAGCTATACGACGTCCCAAACCTATAGCATCAAAATAACATTAGAGGACATCTCTATGCCATCACACCAAACGTATGTCCCGTACCCAAGTCTATTGAGAGGATCTAGCCCCATTGTCCCAATTCGGGAGACGTGTATCTCAACACATAGGATCGGGGTAATAAAACCGGGTAAAGCCCGTGCACTCAGCGTGATACCACGCGTGGTCACGTCGAATGCGCCCTATCAAAACCCTAAAACATACACACACACCTTAAATATGTTCACATAATCCATCAAATCAATATCAAACCCTACTTAATGGGTTATAACAATAATCTTGTTTATTTAATGAATTGCACCATCGTTTTACCTTAACCGACTTATTAAACTTAACCTCGACCCCAAGGTTCCTCAATAAGGTACCTTCCCTCAAAACTATTGCATATATAATGATATTAATTTATCTTAAGGTCCGTAATATGGAAATCATTAATTAAGCAAGTTAAACGTCCTAAAAATAGCTCAAATAGGCCAAAGTTACCAAACCGAGTCGGTTCGCCCTCTATAACTTCCAAGTTTATTTCAACTTTGTCCATGTCAGTTGTAACCCAACTCAAAATAGCCTAAAGTCTCTAAATAGTAACCATAACTTATACTACCAACGTATATTCAACATATTAATGCATAAACAAGTTTCTATAAGATTTAGAACACATATAACAAGATTAAGAGTTCAATTTCATTATTCAACCAATTAAACCTAATTTCATCTTCCTCGCTTGAATGTATTGAATTAACCTAAGATTTCAGTTCAATTTCTATATTTAATTTAGGTTTTTTGAATATTAAAACATGTATGAAACATATCTAATGATTCTATCACATATTAAAAGGATTCATATGTTAATTTGTTCATTCAAATATCATTAACTACGTAACTAGGGTTCTTAATTAAGTCAAATCTAATTATGAAATTAAGTTTGATTACTAACCAAATTAGATTATCTAATCATATTAATAGATTTCAAATACATGATTATCATCACAACACAAATCTAAGGGTATTTAGACACAAAGTAAACTTTCCTCAAGGATGATTGTATGAATCACCCCCCCCCCCCCCCAAAATATCGAGATCCTCTTATTCTTTAGTAACTAAGGTTTTTCTAATGTGTATTATGTGTTTTAGGTTAATTTAATTAGCTTATAATATTAGTTAAATTTGCAATTAGGCTTAGGCCCTAAATAGGTCTCAACATAAAAGGTCCAAACATAAGACCCACGTGGCCTATAACTTGGCCCAACACATATACTAACCCCATGGATCATTTTTCCCCTATTTTAAACTTAATCCGGATTTGCTAAACATCCCATGAACCTAACCAAAGGTTAATATATTTCCTGAGTTGATTAATTAATTTGCATTATTAATTAAATAATAAGTGTCGCTTGTAATTTTAAATTTTAATTATTATTTAATTATCACTCGATATTATAAGAACATACTTTGCTATCGGTGGAACCCAATGTCGAGGGAATAGTCTAGATAAGAAAATCCCCGACACTAAACCCCATGACCGCTCCATAGTCGCCCATAATACTGAGTCACTTGGATATTTAACTTAATAGCTTACTACAAGTTAGCGAATTACCACAACAATATAAATCTAAGCGGAGCACAATTAAACTACGCAACACTACATATGCAACAAGTAAATCTATTGAATGACATGTTGAATGTCATATGAAACATCCAATTATCATGTAACAAATAATTAATTAAAAATTAAATAAATGCCATAAAATATGAATTACTTTGAACGAATATAGGAATTCACAAAGAGAGAAGAAAGGAGTAACCCTTTATATGGGAAGGAAATAACCCTATAAAAGTTGAATGCTCTATCGTATTTATATGATGAATTGAACTTGGTGGCCAAGTATAAATGATAATGGAGAAATTTAACAAATATTAGGGAGGATATGGAGTGATGATGAGAATCATGCGATATAGTGAGTATTTTACCCATTTATGCCTAATTCAAAAAAATTGGTTAAATTTTACAACTAAAATAATAATTAATCCAATTTGAACTTGAACATGCATTTTTATTAAATGTTTTCTCGTCATTTCGTTAATATATGCCGAACGATATATAATTGTGGTACGATACTCAATGCGAGTGTCATACAACATATGATTATTGAAAAATCGCGCCGATCTGGGAATGACCCGATCCATGTGCTTTTTGTGATGTATTTATGAAACAATAATGTGTGGAAAACAATTATGATTAATATAATGATTTACGTGAAAATGATGAAGATACGACCCGACAATTGAAATTATTTAGAGAGGGGGGTGTATCCATAAGCATTTGATTTATTTACACAAGTTTTAGACTGAGAAAAACGTTAGGAACAACTTTTTAAACGGATAAAGAAGTCACAATCTCAAAGATATTTTTTTAGTGGACCAAAGGTGTTATCATTTTAAACATAAATGTTTATTATGCAGATAAAATGGCTATGTAAGAATTTTTCCTATAATGAAAAGGAGGTCGAAATCTTAGGAAAATGGTGTGTTGTCTGTTAGTTATAGTTGTTGGCTTATCACCGCGGTACATAATAATCTCCCACCTTATTTGTTCTTGAAATAGGAGTTATAAATCTTATCTTTTTGGATATTTGGGTTAAAGGTACTTAGTCAAGATCTATATGTTTCACTTCAACCACTAGTAGAGGGGTTAAAACTACCATGGGAAGACGGAGCATCGGCATAAGAAATGTATAATAATGAACAGTTCACATTTAAATCTATGGTAATTTAAGGGATTCATGACTTCCTTGAATATGGAATCTATTTGGATGCCTGAAAAAATGGTTGAAAATCTTGTCCTATTTGTGGCAATAGCACTCCATCCATTAGGCTTAAATCATGATAGTTAAATAATTTACACAAGCTATCATATTTTCCTTAATAGGGATCACCCATTTACGAAACGAGGTTATATTGGATTTAAAACAACATATCTTATACATGATCCTAACAAGTTAAATGGGGTGAACTTTTTAAATGAGTTTCGCCACATTAAGTACATACCTCAACAAGATCTCAAACGTTTCCATTAGGAAGTGAAAGTCAAGTGATACTAATGTAAGTAAAATATTCAAAATTAACACACATATGTACGTGGTTCGGCATGTCGGTCTGCCTACTTCCACGAGGAAGAAAGGGTAGAGTATTATGTAACTATTTTCTCACGTGCAAGAACAATTTTTCTAACATTGTTCACAGTATAGTTTTAGACTAGTTTGGTGTATCCCATTACAAATCGTCACTCACCGTCACGACGAAAAAAACTCAAGTATATCCAAGTTTGAAGACATCCCGACATCCCGTAAGGGTATAAAGCAATTTAGAGTTTAAATTAATTTACATAATTTATTTTTGGGATGTTTATTTTTTACCAAAAATGAAAAACAGGACTTTTTATTTTTAAAAAGAAAAATATTTTTAATTTTAAATCTCGTTTAAAAGAGATTACATGTCGTTTGAAGGTCGTTCATTGTGTTTTTCAAACGAGGTTCAAACGAGAGCTTACTGTCTATGTTTTTTTGGATGTCGTTATAAGCGAACTGAACTCTCGTTTGAACGAGATCATCATCTCGTTAGAACGACATTATATTTATCGTTTGAACGATGCCACCACCTCCAATTTTGTGAACATCCTATAAATACCTATTTCGTGTTCAGATTGTTTAAGACTTTTGCCAGATCCGTTTCTGCATAACTTTTGTGAAAGTTGTTCATTTTTTGTGTTGTAAAAACACTGTTTAATTCATAAATAAACATCCTGAATATTTATTTTTGGGAATTCGTTTAAATCCTATAAAGTTTTTTCTTCTGTCATACACCTTTGGGGATAAGGCATCTCCATGGCTGACTTGTGATGCTTGAGGGAACTCATTGTTGAAGACAAACGTTGAGGCTGAAGGAGGTCTACGGTCTTACGATTCTTACGAGGATTCATAGTTGTGCATGAAGGTCACTTGCGAGAGATTCGTCTGCTGTAGATTACTTTTAAAGTTTGTAAGTTGCGATTTGTAAATTTATAAAGTGAATAAAAGGTTTTTCACTAAGGGAACTTTTTCCTGAAACTTTGCCTTTGTTGAATGATTGATTTGATTTATCCATTTTATCACATAGATGTATATTTAGGATAAAAAGTTAAATTATTTGCGCACTCTCACATTGGAATTTTTGTGGAGCATATTTGTTTTCCAATACTCATATTTCTATAAGTGCCTTCCATGCTCTCTAAGTGGTGTCAGAGCATTCGTACCCCGCTTTTCTCAAATTTGTATCAGAGCAGGTTGCACCAAGTTATTGTGTGATCCTGATTTTTTAAAGATTTTTTCCCCTCTTCTACCATTTCTCTGAAATTGGTACCCCAGCTAGTTGCTGTAACAACCCGTCCTTTTGGAGACGATTAAATTCCATAATTAAATATAAATTGGCAATTTGGGGAATTTCTCTAAATAGTGATTTTGGGGATTCTCGAGGATTTAATGGTTTTCGATGGAAGTTGTAATTACTTTTGGGACTAATTAGGTCGAAGTAATTTAATTATATGTCGTCGTGGAGAAAAGTGACAAAAAGGTAAAATTTTAATTAGAAAACCCGCATAAAGTTATTTTGGGTTGAAATAGTGATTTGTGGTCAAGTACCCCGGATGGGAATTTCAACTGCGCCGTGAGTCTCGGAATGTCCGAGATAGTCGAAAAAGAATGTCCGATTGTCGAAATTGAGTTTCGGGTAATTTTAGAGTTAAAATGGCTCGTAATTGAGTAAACGAGTCATTTTTGGATTTTAAGGGGTTAAACCCTTTTCTCACTATATAAAGAGGGGAGAGGGAGAAAAGAGAAAGGAAAGAAAGAAAAGAGAGAGAAGAGAGAGAGGAGGAGAGAAAAGAGGAGAAAAGAGGAGGTTCCGGCCAAACTCCGCGGGATTCGGCTCGAGGTCGTCGGATTATATCCACGAGGCAAGTGTTTACTTGCTTTATTTACTTTTGAGCATAAATCTCATATCGTAGTTTGGTATAAACAAACCCTAAAGATTTTGGGTTGGGTATTCGTGAATAAAACGAGTTTTCGGGAGTTAAAATGAATAAACCCCTAAAATTTGTTAATTGGAGAAACTTAGGTTTTAACCTAAATTAATTGGTAGTTTAGGGTTCTAGGATGTTTAGAACCCTTAATATATGTGTATTTGTAGTTGGTTGAGGTTGTAGGACGTTGGGTGAGGCGACAAAAGCTTGGGAGAAGCTTTAATGGCCGAAACCGTCTCGGAGAAGACGATGAATAGTTGAGACAGCGTCTTTACGAATCGATTTGGCCCTGATCCGAATTGATTCGGCTCTTGCTCAAAAAATGAAATTTGTAGATCTCTTCGACGCGGTCGCGTGGGCACAAACCTCGTATTTTTATGATTGTTTTTGGATTTATAGTGATTTTTTTACAGAAAGTTGTCCGACATTGAAATCATTAGTTATAACTTATTGGAGATAAATATTAGGGGTTCTCAAAAGGATTGTTAGGACCTTTAAAGAATTTGAGGAGATATTAAAACCTTGGGTTTGTAGGAATAAATCCAACTTATATTTTAAATGATGAGTGGATTAAATTTTGGGTTTTGGGTTATATATAAAACCCAAAGCAGATTTGGGATTTTCGGACAAGCCGAATCGATTCGGACAGGCCGAATCGATTCGGTAAGAGACAGTTTGAAAGTAGAACCATTTCGAATCGATTCGGACAGGGCGAATCGATTCGGTGGCTAGCGAATCAATTCGGTCCTGGCAAAATTTTGAGGTTCTCTCCTTTTAAGTTTAGGGAGACTTAAATTATGATTTTGGAGATTATTATAGAAGTTTCTAAATGGGATGTTACCTAGATGATGAATTGAGGATAATTAAACCTCGAATTAATTTAGAGTGTGATCAGGGGTATGGAGTTAATTAATGTTTTGGGACAAGAGACATTCGGGTTTATGTATAAGTCCTTAAATGAGAATAAGGTATTTATTAGAATCAAAGTAAGGAAATACTTTGGGTTTAGTATCATGCTAATATGAAAGCATGATTATGATTCCTCGAGGGAATCTTTGGGATTATGGATCATCGCTAGATGAGATTGGCAATTATGGCCATATATATATATTCGAGGATGAATATATGGTATATATATATACTATGTGATTAAAGTATATATATGATGTAATATAAATGACTTTTGAAAATGTAAAGATAAATGTTTTCAAAATGGAAAGATAAATGATTTTCATAATTGATAAATAATGGTTACACACCTCCCTAAATCGCTATCATAAGGGAAGTTGCGTGCGTTATGGGGATGCCCCCTGGCTAATGAATGCAGGGTGGCTATAGTCCTATAGGCCATATGGGCGATTATTTGTACTGCGCTGGTTAGGTGATTCTGGGTGTGGTCATGACTATCCCGCAGGCATATGGCCGCTTCCCGACGTTGGTAGGTTCCCAGGTTGTCTTGTATAGATAGGCCCTAGGAGATGATAGCCATTTAGGGGTGCGTCCAGTGGGGAAACCCGGAGGGGCGGTCTTAGTTTTATTAAAGCAATTTATGATAATAAATTGGCTTTAATTTACTTTTCCTGAGTATAAAAAGGGAAATGGGATAAAGGTTTGGCTTCGGTAACACTCCCGGATGGAAGAAGGGATGTGGAAGCATGTGATTGATCAAAGCATTTTTATGATAATGAAAATGGCTTTGAATACATTTCCTGAGTGTAAAAAGGGAAATGGGATGATATAAAACAGAAAAGCATTTTTATGATAATAAAACTGACTTTTAAAAGTATATGATTTGTTAAAGCAATTCATGATAATGAATTGGCTTTTATATTTACATTTTCTGAGTATAAAAAGGGAAATGGGAAGTTTTGATAAAATGAAAGTATTGATAAATACTTTATATATGAATCCTCAGTCCGGGAGATAGATCTGGATGTTTATGGTAAAATGTATATATATATGGATGAATCGAGTACCGAGGGTCTAATGGATCTCGACGATCGACCTTGCCGCGTAGTAGTGTATCGGGGGGGTTCCTTGTTTGGATTTCGCTTTGCGAGACACCCCACGCACGAATATGGCATAGTGTTGAGACTGGGGAGAAGTTTCATCCTTAGTGCTCTTATATTGATATTTATTATATGATGGTATATATACTTATATATATCCTTCTGTACTGAGGGACTGGCGAATCTCGACGATCGACCGTGTCGCGTAGTAGTGTATCGGGGGGTTCCTTGTTTGGATTTCGTTTTGCGAGACACCCCACGCACGAACATGTCATAGCGTTGAGACTGGGGTGAAGTTTGGCCCTTAGTACATTGCTTGGACTATCTAGGGTTGATAGTGGTTGGACGATAGACTAGTTTAGCAGGGTAGATTGACTAGGATGTTTCAAGGGATGCGCTAGGGGTGCACTGTTAGTGGAGAGGTGAGGGGTATCTCATGGGAGTGCGATACCAAACTTAAATATGAGATAAAACCTTTTTCTAAAAATAAGGCATTTATGCACTTGCTAAATATTTTCAAAACTCGGGCTCTTTCCCGTTTATCTACTTTTCCTCTCTTGCTATATATATATATATATATTATATAGGTGTCCAGACACAGGGACGCCTGGATGACACTTCCTTCGAGTCAGACGTCAGCTGCAGCAGCTGTGGATGCGTGCAGGTTCTCGATAGCCGCTTCCATTCTTGTACTCTAAATAGGAGGTACTGTAAAAATATTCGGGCAAATGGCCCAAATTGCATTTATTTATTCTTTTAGAGCATCATTCGATATGGTTGTATATTTTGACCGAGTGTTCGGTTATTTTATTTCATTTCAGTTTCATTTACGCATATATCTGTGTTGATGTTTTAATTTTAATCATTTAAAAAGAGTAGTTAAGTAAATTTTTGACACCGGCCTAATAGGTTATTAGTAATTAAATGGATTTTTTATAGTGATCCTAAGAATGATCCATATGAGACTCCTGTTTTAATTTAATATTGGAGTGATCGCCCGATATCTTATTAGGCGGGGTGTCACAGATGGTATCAGAGCATCAGGTTCTAGTGTCCTTAGGAATCTGTGCGGACGTACTACGCTTTCAGCGTTGCTCTCGATTTGATATAGAGCCTCAGGACTACTGTTGATTTCTCTTGTGAGATTTCGTTCTCCTGCTATATTATGAAATTATAGAAATCTTTTGCGCGCTCGTTTGAGAATCATGTGCGGAGCTTGGATGGTAGCTGGAGGTGAGGCTTAGCTGGAGCAGCTGGTAGAAGGTTGGGATGAGGACCTTAGTAGAGGTCATTCTCCTTATGGTAATTGTTAAGGATTTTGGCGGCGACTACTAAATAATGGTAGTTAGGAGTACCGCAGTACCATTGAAGTAGAGAGTGGTACTAAATTCGAATTCCTCATTGAAATTGAGGGTTCGAAAGGGATCTTACGGATAGTCTTAACCGTGAGTCCCCACGATTTAGTCGGAATGAGAAGGATATTGTTATGAGTTTTACCTCAATCGAGGAGGTATATTTGGCGTGGCTAGATAAAGTCGCGGTATTAGTTAGCCCTAGACTCGTGTGTGTAATTTGAGTTATGGCGGTCACGATAATATAATATCATGTATGTTTATGTGTTTTCCGCGATAGCGGAATTTTATTTTCCTTCATTCGCCATAGAGGCGGGTGTTGATATATTGTATATATATATCTGGTTTGGGATACTCGTTCTATATGTTTATACGAGTATGGTATTATGGTGAGTATATAATGTTATTGGTATTTCCGGAGCGATAGCAGGCTAATGATGGCAAGACTATCGTGTCCTCAGTTCCTGGAGGGAACGGGCTATTATTGCGGTGTCTCACCTACATATAGGTTGAGTTCACCTTATTTATTGTGGGATACGAAACTTCGATGAGTAGAGGTTTCATTATCGTGATTTGTGTTTATGGCGACCTCATATATATGATTTAAGGCCGCAGGATTTTTGTTGAGCTGTAGGATTAAGCTCATTATTGATTGCGCAAGGACTTAAAAATGAGTGTGAGCGCAGGGTGGTATGACTTTTAGTTAGATATAGGAGTTCAGACCACCTTTTTGTTGGATTAGGGGATAGGGATATCCCGGTTGCATGTTGAAATAACGGAACTCCATAACCAACGAAGTCAAGTGTCAATGTGTGGAGGGGTTCCTTGTTTGGATTTCGCTTTGCGAGACACTCCACACATGACTCTTAACGGCGTCGGGAGTGGAGAGCCGTTATAGGATGCAAGGATGTTGGTTTTGTGGAAAGGTCTTATAGTGTGGATGAACCACAATAGACTATGAGCCACATGATGATGATATATTTATGGAAATATTGTGCTATGGAAAAGCACTAAAGTAGTCCTTTCACCACAAGTGGGTGGGTGGAGTAGGACTTAGAGAAATCGATTTGAGGATAATAACCAGCCTTAGTGAAAAGGCAAATTTCGAGAAGGTATGTTTTGGGTATGATGTACGTAGTGCTTTTACAGAAAGTGGGCACTTCGATTGATTAGGTTTCCTTCCGTATGGGCGGAAGGATAAGATAGTAGAAACGCGTTCGTAGGTTAGCGTAGGTAGGATTTAGGATGTCCCGCTGGTGTGCCTTGGGTCGCTATATCCCGACGACCGACAACGCGAGGGAGTAGTGTAACGGGAGTGTTCCTTGTTTGGATTTTGCCTTGGCGAGACGTCCCACGCACGAAACCAAGCAAATGTCGGGAGTTGACAGAGACCTTGGGTACTAGGGACATACTTAGGATTATATTCATTCCGCGTAGGTAGGACATCACATAGACCTTAGTATTATTAGGACGTAAGTTCGATAGTGTTAGTGTCACCGAGGTTAGGAGAATTAAATTTCGCGGGTTGGGAGGACCCATAGGTGAGTATTACACCGAGGAAAGGAAACCCTTATTAGGAGAGAGTGTTAAGTGTCAGACGTTCACTATGGATGTGCAGATGTGCACAGGTTAGAAAGGTGTATGGGCACCATAGTAAGTTGGTTTATATTTCGCCTGAAATAGAAGGGGCGTAGTATATAAAGTTAAAATTTATGCCGTGAGGCACTAGTAATGATTGAGTGCAATGTGACGCTATAGGAGTCACTTACAACCGTGGTAACAGTGTGGTGTATGGTTGGGAACCATTGGGTTAGTATCGTTCCCCTTGAGGTATTGGGATTTGGAGCGATCCTAGGATTTGCGGTGTAGGTTGTATCTGAATTTCGAGGACGAAATTCCGTTGTAAGGGGGTGAGTATGTAACAGCCCGTCCTTTTGGAGATGATTAAATTCCATAATTAAATATAAATTGGCAATTTGGGGAATTTCTCTAAATAGTGATTTTGGGGATTCTCGAGGATTTAATGGTTTTCGATGGAAGTTGTAATTACTTTTGGGACTAATTAGGTCGAAGTAATTTAATTATATGTCGTCGTGGAGAAAAGTGACAAAAAGGTAAAATTTTAATTAGAAAACCCGCATAAAGTTATTTTGGGTTGAAATAGTGATTTGTGGTCAAGTACCCCGGATGGGAATTTCGACTGCGCCGTGAGTCTCGGAATGTCCGAGATAGTCGAAAAAGAGTGTTCGATTGTCGAAATTGAGTTTCGGATAATTTTAGAGTTAAAATGGCTCGTAATTGAGTAAACGAGTCATTTTTGGGTTTTAAGGGGTTAAACCCTTTTCTCACTATATAAAGAGGGGGAGAGGGAGAAAAGAGAGAGAAGAGAGAGAGGAGGAGAGAAAAAAGGAGGTTCCGGCCAAACTCCCCGGGATTCAGCTCGAGGTCGTCGGATTATATCCACGAGGCAAGTGTTTACTTGCTTTATTTACTTTTGAGCATAAATCTCATATCATAGTTTGGTATAAAAAAAAAACCTAAAGATTTTGGGTTGGGTATTCGTGAATAAAACGGGTTTTCAGGAGTTAAAACGAATAAACCCCTAAAAATTTTTAATTGGAGAAACTTAGGTTTCAACCTAAATTAATTGGTGGTTTAGGGTTCTAGGATGTTTAGAACCCTTAATATATGTGTATTTATAGTTGGTTAAGGTTATAGGACGTTGGGTGAGGCGACAAAATCTTGGGAGAAGCTTTAATGGCCGAAACCGTCTCGGAGAAGACGATGAATAGTTGAGATAGCGTCTTTTCAAATTGATTCGGCCCTGATCCGAATCGATTTGGCTCTTGGTCAAAAAATGAAATTTGTATATCTCTTCGACGCGGTCGCGTGGGCACTAACCGCTTATTTTTCTGATTTTTTTTTTATTTATAGTGATTTTTCTACAGAAAGCTATCCGATATTGAAATCATTAGTTATAACTTATTGGAGATAAATATTAGGGGTTTTCAAAAGGATTGTTAGGACCTCTAAAGATTTTGAGGAGCTATTAGAACCTTGGGTTTGTAGGAATAAATCCGACTTATAGTTTAATGGTGAGTGGATTAAATTTTGGGTTTTGGGTTTTGGGTTAAATTTTGGACCTCTAAAGATTTTGAGGAGATATTATAACTTGTTGGGTTTGTAGTTAAGTAAATTTTTGACACCGGCCTAATAGGTTATTAGTAATTAAATGGATTTTCGACAGTGATCCTAAGAATGATTCATATGAGACTCCTGTTTTAATTTAATATTGGAGTGATCGTCCGGTATCTTATTAGGCGGGGTGTCACAGTTGCACTAAGATATTGTGTTAAATCCTTGTTTAGTGATTTTTGGGTGCTTTATTTTTTCTCTCAAGATTCCCATAGTTTTGATGACTTAAATCGTTTGAGTTTGAAGTTTTCTAAAAGAATTGAGATTCTTGAAAAAGAAATTTTTTGTTTTAAATCCGTTATGAATCTTTTGCAACCTGTTCAAAATCAAAGAGATTTATTTCGTGAGAAACTTGTGGACATGTACTTAGATTTTACAATTTTAGAATTGTCCATGAAAGAGAGTGATGATAGAGCTCTGGTTTTAGAGAAAGAATTAGAGGACTCAAAAAATTCAAGGGTTAATGTTTGTGCCATTAAGGATGGTGTTTTGATTAATGATTTTAAGTCACGAGAGAAGACTCTTAGGGATAAGTTTGCTTTCATTGAGGGGGGAGGGGGCGAGATAACCTTCTAGGAATGATTGAAAATATGAAGGAGTCCCTAAAATTGGAACAGTCAAATTCTTTATGTGAGTCTAAAATTTTTAAGTTAAAAGATGATTTAAAAGACTCGAGTAGTTTTTGTAGTAATGGTAATGACTCACATGTTTCTAATGTTTCGAGTGTTAAGGCCAAGACCAATGTTTGTTTTAGAGGGTCAACCGCATTCAAGGACATTAGAAAATGTCAACCCATAAGTAACATTCCTCACGTGTACACATGTTCGCATTGTGATAGGAAAGGTCACCTTAGGCGTTTTTGTTATGGTCTTGACAGAGGTCTTAGAAGGTTTAAGTCTAGTGTTCCCTTGGTTTCCGAAACTCGGCGCATTAAGTACACACCTATTTGGATTAGAAAATTCATTTTGGAGGAGCTATATGTTAGACTTGTTGATTCTCACATGCTTGCACATCATTATTCTCTTGCTATCACTTATAGATGATTGCTTGCATGATTTTATTTGTCATACTCTAGATGTACTTCATGATATATATTTTCTAGTGTTATGGCATGCGTATCTTTTGTATTTATATTTTTCTTTTATTGCGTCATATTGAAAAATACAAAAAGATTTTATTTTGATAATTTTTTTGAAAAATACAAAAAGATTTTCGATTTTTGTGTATTTTTTAGTTTTACACATTTGGTGTGGCATATTGGTGTGTTTGAATCCAATTCATTCTGCAATTTTCACGTGGCTAGAACATTTGATTATGACTTTAAATACTTAAATGGATCTTAACCATGATTATGATTTTTTTTCGAACTTGACTTGCTTTACGGATTCAACTTTGTATATGCCTCCGCACACACATGCATTAGCTTGTTGAATGTTTACTTCATTGTGTATATTTGAGCTTGGTGATATGTTATCCCATCAATTTTGTCTTCTATATGTTTATGTGACTATGGAAGATTCGTGCATGTAAGAACCGTTGCCCGTGAGAGTTTGTTTATTATTGAAAAAATATGATTAAACACTAGAAAGGGCTGTGAGAGATAGATTGACTCATCGTGAAATACACCATTTAAAAGAGCCCAAGAAAAAATTAAGGCAATAAAAAGAGCAAAATTATGCCAAAAAGGGCAACATAGTTTTGTTTGTTTGATATTGCAAAAGAAATCACTTCAAAAGAAAAAGAAAAGAATAGAAAATATGATTATGTTTGTCTTTTGAGGGAGTTTAGTTGAAGACGAACGGGTTGCACAATGAATCCTAGTATTCTTATTTTGTCATGACGCCATTGATTTGTAGAATCATCAATATTCTAGGCTTGTGTGCATTTTGTTTATTTTGTTCATTAAGTTCAAATCTATTTGTCAATTGAGGCTAAAGCTTGGTTTGATAAAGTTTTACAGTCAATTAAAACTTCTTGAACATATTTGAGTGTTTGGGTTATAATTCTTTTGTTACTAGCTTACACCCATTCATTCCACCCCACATGTTTGGACACGTCGATACTATGCTAGTGTGGAAAGCTTATGCGTTTTGTGCCATGTTTTGTGGCCGTGTATACCTATACACATGTGTTAGATTTTCTTTGATATATTATATATAGTATTGTATATTGTATTTGTCAAAATTATTTTTTTGGAAAAATTAAAAAAATTCAAAAATAATTGGTTTTTGATGGCCTTTGATATGATCATTACAGATACTTGATTTATATCTTTTTGTGATGATATCGTATCTTTTACGTGATGCTTCGTATTTCATGCCTATGTTTCTACTTCTTCGTCTATTTCAGATAAAAATAAAATGGGAGAGGAAATTAAAATTTTATGAGTTTGACTTATATGGGATAATTTATTTATGAGTTTTACTTTATTTCAAACTCGATGTGTCACGAGATATATGTTTTTGTCTCATGTGTGTAGGTACTTAAAGAAAAAATTCAAGACACATGGATGAAGACAAATTATGTGAAAGGGAAGAAGAAGAATTCTAAAGAAAAATAGACTTATGCCATTTCGTTTGAGGGTTAGAAAGGGTAGTAGGATTTTTATCACAGGAGATTTTTTATTTTAATTTGCTATTTGGTTATATTTGTTTGTTTTGCACCGGAATAGCCAAATGGGGATATTTGTAAAAATGATTTTTCTAACATTATTCATAGCCTGGTTTTAAACTAGTTTGGCGTGTCACGTTACAAATCATCACTCACCGTCACGACCAACCAAACTCAAGCATCTCCAAGTTTGAAGACTTCCCGACATCCCGTAAAGGTAAAGCAATTTAGAGTTTAGTTTACATAATTTATTTTTGGGATGTTTATTTTTTTTATAAAAAACGAACACGGCTTTTTATTTTTAAAAAGAAAAATATATTTGATTTTAAATCTCGTTCGAACGAGAATATATGTCGTTTGAAGGTCGTTCGATGTGTTTTTTCAAACGAGGGCTTACTATCAAAGTTTTTTTGGATGTCGCTAGAAGCAAACTAAACTCTCATTCGAACGAGATCATCATCTCGCTAGAACTTCGGTACATTATTGTTCGAATGATGCCACCACCTCAAATTTTGTGAACATCCTATAAATACCTGTTTCGTGTTCATATTGTTTAAGACTTTTGCCACATCTGTTTCTACATAACTTTTACGAAAGTTCTTTATTTTTTATGTTGCAAAAAGATTGTTTAATTCACAAACATCCTGAATATTTAGTTTTGTGAATTCGTTTAAATCCTATAAAGTTTTGTATTCTATTATACACCTTTGTGGAGAAGGCATCTCTATGGATGACTTGTGATACATGAGGGAACTCGTTGTCGAAGATAAAGGCTGAGGCTGAAGGAGGACTACGGACTTGTGATTCTTTCGAGGATCATAGTTGTGGATGAAGCTCACATGCGGGAGATTCGTTTACTCCAGATTCCTTTATAAAGTTAGTAAGTTGCGATTTTTAAATTTTATAAAGTGAATAAAAAGTTTTGCCTTGAGGGGATTTTTTCCTGAAACATTACCTTTGTTGAATGTTTGATTTATTTATCTGTTTGATCACATAGATGTATGTTTAGGATAAAAAGTTAAATTATTTGCACACTCTCAAATTCAAATTTTTGTTGAGCATACTTGCTTTCGCATACTCACAGTGGTATAAGTGTCTTCCATTATCTCTAAGTGGTGTCAGAGCATTCGTACCTCACTTTTGTCATCACGTACAAGTTGGCCATTTAAATACACTTAATAGAGGGGGCGGGGCGTTAATTGATTTATATCATTCTCATCATCATTAATAATAAATATTAACTAAATATAATTTAAACCATCAATAACAGACGATAACAATAAGATAATAAATACTCCAACAAATGAACTATCTCAACATCTAATATAAATAAATGAAATAATCTAAACCCTCATAAATAAATCCAATTGAATAAATAAAATGGGCTAACATGGTCCATATGAATCTCTAAAAAATAGTCCAAAACTGAAATACTGTAACCTAAACTATGAATTAATCGAACGACTGAATAGTAATGAAGTGGTAAGTCTGAATCTCATCTACTATCTAAGAATGTCTGAAAAACATTTTATATATTTTGAGTCAGAGCCTGATAGTTACAAGAAATATCTCAAAGTATCGATGCAATAATAATCATGCAATTGTTTACGATAAACATACCAACCTGTCGATACTAGCATGCAATAATAATATAACATAATAAAGTGACTTATGGTTATTTATTAAAATGTCCATCATGAGACTATATCAACAATAAGTCTCTTAATAACAACACGAAGTCATCTACCCTTGGGGACCTTCTCGTGCCTCTAGTGGTAAACACACAGGAGTCCCTTACATAACGAATTTAAAAACATGCACACACATGATAATACGAGATCACTATGCACTCACACCAACAACTAGTCCCATACCAAGACTCGTTTGATGGATCAAGTCATCCACATCTCAAGTCGTGAGGCGGCGACCGACTAATTGTATGATCAAATATAGCGACCTCCATAAAGCCATGCATCAAAATCGACGAGTGCGGTACCCGACCAACTAACCACTTAAATCAAACCCCAATCGATATATTCCCATGAGTCAAATACAGTATGCTCACATTAATATTCACATCAATATATATATATATATATATATATATGTGTGTGTGTGTGTGTGTGTGTGTGTGTGTGTGTGTGTGTGTGAGTGAGTGGTGACAATTAAGTTCAACACAAATTAATAAGAAAAGGCAATCACCAAAGCAAATAAAGAAAGTGAGGAATGACAATCACACAACACAGTATTTACGTGGTTCAGCAAGAATGCCTACGTCTACAGTGGTGATCTCAATATTATTTATCTATACTCCGGAGAGTGTTTTACAGGAAAAATAATGCATGCCCTTTGCCTCGGGCTAAGGGTTTGTTATATACATGTTCGTTTTCGGGGAGTGGGGGTGTTGGATTCCCCCACGTCAATCCACAACTCCTAGAATATCTCCTTATGAGATTTTAGGGATAGATTAAATCGTAACTAAATGAGTTGGGGCGTGAGGCCTCCAGACTTTGGGTCGTAATTTATTGGGCTACTCGTCTGGGCCCAATGCGACAAACCGAGGTACCCACAATTGCACCTAAAGTTGTTGGGCCACAATTTGGGTTCAATAATTTTAAATGATTTGTCATAATGGCTATTTTATAAATTGTGCAACACTTTTTAAGATCGAAGCGCCTCTTCTGAACTGATTTAGGCGGAAGCCTGCCTCGTTGCCCGTGCCCTATGATAAAAAAGTTTAAAAAACCTTCGGAGCTTGTTATCGCTTCAAGTTTCTCCATATTTCTAACCTTCTCCAAGCTCCCGCTGTTGCTCTTTCATTCCCACGTCTTCGTTTTTCAATTTCAATCTTCTCAACATCTTTGCTTGTGACTTTGCCTCGTCCCAAGCTAAGTTTTTACTTCGTAAGTTCTTCTTGCTCCTTCCCATTGCTTTTTCTGTTGAGATTCCTTCGCATCTGCTATTAGGGTTTGTTTTTTTCAATGACGAAAATAGGCAATAGATCGGTATCGAAATTTAGGAAGTTTTATAATATTCCAAATTGGGTAGACATTGAGTGTGCCCATGTCCCTCATAACGTTAGAGAGGTTAAGGATGCTCACTGGATTCCAATTCTCTTATTGTCCCAAGGGGGTCTTACTTTTCCTCCAAGCAATTTGTTTTTTCACTTTTTTGGTTATTTCAATATAGTCCCTGCACACTGTTCGCCCAACGTCTGGAAAATTGTTAATGGTGTGCATAGAATAAATCAGCTCTATGGCACCAATTTAGGGCTTGCTGAGATCTGCTTTTGTTATTCCTTTTCATGAACAAGTTCTGGTCTTCTTTACCTTAAGGCCAGGAGTCCTGATAGAGTGTTGGTAGTAAATCTACCTGATTCCCATAAGGATTACTGTCATGAGGGTTTTCTTGCTAAAAATTGGCAATTTCCTCCCCATACTGAGGGGTCGAGGTCTAGCAAATTTATGGTCCCCTTCTGTGGGGAGGAGTACATAGGTGGGTCTATTCTTTGCTCTGGTCATCAATCCTTTGTTAATGTACGCTTTCTCTGATATTTTTCTCTCTTCCTTTTCAGCGAGGACAAAGAACTTGGAACCTGCTCTCAGCGAGGTTCGAGCTGCTGAGTTGGTCAAAGCCTGGAATATCAGGGAACTCTTGGCTGACGGTGAACACCCTCGATCAGCGGCTTTTCTCTTGGAATAAAAGAATATTAGGTCCAGCTTTATTGCTCGTCATGTGGACAGTATTCCTGAGCTAGACATTACTGAAGAAGTTGCTGCACATCCCATCCAGTTGGACGAGGAAGAGAGCAGCTCTGGTGAGGATAGTGAGGGTGATAACAGGGGCAGTGCTGAAGGTGGTTCCAGTGAAGAGAGCTCTAGCGGTGAAGGATCTTCCAGCTCGAAAGAAGTTTTAGAGGCTCGAGAGTCTTCCAGTGAATCTAGCAGATCCAGCGAGGAAGACATGGTTCCTCCTAGGAAGAATCTTATTTGGGATGATGATGATGATGATGATGTGCTTCTTTCTCAAAGGTTAAAAAAGCAGAAGTCTGGAAGTGTGGATGTTGCCACTGGTTCTCAGTCTGTTGTCAATGAGCAGGAGAAGAAGAGGAGGGAGGAAGAGCAGTTGAGAGAGAGGGAGAGAGAGAAAGAAAGAAGAGGAGAAGAAGAAGGTGAAGGAGAGGAAGAAGATGGAGGATAGAATGAGAGATGAGAAAGAGAAAAATGAGAGAGAATAGGAGAGAGGAGGTGAGGATGAAGGCAGGGCGAGTTCTAGTGCCAGTGTTCAGTTTGCCTGAGGGAACCTCTGTTGCCCTCTCTCCTCAGTTGGCTCCCGCGTTGCTCGAAAGAGCAATTTTCCCTGTTGATCGTAAGAAGGCGATGGGGACCAACCAGTTAGCTCTGTAGGCGAGTCAGAGGCTAGCCGTGGTAAGCATGCTTTTGCTTTTCTATGCTTGTAATATTCTGTTTAATGCTTCCCTTTCTTAATATTTTCTCTTCTTTGTAGTTTGTGACCGAGTTCACCGTCCTTTATTGTACCCGCGACGAGCTGGTGAAGAGGAATGCTGATCTGGAGAAGCAAAATGCCGAGCTGAAGGGGAAGAGTGCCAAGCTAGAGGCCAGCTTGAAGACTGCCAATGATGCCCAGATATCTTTCGACCTCACCCTTACTAAAGCCAATCGGGTGAAGGAGGCCGCGATCAAATAGCTCAATGAGTTGCGGCAGTCCTATGACTTGGTCTGCACAAGCAAGTTAGTTGTGGTGGAGGAGAACAGGGCGCTTGTAGAGAAGGTGAATAATGTGGAGGAGAGCTCATACAATACCGGGTGGGCTACTGCGTACGAGGATGCTGAAGTTCAGATAGGCTATATCAGCCGACTGAACTTCAAGAAGGGCTGGAATAAGGCTCTTTTGGCTGCTGGAGTGGACATCGATTCTCCATTGTATAACAAGCACGATCTAGTCCTGAAGCTCGTTGTGGATGAGGCACTTGCCCCTTCCATTGATGGTGGCGTTCCTACTGCTTAGACCATTCTTTCTGGTGCTCTTTCTGTCCAGGGAACAACAGTTGCTCCATCTGAGGGAGGTGTTCTTGCTACAGACAAAGGAAAACAACCAACGACCTCAGAGCAAACCGAGGTTACCAGTTATTCTACTTTGAGGAATTTCTTTGCATTTTTGCTTTTTGTACTGTCTTATTTATTACCGATGTACTTGAAACGTTCCATTTTAATGAAATGAAAACACTTTTCGGTCTGCATACTGATTCTTCTGCTCTTTAATGATTTTTATGGCATGTAATTGACTGATGTAGATGAGTATATACCTGCTACTTCTGAACTAGGAAGGATCATTGGTCCTAATGCGAGTAATCAAGTTCGTCAATCCTTTGTAAGGATTTGCAAGTCTTTTAGGTCGAGGAACAAGAGCTTTAAAGATCAGTCTGAGATCATCGTCAAACTAAAGGATATACTTCAGAAGATGGAAGAGGTTGGTGCTTCTGTTCAAGAAGAAGTGAACCTTCTGAGGGCTAAACTTCTGGATGCCTCCGAGATCAATTAAGTCGGAGAAGTTCTTTAACAGGAGAATGAAACTCTGAGGAGGGAGGTGTCACGGCTCAGAGAGCGCACGCCGAGTGTTGCAGCTCAAGTTTTAAGGGGTTCCTCTTCATCGGTTGGTCCACGAGCTGGTATAAATGATAGAGGTGTAGCTAGGGAGGCTGATGAGCTACGAGGAGATGTTCGTCGAGCATATGTGATGGCTGTTGGGCTTCAAAGAGATGTTACGCTACTAAGGCATTTGTTTAAGAAAGGTCATCAGCGAGTGTGGGCTAATGGCTATGACCAGGGCTGGACAGATGCTCCGACGAGGTTGGCAGAGGTAGAAGAGCTATCCTTTATTAGAGGATAGTTGAGTGCTCTCAGGGAGTTGAAGGTTCCCCGAAACTCAGTGCTCTGGTATCGTCATGAGATCTCTCCTTCAACTCTGATGCCTAATCCTTTCAGGAGGGACGACTAGTGGGTCCCTATAGATGATATCCCCAGGCAGCTATTAGTGCCAGATGCGAATGACTTCGAGGAAGAATTAGCTCCTCATCCGGACGACGGACGAAGAGCGCAAGTGGCAGATTATTTTGCTCATAGGCCTAATCCTCATTAGGATTTACTTAACTCAATGTAACTCTTTATGAAAGTAATGAAGTAATAAAATATTTATGTTTTGGGCGATTCACCGACTAAACATGTGTTGTGTATTTTCTTAATTACTTTTTATTTTATTATCTTGGGCTCTCTGTAGCCTACTAGATTTGATGCGGATAAAGTTGTTTTATTGTGTGAGTATCCTCCCAGTCCAGTATACTTATGAGATACCCTTCTACCCTACTTTACCTTATAGGTCGTGTCGTCACACTACCTTAGGCCTAAGTGTGGTAATGGCGAGGTCACGCCTGGTGTTAGATGTTCCATCCGATCAGTTTTTTCAAAGCAAATATTGTTTGGTGACCAATTCGATATGGTCGAACTGCTTAAGGGTCCCCTGTAGGGCTTTATATATTGCGAGGGACAATGCTAAGAGGTTATTCGTATTTCATAACGAAAACCCGAGGAGGGTAACTCCCCACTTTTATACATTGAGTAATGTGCCTGTCGCTTGGAAAAGATGTGCAAGTTATAAAGTTCATAATAAAAAATTAATACTTCACAGAATGCTACAGCCAAACAATCGTTTGTTAATCTAAAACAATAAAAATGAGTTGTCAATTCCAATAATGTGATAAAAGATCGATGAAGAGAAACTAGAAGTAGAGTTTCTTCAGGACTAGAAATATAATTTCTTCAGGTTGGCTGCGTTTCAAGCTCGGGGTATCTCCCTGCCCTCCAGCGTTTCTAAGTGATAGGCTCCTTGCAGGTCATCTTTTGTCACCTTGAATGGTCCCTCCCAGATTGGACCCAGCTTGCCATCTGATGGTTTTACTGTACTGCCAAGGACTTTCCTTATGACGTAATATCCAACCTGGAATGCCCTTGGATTGACCTTCTTATTATAATGTTTTCCTAGCTGCTGGTGATAGCATGCCAGTTTCACTAGAGCTAGTTCTCTGCGTTCACCAGCTAGGTCAAGTTCAGCGAGTAATGTTGCATCATTCTGGCCTTGGTCGACTAGGATGGATCTCATGGTAGGGAGGTCAGCTTCTAGGTAGATGATTGCCTACATGCTGTATGTTAGTGCGAATGAGGTTTCTCCAGTCGCTCACCGTAGCGTAGTGCGGTAAGCCCATAAAATATGGGGCAGCTCGCTCGCCCATGCCCCTTTGGCTCTCTTTAAATCTTCTTCAGTCCATCGATCACTGTTTTATTGGAAGCTTCATCTTGGCCATTGCTTGAGAGTATGCTACCGAGCTGAAATGGTGCCTAATTCCGTGGTCGTTGTAGAAACTCTGGAAGAAGCCGCTCTCAAACTGCGTTCCGTTATCAGTGATGATGGTTTTGGGAATTCCAAAGCAATTAATTATGTTCTTTCATACGAATATCATCATATCTATGTCTCTGATGTTTGCTAGCGGCTCTGTTTCAATCCATTTGTTGAAGTAGTATGTCACTACCAACATGTATTTATGATTTCCGACAGCGGTGGGAAAGGGGCCCACGATGTCCATTCCCCATTGGGCGAAACGCCAGGGGCTGGTAAGTGATCTTAGGTCACTGGCAGTATGGTGGACCATAGGAGAATGTAGTTGATATTTCTCGCACTTACGAGCATATACCCCAGAATCTCTCTGCATGTATAGCCACCAGTAGCCTTCCTTCATTACTCAAAAAGCTAGCGATCTGCCTCTAATATGGCTCCCACAGATTCCTTTATGAAGCTCGTGCAGAACTTGCTCGATGTCTTTTAGGTGAACACATTGGAGGTAAGGGCCGGTGAATGATCTCTTATACAATTTGACCTCAGGAGATAAGTGAAAGCGAGCAGCTTTAACTCTTATCTGATGAGTGGCCTTCTTATCGTCTAATAGTGCACCATCCTTCAAATAGTCCCTTATAGGGTCCATCCAACTAGGTGCTGATTCAATTTGGAGAATATGGCCCGTGTCTGGTAGCTCGTCGCTCTGGTTGATGCTCGGCTAGGCGAGGAAGTCGATAGGGATTGTTCTCTTTAAGTCAGAGTTAATTGTTGAACTCAAGGTTGCTAGGGCGTCAACATGACTATTTTGTCCTCTGGGAAACTGCTGGACACTAACTTCCTCGAAGTTGGACATTAATTTCTTGCTAAGGCGAGGTAGGCTGTCATTCTCTCATCCCTCGCGTTGAAGTCTCCACTTATATGATTGGAGACCAACTGTGAGTCGCCCAACACCTGTAGCTATTTTGCACCCAACGCCTGTGCCTTCTGTAGGCCTGCGATCAATGCTTCATATTTCTCTTCATTATTGGAGGATTTAAATCCAAGCTTGATTCCCTGCTCGAGGATTGTATCTTCTAGGGTAACGAGCACAATGCATACGTCTTCCCCCTTGGATTTGGAGGCTCCATCAATAAACAGTCGCCAAACACCTTCTACCGAGTTATCTTCCCTCTGACCCACGGACTGAAGTTAGTTGTAAGGCTGTTCGCCTGTAAACTCTGCGATGAAGTCGGCGAGGACATGCCCCTTGATTGTATTTCTTGGTTGGAACTGGATGTCAAATCGTCCGAGCTCGATCGATCACTTAAATAATCTACCGGACAGATCTTCTTTTCGTATGACTGCTTTAAGGGGGTGTGACGTAAGGACGATGATAGAGTGAGCCTTAAAGTAGTGTTTCAATTTCCTCGAGGCTACCACTGGTGCAAAGGCGAGCTTTTCTAATGGTAGGTATCGTTTCTCGGTGTTCAAGAGGGTTTTTCTCGTGTAGTAGACTGGGTAATGGATTCCCATTCTTTCGCATACCAGTGCAGAACTGACAGCGTGGCTGGAGACTACAAGGTATAGGTACAGGAAATCATCCTCTTGAGGTATCACGAGCAAGGGTGGTGTGCTGAGATAAGATTTGAGCTCCTCTAATGCTTTAGAGCAATCTTGATTCCACTCCACTGTTTTTCTTTTCTTCAATAGCTGGAAGAATGGCTAGCACTTTTCGAAGGACATAGAGATGAACCGATTTAAGGTGGCGAGCATGCCCATGAGCTTTTGTATGTATCTTATCGTGCGGGGAGGCTTTACCTTGTTGATTTCATTAATCTGGTCCGGGTTGGCTTCAATGCCTCTCTCGCTAACCAAGTACCCGAGAAATTTTCCTGACTGGACACCGAAGGAACATTTGCTCACATTGAGTTTCATTCGGTATTTCCTGAGGATTTTGAAGGTCCTTGATAGGTCTGAGAGGTGGTCTTCTTTGTGCCTGCTCTTGACGAGCATATCGTCGATGTAAACTTACATGATATCTCCTATTTGGTCTTTAAACATCTTGATAACCAACCGCTGGTAGGTTGCTCCTGCATTTTTTAGCCCAAAGGGCATAACTTTGTAATAGTATAATCCGACGGTGGTGATAAACGCTGTCTTGTCTTGGTCTAGTGCATACAGAGGAATCTTGTGATACCCCGAGTATGCGTCCAGGAAAATCATTCTTTCATGAGCTGCTGTGGCGTCCACCAACTGGTCGATCTTCGGGAGGGGAAATTGTCCTTAGGGTACGCCTTGTTAAGGTCACTGATGTCGATATAAACTCTTCATTTTCCATTGTTCTTTAGAACCACTACTTAGTTGGACAACCATCTAGGGAATTGAACTTCTCGTATGGATCCTACATCTAATATCTTTTCTACTTCTTTCTCTACAGCCTTGGCCTTCTTGGGCGCAGTTCGCCTTGCCTTCTACGCAATAGGCCTAAAAGTGGGGTCGACGTTCAACTGATGACAAACCACACTGGGGTTAATTCCAGGCAGCTCGTACGGTTCTCATGCAAAAACATCTAGATTGCTCCTCAATAGTACTGTTAACTCTTTCTTCTCTTCATATATGAGAGAGGCCCCAATCAAGAACATCCCATCTTTTTCACTTCCATCGGCTGCGATTTCTTCTAGGTTTTCAACGACCCACTTAGAGGGAGGAGTCGGGTCTCCTCCACTCCGGGTCTTCCATACTGTAGTTGTTATTTCGAAGGTATCAAACCTTCATGTTCCTCAATCTTCTCTTTGGTCTTCTCAACCTTCCTCTATGGTTTTAAGCGAATGGCTGTTGTGAAGTAACTTTTTACCATCGCTTGATCTCCGTGGATCTCCATCACTCCTCGCTCAGTCACGTACTTGAGTTTCTGATGGTAGGTCGAGGGAACGACCTTCATTCCATGTAGCCATCCTCTGCCGAGGAAAGTTTGGTAGGGCGAGTCAATGTCGACTACCAGAAACTCGATCATCTTGAAGACACTTCCTTCCCTCACTGGAAGTACAATCTTTCCCAGAGGGATAGTTACTTTCCTAGCGAAAATAACTAGAGGGATGGTGGCTTCCTTCAAATCGGCAACGCTTAACTTTAATTTTCTGAATAGGTCCAGATACATTACTTCAGATGAGCTTCCCTGGTCAACGAGCAACTTATCGACGTCATAATTTGTTATTCTAAGGGTAATGATCAAGGCGTCATGGTGTGGGGTTCTTACTAACACTAAGTCTTCATCTGTGAACACGATGTGTTTCTTGTAGTCAACGTCATCTGCTCACCGACACTTTCCTGACTGTGTTTTTACTGGGTCGATTTGAAAATCTTGCATTACTGCCGTAATCTTTTTCACTTCCATCCGGGCTGAATTCCCTTGAATCTTCTTTAGATCAAATGTCCCATGAATCACTACGAGTTCATGGCCATCATCATCCTCGAGAATATTGTCGGGTCGTGTGTCTCCGTTGGTAGCAACCTTCTCTGCCTTCTTTTCCATAAACTCGTTTAGGTGCCCTATCTGGGCCAACTCTTCAAGGTGAGATTTAAGAGCCTTGCAGTGCTCGATTTTGTGTCCTCCTTCCTTGTGAAACGAGCACCTCAGCGCGTTGTTTCTCTTTTAGGGATCTCTTCTCATCTTTTTGGGTCACTTAATGAATGGCTCGTCCTTGATCTTCGCTAGGATCTTATAAATTGGTTCTTTGAAGACAGTGTTTACTGACTGAAAAGCTTTTAAAACATCATTCTTATTTCCATTCTTAGAGCCACCCTTGCCCCCATTCTTACCCCCTCTCTTCTGGTTTTCAGCCTTGTTGTTGCCCTTGGCAACGAGCTTAGCTCGACCATTGTCCTCTGCACTGAGGCGAGTCACATCATCAACCTTGGTGTACTTCTCGATTCGAGCCATCAGGTCATCAATGGTTGTGGCCTCCTTCTTCGTGAGGGATTGGTACAAGAGGCAAAAGTTGGGTAGGCCAATCTTAAAAGATGTCATCGCCACCTACTCTGAGAAGTCCTCGACCTCATTGAACAACTCCCAGTACCTTTTTGCGTAGTTCCGGAGGCTCTCCCGAGGCATTTTCTTCATTGTTAACAAGTCATCCATCCTCTTTGGATGGAAGCTGCTGGTAATGAAGTGATCCGTGAAGAGCTCTGCCAGGGACTCAAAGCTCATGATCGATCAGTGGGGGAGCCTCTCGAATCACTTCTGGACCACATCATGCAAGCTCGAAGGGAATATCCGGCACATTAGTGCGTCCCTGTGGTTCCAGAGATTCATAGCCTGCCTGTACTGCCTAACGTGATCGATAGGGTCAGTCTTTCCGTCGTAGATCTTGAATCTAGGAATCGTGAACTTCTTGGGGGATTCTTCTTCCTCTATCTCTCTAGAGAAAATGGATTTCATTTGGGTCCTGAGAGCCCACCGGGCTATCACTTTGGTCGATCGGGCAGCCCGATGTGCTGGCTGCTAGTCCATTTCTCTCGGGACTAAATTCCGTATATCATCATTTCCTCGAGCGGGGCTCCTGCAACGGTGAGCTGGTCGCTGTTACTCGAGCAAGTCATCATCCGACTCGTGTTCCTCAATCCTTTGGGATCCGCATCTAGGGCTCCTTCCTCAGCTGCGAGACTTGCTCGCCTGAGGGATACGACTGCGGTATTGACGTTGCCTGGTGCTACGATGGAGTTCTTTCTCTATCCTTTCCAATCTCCTTTTGAGGTGAGCATTTTCAGCCTCTTGCTTATGAGCGTCCTCTCCTTGCTCTTGGATCCTTGCCTTATAGGCATCGATCAACCTAGAGATTTCGTGGACCTCGTTGTTCCCTGATTTTCTTATGAGGCTTGCCACTCTAGGCGAGCCCTCTGATCTAAACATCGAATTTCAGATCTGATCCTACGAGGGGCAGGCTGCTCTTGAATATCTCCTACTTGAGGAGCATTGCTACTGTGACCAGACATTCCAAATTCTTTATTGGTGAGGGCTTTCTTAAAGGAAAATAAAAGTTCCCACAGACGTCGCCAATTGTGGTGACAATTAAGTTCAACACAAATTAATAAGAAAAGGCAATCACCAAAGCAAATAAAGAAAGTGAGGAATGACAATCACACAATACAGTATTTACGTGGTTCAGCAAGAATGCTTACGTCCATGGTGGTGCTCTCAATATTAATTCTCTATACTCCGGGGAGTGTTTTACAGGAAAAATAATGCATGCCCTTTGCCCCGGGCTAAGAGTTTGTTATATAAATGTTCGTTTTCGGGGAGTGGGGGTGTTGGATTCCCCCACGTCAATCCACAACTCCTAGAATATCTCCTTACGAGATTTTAGGGATATATTAAACGTAACTGAATGAATTGGGGCGTGAGGCCTCTAGACTTTTGGCCGTAATTTATTGGGCTACTCTTCTAGGCCCAATGCGATAAACCGAGGTACCCACAATTGCCCCTAATATTGTTGGGCCACAATTTGGGCTCAATAATTTTAAATGATTTGTCATAATGGCTATTTTGTAAATTGTGCAACACTTTTTAAGATCGAAGCGCCTCGTCTAAACTGATTTAGGTGACAGTATGCCTCTATACCCGTGCGCTATGAATAGAAACATTTAAAAAACCTTCGGAGAAGTCTTTTCTTATTATCGCTTCAAGTTTCTCCATATTTCTAACCTTCTCCAAGCTCCCGTTGTTGCTCTTTCATTCCCAGGTCTTTCATCTTCCAATTTTAATCTTCTCATCATCTTTGCCTCGTCCCAATCTAAGTTTTTACTTCGTAAGTTCTTCTTGCTCCTTCTCTTTGCTTTTTCTGTTGAGATTCCTTCGCATCTGCTATTAGGATTTGTTTTTTTCAATGACGAAAATAGGCAATAGATCGGTATCTGAATTTAGGAAGTTTTATAATATTCCAAATTGGGTAGACATCGAGTGTGCCCATATCCCTCGTAACGTTAGAGAGGTTAAGGATGATCACTGGATTCACGTTCTCTTATTGTCCTAAGGGGGTCTTATTTTTCCTCCAAGAAATTTATTTTTGCACTTTTTTGGTTATTTCAATATAGTCCCTACACAGTGCTCGCCCAACGTCTGGAAAATTGTTAATGGTGTGCATAGAATAAATCATCTCTATGGCACCAATTTAGGGCTTGCTGAGATCTACTTTTGTTATTCCTTTTCGCGAATAAGTTCTGGTCTTCTTTACCTTAAGGACAGGAGTCCTGATAGGGTGTTGGTAGTAAATTTACCTGATTCCCACAAGGATTATTGGTATGAGGGTTTTCTTGCTAAAAATTGGCAATTTCCTCCCCATACTGAGGGGTCGAGGTCTAGCAAATTTATGGTCCCCTTCTGTGGGGAGGAGTACATAGGTGGGTCTATTCTTTGCTCTGGTCATCAATCCTTTGTTAATGTATGCTTTCTCTGATATTTTTCTCTCTTCCTTTTCAGTGAGGACAAAGAACTTGGAACCTGCTCTCAGCGAGGTTCGAGCTGCTGAGTTGGTCAAAGCCTGGAATATCAGGGAACTCTTGGCTGACAGTGAATACCCTCGATCAACGACTTTTCTCTTGGAATACAAGAACATTGGGTCCATATTTATTGCTCGTCTTGTGGATAGTATTCCTGAGTTAGACATTACTGAAGAAGTTGCTGCAGATCCCATCCAGTTGGACGAGGAAGAGAGCATCTCTGGTGAGGATAGTGAGGGTGATAATAGGGGCGGTGCTGAAGGTGGTTCCAGTGAAGAGAGCTCTGGTGGTGAAGGATCTTCCAACTCAGAAGAAGTTTCAGAGGCTCGAGAGTCTTCTAGTGATTCCAGCAGTTCCAGCGAGGAAGACATAGTTCCTCCTAGGAAGAATCTGATCCGGGATAATGGTGATGATGATGTGCTTCTTTCTCGGTGGTTGAAGAAGTAGAAGTTTGGCAGTGGGCATGTTGCCACTGGTTCTCAATCTGTTGTCAATGAGCAGGAGAAGAAGACGAGGGAGGAAGAGAAGTTGAGAGAGAGGGAGAGAAAGAAAGAAGAGGAGAAGAAGAAGAAGGTGGAGGAGAGGAAGAAGATGGAGGATAGAATGAGAGTTAAGAAAGAGAATAAAGAGAGGTAAGAGGAGATGAGGATAGAGGAGGTGAGGATGAAGGCAGGTCAATCTCTCGTGCCTGTGTTCGCTTTGCCTGAGGGGGCCTCTGTTGCCCTCTCTCCTCAGTTGGCTCCCGTGTTGCTCGAAAGAGCAATTTTGCCTGCTGATCGTTAGAAGGAGATGGGTACTGACCAGTTAGCTCTGTAGGTGAGTCAGAGGCTAGCATTGGTAAGCCTGCATTCGCTTTTTTATACTTGCAATATTCTGTTTAATACTTCCCTTTGTTAATGTTTTCTCTTCTTTGTAGTTTGTGACCGAGTTCGCCGTCCTTTATCGTACCCGCGACGAGCTGGTGAAGAGGAATGCTGATTTGGAGAAGCAGAATGCCAAGCTAAAGGGGAAGAGTGTCGAGCTGGAGGCCAGCTTGAAGACTGCCAACGATGCCCAGATTTCTTTCAACCTCGCCCTTACTGAAGCCAATCGGGTAAAGGAGGCGGCGATCAAAGATCTCAACAAGTTGCGGCAGTCCTATAACTTGGTCTGCACGAGGAAGTTAGTTGTGGTGGAGGAGAACAGGGTGCTTGTAGAGAAGGTGAAGATTATGGAGGAGAGCTCGTACAATACCGGGTGGGCTGCTGTATACGAGGATACTGAAGTTCAGATAGGCTATATCAGTCGACTGAACTTCAAGAAGGGCTGAAACAAGGCCCTTTTGGCTTCTAGAGTGGACATCGATTCTCCATTATTTGACGAGCATAATCCAGGCCCGAAGCCCATTGTGGATGAGGTACCTGCCCCTGCCATTGATGGTAGCGTTCTTGCTGCTTAGACCGTTCTTGCTGGTGGTCCTTCTGTCCAGGGAATAACATTTGCTCCATCTGAGGGAGGTGTTCCTGCTACATACAAGGGAAAAAACCCAATGACCTCGGAGCAAACTAAGGTTGCCACTTAGCCTGCTCTGAGGAATTTCTTTGTATTTTTCTTTTTGTACGGTCTTTTTTATTACTGATATACTTGGAACGTTCCATTTGAATGAAATCAAAACACTTTCCTTCCTGCATACTGATTCTTCTGCTCTTTAATGCTTTTTATGGCTTGTAGTTGATTGATGTAGATGAGTATATACCTGTTAATTCTCAACTGGGAAGGATCTTTGGTCCTAATGCGAGCAATCAAGTTCGCCAAGCCTTTGTAAGGATTTGCAAGTATCTTAGGTTGAGGAATGAGAGCTTTAAAGATCAGTCCGAGCTCGCCGCCAAACTGAAGGATAGACTTCAGTAGATGGAAGAGGTTGGTGTTTCTGTTAAAAAAGAAGTGAACCTTCTGAGGGCTAAACTTCTGGATGCCTTCGAGATCAATCAAGTCGGAGAAAATCTTCAAAAGGAGAATGAAACTCTGAGGAGGGAGGTGTCGCGGCTCAGAGAGCACACACCGAGCGTTGCACCTCAAGTTTTAAGGGGTTCCTCTTCATCGGCTGGTCCACGAGCTGGTACAGATGATAGAGGTGCAGCTAGGGAGGCTGACGAGCTTCGAGGAGATGTTCGTCGAGCATATGTGATAACTTATGGGCTTCAAATAGATGTTACGCTACTGAGGCATCTGTTTAAGAAAGGTCCTCGATGAGTGTGGGCTGATGGCCATGTCCAGGGCTGGGCAGATGCTTCGACGAGGTTGGTAGAGGTCGAAGAGCTATCCTTTATTAGGGGATGGTTGAGTGCTCTCAGGGAGCTGAAGGTCCCCCGAAACTCAGTGCTCTGGTATCTTCATGAGATCTCTCCTTCAACTCTGATGCCTAATCCTTTCATGAGGGACGACCAGTGGGTACCTATAGATGCTATCCCAGGCAGCTATTGGAGCCAGATGCGAATGAATTCGAGGAAGAATTAGCTCCTCATCCGGACGACGGACGAAGAGCGCAAGTGGCAGATTATCTTGCTCAGAGGCCTAAACCTCATTAGGATTTACTTAACTCAATGTAACTCTTTATGAATGTAATGAAGTAATAAAATATTTATGTTTTGGGCGATTCGCAGACTAAACATGTGTTGTGTATTTTCTTCGTTAATTTTTGTTTGATTATCTTGGGCTCTCTGTAGACGACTAGATTTGATGTGGGTAGAGTTATTTTATTGCGTGAGTATCCTCCCAGTCCAGTATGCTTATGAGATACCATTCTGCCCTACTTTACCTTTTAGGTTATGTCATCATACTACCTTAGGCCTATGTGTGGCAATGGCGAGGACACACCTGGTGTTGGATGTTCCATCCGATCAGATTTTTCTAAGCCAAACATTGTTTGGTGATCAATTCGATGTAGGGCTTCATATATTACCAGGGGCAATGCTAAGAGGTTGTTCGTGTTTCATACCGAAAACCTGAGGAGGGTAATGTAACACCCCGTGTTTTTATTAACAATTTTTTTATTAATTAATTGGAATTTTTGAGAAAAATAAATTTTTGAATTTAATAATTTTTATTGGCTAAATATGTTGGTTATGATTTTAGAAGAATAAAACTTCAAGCGGAATTAAAATCGGAGTTAAAACGGATTTTATATTGATTTTATAATATTTTGCCTTATAGGCATTTTTTAGGCAAACTGTCAGTTTTTCGGGGTGATCGATCGATCGACCCCTGGGGGTAGATCGATCGACCCTCCCAGAAAACGTGCGTTGTATGCTGTTTTTAGAGTTTGTTTAGGATTATGACTCCTAATCACTATATAACCTTGTTAATCCGTAGGGGGACTCCTCATAATCACTTTTTCTCCAGTTTTTCACCAAAGAACACTTCTAAATATTTTTTCTCTCACTCATAATCATCAACCTTCAACAAAATCATGTTTTTGTCACGAGTTTTGGCACAAGTTTTTGAAGGCTTAATTGGGGTTTAATCAAGATCATTCAAGAACACTCTTTTGCTAATTTTTCGAGAGGAATCCAGATTTCTAATCGGATTTTCAACACGATCTTTACAGGCATGAATACTCTATTCTTTTCTTTTAGTATTATGCGTTTTAAGTGTTGCCTAAACACTTAATTACATGTTTTCTTAAAAATAATTAGTAACTTAATTAGAAAAGTGGACATTAATTATGGGGCTGTTTTTATAAAATCTTTTAATCTGAATAATATTCATAACCCTTTGGGTATGTAGGATTCATGAGTGATTTTGGATTTTATTGGTGTATGTTGCATGTAGAAAAATCCTAGTTTTAAAATAAATAAATTTTTGGGTGCGTATAACTCATGTAATACATGTAGAGATAATAAAAATTTGTTTTTGAGGTATTTATGATGAAAACTTGGTATATTTAATTGAAAATAATTAAATGAGACTATTTGGGTATTATTTTCGAGGTGATAATTTAATTAAAGGTTTAATTGAATTGGACTACCATGCGTAGTTTTATACGTTGATTAATTATGCTTATTTGTGTGACTTTTTGGTATTATTATATTGCCTTTGTGACGATGGGTGGTTGGGTAATTTTGCTCTCCCTATACTTTAGGATGCCTTCTAGGTATGGGACTAGCGGGGTAGACCTTTTATGATTTACGCCTTCTAGGTATGGGGCCAGTGAGGGTAGATTATTGCATTTTATCATCTTGAGGGTGGGCTGATTTTTATTACTTTATCATCGTTACGGTAGTCTAAGTACGAGACTAAGTTAAGATTTATGTTAGAAAATTCTCCTATACATAGGTTAGGACGTATTGATAACTTGGGGACCCTTAGGTATGGGACTAAGGGGTATTTTGATGATCTCGTATCGATTAAAAGGGTGGGGTGATTATATATTGAGAAATTGAGAATTAATGCCTAAGATAAAAACGGGTATTAAAATTTGTGGCGACATAATGTGTCGGGGCCGATAGTTTAAACGGGCCAGAGGACGATTTATGTCGTGTCGTGTGTGGAACCTTGTCATGTGTCGGGGCCGACAGTTAAACGGGTCAGAGGGCGATTGACAAGGGTAACCTTGTCATGTGTCGGGGCCGACAGTTTAAACGGGTCAGAGGGCGATTGAAAAGGGGAAGTGTGACACTTTAATAAAAAAGTGAGAACAATAATAAAAGTTGGTTAATTTAATTAAATTAACATCGTGGGACTTGGGAATTTAAAATCATATTGGTGTGCCTTTTTAAATGGGAATCCCTACGGGTAGTTAGTAATTTATATTTATCGCATTTAATTATTCCGTTTAATTTAAAATATTCTATTGTGATATTTATTGTGTATAATGCTACTGCCTGGATTCAAGGATCCTATTTGAGGGGAGTAGTGTGTATTCTTGCTCGGGGCTTTGGCTCTGACCCATGCGTTGACTAATCTTTTTCAGGATTTAATTTGGAAAAGCTGCATAAGTTTATCGGAGTTATCATTGGAGGTGCAGCTGGAGTTATTTACTTTATGACATAGTTTAGTTAGACTTTCTTTTCCAGTCGTATTATGAGAC
Source organism: Sambucus nigra (assembly GCA_949130495.1). NCBI lineage: Eukaryota > Viridiplantae > Streptophyta > Magnoliopsida > Dipsacales > Adoxaceae > Sambucus > Sambucus nigra. The sequence goes on along the minus strand of OX422220.1, from coordinate 486,156,462 downwards.
TTCATTGGAGTTTTATTGGGCCATTCGGTTCCAAAGTTGTTTAGAGGATTTCTGTTGGGATTATTCATATTTTATTTAATCATTATTGAAGATTGGATTTTTGGAGTTAGCATGTGATGGATCTTTTATCGCTTAGTTATTTGTGATCATTTGAGATTGACTCAATTATTTATCTTATGGATTGATTTATTTATGTCTCATATCTGTCTCATGCTAAGAATGGTATTTTATTTACTCATGCCCGACTTAGTTTTGATGGCGGCCGACGTCAGAATTAGGCGGGGTGTGACAGGTAACTCCCTGCTTATACATTGAGTAATGTGCTTGTCGCTTGGAAAAGATGTGCAAGTTATAAAGTTCATAATATAAAATTAACACTTCACAAAATGCTACTGCCAAACAATCGTTTATTAATAAAAAAAACAATAAAAATGAGTTGCCAATTCCAATAATGTGATAAAAGATCAATGAAGAGAAACTAGAAATAGAGTTTCTTCAGGACTAGAAATAGAATTTCTTCAGGTTGGCTGCGTTCCAAGCTTGGGGTATCTCCCTGACCTCCAGCGTCTCTAAGTGATAAGCTCCTTCCAGGTCGTCTCTTGTCACCTTGAATGATCCCTCCCAATTTGGACCCAGCTTGCCATCTGATGGTTTTACTGCACTGCCAAGGACTTTCCTTAGGACGTAGTATCCAACCTGGAATGCCCTTGGATTGACCTTCTTGTTATAATGTTTGCTAGCTGCCGCTGATAGCCTACTAGTTTCATTAGAGCAAGTTCTCTAAGTTCGCCAGCTAGGTCAAGTTCAGCGAGTAATGCTACATCATTCCGGCCTTGGTCGACTAGGGTAAATCTCATAGTGGGGAGGCCATCTTCTAGGGGGATGATTTCCTCCATGATGTATGTTAGTGCGAATGAGGTTTCTCCAGTCGCTCACCGTGGCGTAGTGCAGAAAGCCCATAAAATATGGGGCAACTTGCTCGCCCATGCCCCTTTGGCTTACTCTAACCGCTTCTTCAGTCCGTCGATCACTGTTTTATTGGAAGCTTCAACTTGGCCGTTACTTGAGGGTATGCTATCGACCTGAAATGGTACCTGATTCCGTGGTCGTTACAGAAACTCTGGAAGAGGCCGCTCTCGAACTGCGTTCTGTTGTCAATGATGATGGTTCTGGGAATTCCAAAGCGAGTAATTATGTTCTTCCATACGAATATCATCATATCTACGTCTCTGATGTTTGCCAGCGGCTCTGCCTCAATCCATTTGGTGAAGTAGTCTGTCGCTACCAACAGGTATTTACGATTGCCGATAGCGGTAGGAAGGGGGACCAAGATGTCCATTCCCCATTGGGTGAAAGTCCAGGGGCTGGTAAGTGATCTTAGGTCATTGGCAAGTTGGTGGACCATAGGAGCATGTAGTTGATATTTCTTGCACTTGCGAGCTTATGCCCCAGAATCTCTCTGCATGTATGGCCACCAGTAGCCTTCCTTTATTGCTAAAAAAGCTAGCGATCTGCCTCCAATATGGCTCCCACAGATTCCTTCATGAAGATCGTGCAAAACTTGCTCGACGTCTTTTGGGTGAACACATTAGAGGTAAGGGCCGGTGAATGATCTCTTATACAACTTGCCCTCACGAGATAAGTGAAAGCGAGCAACTTTGACTCTTATCTGATGAGTGGCCTTCTTATCGTCTAGTAGTGCACCATCCTTCAAATAGTCCCTTAGGGGTCCATCCAACTAGGTGTTGATTCAATCTGGAGAATATGGCCCATGTCCGATAGCTCTTCGCTCTGGTTGATGCTCGGTTGGGCGAGGAAGTCGATAGGGATTGTTCTTTTTAAGTCAGAGTTGATTGTTGAACTTAAGGCTGCTAGGGCGTCAGCATGACTGTTTTGTCCTCTGGGAAACTACTGGACACTGACTTCCTCGAAGTTGGACATTAATTTCTTTGTTAAGGCGAGGTAGGCTGCCATTCTCTCATCCATCGCGTTGAAGTCTCCACCTATCTAATTGGAGACCAACTGTGAGTCGCCGAACACGAGTAGTTTTTTGCACCCAACGCCTGTGCCTTCAGTTAATCATACAAACAAGTGGTATTTTTTAATGTAAGAGTACGAGAAAGGGTTTTACCATTTAATTAGTCCATATAACATGTGATATACTGTGGGAGAAATGCTTGAGTAAAAAAAATCCTTAGGTCATTATAACCTTTCAGTCTTGGATTCTTTTTACTTGGCTAGGGTGAATAACCCGACTTGGACAACATTACTATGTTCATCTAGTTCATCTTCTCTATCATATTGAGAACCATTATTAACCTTAGGTATGTTGCTAACCTTAAGGACATTTATAGGCTCGGGGACATTGCTAGCATCAAGGACATTTGCCCCACTAGCAAAGCCTTCAGTTGTTCTCATTAATTCCTTCAAAAATAGTTTTTAACATCTTCTTAGTCCTTGAATATGAATGACGCGACAATAAAATAGTTATACAAGTAAAAATATAAATTATTGTGCACTAAACAATGAACTACTACACAAAAATCGGGTTTTTGAACTCGATTAATTAAACAAATAATCAGGATCCTTACCCAAAGTCTCGTACTCTTTAACCTTCTTGGTTATTTCATTTGCAAAAACTTTAACCTTCTTGGTTATTTCATTTGCAAAAACTATAATCAAGAATTGGGGCCTCGATAGTAAAATTATGGATTAAGCTCGTTATTTAGATCACAAATAAGACAAATTCCTTGTTTAATAAAAATTCTCTAGCCGACCAAAGTCTCGAGTAATCCGTGTCTATTTTGGGATATAGGCCTTAAAGTCTGCAAAAACTGCATAAGATCTACATGTTTTAAAAACAACGATCCAAAAGGTGTCGAAGGTAACATACTCGAGTTTTTTAACTAAGTTTTGATCTTTTTGTACTTCAGTTTTTAAGAAAATAAATAAAATTTTAATAATAATATGTTAAATTCACTATATACTCTCATACATGTTTAGATCCTTTACACGACATAAACAAAATGTTTAACATATAAATTAAACACGAGTATTTTGGGTAATCTGATGGATTTAGTAGTTTTAAAGCAATAAAAGGTAGGGTTTAAGGGCTTGTTGGTGGAGGAGAGAGTTTGGAGGTAATTTGGGTCATGCTTCGTGGTAACACATAACATATTTTCTCTTTATATGATAGTGAATAATTTTATATAAGGTCATTCGACGAAAAGTCCCTCAACATTTTTCTAATCAACGTTGAGTTCAAGCCTTTTTATTTTGTTCTAAAAGCCTTACATCATATAAAACACTCACAAACACTATTTCTTTTCTTATTCTCAATTCTAAGAAAAAAATATGAAAAAATATACAAGGAACTTTTTGAAATATAAATAAATAAGATGAACCAAACATAAAATGTATTTAACTCTTCGAGACCAAATATTAATTGACCCTTTTATTATAGAGTAGTTATAGAGCGACACATTTTTTGTGATACGTTAACATGTCGTGTCCGCATTGATTGGTGTTTGGGGTCCATTGATTATCATGTAAAACACCAACCAATATGAACACGCTACATCAATGTATCACTCACGATGCGTCGGAATGATGTGTCCCTTTAAAGCATGATCTAAAATCAGGGGTGACAATTTTAAGAACGAAATGATAATACGACACGAAACGAAATGAAATTGACACAATATTTCGTGTTCGCGCTGGATTTTTGAACCCACCATCGGATCGTGTCGTGTTCGTGTCCAATTTCTGCCATGAAATTGACCTGATAAGGACACAACAATGATTCAATTAAGTACACAATATAGATCCTATGTAAACCCACTATCGACCCCATTTAGAACCATTATCAACCCACTATTTTTTTTAATTCCTCACTAACTAGTTTAATCGTGTCCAATTGAACCGTATTTACTTATCGTGTTATCATATCGTATCTTAGACGTGTCGTGTTCGAGTTAAAAAAAAATACGCTATCGTGTCGTATCATATTCGGTTCGCTAAATTCTTATCGTATCATATTCGTACCGGCCTCGATTTGGGGGCAAATTCAATCACACTCTTATTTGCTCTAAATCACAAAACAAACCACAGCTTCATAGAGCAAGCAAACTATAAAACTCGAATCATCGAAACACTCACTTGAAATGGAAATAGATGAAGAAATAGAACCAATTCTGAGTCCAATTTGCACAAAAGAGCCTCCAAAAATCCACCGCCTAGACGAATCAGTTGTTAACCGCATAGCCGCCGGCGAGGTTATTCACCGGCCAGTCTCCGCCATTAAAGAGCTGGTAGAGAACAGTTTAGACGCCAATTCAACCTCTATTACTGTTGTTGTTAAGGACGGTGGACTCAAACTCATCCAAGTCTCCGATGACGGTCACGGCATTAATGTAAAACACTAAAACCCTAGCTCTTTTGTTCTATTATTTATGTACTTATATTTGTGTTTGTGTTTTGAATTGTATTGAATTATCAAAGGAAATTTATGGGCCTGAATTTTCCAATTTTTTTCCACAAAAATTGAAAATTAGAAAACGCGTTCAAGTTATTTTTTCCAAAACAGAAAATTGAAAAACAGCTTTTCAAAATTTCCAATTTTCCAGAAACTAAACCACTTTAACAAGCTTTTTCACCAATTTTTAGTATCCTCGTAATTATATTTTAACCCTGAATTTTCTATAACTCGAATCTAGACAATTAGGCCACTTGGAGTTCTGGCCAGAGTTTTTTTGGAGAAAAGGTCCCTTCCCTCGGTATCATGATCGGGTCGACCAGGCCCGATCATGAGTGAATAGAAAATAGAAAATGTCTATAGCTGTTGCTGTTCCAGCCATTTATTATTTTGACCACTTATTCTAGGTATTATTATATATATATTTGGATTGTTTTTTCTTTTTTTTCATAGGAAGAGTTCTTTCGGAAATGCGAGGTACCAGGAAAACAAGGCTGTTTAATTCTAAAATTTTTCCAAAAAAAATGAAATATTACAAAATGCATTCAAGTTTGATATTTTTCCAAAACAGAAAATTGAAAAATAGTTTTCTAAATTTTTCAATTTTTCAGGAAATTAGAAAACAACTCTAGCAAGTTTTCCACCAATTTTCAATATTCCAAAATTACATTTTAATCCTGAACTGTCTGTATTTTGCATCTAGATCCATAACCTTTTGGTAAATTACATTTTAATCTCTTAGTTATCTAAAAATGACATTTTGGCCTTGAAATTTTTGAGAATTACTTTTTTGCTCTGAACGTTCTATAAATTTTATTTTGGCTCTTTTGAGTGTCTACAAATTATATTTGGACCCTGAACTTTATGCAATTACATTATAACCCTAAACTTAATGTATATTATATTTGACCCCCCGTATTTTCTATAAACTAAACAATAATTTATCTACCATATGAACACATTTTCTAGTTTTCTAAAATTTTCCATGGACAATGAAAATTAGAAATGGAGATGAAAATTGGGAATAGAAAACATAAAATAATTTTCCACAACCAAACGACGCCTTAACCTTTTGGCCTTGGGATTTTTGAGAATTACTTGGCTCTTGAACGTTCTATTAATTTTATTTTGGCCATTTGGACAGTATAAATTACATTTGCACCCTAACTTTTGTAGTTACATTTTAACCATAATCTTTGTCTAAATTACATTTGAGTCCCAAATTTTCTATAAACTTCATTTTGAAAACAATAATTTATCTACCATATGAACCCATTTTCTAATTTTCTAAATGAAAATTAGAAATGGAGATGAAAATTGGGAATAGAAAACAAAAAACAATTTTCCACAACCAAACACCGCCTTAACCTTTTGGCCTTGGGATTTTTGAGAATTACTTGGCTCTTGAACTTTCTATTAATTTTATTTTGGCCCTTTGGACTGTATAAATTACATTTGCACCCTGAACTTGTTGTAGTTACATATTAACAATAATCTTCGTGTAACTTTACTTTTGAGTTCCAAATTTTCTATAAACTTCATTTTGAAAACAATAATTTATCTACCATATGAACGTATTTTCTAATTTTCTAAATGAAAATTAGAAATGGAGATGAAAATTGGGAATAGAAAACAGAAAACAATTTTCGACAACCAAACAACGCCTTAACCTTTTGGCCTTGGGATTTTTGAGAATTACTTGGCCCCTGAACTTTCTATTAATTTTATTTTGGGCCTTTGGACTGTATAAATTACGTTTGCACCTTGAACTTTTTGTAATTACATTTTAACCATAAACGCTGTGTAAATTACATTTGAGTCCCAAATTTTCTATAAAGTTCATTTTGAAAACAATAATTTATCTACCATATGAACGCATTTTCTAATTTTCTAAAATTTTCCATGGAAAATGAAAATTAGAAATGTAGATGAAAATTGGGAATAGAAAACTAAACATAAATTTCCACAACTAAACACGGCTTATGTTTTTACTTAGAAAACACACAATTTTCCGGAGAAATGATACATTTGCGGCAAAATGACGAATTTATATCGGATTATTGAGAAAATGCATGGGTTGTCTAGGAAAGTCGCGAGTTTCGTAATTTTCGTCTTTCTGAGAAGCAAAATTTTTCTGAGAAATTATACATTTCTGGCGCAATTACACATTTTATTGGAAAATTGATGAGTTTTCGGGGAAAAAAGCAAAATATCGGGAAAATGGGGAGAGGCACGCTTTTTCCCGAGGTTTCCAGGAAAATCATGCCGCCTTTCTGAGTAAATTGATGATTTTCCAGCAAAACTTTGCATTTTCTCGGGAAAATAATGCAGGAGAAATATGGATTGAGGTGGCTTTCCAAATTTTGGTTAAATTTTTGATCGTAAATTATTTGCTCTGGAATTCTATTAGTTTAAAAATAATCAGAATCCAGATTATATTATTTGTTGTTTCAGATCTTTGTTTTCATTTCTAGTTTTATGGTGGCTTTAAAATCATCCTAATTTACGATGATGGCCACGACATCCACGTAAGCCCTAACTCCCTTCTTTGTTCTTATACATAAACATAGATATACTATATAAACATTTAACAGATTAACCATAACAATCAAGATTATCAAGTACTTTAAATGGACATAGAGGAAGAAATCAAACCAATTCTGACTTCAATATCCACAAAAGTGTTGGATAAATTTCAATATAATATAATATTTTAATTATATTATTGATATTTTATTTTTAGTTGTTAATATTTTATTATATTATTGGTGTTTTAATTTAAACATAGCTTGGGTTTTATTTTAGAAGGTAGAAACATGAGCAAATGGGTGTAAAAGATATGAAAGTGCTCAAAATCCCATATTGTCCCACATTGGAAGAATACTATAAAAAGTAGTGGTATATCAACTAAAGGACAACTAAGATTCTTAGTTGACAAGTCAAATAAGAGGCTATGATCCTACGCATTGCGGTGATGCTTAAGCACCATCAATCGCGACACGCGATTGGGCGACTTAGGGCGCTTTGCGCGCTTTGACGCGCACTTGGCACTTCGCACGTGCGCATCGTCGCTTGGAGCGTGGGAGCTCGTAGCGTTTCGTGTAGGTGATGTCCATTCGCTTACGATGGGCCCCAATCTGAACTGTTAGATCGAAGCTGTTCCAAACAGGCACGATCCAACAGCTGCTGAATCACTACATGAAGAGCTGTGACTGTTGAAGAACAGTCACATAAATGGCTATAAAAAGAGTTCCAGGCCTCTGTTTTGGACACCGAAAATTGCTAATTTCTCCTCTCTTCGTCCTCTACCTCTTGGCATTATCAAGTTACAAATTTAGAGTGTTCTCGGCTTGATCAAACAGTACATAGTTTGAATCAAACAAACTGTTCATACACTGCATTGTATCCTGAAGGCAGATTCTATAAAACCCATTGTATACTCGCGGTTCTGTCTCAACCGGATTGGGAGAAATATTGCCTAAAAGAAAGCGTTCCAAGAACGTGCCTTGCAGAAATTAATTAATATATTTCGTTCTTTCCATTACAAAAATCCAACAATTTTAGGCAATAATCTATATTCTTATTACTCCACTCAAATGGAAGGAACAGTGGCACAATCTATTCAAGTCACAAGTCGAGACTTAATCCGACTCGATCGTTTTGATGGCGGAAATTTCACCCGTTGGCAAGAGAAAGTTATGTTCTTCCTCACATCACTAAAACTAGCATACATTCTAGATGACAACCTTGAACAAATTCCCGACCTCACACCCGAAGACACCGAAGAAATAAAGCAAAAACATGTGAAGAGGAAAGAAGACGAATTTATGTGTCGAGAACATATTCTCAATGCTTTGTCTCAAACTGTTTATAGCCCTCATCGAATGATTTCGACGGCAAAGGAATTATGGAAGGCTTTGGAGACAAAGTATCAAAACGAGGAAGCGAGCAACCGTAAGTTTCTAATTTCAAACTATATGAATATTAGAATGAGTAATGATAAATCTGTCGTTGCACAAGCACATGAACCCCAACAAATTGTTGGTGACCTTAAAGCCGCCGGAATTAATCTTCAAGATGAATTTCAAGTAGGGGTGATTGTTTCAAAACTTCCATCCTCTTGGAATGGCTTTAGGAAGAAAATTAATCATGATGAAAAGACTTATACTGTGGAATCCCTTCTTCGTCACCTTTGTATTGAAGATGATACTCGTATTCGAGAAAAGAAGGATGAACAAGGTGAGGGTCATTCAAAAGCTAATATGGTTGAGGATAAAAAATCCAAGATTATCAAAGACTCAAAATTTAAAGCAAAGAATGATTCAAAATTCAAGAACCAAAGTGCAAATAAGAAAAAGAAGGGAAAATGTTTCTTCTGTGACAAACCGGGCCATTATTCTCGAGAATGTCATCTTAAAAAGAAGGCATTTAAGGAAAAACAAGGGTCGAAGGAAACCAACAATGTTGAAGATCTTATTGCTACTGGCGAAGCAACTTCAATTGATAATGAAAGTGGATGGTGGCTGGATACCGGCGCAACGGTCCACATATGCAAAGACCGATATTCATTCAAAACATATCAAGAAATTGATGGAAAAGAAGTGAAGAAGGCAAATAATCTTCGCACAAATGTAGTTGGGAAAGGCACTGTGGAATTGAAGCTAACTTCTGGAAAGACACTTACTCTAATTGATGTACTTCATGTACCTGATATGTGTAAAAATCTTGTGTCTGGGGACCTTCTCAATAAGAGAGGTTTCAAACTGGTGTATGAGTCTGATAAGTTTGTCTTGTCAAAGAATGGCCAATTTATTGGCAAAGGGTACTCTTGTAATGGCATGATCAAAACTAATGTAATCAATAATATTAGTTCTGCTTATATGGTTGAGTTTATTTCTTTATGGCATAGTAGATTAGGTCATGTGAATTATATAAGTATAAAAAATATGACTAATCTCGGCTTAATCTCAGATTGTAAATTTGATAACCTTTCTAAATGTGAAATTTGTGCTCAATCGAAGATAACTAAAAGTCGTTTAAATCTGTTGAGAGGACATCCGAAATGCTTGATCTTATTCATAGTGATGTATGTGATATGAAGAGTAATATGACTCGTGGTGAAAATAAATATTTCTTAACTTTTATTGATGATTACTCTGAGTATACATATACATATTTACTTAAAAGTAAAGATGAAGTTTTCGAGAAATTTCTAATTTTTAAAGCAGAAGTTGAAACTCAACAAAATCGAAAAATTAAAGTCCTACGATCCGATAGGGGTGGTGAATATTACCCAAATGAGTTTATACAATTTTGTAATACTCATGGAATAATCCATCAAGTTATGGCACCTTATACGCCACAACAAAATGGAACGGCGGAAAGAAAAAATAGGACTTTAGTTGAAATGATAAATGCAATGTTAATCAGTTCTGGTTTACCTTTGTCGATGTGGGGAGAAGCGGTTTTATACGCATGTTATATTTTAAATAGAGTTCCATTGAAAAACAAGGATGTTACACCATACGAATTATGGTTTAATCGTAAGCCTAATCTTAGATGTCTTGCTTATGTAAGAAAACCCGAACCTAAAAGACTTAAACTAGGAAATAGGACTTACAAACGTGTTTTTATTGGATACTCTAGTAATAGTACGACTTATAGATTTTTAAATCTTGAAACTCAAGAAATCATTGAGTCGGTAGATGTACAATTCTTTGAACATCTAACAAAGTTTAGTACTTTGAATCAAGGTTTAGAAAATAATAATCCGACTGTTGACTCCTCAACTTTAGAAGAAAATTCACAACCTATATCTTCCTCGGAAACAACGAATGACGTTGAACCACGAAGGAGTAAAAGACAAAGAACTGAAAAAACATTTGGGCCTGACTTTGTTATTTATTTAGTTGAAGGGGATGAAACTAAGAACAAAACTAAATTTGTTCTTAATGTAGAAGATGAACCGACAACATTTCATGAAGCGGTAACATCTAGGGATGCTGTCTTTTGGAAAGAAGCAATAAATGATGAAATGAATTCAATTTTGTCAAATCAAACTTGGGTTATTTCTGATCTTCCCCCCGGGGCTAAACCTATTGGGTGCAAATGGATATTTAAAAGAAAATTAAATCCGGCTGGTTCTATAAATAAATTTAAGGCAAGACTAGTTGCTAAAGGCTATAAGCAAAAACATGGAATTAATTACTTTGATACATATGCTCCTGTTGCTCGAATCACTTCCATTAGGATATTAATATCTCTTGCTTCTATTCATAATTTAGTTATTCATCAAATGGATGTTAAAACTGCATTTTTAAATGGTGATATAAAAGAAGAGATTTATATGGAACAACCCGAAGGGTTTGTTTTGTCTGGCCAAGAAAAGAAAGCGTGTAAACTGGTTAAATCTCTTTATGGCCTTAAACAAGCTCTTATGCAATGGCATGAGAAGTTTAATAATATTGTTATATCCCATGGATATAAAGTTAATGATGCCGACAAATCTATATATAGTAAATTTGAAAATGGTGTTGGTGTTATTATTTGCTTATATGTGGATGACATGTTAATATTTGGGTCTAATCTCAAATATGTTGAAGAAACCAGAAGGTTTCTTTCATCAAAATTTGATATGAAAGATCTTGGAGAAGCTGATGTGAATTTAGGAATCAAAATTGTGAGAAAGGATAATTCTTTAGCGTTATCTCAATCTCATTATATAGAAAAAGTTCTTAAAAGATATAATCATTTTGAACTTAAGCCAGCTGCTACACCAGTGGATTCTAGTATCAAATTAATGAAAAATACTGGGCTTGCTGTGGACCAACTTAAATATGCTAGTATTATTGGGAGTCTAATGTATGCCATGCATTGCACTAGACCAGACATTGCTTATGCAGTGAGTGGCTTGTATAGATTTACAAGTAATCCAGGACAAGAGCACTGGAATGCGATTTCTAGGGTACTTAGATACCTGAAGAGGACTTTGGATTATGGCTTACATTATGTAGGATATCCATCTGTTTTAGAAGGATATAGTGATTCAAGTTGGAATAATCTTGAATCAAAATCCAAGCCAACTACCGGTTGGATTTTTACGCTAGGAGGAGCAGCTATCTCTTGGGGATCCAAGAAACAAACATGTGTGTCAGATTCAACAATGCAATCTGAATTTATAGCCCTAGCAGATGCATGTAAAGAAGCAGAATGGCTTAGAAATGTGCTGTATGATATTCCTTTATGGAAAATGCCATCTCCTTCTATTATGATAAGCTGTGATAATCAAGCCACAATTTATAAAGTTTCGAACAAAACTTACAACGGAAAATCTAGACACATTAGTCTAAGGCATCAAATTATAAGAAAATTACTCAAAGAAGGAGTAATTACAGTCGACTATGTTAAAATAAACAAGAATTTAGCAGATTCCCTGACTAAAGGTCTTGTTAGGGAGATGATATATATCACCTCAAAAGGAATGGGACTAAGGTCTATTAAATAAACACAACTATATTTAATGGGAACCCAACTCCTATCTTGAAAATATAAATAGAGTTCAATGTGGTACTAACAAGTTAAATTATAGTTATGGAACACTAGGAATTTTATACAAAAGTTCCATTCCTATGTGCCTAGTGTTGGTTTTCTGCATGTTAGAGGATGAAGGTTACTTCTTAATAAATCATATAAGTGTGACTCGCAGAATCACTAAAGTTAATTTACCTATACGAGTATCGAAAGTGTGGTCGCTTTCTATGGAATCAAGACCGATCCTAAAGCGCTCGTGAAATCAGGATTAGCACAAGGCCATAAAAGTGCATGCTAGAAGAACACTCATAAACTCAGAAATCGATATGTGTGATAGTTCCGGCTAGTCTTAAAAGGTCCTTGGTTCAAGATATGCTCACCACAGCACCTTGATGAAGCTTTGAAGTATTTACACTATATGGAAGTTCAAGTCCGAAAGACACTTCTCATTTATGTACTAGATTTTAGCGATAATGCCAAAAGTTATTTATTATCTTTTTTGCTTTGCTCTCTCGTGTATATTGAAATTGGTGGGGGAATGTTGGATAAATTTCAATATAATATAATATTTTAATTATATTATTGATATTTTATTTTTAATTGTTAATATTTTATTATATTATTGGTGTTTTAATTTAAACATAGTTTGGGTTTTATTTTAGAAGGTAGAAACATGAGCAAATGGGTGTGAAAGATATGGGAGTGCTCAAAATCCTATATTGTCCCACATTGGAAGAATACTATAAAAAGTAGTGGTATATCAACTAAAGGACAACTAAGATTCTTAGTTGACAAGTCAAATAAGAGGCTATGATCCTACGCATTGCGGTGGTGCTTAAGCACCATCAATCGCGACACCCGACACGCGGCGCGCGAAAGTGCGATTGGGCGACTTAGGGCGCATTGTGCGCTTTGACGCGCACTTGGCACTTCGCACGTGCGCATCGTCGCTTGCGTGGGAGCCTAAAGTTTTGACGAGGTAAAACAGATCAACGATTGTGATTAAACGATCCGATCAAAGGGTTTAAAATCCAAAACGACTTGATCTGAACCGTTAGATGAACTCGTAGCGTTTCGTGTAGGGGATGTCCATTCGCTTACGATGGGACGCCCAATCTTGAACCATTAGATCGAAGCTGTTCCAAACAGGCACGATCCAACGGCTGCTGAATCACTACATGGAGAGCTGTGACTGTTGAAGAACAGTCACATAAATGGCTATAAAAAGAGTTCCAGGCCTCTGTTTTGGACACCGAGAATTGCTAATTTCTAGGGTTGTGTTTCGGCCGGATCGGATCGGAAAATGCCTCATCGGAAAAAAATTCGATTTTTTCGGAAATAAAATAACTATTCCGATCTCCGATCCGATTTTTTTGTAAAATTAAAAAAAATTCCGAATTCGAAAAAATCGGAAAATCTGCAAAAATCGGAAAAAATCGGAAATTCACAAAATATATTAAAAATCCAGAAATTTCGGAAATTCCAAAATTTCAAAAAAATAAATTATGGATTTTCGATTACTCGAAATTCTCATTTTAAAGAAACAAAGAAAATGGGTCAACCCAACATGTAAATACATGAAGATTTGGCCCATTGTTTCATTTGTGTAGAAGTCAGGAGGATACTCTCTCCTTTTATAGAGCATATTTTGGAGCGCTCTCCCTCTCCAAACCGATGTGGGATATGGGAAACTTTCAAAAAATCGGAAAAGAAATCGGAAAAATCGGAAATCGAAAAATAATTCCGAAAAAATCGAAAAATATTCGGAAAAATCGGATCGGCATAGTTTCGGAAAAATCGGATCGGAAAAATCGGAAAATCAGAATTATTTCCGATTTCCGATCCGATTTTTTTTTGGAAAAATCGGAAATCGAAAAATCGAAAATCGGCAAACTAAAATTTCATTCCAAATTCGGAAAAAATCGGATCGAAAATCGGAAAAATCGGAAAGTTTGGAAAAAAAAAACAGCCCTACTAATTTCTCCTCTCTTCGTCCTCTACCTCTTGGCATTATCAAGTTACAAATTTAGAGTGTTCTCGGTTCGATCAAACAGTACATAGTTTGAATCAAACAAACTGTTCATACACTGCATTGTATCCTGAAGGCAGATTCTATAAAACCCATTGTGTACTCGCGATTATGTCTCAACCGGATTGGGAGAAATATTCCTAAAAGAAAGCGTTCCAAGAACGGGCCTTGCAGAAATTAATTAATATATTTCGTTCTTTCCATTACAAAAATCCAACAAAAAGAGCCTAAAAAAATCTACCGTCTAGATGAATCCTTCGTCAACCGCGTAGCTGTCGGTGAGGTAATCCACCGGCCAGTCTCCACTATTAAAGAGCTGCTAGAGAACAGCCTAGACGCTAATGCAACCTCTATTACTGTTGTTGTTAAGGACGGTGGAGTCAAACTTATCCAAGTGTCCGATGACGGTCATGGCATCTGTGTATAACAGTATAACCCTGGCTTGTTTGTTCACTATTATTTACACATACATGTAGTGTTGGAGCCATAAATGAGTCATTGCCGTATTGATTTGTGTTTTCAATCTTTGTGTGTGCGCGTATGTGCGTGTCTTTCTATTTTTTTTTCATTTATGGAAAACCCTAGCCCCCTTGTTATATTATTTACACACATGTATATATGTATGTTGTGTGTGTGTGTTTTTAATTGTATGGATTGTTCATTGTTATTTATACATATGCATATTTTTTTTTTTTGTCATTGTGTTGAAACTCCCCCTTTCTATGTTTATTTCAGGAAAATCTTCATTTTCTCTGGAAAATGCAGAAATTTTTGTGGAAAATCATCTAGTTTTGTGGAAAATGAGAAAAATTGGATTGATAAGGCTATTTCACAAATTTATTGTTTTTTCATATTGTAATTTATATGTTTGGAAGTTTGTTTAGGTTATAAATAATCTAAAGAATTCAGGTTATTGTACTAGTAATTTCAGATTTTTTTTTTTAATTTTTCATATCAAAGCCTCAAACTCATCCAAGTATCCGTTTAATGGCAATGTCATCTGCGTAAAATCTAGCTCCTTTCTTCTTTATTTATACATACATATGCACTCCTTTATGTATTGACCATACAATAAAAATCATCAAAACACTCACGTCAAATAGAAATAAATGAAGAAAATGAACCAATTCTGACTGTAATATCAATAAAAGAGCGCCTTCAAAAATCTTCCACCGTGATGAATCCGGTTGTTAATTCCATAGCCGCCGGCGAGGTAATTAACAGCTAGTTTCCGTCATTAAAGAGCTCGTAGAAAACAGTTTAGACGTTGATTCCACCTCTATTACTGTTGTTGTAAAGATGGTGGACTCAAAACCCATACAGGTTTCCGATGATGGTCACGGCATCCGTGTAAAACCCTATGTTGTCTATCTATCTATCTATCTGTCTATACAACATACATACATGTAGAATTGGAGCTAGCATTGAGTAATTACTGTATTGATAGATGTTTTGAATCTCTGACTCTCTCTCTCTCTCTCTCTCTATATATATATATATATATATGTATGTGTGTGTGTGTGTGTTATTTTCCAGATACTATATATTTCCCTGTAAAATGCAAAGTTTTTCAAGGGAACTTATTATTTTTCTGAGAAAATTCAACATTTATGCAAAAAATGGACGTTTTCATGATTTTGCGGGAAAATGTTGCATTTTCTTGAAATATCATGCATTTTCCCAGGAAACGGATGAGTTTCCAGGAAAACTCGTGCATTTTCTCTGGAAAATGCATAGTTTTTTTTTATCAGTGTATTGAACGTCTCTCTTTATATATTTTATTTTTTAATTTTATTTTCAGGAAAATCATCCATTTTCCTTGGAAAATGCAGAATATCCGCGGGATAATAATCCAGTTTGCAGGAGAACTCATACATTTTGTTTTTCAACGAAAATAAAAAAAAACGGATTAAGGAGATAATTCCAAAATTTATTAAATTTTCAGATTGTAATATATATGTTATAGAGTTTTTTAAAGTTATAAATGATCAAAAGAATCCAGATTATTATATTAGTAATCTCAGTTTTTTGTTTTGATATTTTTGTCTTTTAGTTTTATGGTGGCCTCAACTCATCCAAGTATCTGTTGATCGCCACGGCGTTCGCTTAAACCTAATCTCCCTTATTCATTAGTTAAACATATACATAAACACCGCTTTAAATAGAGTAACCATAACAATCAAAATCATCAAACACTCGCTCGAGATGGAAATAGACAAAGAAGTAGAACCAATTCTGACTCTGATCTCCATAAAAGAGCCTCCAAAAATCTTCCACCTAGATGAATCCGTGGTTGACTGCATTGCTGCCTGCAAGTTGATCCACCGTCCAGTTTCCACCATTAAAGAGCTCGTAGAGAACAACCTCGACGCCGATTCTACCTCTATTACCGTTGTGGGGGCTAGGCGGTTTTTACTTTTATCTTTAAATGTAACATTCTAAAAATTAACTACTACCATAAAATTAAAGGTTCAACACGAAGTCTAAATTGTCAAATCAATGTATAAATATGAGTAAATACATCAAAATAGTAGCCATACATATATATTTGCAGATATGTATATATATTTTCGTGTAGGTAAGATAACTGATCATCACCCAGGGCCTAGGTCCTAGGCGAGGCGGCGGAGCAGGGCCTAGTGCTTAGGTGGGAATTTTTTTTATCATTGATATTTGTCATGAATTTCTAAACATTACAATCTCAAACCTTTAAAGAAAACTTTGAATCCACCAGATAGATCTGGTTCGCTTGTACCCCGTACGAACCCCAAACTGGAACGGACCGTACCCAAACGGGGTTGGTTTGCTATTTGAATTGGTAAAAATTACGAACCAAACACTAAATGAAAGAGATGTACCTTTTATAGAGATCGAACCAAACCCTAATCAACTCGTTTTGTCAGGCCGAAGAAAATTATGTTCACCATTTGTTGACAACATAGTTTGTTGATGTTTGTTTGGGTCGGCCGAAGGCTTGAAAAACTCTGATGGTGAAGAGGAGCGGCCGTCGGTGAGAACGTTGAGAGAGAGAGACGATTGTCTTTTTTTTTTTTTCCGATTGTGTGAAACTCAAACGGTGGAAGGAGAAGGGTTTTGCCCTTGTAAAGTTTTTAGTTTGACCAGTCAAATGTAATTTTTTCTTTAAAAAAATAAGTTACACGGACAGTTTTTAGTTTTTCTTTCTTTAAAGTTTAGTCCTAAACAGTTTTTTTTAAAAACTGTGGCTCTTTTTTTTCCCTTAAAAAATGGAAGAGTTTCTTTAAAAAAATGATAGTCTTTTAGAAAATAAAGAGTATTTTAAAAAAAACAAAAAGTTTTTAAAAAAAGCAAAGAGTCTTGAAAACTATACTGAGACCTGGCAAAATGAGGAACGACACGATAACACGGCACGAACCGACTCGAAGTTATAAGTTAATGGATGGACCCTTAATGGGTTTGGGTCATATCAGTGCCAACCCGATAAGACACGATAGTTAACGGGTTAGGTTAGTGTTGACCCCATTCACCCGTTTATAACCAATAAGATCCGTTATGACCCATTAATTTAAGTAAATAAGATATATTGTTGGAACTTATAGATAATTTATGTACAATAATGTTAATTTAATCATAATGAATTTTACTAAATGATAGATTTGGTAATGTCAATGAATTAATGGGTCTACTTGGGTTCAAAAATGAGATAATATGTCAACTTGTATACAATTCATACGAGTGAACACGACACGTTTAGATAGCGGGTTGGGTTTGAATATGGTTTTTTCACACGATAAAAAAGTCACCTGTTTAGACACGAACCCGATATGACCCGAACACGATAAAAACCGACACGAACACGACTCGACACGACCCATTGACAGGTCTTGTCACTTATTTAAATACGAAGAATCCATTTTTCTTTCAAACAGAGTCCAACTTTAAAACTCTTTAGTCCATTTTTTTCTCTTTCACTCTTGTTTAAAAATTATCAACAACGAAGCAAGAAGAGGATGATAATTTGCAACCGGACATGAATTTCAAAAAATTAGATGATTCATCTCAAGATGAAGATTGAAGAAAAGAATAATTCAAAGGGGAAAAACATGGCAAAATAATTATGATTGTCCAGTTTTTAATTTCAAGACATTTACTTTTATTTATGATTGTTGCTGCACAACTTCATTATTGAATGATTGCAAAAACTTAATTAATTATAAACTTTGAGTTTTCCATATTAATTTGTAATGAATTTATTGATTGTAATAGTTGTTATTGCATTTCATTCAAATATTCAACTACATAATAAATTAATACTAGTCTTAAACAAATATCTATAGGACATATAAAAGCACAAAGTGTTGTAGCTATTTGTATATCATTTTCAAAATGAACTGCGTACCGAAATAGTGTTCCGACTAAACCTACCCCATCGAACCCCGTACCGGCCAAGTTAGCGTACCCTGTATCGTACCCCGTTCCCCGTGCCCGATCGAACCGCGATCCAGGTAACATTGAGATAGACTATAAGACAAATACCTAGATCAAATCAGAATATAACAAATCGACGACAGAATCATTACAATATATAACAAACCGGAGGCTGTTCTCTTTTCTTTCCATTTTAACACAGACACGCATGAACGTTATGCAAGAAACCTTAAAATATAAGGGTGACAAAAAGAACTAAGAACCCTGATCAAGGGACTATCATATATACAGAGAGAGAGAGAGAGAGAGACTTGGTTCGTTAATTAACTCAGGTTAGGAATATGCTTTAGAGAGACATGTTTCTTCATTAACTAACCTTACTTAACTAATTGATAAATTAGAATGAGAGGTTTTTGTTGGGCGGTATATTTTTTTGTTAGCATGTTTTATTGAGTGGGATGATCTTAAATTGTTGAATGAAAAACACTGAAGTAATCTGGACCGCAAGTTACACCACAAACAAAATTCTTTTGTTTTTAGATGTACATATGTGTATATCGTTATAATTGTTTTCTGTGTTTAGTACGAGGACTTGCCGATTCTGTGCGAGAGGCATACGACGTCAAAGCTGTCTACATTTGAAGACTTGCACTCAATTAGGTCAATGGGGTTCAGAGGAGAGGCATTGGCCAGCATGACTTATGTCGGGCATGTGACCGTCACCACCATTACCAAGGGTCAACTGCATGGTTACAGGTATGGACATTTGACAATATAATGACTTCTCAAAATAATAATTATCAATATGAGTAGCTGTATTTGAGAAACCTTCTTTTTTGGTGATCGTATTTATTTACTTACTGTAGTGTCAATTTTAAGATATGTCAGCCAAATTTTAATGCATCTTGTTTTTTCTGATTTTTCCTGTAGTGGAAATCATGTTTGGAATTGATTTATAGTTATATGTGTGTTGGTTAGGGTATCGTATCGAGATGGTGTAATGGAGCATGAACCAAAAGCATGTGCTGCGGTAAAGGGCACTCAGATAATGGTTAGTTTTTTTAATAGCATTATAGATATTTTAAGCAGTGTTCTAAAAAACGCGCCTAGGCGCGAGGCTTTTTAGATACGCCAAGTTTTGGCCCTAGGCGTGGATCAAGGCGTGGTCAACGATGGTCAACGTTTTTTGGGGCAAGGCGTGAAAAAACGTGCGCCTTTTGGGGATAAGGCGTGAAAAAACGCGAGTTTTTTAGAAGTAAGGCGTGAAAAGATGAAATTTTTTTGTTTTTTTTTGTATTTTAAAAAAATGGTATTTTAATTTACAAATATTTAGACATATTTTTAAGGTATGTACCAATTTAGTATTTTAAATAGCCTTGTCATAGTAAAAAAATATTAAAATATATTAAAAAATGCCTAAACGCCTTTTCACGCCTTTTTACGCAAGGCCCGCCTAGGCTTCTAAGGCTTAAGGCTCGGCCTCCACGCCTTGGTCACGCCCCGCGTTTTTTAGAACCTTGATTTTAAGAGAATTTTTAAAATGAATTTGAACATAAAAAACAGATAGTTATAAATAAATTCAATTTTGAATAAGACTGAAATTTTGATTTTGTTTTTCATGATAGTTAGATAAGGAAGGATTTCTTTCTTACATACATTGTACATGACACTACGATCTCATGAGGCAAAAAGCAGGGGATATTTTAGAATTTGAATTTTATTTTGGGAATTTCAGAAAATTCATTTATAAGCATATTTCAAAATATCTGCTATTTATTTCTTCTTGTTCTGGTTGGTTGCACGTATCTGCATTAGATCGAAAATTTGTTTTATAACATGGCTGCCCGGAGGAAAACTCTTCAGAACTCTGCTGATGATTATCCAAAAATTGTAGACATGCTAAGTCGTTTCGCTATTCATCATAGAAACGTGAGCTTCTCTTGCAGAAAGGTTGGTTATTCCATCATATGTACTTGTATTTAGATTTTCTCGTCCCATTTGTTTTAAGGGCTTTTTTTTGACTTTACTCCCTGAGATAATTGGATAATTAGACTCCCCCCCGCCCTCCTGCCAGCTGGGACTTGTGCACCAACCCATTTGTACCCTATGCATTATTTGTGGCTTGAAGGGGGGAGAAGGGGGTGGGGTAGTCTAATATTTTAGCTTCTAGGGGGGTTAAGTCCAATTAAGCAATTATCTCAGGGCCAAAGTAAAAAGACCACTATTTTAAAAACGTAAGAGATTTTATCACACTTTACCATTCTACTGTACTCAGCATGGGGCTGCTAGAGCGGATGTTCATTCAGTTGCTGCGTCATCAAGGCTTGATGCTATCAGATCTGTTTACGGGGTGTCAGTTGCCCGCAATCTTATTAAAGTAGAGGCTTCTGATGATGATCCATCTTCTTCGGTTTTTGAAATGGATGGTTTCATTTCCAATTCAAATTACATTGCGAAGAAGATAACCATGGTACTTTTTATAAATGGTATGTAGACCATCTTATACCAGATGTGATAATTATTTACATGGTTAATTGAGTCTATCAGTCATCATGTTAGTTTTACATTTAAGCTCTATGATTTAAATGCGACTGTTATGGTTGAATACTAAACACAAGTGTTTGCCTTTGATTCTTTTTTTAGTGAGATGCTGAGAGTTGTATATTTGCTTCGTACTGGGTAACCAGAGGGCCTTTCAATGATGAGAAGGTCGACTTGTTTTACTCGCTAATCTTTCTGGCATTATGTTGCTACACTACGTGTGTTGGAACATCAATATTCTACAAAATGATGTCCTTTGCTCTGTATTTTAAATGAAGGGGAATTTTAAAGGATTGATGCCAAGACTCGAGAATCAGAGACAAACAGGGTAAGTGCAAATGGGTCCATGTTTTCGTAAGCAAAAGCTCTCAAAATAGCTTGTATCCAGTTAAGACAACAGGGGAAGATCCTTCTAAGTAGCGTTGCTTGAAGCAGGGTTGTTGTTTGCAAATTAGAAAATGCTTGGGACGATTAGAGTGAAAATAAAAAATGAATAAGTTATATGAAAGTGATCTAAGATTAGTGCATTTTGATTTTCAAATATGGCAAATTGAAAATAATGCGTATTTCCTTGAAAAAGAAGGGTCTTACTTTTACAAGGATTGAAATGAAATGGGATGTGGATGTTTATCTGGAATGGAAAACCCACTGTACGTGTGGATGTATCAATTTTCGGCCTCCCAGTCAGTTGGTTGACAGAGCAACAATTGAAGAGAGAGGGAAAGCTTGTGGTGGACTATTGGAAGTTGATCGAAAAACTTGAAACATGGAAGATATGTTTGTTGCAAAATTACGGTATAAAAGGTAAAGGAAGTGATTTCATATTGATTGAGTTCGAGGTGGAGGGTTAGATATAGTCATTATAGGGTATAGGGTTCTTTTCGAGGGATGAGAAAGAAACTGCGAAAAGACCAAAGCTGAAATTAAGAGGGAAATTATAGCAGATGTGATTGTTTGGTGCAAAAAGTCGAGAGATCTGTCTAAAAGTTGGGGATCAAAATACCAAAATCTTTCTTAGAATCACATATGCTCGTTTTAAGGCGAACCAGATTCAGAAGATTAAAGATTGGGTCTGAGAAGATATTTTTACCATTGATAGACATTGGAGATGATATAACTGGGTTTTAACAAAACTGTTCTACGAAAGGGAGGAGTAGAGATCCTTAGTGAAGAGATATGTTAGGCCTGGAATGCATAATGGTTGGAGAGACCTTTTGAGGAGAAGATTGAAGGTTCTGAAACGTTTTAATGGAGATAAAGTTCCAGGGATGGATTTTTTTTTCTTTAGCATTTTTCATGTTGGGAAGTGTTGAAAGTCTTTGTGTTTTTTCTGAGAATCAATATTCCGACCATAGCCTAAATTCAACTTCATTGCTTTGATTCCTTTAAAGGTATGAGCTGAGGACATTAGAGATTTCAGTCCCATAAGTTTAGTGGGTGGGGTTTATAAGCTTATAGTTTAAGTGGTATCTGTTGGGTGGAGTAAGGCTATGAGGGTGATATATGATTCTCACTTGTAATGTTGGTGGTGGACAGCTTGTCCCCCCCAACTTGTACGACTTAGTTATTTTTATTAATTTATTGATGACTGAAATTTTTTGAGCCAGTCCTTGTGGCCCCCATCACTATATCATACGATGACTATTACTACCCATGTTTTGATGTCTTTGATTATTTGTCTATGTTTGCTGAAGTGCCGTCACAAGTCGGTAGTGAGCTTCCAGATCCCAAAGCCGACAAAAGGCATCTGCTGATTGTGGTTTAATAGTGTCGTATATTCCACAAGAAGGTTGAAGCATTCATTCCAGGTTTAGAGATGTTTTGAGGTTTTTTCTATCGGAGATTTCACTCCATCTTTATAGTGGAGAGACTAGTCTAACAAATTTTTTTTTCCCATCTTTGGGAATAAAGATGATTCTTTGGTGACTTGCTTCCTTTTCCAAGATAGCTACATCGAATTGATTGGGCTAGTATACGGGGATGGAATATGGGAAGCTTTTGAATCTTGTTCTGAGATGGGGCTTCGGCCTATTCTGCCCCGTTGATGATTTTTAGTTCCGTGTATTGGCAAGTTTCAGGTTCACTTTAGGTTCTACGATAATGGGTTGGATCTTTGTGACCACCGTTGGGCTTTTGCTAGTATGTAGACATGACGTTTTCGTGGGAGGCTTCCCTTTAAAGTGTGTGTGTGTTTGGGGATGGGGGGGAGGTGGAATTCGGTGATGCTTATGTTGGTACGATGATGGTCATTTTTTGGTGCTTCCACGCTTGAGGCGATCTTTTCTCAGGTGGGGATGATTTATTTGTGAATTGTTCTTTTAGGTAATCGTCTATTAATTTTAAAATAAGAATATCCGTTAGAGAATATTCATTGGTTAGTTAAAGTACTATGTGTTTTGCGTGTAGTAATGTTGCCTTAGCTTGGAATCGTTGCTAGGTTAGGTCTATATATTGATTCTTTGGCCCTTTGTAATCTCTATTGATATTCTATGAATGTGAATGAATAAGGTGAACTCTTCTTTTCAATTGTTGTTGACTTTACACTTTTCCATTTCACATAAATGAGCATTAGTCAACAGTTCCTTCATTGTATCATTTGTGGATTCGGCTTTTGACATTTTTTGCCCTTGGGTGATGCCCAAGTCCAATTGTTTGCTCAATATGATGTTTTTCGGTTCTTAGGGTGTGGTACTTAGGTTCTCTAATTCTTAGAAGTGGTGCTCAACGAAAGGAATAGGGTAGCCTTTCGGCGTTGAATGGAAAATGAACACCATCAAACGAACTTTTTGTCCTCAGCATGTTTTTCCCGATTTCAAGTATCCACTCCATTCTTGAAGGCCTTTTTAGATTTTTTTGGTTAAATGTTCATGCGGTTTTATCCCTCTTTTGTGTTTATAGTTGTAGCTTCTTTCTTGTATATCAGTTGCCTCCAAGGGATTTTTGTTTCATATAATATTATTTTATAAGAAAAATTCACATCTCAGCATCAAATATTTCTTTGTTTTGTTTGGCATCCAAGAAGTTTAAGGCATGGGTTTGAACTAAAGAATTTTACATTTAAATTATGTGTATGTGTAAGAAGTGTCTTGCGCATGCCCTAGAGTGTATTTGAATCGTCAGTGTAATGACCGAGTCTTAATTGTTAAAAAAATACCAAGGGTCGAGTATTAGGTTGCAGAGCGTGGTGAGGACACGAACATCATTAGCGGTAGGCTCACGAGACCTTATAATTCTTGGGCCCCGCCGCAGATACTATAGTTGTAGGCCGATGTCTCTTGAAGGCCGCAAATGGGAAGGCATACTTTACTTAAATTGAAGAGAAGAAAGACCTGGTGGAGAGCATGGATGCCACAGACATTTAACTATTGGGCAAACTTACTGAAGCAATGATGTGGACCGATCAAGTTATAACTTGGAGAGCAAGAATTGGGAGCTTCCAGAAGGTTTTAGGTTTCAGGTCAAAGACATTTTGGGGAACCCTAGAAACCCGTGTTTTAAAAGGCACGCATAGGCATGAGGCTTGAGACCCCGGCTACTGCTTATTTCGCCTTATTGTTGGTAAAAGGCTTAAGGCGCATTTTTTTTAAACCAAAGACGCCTTAGTGAAACGGTATCGCCTTTGAAAGACTTTATTTTAAAAATCGGATCAATATCTCGTCGAAAACAATCAAAGGACAAACAGTATCCCAAACCTCTCTGCCTCTCGTCCAAAAAAAAGCCTAACATTGCCAACCGATTTTCGATAGCCTTAAAATAATTAAAATAATAAAAAAAGGAAACCCTTAGGCTTGAGGCTTGTCCTCTACCCCTCGATCACACTTCACGCCTTTTAGAACCTTACCTAATACTATAAATAGGAGCCTTGGTTCACCTTTTAAGGCTGTTAGATAATTGAGATAGCTTCTAGAAAGAAAAAGGAAGAAAGAATATTGGAACAATTGGGAGTGGTAGGAGGCTGCGACCTTGGAGCGTAAGAGACGGAGGAGTGGAAATGGAGAGCAATGTTCATCAGATTAAGGTCCTAGAGATAAGAGATTCTCATTCTTCATCTAAAACTCTAGTCCCATAAATCTTACATCTGAGACGAGCCCTAGTTAAGAGAATCGAATTCTGTTTTTAACTCGGCAAATCAGGTCGAGGTCTTTTACAATTAATAGTTCATTCTCTGATAGCCTAATGTTTATAGTTTATCCTTTGATAGCCTAGGCATATTTAGTGATTATTTTTTTCTTTCACTGTTAATTGATTTTGGTTATTGTTGGGGTTATTTAAGGTTCTTGATGGTTCTTCATGTTCCTCATTTTCTAGGCTGTGGTTAGGTGTGGAATCTTTAAAACCTAAATTTACGACATGTTTATGGTATAATGATCTTTGACTTAGATACCTATGTTGTTTAATGGTCAGGAATTCTAGCTTCGTCACAGACTTGCATGTCTTGTGCCTTACTCCGAGGGTGTTGCGTCTGTGGCCTTTATTTGACCAGGCCGTGCCATCTTGGCTTTGCATTAGCCTTTTGCTTTGTACTTAAGGTTGGGGAAGAGATCTGCTCTTTTGTGTTGTGCTTAAGGTTGGGGAAGAAAGGTATCAAGTTAGTTCATCTCATCTCTTACTTTATGCCTGAGGATGGGAGGACAAGTTAATTTTGAGTTTGCGTCCTGAGCTCAGCTAGTACTAAAGAGCTGACGGTAGGCAGGGCAAAGACCTAAGAACAAGGCTGTGGTGAAGTTTCAACTGACGCCCGTGTAACACCTCGAAATTTCGAGGACATTGAATTTAATTTTTTTTGGGTGAAATAGAACTTATTTTAATTTGGAGAAAGTCAAATTTATGATTTGGAGAGTTTATTTAAACTGGAGGATTTATGTAATTTGGTGAATTGAGATTTAATTAATTCGGATCATTTTTAGATTTCACATGTGTCGTATTTTGAGGTCGAAATTGGTGAATGTTATAAAGTGATTCGGATGACAATTCTGAGTGCGCGGTTGATTCTTGATAGGTCGAGATAGCCGAAAAAGAGTATCCGGGGGTAGTAATTAGGCCTCAGGGCATTTTTAGGCATCATTGGGCCCACACGGGGGTGTTTAGGCCATTTTAATTTAGCCCACAAGTCTAATTTCGGGATTCACATTAAAAAACCTAAATTTGAGAGTTTGGGATGAACACAACTCTAAAAGAAAAATATCATAAAACCCAAATTAGAGGAATTATGCCAGACACAACTCAAAGAGAAAACCCTTGGCTTGCAGAGAAGAAAAGAGGGGGAAAGAAAGGAGATTTTGGGGAGCCAAATCAAAGGAATTTGATTGTGTCCTTCGTGGAATCATCATCTACACCAAAAGAATTCAGACTCTTATATACAGGCAAATGGTTAATTTGCTTCAATGTAAATTTGTGATAATCTATTCATGTCATAGTGGGTGTGAGAAAAATTTATTATTTTTGGATTGGGGTGACATACAAATTGGGTTTTCATATTATGGATCATTACTAGGAAAGATGGATATCTCAAAGAATATTGTTGGGGGATTAAGATGCGTGAATTGAATCCAAAAAGTTATTGGTGATTAGTGAAATTAAATTGAGGTCGAGTCTTTGTAAATCTCGTGTATTTAGAGTTCTAAATTTTTGGGAGAAACCGTAATCAGTAAAGGAGAAAGGTTATTAGTAATTATCAACTTGGGGTTTTAATTAAATATGGTATTGGGTTTGAATATTAGGTGGAAATCGATTTAGTGTTAAAGAGGATTACATAAAGGAATTCTGGGAAAAGAGCTGTAAGGTTTCGTTAATGGCGGACGAACAGGAGGAGAAGGAAGAAGAGAGAGTTTAGAGTCGAGAAAATTGACTCGGATATTTTAGGCTAGTGCTACGGGAATTGGGCGCGGATTAGCCGGATTTTAATTAACTATATATATGCGGTGATTGTGTAGTATATATATATATATATATATATTTGTGTGCTTTATAAATTTTGGTGTGAATAATATTTATAGGAATACATACCCCTCTAGTGATATCACAGGAGGCTGCACGATGTGGCTGAATCCCCCTGGCTAGTGAATGCAGGGCGAGTATAATCCCCAGGTCACAGGCGTCCAACATTTATATGTTGTGATTCTTTTCGGGGGTGAGACGCTTTGGGTAGATTCGGTCTCACAACCGGGGGAACTATGGCCGCTTCCGCTACGTTTATTTTCATTTCACTGATTCGGGGAGCTAATCGGGTCCGGGTGGATGAGTATACCTAGGGTGATAGCATTTTAGAGAAAACATCCGGTGAGTTTCTACTCGGGAGGATGGATATATATACGACATGTGTGCGAATGTTGTAATATATAATACGTATATAATGGTGTAGATATTTATATACGGGTGGAATACATGAAGTGCAACTGAATTAAGTATATACGCATATAAAAGTGTAGATATTTATATACAGGCGAATTACATAAAGTAAAAAGGTATTACTTGTATATAACTAATGCGACTATTATATAGTGAAGTTAAAAAGGATTAATTAATGCAATAAATAGCTTATGAAGTAAAGATACGACTTACTTGGGCTAGAGTAGTGTGTCATGAAATTTTCAGGGCAAGGCTAGTTAGACGGGGTAGTATAACTAGGAGGGCTAGGCAGAAGCGTTAGGTGTGCACTTTAGATGAGGGGTGAGTAGTATCTCAAGTGAGTGAGACACTAGCTTAAATATGAAGAACATTCGTGCATTTTAATTGTTGCATTTTAATTCACTTGGAAAATATTTTCAAAAGGATTTGGGCTCTGACCCGTACTTGCAAAAATATTTTCAAAACCCTTTTAGGTATCCAGCCACAGAGACGCCAAACTTGACGATCTGTTCCAGGGATGCGTAGTTGCAGCAGGTGTGGATGCTTGCAGGATTTGGACTTAGTCGCTTCTGTTATTTCATTCCCAGAGTAGGATGCAATTCAGTATTTCATTTGAGCATGTTGCCTCAGTTATTTTATTTCAATCAGACTTTGTATTTAAATTTTTATTCCGTTGAATTATTATTTTGGATTTGGGATTTTTAGTCGATGGTTTATTCGGTCAGTCTTTTATTTATTTATGCAGTATTGATCTAGACTCAGTGATTATGTGAATAGTTTAATTTATATATTTCCGCATGTTGTTTAATAAAAAGAAAAAGATTTGACATCGACTTTTTTTGAATATTAGGTGGTTAGTAAGTTTTAAAAAGTTTTCGACAGTGATGCTAAGAATGAACCAGATGAGAAACCTCTTTTAATTTAATAAATGATTGATCACCCAGTATTTAATTAGGCGGAGCGTCACAGCCCGAAGAAGATCGTAGAGTATAATGTTCAATTGGTGGCCCAAGATTGAAAAGGCGTGGTAACCCTGAGATCTCATTGAATAAACCTACCTTTCGGGCCGGCTGGGCAAAAACTCGAGTCGTGGTGGCATGGCGGGAATGTGACGGTCGGGGTCTGATTTTGTCTTCTTAGGAGTGTCCAAAGTTCATAAATTGCAATCCTAGCATCTTCGTAGACATTGTTATTGGTTAAACCTCAATTCTTCACTGCTCTACACGCTTGATCAAAATGAGAAACTTTATACCTATGTGAGCTCAAACTGAAAAATCAGTCTCAAAAGTGAGAAACTCATCCTTTACAATATAGCTTATCATAAGGTATGTAGAAGCTGTACACAGTGCTAACATCTTCCCCCCTTAAAGTGCTTCCATTGTATATCTCATCGGTTAACAATGCCTAGTGTCATAAGTTCCCCTTGCATGAACCTGTATGCTAAATTTCTTCACTATTCTGTGTATACATGTATCTGTACATTAAGCCGTTTACACAACTTACTACTTCTTCAATATTTATTATGTTGCAGTCGTTTTGGATCACAAATGCTCTCTTCTAGACTATTCACAAACCTTAATGTTTTGGTTTGTGTGACAACCCGCTCAAAATAATAACGGGTGGCCAGCCCTATACTAAATTAAATCAGGTATCTCAGATGGCTCAGTCTCAACATCAACTGACAATACTAAATAATATAAGGCTAACTACCCAAACTATTAAAAGCGGATTGCCAAAAATTTAAAACTTTCATTTAACACCAATTAAAACCAACCATGCAACCAATATCGCACAATACTACATCTAACTATGATGAGTGAAACATGCAAGCTCCAATAATATAAAAGAGTGCAATACAATGTACAAGTAAAATACCCGAATATGCTGTCGGGTCACAGACAATACAATAAATCTGAGAAGGGAAAATATAAAAGTGTTAAACTACACACTATAGTATAGACCCAAATATACAACTGAATCCTAATCTAAATATACATAAGATAAGAATCGACTAAGACAAAGTGCCGCAACAGTCCGCTACTGCCACAACTCCAAGACTATACTGGATGGGAGAACATCAATGGCGTCCTTGCGGAGGAACACCTAAAATAATACAATATATATACATAGCAGGAGAAAATATAAACGGGTCAGAGCCCGAGTTGAAAACATTTTATAGCAACTGCATTAAAATGCATCATAATTATAAATGCATTATGACATGATTTAATGGAGTCGCACTCTCCATAATAATCCAACTCGCCCCTCAACTAAAGCGCGCAACTAAGCGTATGCAGGTGATCTCCAAGTGAATGCCCAAATCTAATTAGGCAATTTAATCTAACTTAAACCCAATTTAAAACCATCTAACTCATCTCCATCTACACTTGTCTAAATTCCATCTAAATCATATACTTTAACTTTGAATGTTATAGTTCTCATTCATTTATTCACTTACTTAACATATAGGGTTTACAAACCCATATTCCAATCCAACATACAATAAACATAAACATCTTCTTTACTAGAATATCTCATATTCTAGTTATGCCATCAATATATATATAATTATATATTAGTTATTAGCATCTAAGTGCTAAGGACTAAACTTCTCCCAATTCTCAATACTGCACTACGTTTCGTGCGTGGGACGTCTCGCAAAGAGAAATCCAAACAAGGAACCCCCCGTTACACTACTCCTGACAGTGTTGATTTTCGAGATTCATTATGCCCTCAATGCAAGATGCATGTAACCCAAATTCTTATTCAATTAATTAATTTATTATTCCCAATTCTCAACAATACACGGCGTTTCGTGCGTGGGACGTCTCGCAAAAGCGAAATCCAATCAAGGAACCCCCCCAATACACTACTCGTTGGCACTGTCGATCGTCGGGATATGCTATATATAGATATGAGCATTAAGGATTAACTTCTCCCAATTCCCAACATTACACTGCGGTTCATGCGTGGGATGTCTCGCAAAAGCGAAATCCAATCAAGGAACCTCCCCAATACACTACTCCTTGGCACTGTCGATCGTCGAGATATGCTATATATAGATATGAGCAGTAAGGACTAACTTCTCCCAATTCCCAACATTACACTGCGGTTCATGCGGGGGACGTCTCGCAAAAGCGAAATCCAAACAAGGAACCCCCCGTTACACTACTTCTGGCAATGTTGGTCGTTGAGGTCCATTATGCCCTCGATACCCAAGTAATCAATCATATCAATAATATAATAACCATCCAAACGAGCTATAACTCGAGGACGCAGGCTCACAATGCTATCATCTTCCAGTTGCCCAAACCACATAGCAAACTGGGAACCACCTGGTAGGGCTAAACGACACCTACCTCGTGATCAACTCACTCACACAACGTTCCGGGAAGCGGTCATATCTCCTAACCGGCAAGTGAGAACGACACATACCCACGACTTCTCACCCCTAAAATAATATTGTATATCACATAATAATCACATGGACGACTATGGCCTGGGGAATATCCACACCCTGCTCATCGAGCCAGGCTGCTCACCCTCATCGCGCGCAACTTCCCAATGATAGTAAGGAGGGGGTATGCTTCATTATATGTATATATACCATCACATAAGGTATACATACATCACCACATCATATAAAGATATACCATCATATAAGGTATACCTATCACATCATTTACATATTCATAGTACGCTCTTAGGCGTAGATGAAATAATATTAGTGTTTAGTATATTTCCCTCTCGATATACCAATCGTCAATCCTCACACATCTTTCCCACTTAGTATACACTATACTATTTCTCGCTTGAAGCTCACATATCGCTTCTATTTATGAATTGTCTATCAATTCTATTTATGTTAAGGATATTTTCTATCCTAATGCACCTCAATTAACATTTCTCATTGTGTGAGACATCTCCCAAATTATTCATCATTAAGGATATTTCTTTATCCGTATGCACATTTATTAGCATGTATAATTCTCAATCCATAGTATGGTTCAATTAATCATATGAACCTTTAAAGTTATCCCGTTTGGGATTTGACCCTAAGATCCAATGTCTCTAAGCTCATTCTCATTCTCATTCTTTCCTATAAATTTAATAATTATCTCCAAATAGAATTTTCATCAATAGTGGGCTTCCCCACTTAGAATATACCATAATCTCTAATCGGTATTCCTCAATTTAAGTCAATATGACTCCAATAATATCTTATAAGGGAAACTCTGTAAAAGTCTCCAAAACATATTCCACATAACTCCTATAGAGGTTCCCAATCGATAACCTCGAACGAAACGGAATGAAATTTTCCCTAGAAAAGCATCCCTCAAAAAGCCCTGTTTCCGAATCGATTCGGGCCAATTCCGAATCGATTCGGCCCTGCGAATCGATTCATCCTCCAAGGTGAATTGATTCGGGTCATCAGACCTGGGATTCTGTCTCAGGCCGAATCGATTCGGCTGGGGTCCGAATCGATTCGGTCACTCAGACCTGGGCACCTGCATATTTCCGAATCGATTCGGTAAGGGGCCGAATCGATTCGGCCCTTCAGAAGGCTCGAAAATGGCTATTTTTTTATTAAGCCAAAAATCCCAAAATTCATTTTTATCATTTTCTCTTCATTTCTCTTCAACCCAATCACATATATTTCATCAATATTTATCCAAGAACACATATAAACTAATTTATAACCTCAAATCCATTTCTACAAAACAAATCTAAGATTATACCCAAAAGTTAGGTTTTGATAAACTAAACCTAAAACCCATAAATTTAATCCACAAATCATGCAATAAATGGTACACTACAATTATTTAGCAAGTTTAATCACTTGCCTCAAGTTCGTAGGGTCTGATTCGTCCTCGAGATCGCGTTATGGCCGGAAAATCCTCTTTCTCTCTCTTTTTCTTCTTCTTCTTCTTTTCTTCTTCTCTCTCTCTTTCTTTCTTTCTATTTCTCTCTTTCTCTCTAAGGAGAATTGATCTCCCGTAGGGTTTTAAGCGTTATCTCCCAAGATACACACTTTAAATGATAGTACACACTTTAAATGACTCGGTAACTTTAATTCGAGCCAAACGAACTTAAAAATATTTCGGAACCTAAATAGACCCCAAGTACAGTCATTTTGACTTTCTCGATCCTTCCGGAAACAACTACACCCTCAGAATCGCCAGTCGAAACACTTTCCAACCGCTTCAAATTTTGACCTCAATTGCCAATTTAATAATTCTCCAAATAAAATAATATTTATTTCTCCCAAAATAAATAAATTATCGTCTCTAAAACCTTGGGTTGTTACAAACTTCTCCACTTACAAAAATTTCGTCCTCGAAATTCAGCTAAGCCTAATACTCCAAAGCTCAACTAGTTCCTATTTCACTCATCCTATACTCAAACCTCTAACATCCCATGACGAATTTATTTGAATTTTATTTTAAGTTTTACAACATCAATTTATTAACCACTAGGGCGCCCATAAACCCTTTATTCGAGCTTTACTCGTACCAATCATAATGAGGCTTCATTTGCCTCCAAAACTCCACAATTCCTAAGATATATAAATATAATACTAGCATTTTAATAGTGTGAAAATTTTGATTGGTCCAAAGAAATAGCTCCTCTCAATTCCTGACATTCGCCACTTTCATGCGGGGGACGTCTCGCAAAGCGAAATCCAAATAAGGAACCCTCCCAATACACTACTATGTGGCGACGTCGGGGATTGAGAGTTTGTTAAATCCGGACTAGAGTTTGAAAATATTTTTGTATAAATCATTTTGAAATGGCCCAAAGGCCTATGAAAAGTTTGATTTTTGAAAACAATTTATTTTGAAAAAGATTTATGTCTTACGATACATATATAAAATGCCTTATGCCCATACACAAGGTCTTATCAATCATCATACATATAACAGCATAACATATAGCTCACAAAAATTAGCATAATTATGAGCTAAACTTTCCCGCGTCCCAATCAACAATAAATTCTGAACCCTTTTTAGTAATGATATTTCATATCATATTAATATATTGCCATTTATTAGGCTCTTCCATATCTGGAATACAACAATTATATAAGTCTAACATGACTATATAAAATAAGTAGCTTTATCATTACTACTTAACACACAATAACAATTCTTACATTCATAACAAGATTATAGCTCTCTTTGAGCGCATCACAAAATTATCTATTCTCTCAAAAGATAATAACATAAGAGCCTAACTTGCTCCAAATTCCCTTCTTGGGTCATTCCATACATAATAGGGTCATAGCGCTACCCTCTCATACATATCTCCCATACGATATCCAAAACTTCATATAGTAATAATCCTATTCACAAAGGAAAATAACTATCACCATCCATCTCTAGTTCGATTGCCCTTCCTCATCATTGGGCTCCCAAACAAAGTCCCCTGGTCTAAAATGACCTCGAATCTGTTGTAGGGGTTGCACTTCCAAAACTTCATCAAAACGCGGTCCTTTACCTCTTTTAGGACAATCCTTCTTTCTATGACCTATTTCTTTACAAAAGAAACATCTACCCATAAATCCTCTCTGGCCATCCTGGGGAACAAAATGCTGTTGCGACTCTCTATAGTCCGACTTATACCTACTGGTATTGCTGGCATTCTCTTCGCTAAACCTACTTGATGAACTCGAATCTCCAAAGTTCTTACCCTCTTGCGAACGAAGACGATATTCATGACACTTCAACAGCGCCGCATTCACTACCTCGACGAAAATCACTGACGCGGGACTCTCTAACAAATGCTGCCGAATTCTCCAATCTAAACCTCGAACAAACTTCGATATACGCTTCTCTTCCGTATTTACCTCATCAGGTACTAATTTCGCCCATCTAGAAAAATCTGCTTCATATTCTGCCACCGTCCTATTACCTTGAAATACATCCATCAATTCCCTCCTTATTTCCTTCTGAACTGGGGAAGGAAAATACCTTCGATCAAAAAGTTCCCAAAAATCTGTTATAGGTAAAGTATCTCTCTGTTCAGATGTGGTGACAGACTCCCACCATTGGAGAGCTGGACCTGTAACTTAAAGGTGGCTAAAAATTGCTTTTGCACCTCACTACACTCAACCATACGGAGGTGCCTCTGCATACTAATCTTCCATTGACTTGCAGCCATTGTATCAACCCCCCCTGAAAACTCTGGAGGATGCCCCTTACTAAAATCTTCTTTCACTCTTTCCCATAAAGACAGTCTTAAATGGGTTTGGGCTGCTTGAACGGCAGATTGTTGCGCCATCGTAGAAAAGGCAGCAGTTACTGCTTGTGCCACAATATTGTCAACTTCATCTGTAGTCATATTCCTTTGAGGCGTTTGGGGTTCCACATCCCCTTTACTTGCCTTGACTGAACGACTTCTCTTCGGTGGCATCTGAAACAAGAACAATTGTATCAGATTGCCTTTCAAATGTTTTCAAATCACAGAAGAACTATGGACGTATGAATGCAACCGTCCTAATAATAAGGCTCTACGTGAAGAACGCTTACGGAAGATCGCAGTAACCCACACAGATCCTAAAGACACTAGAACCTGATGCTCTGATACCATCTGTGACAACCCTCTCAAAATAATAACGGGTTGCCAGCTCTATACTACATTAAATCAGGTATCTCAGATGGCTCAGTCTCAACATCAACTGACAATACTAAATAATATAACGCTAACTATCCGAAACTATTAAAAGCGGATTGCCAAAAATTTAAAACTTTCATTTAACACCAATTAAAACCAACCATGCAACCAATATCGCACAATACTACATCTAACTATGATGAGTGAAACATGCAAGCTCCAATAATATAAAAGAGTGCAATACAATGTACAAGTAAAATACCCGAATATGCTGTCGGGTCACAGACAATACAATAAATCTGAGAAGGGAAAATATAAAAGTGTTAAACTACACACTATAGTATAGACCCAAATATACAACTGAATCCTAATCTAAATATACAAAAGATAGGAATCGACTAAGACAAAGTGCCGCAACAGTCCGCTACTGCCACAGCTCCACGACTATACTGGATGGGAGAACATCAATGGTGTCCTTGCGGAGGAACACCTAAAGTAATACAATATATATACATAGCAGGAGAAAATATAAACGGGTCAGAGCTCGAGTTGAAAACATTTTATAGCAACTGCATTAAAATGCATAATAATTATAAATGCATTATGACATGATTTAATGGAGTCGCACTCTCCATAATAATCCAACTCGCCCCTCAACTAAAGCGCGCAACTAAGCGTTTGCAGTTTATCTCCAAGTGAATGCCCAAATCTAATTAGGCAATTTAATCTAACTTAAACCCCATTTAAAACCATCTAACTCATCTCCATCTACACTTGTCTAAATTCCATCTAAATCATATACTTTAACTTTTAATGTTATAGTTCTCATTCATTTATTCACTTACTTAACATATAGGGTTTACATACCCATATTCCAATCCAACATACAATAAACATAAACATCTTCTTTACTAGAATTTCTTGTTTTCTAGTTATGCCATCAATATATATATATATATATATAATTATATATTAGTTATTAGCATCTAAGTGCTAAGGACTAAACTTCTCCCAATTCTCAATACTGCACTACGTTTCGTGGGTGGGACGTCTCGCAAAGAGAAATCCAAACAAGGAACCCCCCGTTACACTACTCCTGACAGTGTTGATTTTCGAGATTCATTATGCCCTCAATGCATGATGCATGTAACCCAAATTCTTATTCAATTAATTAATTTATTATTCCCAATTCTCAACAATACACGGCGTTTCGTGCGTGTGAAGTCTCGCAAAAGCGAAATCCAAACAAGGAACTCCCCCAATACACTACTCCTTGGCACTGTCGATCGTCGAGATATGCTATATATAGATATGAGCATTAAGGACTAACTTCTCCCAATTCCCAATATTACACTGCGGTTCATGCGGGGGACGTCTCGCAAAAGCGAAATCCAAACAAGGAACCCCCCCGTTACACTACTTCTGGCAGTGTTGGTCGTTGAGGTCCATTATGCCCTCGAAACTCAAGTAATCAATCATATCAATAATATAATAACCATCCAAATGTGCTATAACTCGAGGACGCAGGCTCACAATACTATCATCTTTCAGTTGCCCAAACCACGTAGCAAACTGGGAACCACCTGGTAGGGCTAAACGACACATACCTCGTGATCAACTCACGCACACAACGTTCCGGGAAGCGGTCATAGCTCCTAACCGGCAAGTGAGAACGACACATACCCACGACTTCTCACCCCCAAAATAATATTGTATATCACATAATAATCACATGGACGACTATGACCTGGGGAATATCCACACCCTGCTCATCGAGCTAGGATGCTCACCCTCATCGCGCGCAACTTCCCAATGATAGTAAGGAGGGGGTATGCTTCACTATATATATATATATATATATATATATATATATATATATATATATATATATATATATATACACACACCATCACATAAGGTATACATACATCACCACATCATATAAAGATATACCATCATCATATAAGGTATACCTATCACATCATTTACATATTCATAGTACGCTCTTAGGCGTAGATGAAATAATATGAGTGTTTAGTATATTTCCCTCTCGATATACCAATCGTCAATTCTCCCACATCTTCCCCACTTAGTTTACACTATACTATTTCTCGCTTGAAGCTCACATATTGCTTCTATTTATGAATCGTCTATCAATTCTATTTATGTTAAGGATATTTTCTATCCTAATGCACCTCAATTAACATTTCTCATTGTGTGAGACATCTCCCAAATTATTCATCATTAAGGATATTTCTTTATCCGTATGCACATTTATTAGCATGTATAATTCTCAATCCATAGTATAGTTCAATTAATCATATGTACCTTTAAAGTTATCCCGTTTGGGATTTGACCCTAAGATCCAATGTCTCTAAGCGCATTCTCATTCTTTCCTATAAATTTAATAATTATCTCCAAATAGAATTTTCATCAATAGTGGGCTTCCCCACTTAGAATATACCATAATCTCTAATCGGTATTCCTCAATTTAAGTCTATGACTCCAATAATATCTTATAAGGGAAACTCTGTAAAAGTCTCCAAAACATACTCCACATAACTCCTATAGAGGTTCCCAATCGATAACCTCGAACGAAACAGAATGAAATTCTCCTTAGAAAAACATCCCTCAAAAAGCCCTGTTTCCGAATCGATTCGGGCCAATTCTGAATCGATTCGGCCTCCAAGGCGAATTGATTCGGGTCATCAGACCTGGGATTCTGTCTCAGGCCGAATCGATTCGGCTGGGGTCCCGTGACTACGCGGTCAGTTCCTAGGTGTTACATTGATCCCGTATGAGGTGTATGTGCCTCTTTGGGGTTGTTTGGAGGTTGTTTTGGGTTTTCATCCTCTAACGGTATGTTTTTAATCCATTTAGAACGTTTATTGATTTTAGAAAATTTTGACATAGTTTCATTTGTTTATTCGTTAAATTCAACATGTTTTAACATTTAAAATAAACTCAACAGCAGTAGCAAATTCCAAAACCAAACCACCAACAAACCCCTTCCACCAATTTAACTAAATAAGCTCATAAAGTATGCCTCTTGCGGGCCCATGACATATTCACAAACTGAGAGGCCCGTCACAAACCGTGGGTTGTTTTTACATTTTCAATTTTCAACTAATGTTAACTGAAATACATTTGAGTAAACCACCTAAATAGGTATTGTCAACGATAGCCATATTCATCAAGTTATAATTGTTTGACGCAATTGAATAATATGTGGCAAAGAATTTATCTCCAACACAACCATCTTCCAAATCAATTGTTCAGGGAAACTCATATTATAGTTTTAAATGGAATAGATACAAATGTCTATTCCTATTCAACGTGGAAGACAACTCGAAAGAAGAAAAACAAAAACAAAAACAAAAACAAAAACAAAAACAAAAACAAAAACAAAAACAAAAACAAAGACATATCTTAATTAAATTGACTGACATGGATTGATTTGATGAGATCATCCTTGATGGCATACCCCTAAGAGGCATATTTACAAGGACTCTTTGTTTTTCTTTAAAAAAAAAGTGCTATGAAAAATATTTCCAACTGATACCAAGTATGTGCAATACAAATTCTTGCATTAGACTAAAGAGGAGAGGGGGTGGCACTACTAAAATTAAGCTCCCTAGTTTTTATAGCTTTTATTTTCACTTTTTTGAGATGTTTTATTATATGGCTTTAAGTACTCTAGTGCCAAGAGACTCGCTCTTATACCCATGCATCAAGTTGGTAAGCCCCCAGGCTCATCACTGCAGATTTTAAGTAAACATTATATATACACAGAGATAGATACATACACATACAAAACGAAGACGACAACAACAATTGCAAACCTTGTCCATGGAGCAGGTTCATTATCGCAACGAACGAAAAGATATCGACAGACATTAAATCCCTGGAAAACAGAAGTGTATGACAAAATGTAAAGATATATAGCAAGAGCCACATGTAAAGGATCATTTTGCAAGTAACCCTACTTGAATTCCATCTTTGCGCCAACATTTCTCAATTCTATAAACCCCATCATATCGGACTCCTGTTTCTGGATCATAAGAAGAACATTTCTCCTTGTGGGACCTGACCATTGACATGGGGATTTTGGCTTAAGAACAGAGAATAAGGTTAAGATATGAGGAAAAACTACAAGCCCATATGAAATGGTATGCCAAATTGAGGCCATAAACTTTCCCAACATAATCAACAGATATTGGAAGTAATTTACACGTGCAAGTTCATAACATTAATTGAGAGCAAGGTTCTAAAAAACGCGGGGCGTGATCGAGGCGTGGAGGCCAAGCCTTAAGCCTTAAGCCTTAGAAGCCTAGGCGGGCCTTGGCGTGAAAAGGCGTGAAAAGGCGTTTAGGTCTTTTTAATATATTTTAATATTTTTTAACCATAACAAGGTTATTAAAATACTAAAATTGTCCATATCATAAAAATATGTCTGGATAATTGCAAATAAAAATACTATTTGATTATTTTGGATGAGATAATGTTCCGGTTTGTAAAAAAATCTTTAAAAGGCGATATCGTTTCACTAAAGCATTGTTGTTTTTAGAGAAAAAGTACGCCTTAAGGGTTTTACCAAGCATAAGGCGTCAAAATCTTAAGGCGGGGCGTTTCTCCCAAGCCTCAAGCCTAGGCGGAGCCTAGGCGGGTTTTTTAGAACAGTGATTGAGAGTAGAGGTATTCGTGTTATCTTTAAAATAACTGGAACAAAAGTAAAGTGCTAGACAAATATGTCACTAAACACAGAGACATAGTTGTATATATAGTAAAATACGGTACAATACGTCACCAAAACGATAAGTACCGAAAGGTTGTATCACAGGTAGTTATACCACAGCTGAAAACGGGTTTATTTCATTTTGTATTGTTTTTTTCCTTATAAAAACTCTCTTTCATTCAAGTATTCTTATAATAACAGGATTGGAGTGGTATTCAAACACAATCTGAATTTAGAAGGTACCTTTATAAATGATGAAAATTAGCATATTATGAAATGTGTTAGATGCAATAAAGATATTTAAAGCAGTATATTGCTTGAACTTCTTGTATAGAGGGCACATATTACAAGTATTGAATATCTAAAATTAAAAGTGAATATAAAAATGAAGGGCACATACCTTCCTGTATAGAGGAACCACTCACCGTGGTCATCATTTTGGTAGCCTCCCGAGAGTGCCACGGACTGAACACCATAAACCGATTGCCCAACAATCCCCGCAACATGAGGAAGATGAGCCCCCTATTGTCTACATTCCATCCCTGTAGTTTTTTCATGGAATATGATATACACATGGAGTATGAACCCGATCGATGCTATATAAAGATCATAGGGTGATTGGATTATTTGAAAAAAAATAGTATAATTATTAGAAATCTTTTAAATAGATTACAACAAACAGTTGTAATCCATGAAATCTATTGAAATCACGAAAAACGTTTGAACAATGGTTGAACAAAGGAACGAACCAACCCAACGAAAATCTTTTTTTATTGGTTAAAGCTAATGGAATGAGTATCAAATTTAAACCAATATTCAATTCTCACTCCCTTGATTGATTACATTATTTTATTACATTCTGGAGTCATTGTGATAGACATGGTTAATAGCTCAAAGGTAAAGGATGTAGCTACATTTAAGTTATTAAAAAAAAATCCATTACCTATATCACATTGAAAAAGAAATAAATTTCTTTTCCAATAAAGTTGATTTTATTTATATACACACTAAAAATAAATTATAAAAATGCAATTATGGCATTCAACGAGGCCCTCCTTGATAATGGAGTAACTTTTTATGTCTATCACCAAGTGTTATGCAAAAACAAGGTTAAAAGAAAGAATTATCATAATAAATAGAATCCATTTACCGCCAACAGGGTACAAATGTTCCTGCAGACCACCATTAGCCATAAACTGATAAACCAACAATTTATGGTTACCCTATGAACAATATCCGGTCAATGCCAACAAATACGGTGAATGCAATCGACTCAGCAATTCCACCTAATATTCAATACAACCGACCAATCACGAGGGGGAGCGACTAAAAAGGAACAAATCCCCAATTGCAAAAATAACATACAAAATTATTACACAAGAATGTTTATAGTGATCAAACCTCCACTTTAAATTCCTCTTCTCCCTGATTTCCAGCTTGCTCCATCAATTTCACTGCAACCTTCCTCCCATCATGAAGCACTCCTCGGTACACTTACCCAAACCCACCATGTCCTTAAAAATTAAGAGGGCTGATGGCGACGG
The DNA here is from genome assembly GCA_949130495.1 of Sambucus nigra. Taxonomy (NCBI): domain Eukaryota; kingdom Viridiplantae; phylum Streptophyta; class Magnoliopsida; order Dipsacales; family Adoxaceae; genus Sambucus; species Sambucus nigra. Next base: position 486,115,240 of record OX422220.1, on the reverse strand, counting down.
AGGAGGATGGCCGTTAGCGAAAAGCTCCTCGGCTGATGAGAGCGATATTTCTTGAGCTATGCAGAAATCGAAATCGAAATTCGGGGCGGATCTGATCGGCGGTGGCGACATTCGACTGGGACAATATATGATTGGTTGAGATCGTGGGAAAATATCTGAGCATACATCGGTTGCCATGGTCTCAACAACCAACATCCAAACTGACATCAAACCGCAACCCTAAACACCACGACAAACTTCACTACAACAAAAGCTAAACCAACAAACCATAATTTTTTAACCACTATCACCCTCCAATCCAGTGCCTAACCACCACATCGCGGGCCAATTTTGGCACCACCATTAACCATAAAAAACAACCGGGCATGACCATAAACCGTAACAACCCCAAGCCCATCAAAATCCATTCGATTGAAAATTGAATCAAGAGATAAAAGGGGTTTCCAAATGTTTGAGGTTGAATCCATGGGAGAGAAAGAGCATCTTCGGACCACCTGTCATAGGTCCAGGCCAGTGTCTTGTCACCAATACAAATTGAAATCGTGCGATTTTATTTCACCCCATAATCCACCATGAACCTCCTGCCACCATTAATTTCCATCGCGGCACCACCTGTCGATAACCAAATCATCCCAATACCACCATCAACAGCAACCAATCCAAAACACAATAACCAACTGTAATACCCCGTATTTTTATGGCTTTTAAATTTAGGGATTTTATTAAATTTAATTGAGATAAATTAATTTAATTTTAATCCGGAATGTTGTTTAAATATTTACTAGCGCGACGAGAGTTAGTAATTACTGAAATTTGTTGAATGTTACTGGATGAGTATAGTAATATATGAGATTTTTTTTTTATAAAATTGTCACGTGTGAATAAAATGGCAATTTTGGAAATTTAAGTCGGGACGCGCCTGTGTCGCGTCGGGAATAAATGTTGATTAATAAAAGGGAAATATTTTAAGTTATCCGTATGGTCGTTTTGAGTGCGCCAACGTGTCCGGAAGGGTCGAGATAGTCAAAAAAGTGTACCCGAGGTTTTAGTTTGGGTCTCGGGGTGTTTTTAGGCTTAATTAGTACCCCGGGAGGGCATTTTGGACATTTCGCATTTTTGGGTAATTAAACCCGCGAAATTTCAAGGGATATATCAGATGTCTAAGGTTGCCTTCTAGGGTTAGAACAACCAAAGACAAGTGACTGCCATAGGAGAGGAAAGGAGAGAGCTCCCAAAGCAATCCAAGGCCCAAAACCCATCTGTTTGCACCGCCACCACCACCAACGCGTAGATCGCGCGACGGGGAACGCAACCACACCAAAATCATCCGCAAATTAGAACACCGAAAATCCCAGGCAAGTGTTTATCTTGCTTAGTTCGTTGATGCATCACTCATAATAGTTTAGGAATGATTAGGATGAGTTGTATGGAAGAAAAACCCAATTTGAGATAGGAAATTGCATGTAGTGATGATTTAAATGATATTCTGGAAACCCTTTTTCATGTAGAGGATTAAACCACGAAATTATGATGTTTTATAAGAAGGAAATTCCCGAAAAAATTGATTAGAACCAAGTTTAAGAAATTCTAGGGTTCTTGAGATTTTTATGAAGTTTTTGCCTATTATTCCATGATTAGTGACGGAAATTTACATGCTTCACGTAGGGAATGCATAATATGATATTAGGATGTTAGTAGTACAAATTTTTGGGCGTTTGGGAATACAAAACCTGAATTTGGATGAAGTTATGTGTTAGAACCCGTAACTGCAAAACTGCAGAATTCGCCATACCTGCTTGATCGATCGATCGAGCCAAGAGCTTCGATCGATCGAAGGTTCGATCGATCGAGCTCCTAACCTCGATCGATCGACCCCTCCTGGCAGACTTAAGTTCCCCTTTTAAAATTGTTGAATTGATTCGAAATGAAGAAAACTCCTTAGACATCCTTGTTAAAATAATTTGGGAGATAATGATGACCAGTAGGATTCATTAATGAATAAGAGACCTTTAAAGTAAGGCGAAATCTATATTTTTTGGGATATTTTACATAAGGGACAATGTAAGTATATATTAAAGGGGAGAGACACGTAAGAGAGTTACGTTGGAACATAAATGAATACCTACTGAATTGTACATTTGGAAGGATAGAGTCCATGAGGGTCGCGTAGTAAATTGGAAAATCCTTCGAATTAAAGTTAGGGACGAACCGTTATACTGGTTAATAAATAATGGAAAGATAAGGATAAATGTTGTGATTATGGGTTATGGGATGAACCTAAATTGATATGATAAAAGTGGTATATTTATATGATTGTGTATGCATATATTATATACATGTAAAAATCATGCCCGCGCTACTTGCTATCCCTGAGGTTACCGCGCTAGGACGATCTTATCTCGATGTGCCTTATGGGGGATATTGACTCGTACCCTAGAATATAGATATCCTTGGTACAGGCTATCGAATCGATAGTTCGGACGGTCCTAAGAGACGTGAGGGTATGTACTGACCTCTTAGAGACTTGGAATCTATGCTTCGCCTCAATATTGTTTGTGTATGTGTTAATACAGTTCGAGAGTGATTCCGAACTTGTATTTCCCTTAGTGTGAGTGATACGGGGATTGGATAGCAGAGTATGCCCGCACCATAGTTTTTTTTTTATGTGGGGTGCTGTTAGAATATATATATTACTCGAGTATTTAATATATATAAGAAATTCTGAAATTTTGAAACTACCTACTGTGTTATGGTAAGTAAGACTGGTATAATATCTCAAATTGGAAATACTTGTTTTGAAAAGTATAATATGACACTGAGGAACTTTATTAATAAATAAAGTTATAATGAGAGCTCCCCTATTAAATGAAATTCTCCTTTTAAACAATTATATTGTTCGGTTTCAAAATCTTACGAGTAACCTAAGATAAGTTAAACAATTGGGACGTTTAAAGCAGGATAAGATAAGATAATCCGTTGGGAAGGTTAGTACGATAGGCGTGCACATTAGAAGAGAGGTGAGATTTTCTCAAGAGAGTGCCGCACTAATATGTTGTTGCATTGGCCTGTAAACAATTTAAATACTTGCTAAACGTATTTTAAATCATATACACTATCGGGGTCTGACCCATTTCTATTTCTCTTTCTCTCTTGTATATATATATACATTACAGGTGCCCAGTCACAGGGGCATCTTGCATAGGATCCTTTGGAAGGAACGTGCTGCAGCTTAGGTGGGAGTTGCAGGCCACTCGCTTAGACGACTTCATTTACTTGATTCCTCTCCTAGTATCTTCATTTAGTGGGGCATGTGTCGCCCTTTCCATTATTTAGTTGATTTATTTGGACATTGTGATTCAGTTATTGTAGTATTGATACTTTGGAATTATTATTGTCTGAATGTTTCACTTTAAGTTTTAATGTTGGGATTCAATTGTCGAATGTTTAAATTATTTGGATTATATGTTCCTGGATTATTGTGGTGTGATTCATTATATATTAAATTGTTGTAAATAATTAAATCTTGTTTTCAAAAATAAAATTTGGAAAGTAATGTTTAAAAATGGTATTGACACTTAGCTTAATTAATTAGGGTGTTAAATTGGAAAAGTTATTTTTACGACAGTGATGCTAAGAATGAACCAACTGTTCACCTTGATTTTAATTTAATAAAGGAGTGATCGCCGGGTATTTAATTAGGCGGGGTGTCTCACCAACTTCTGCAATCTACTACAAACCACCATCACAACCAACATCCAAACTGACATCAAACCGCAACCCTAAACACCACGACAAAACTTCACTACAACAAAAGCCAAACCAACAAACCATAATTTTTTAACTACTATCACCCTCCAATCCAGTGCCTAACCACCACACACGGGCCAATCTTGGCACCACCATTAACCATAAAAAACAACCGGGCATGACCATAAACCGTAACAACCCCAAGCCCATCAAAATCCATTCGATTGAAAGGGACCGAAAATTGAATCAAGAGATAAAAGGGTAGGACCAATGGTTAATTTCTTGAGCGTGTGAGAGGGAGAGAGAGATACAGAGAGCGGGGGCTTGAGCGGGAGAGAGCGGGCCGCTAAAAAATTAAGGGACTAATTTTTTTTTTGGTTATTTATATTTTAATGAAGTGTACTTAATTTTGGCACACTTTTAAACAGTGCCAAATTTTGGCACTGTTTTAAAGTGTGCCAGATTGTCATTAAACTGTGCCAGAATTTGACACAGTTTTAAGCTGTGCCAGAATTTGGATATCAAGGTGTGCCAGATTGCTGTTTTTGGTGTAGTGCCAGGGCCGAACTAGTTCGGTCGACCTGACAGTCCAAGAATCCCACGGTTTTATATATAAGGCTAGAAATTCCAAATTTTAATCCCGATTTAAATTCCACTTAAAACCTTATTTCAAATATAACTAGCATTTTTTAATACTAAAATTAATTAATTCCAAAAACTTATTTCCTGAAATTTTATTTTAACAAAGATTTTTACGACCATAAATCACGGGGTGTTACATACCCCAGACTCCTGAATTTGTTTTTCTCTTTCTATTCTCTTTCACATGCAAGGAATTTGACTAGGGAAGGCTTGAATTCTTAGTTTATATTTATGTAGAACTCTAACAAATTTATTTCGGTCAAACTATTTGTAGATTGAGCAAATGGAATTGACCTCTTATTCATATCTTTAATTTCTTATCTTTTTCAGATAGATTAGTTGACTGTGGTGCTCTGAAGAGAGCTATTGAAATTGTATATGCTGCCACGTTGCCTAAAGCATCAAAACCCTTTGTATATATGTCAATTACGTTGCCACCTGAACATGTTGATGTGAATATACACCCGACGAAGAGAGAGGTACAGATTTTTTTATGCAGTTTAAGTCTTATAGGCAAGTAAGTGTTTGACTTTTTCATAAACCATAAAAAATTACTGACAATTATTTGCATGAAAATTACTGAAGGCCTTTACTACTGGAAGGAGTCTGCACTATTTATATGTAGAATTATCGAATTACCATCTACAAATATCTCAACCGTATTATATCTCACTAGGCACTAAATATTTAATAAACACATTATTCCATTTTCAAGATTAAGTGTTTTTCGTCTCTATCCTTTGCTCAAATTAACATACGTACGCACGCACGATATTGCATCTCTTTTGAATGTTTCATGTATATCTGCAAATATTGTGCATTGGGTTTACAAGTGAAACAATGGCACATGATTGGAATGGATGAATTGGAGGAATACTATATTGTGTTGCATAACCAATGTGCTAGAACTAGGGAATGCTCAATGCCTGTGCAATATTAGAAACACTATTTCATTTTGTTTTAATAAAATAATTATTAGGGGTTTGTGCTAATTATTGATTGTATTGTGAAATATAATTAGAGTTTGTTTATTCTCCATATACATTTTGAACTATTAAGTAATTAAGAAGTTAAGTTTGTTTGGTGGATGATTAAGTAGTTAATTTGAAAAGGCCATAAAAGTATTGTAGTTATGTGCATAACAAATCACTTTTGTCTCTGACGTAACACGACAAATGACATGGTAAAACGAGTAAAATTAGAATACACTCGTTCCCTCACGTCAATTAGTTAATGTAGGGATCAATTATCTAGAGAGAGAGTGTGTGTGGGGAGGTTTAAATGATCTATAAGTTGGGGTTCCAAATCATTTAGGAGGGGTTCTAAATCATGTAGAAGGTGGGGTTTTAAGTCACCTGGAAGAGGGGTTCAAAAAGTCATCTCAAAGGAGACTTCCAAAAGTCATCTAGAAGGTCGGGTTGCTAAGTCACCGGGAAAAGGGGTTCTCAAAGTTATCTAGAAGAAGAGTTCTAAAGTTATCTCAAGGGGGTTCTAAGATATCTCATAGAGGGGTTCTAAATCATCCAAAAAGGGGGTCAATATCATCTGTAAGAGGGGTTCTAAAAGTCGTCTTGAAGGAGAATTCTATGCTGGCTCAGAGGGGTTTAAAATCATCTGGAACAGAGGGTTCTAAAGTCATCTCGAAGAGAGTTTTAAAGTCTAAGCTATCACACAAAGGGGTTGTAAGTCATCTCATTGTGGAGTTCTAAGCCATTTCCGTAAGAGAGGGGGTGGGGGTGTAGCCCATCTCGTAAGGAGGCTCTAAGTCATCGTGAGAAGGGGTGTCACATAGCCCCTTCTCAAAATGCGTGCCAACTAAGATATCTAACTGGGGCAATAAAGTAGATATAAATTGGCTTTTGTCCCATCACCCATGTAATCAATCAGTTGTTACCTACTCCAAGTCTCCTATATAAAGACATCTTGCAACACCTAGAAATTGCAGAGATAGAATCGGTAAAAGTCTTCAGAACCTTGTGTCATTTTATTTTTTTAAACTCTTAAGGGTGAAGATTCTTCACCTTCCCTTCCTCCCCCCCCCCCCCCCCCCCCCCCCCTTCCCTTTGTAACACTTTCTATTTTACAATATTGATGAAATAAGAAGAATCAAACTCCACTATGGGCGTAGGCAAGTCGTCGAACCACGCTAAATCTTTGTGTTATGTATGTGTGTGCATATAATCTCTCACTTCTCTCATTTCTTATGTTCTTCAAAACGAATCACCTCTAGGTCGTTGAGGGACAATCTCCCAAACCCACCGGGCAACTCGCTACCTACAATTGCAACAGTTGGCCAAAGACCTTATTTACAGGGTAAAGTTATTTTGCCAGCCAAGATAAAAGGTAAAACACTAAAGATGGCACACTAGAATATTCCAATGAATATTACCGCCTTACCTAACATACTAACTTAAGTCATTAAAATAAAGAAATATAATAAAAGATGAATAAAAAGAGTTAATTAATGCTATTACAGTAAGTTACGCGTACTCCTCTATTCTCAGCACTCCCCCCTTGTATGAAAAAGCTCGGCCTCGAGCTTTAAAAGTTGGAGGCGAGTGGAAGAAGTTTAATGATATGACATTAATCTCCCGAGCTCCTCTATTCTCATCACTCTCAAATACTATATACGCAACATTTGATTCTAAGGAAATTTTTTGAAGTTTTCTTTGTACTTTTTTTACACATTCAAAATTAATAAATGAACAATTATAGGAACACAAAAATAATCACGAGTGTTCTCCAATTGTAAAACTCTAAGAATGAGATTTAAGAATTTCATAGAGTTGATCTCTCACACTATTACATGCAAGAATGTGTGTTTGTATATATATATATATATATATATATATATATATATATATATATATATATATATATTTATATAATATTGTATAAAATGCTGATGGGAATCTAGGTCCTGCTCTGACCGTTGCAAACTTGATTATGCAAAACCGTCTGATATATTGTCTGGTTTAAATTCATGTTGCAAGAACAGGTATGCACATTACTTGTCTCCTAGAATTCAATTAAAATCGTTGATGCCTTTAAATGTAACGAAACTCAGATATTGGAAGATTACTTTCCCTATCCCGATCGTAGAGTGATCTGCCAAATTCTGATGAAATTCAATATATATTTTTTTAATTTTCGCTTTACCCCCTAAGATAATGCAGTATATAGAGATACCTCCTGCATGTTCCATAGTTAGGAGTTATCTTTATATTTATTTATTTATGTTTATGTCTTTTATTAGATTTAGGAATCTAGTTAGTAGCCTATAAAGAAGGCCATCTCTTGTAATCATTTTAATATTATTGCGAATTGAGAATGGAATCTCTTATTTGTGTGTTTCGTCATATATTCAACAGTGTTTACATCTATATTTATTTTTTAAGTGGCCACCTCAAGGGTGGGGGATCTGGCAAGAGGATTCCTACGTGTTAATTAAAATGAGTAACTCATGGGATAAAAAGGGGGGAGGGGGTTGCAAAAAAAAAAAAAAATTGGACCTAAAAAAGTACATTACTTGATATTGATATCTAGTTGGGAATCCGAGGAACTTATAGAAATGAGTTGGGGAATACTGTTATTCTTTTATAAGTTTTATAGGGCTGAATGTATAAAAGAATAACATTCCTATGAAATGACATGCAGGTAAGCCTTTTGAATCAGGAGGTTATTATTGAGAAGATACAGTCAGCGGTAGAATTGAAATTAAGAAATACAAATGAGGCAAGGACATTTCAAGAACAGGTATTTTTAGCAAGCTTGGTGTCTAAGCTTGAATAGATACTTTTCATCTCTTGATAATTTGCTTTCACAAGCTAACTAAACTGCTTTAGTAGTGGCTCCTATATCCCCCCCATAACAAGAGGATAAAAGAACATAATAGTGCTTATGAATATAAAGCTATTTTATGTAGCCTCCTATAAATGCATGAAATAGTTTCTTTGACACTTGAATCTAGGTAAAGGTATGAGATATGTGCACGACATGTTCCATTGGATAGGCACCCGACAAGCATATCCTGAAACCGAAGTTTAATAGTTAACTTCATAAAATTCATTGCTATGTTGGAAGTTTGCATTAACACGAATAACGTGTTAGTGTAAAAAGTTAAGTAAAAAAGGTCTTGTTAATGTGCCCTATGTTAACCATATATGGCAGAAACACGGAAGAGACGAGCACCAGATATGACAAAAAAGCATGAGTTCCCCAATTTTCCTAGGAAAATGGCTCGCTGCAAAAGAGGAAACGGATGAAATGAAGTTCATGATCCTGAATATCTGGCATTCCTCTTCGTCCGATGCCCATATAATAGCCAACAAGCCTCTTTTCCAATGTTTATTTTCAACTCTTCATTATCAAATCCCAATTCTTTTGAAAGAACTACTTTTCTGTAGTAGCAGGACAAACTAGTGCTCCTGAAATACTCGACAAAAGAGTCCAAAAGGTGCCAAGTGATTGAACAATGTAAAAACGAGTAAGCATAGAACTCCATCAGACTGTAAGCATATAATGCAGCAACCTGAAGACAAGGCCTTGTATGGCCTTTACTCTGCAAGAAATCGTCAGTGAAGCACAGTGGTTGTGGTGGATTAAAATATGGGTTTGAGTTCATCCAAGCGAATTCAAGAAATTTTTCCTTAGATGTCTGCCTGGAAGATGAAAATACCGTCATAAGAAATTTTTTCATTGTTCTGAAGTAGTCATGATCATAGACTTGTTCTGTTATATTGTATTCTTTTTCAACTTTTTTGGTGGGCTGTTTGTCCTCCCTCTGTCTTTTTTTAAATATTCTTTTTTCTTTATAATAAATCAGGTTTCTTTTGTTACTGATATGAGAAAATGTTTAAATTTGCGTTGCCTATTTTGTTCTCAAGCAGTCATTTTCTTTGGCTATATTGGGAATTTGTTTTTTTGTTTTGATTTTTAGTGTGAAAATGTATCTTGTTCTTCAGTCTTGGTGATTAAATTCTGTTCAAGCAGATTTCTCTAAATTTGATGTAAAAAATTCAAGTGAAAGAGGTTTGTAATTACTCATGAGCACTCCTGTTTACCTTGTACAAAGTTTTTTAAAAAAAATGCTTGTATGCGAGTCATAGTTATCAGGACAAAAACACCCTAGCAATTTATGAAATGGCGCGCACGTTTCGAATATGGTACACTTCCTGATGTGTAGTTGTGAGTGGAAGCGATTTAAACTGTACAACAACTACAACAGCATTGATTAAAAGAAATATTACCCAATCCTCTCTGTAATTCTCATTCATCTCGTAATAGTAGTGAATACAATGGGAGGCGGTGAGCCTTATCTATAGGTTAAATTATCTTGCTAGCCAAGATAACCTTAAAAAGTAAAATGACAAGAGGGGGGCACACTATAATAAAATACAAATAGTACAACAATCCCCTACTGAACTTATGCTCCTGCGTCACTTCCGTTCCAATACACTAAAATTAGCAAACTGAAAAATATTTGCGTATTTCTTCCCTTAAATCTGGTTTTTATGAGGAAAAATATTTAAATATAGTGAGTTCATAGTGCATTACAGTGACTGGGGTGTTTCATGGAAAATTTTGAAACGTCGAGGATATGCTTATTTGGAGTGTCCCATATACGAAATCCTAAAGGTGAATGAAGAAATAGTGCATCTTAAGAATATTAGAAATTTCTTATAATAACTTGGCGATTACTAGGGTTTTGCTTGAGCAAAACTCATTTGAGCCAAATGATCTGCGAAAGTCTACCACCATCATACGACATTTCGGAGGGTATGATGTACTCTGTTCTCGTGCCTGTTCCACATACCCGAACAATCTGCATTTAGGTAACATTGATTCGAGTGACCTGCGTACCCATATTCCACTATTTCATGCATTTTCTGATGGAAATGGCCCCCATTTTAGGGTTTTATTGCATTTTATCTTATTTTGTTATTTTATTTTATTTTATTATGTCATTGTATTGTATTTTCTTTTGCTTTAGTATTTAGAAGTAGAAGCAGCAAACGCTAGTAAGGGCATTTTTGTAATCAAATTATTAGCTTAGGGCCTAAGCTACTCCTCCCCTATAAGTACCCCTTGTAGTCTTCATTTGAAGGGAGACCCCATTTTGAATATAAGAAATCTCTTAATTCTCTCTCTAGAAATTGTGTTTGGTTTATTTTCTTGGTGATTGACATGTAGTTTACGTCAAATTGGTATCAGAGCAAGGTGTCGTTCCCCGATTGGTGTATGGGTGTGTAGTTATCAAAATTGTACACTACTTTCGATGGCTCCCAAGAAAATCAAAATAACATCAAAAAGAGATTAAGCAAGAGTTTTGAGAGAGCATTCAAGATCTCTATAAGAAATTTGATGCTATCTTCTAACTCTTCTCCTCCAAAATCCAAAACCTTAGACTACCCAACCAAACCTAAACCTACCAGCCACCCCCGCTGCCCAAACTCTAATCGCTGCCCCTGCCTACAACCCCACCGCCCAAACCCTAGCCGCTGACCACCATATTGGCCTAAAAAACCCCGCCGATCAAACCTTACTCCCCACCCCTATCCCAACCCCTTCCCCAGTCAACCCAACCCCCAAAAAATCCCACTTGAACTCAAACAAACCCAAACCCAAACCCGACTTGCTCGCCTCCTGAAACCCAAAACAGCCTAGGAAACCCTAGGGTTTTGCCCTAGTTTTGCTCGGAAACCACTTGGGCTGCCAAATCCAAGCCCAACACCTTCTAGATCGTTGATTTTTGACCCGAGAGGAGGCTTCTAGGGCTGGTTTGGGTGAAGACAGAGAGAAGAAGAAGAAATGAGAAGAAAATTTGTGGGTTGGACACTCTTCAACTTTCAGAAAATTATTTTTGAGCCCCCACAAGTTTTTGGCACTTTTTTTGGAGTTCCCTCACGAGTCCCCAATTGTTTTGAGCGTTGGAGGACGAGCTTGGTTTTAAGAGGGGGAGAGTGATGGAAATGGGCCCCATTTTAGGGTTTTATTGCATTTTATTTTATATTTGTTATTTTATTTTATTATGTCATTGTATTTTCTTTTGCTTTAGTATTTAGAGGTAGAAGTAGCAAAGGCTAGCAATGGCATTTTTATAATTAGAATATTAGCTTAGGGCCTAAACTACTCCTCCCCTTTAAATACCCCTCGTAGTCTTCATTTGAAGGGATACCTCATTTTGAATATAACAAATATCTTGATTATCTCTCTAGAAATTGTGTTTGGTTTATTTTCTTGGCCTGACGTGTAGTTTTCGTCATTTTTCTTACCTTAGAAAAACCAAATGGCATTAAGGTAAATCAAAATCTTAAAGTGGATGTTTTCCGGGGAAAGGTTTAATGAAAAAGCAAGAGAATGCAAGTAGCTTTTGTTGTACACGGTAAAGCAAGTTCCATGTTTTGACATGATTTAAGTAAAATGAATTTTAAAAGATAAGCCAACAACTTGTAACTTTGGACTATTCCCTCCATCTTTAACTAGAAGTCCTTAGTTGAGATTAAACTTCTTGAGAAAGCATCGACTTAAACGTCATCAACTGTCAGAATAAAGTTTGCTCGAATATCATCTAATTTGATATGTTGATTTTCAAAGTGGTCTCTTAATTTGGGGAATCCCAAAAAGGAAAGTAGGACCCCTGATTTTGGGTGGAGGGAATACTATGTTCCTTTATTGGTTACATATAAACTGAAATTCATTTATGCATTTATTACTTTCAATTATGTGATCGCTATGGAGGTGATGTTTATTGGAAATCTTGACAAATTCGTGTAAAATACACAGCGGACCAACACACACATAAAAAAAGGTCGTACCCAATGCTCAAGGCTCCCGCTTAATTGTAGGATCTGGGGGAGGCAGATGTCGGCTGGCCTTACCTGCATATATGGGAGGCTGCTCCCATGTCTCGAACCCGAGACCAACCATAGCTTGGGCTTGGGCACTTCCCATTAATATCGATTGGAACACAACGCTATGTTTTTCTGACACTGACACTCATTTATCTGTCGATTCCTCTGCCAAACTAGAAATTAGGACTTATAAAAAGAACCCAATAACTGTGATGCTTCCTATGCTGGCACTGTTTGTGTTTGTGCTGGTTTCTGATTTTTGGACTCCTCTTAACTTGTTCTTATCTTTTTCTTGGCCCTCTTTAACTTATTTATTTATTTTGGTATCTTCCTGTACATGTACGAGACAGACAGCAGATCCCTATCCATCTACTCCTGCGTGTGAAAGCCAAGATTCCCCCATTAATTCTTCACCTTCTGGTATGCAGAGTTCATTTTCCATTATACTTTTTCTTTTCTGGAATCAAATGTGACTAGATCATTAATTTATATTCAAATTGTAATTGTATACTTTTGCTTTCTTATCCTTTACAGGGTCAAAATCGCAAAAAGCTCCAGTTAACAAAATGGTACGAACAGATTCACTGGATCCAGCTGGAAGGTTACATGCATACTTGCAAGTTAAGCCTACTAGTCGCCTCGAAAGGAGCGATGCCTTGACCACTGTTAGGTAGGATACATAATTGCTAATGTGAATCAACTTCATTTGATTTCCAACCAGAAGCACTCTAAGATGCTGTTATTGATGTAATATGAAGAGGACTTATTGAGGACTGTCAAGCATACTGAATAAAAATGGGTTACTGTTGTACCTTCTTTCTTTCTAAAATATCACTTGAATTTTGTTAGAAATATTGAACTACATCTGAATCTAAACAGTGCATAAAGGCCATCTTTTATATGGAATAGAACAACAGAAAACTAAAGCGATAAGTTCTAGATTGCCCACGTACATAATATTTGACTTGCAGGATCCATGAGATGGGTAACTGTAATTTGCAGAAGAAACAAATATATTTGATTTAAAAGTTTCCCTTTTTTTGTGTGGGACAATTAATGTTTAGTCCGTAGGAAATAAGTATATTTTGCATTTAGTTCACCTTATTTTTTCATATTCCAAAAAGACTCGATTATTTTTGTGACAATTATTTTGGGTTAGTTTTAGGGTTTATGTTGAAAACGATGGGTTATAAGGATTCACGTGTATTTTAGGTCACACACACAAAAGATTCAATTTTTAGCCAATTTTTATCTTGTTTAGATTTATGTGAACATGCAAGATAAAGTCCAACACTAAATATGCCAAATTAAAAAAAAATCAAACCAAACAGAAAAAGTTTTGAGGAAAAATCCCTTGCGGACAAAACCTTTTTATCAGCACTGTTGAAGAATTGACAGAAACGTAATGACTTACATACTACTTAGAGATCCACGAAGTATAATGTGACAAAGGTCTTCAAATCTTCAACAGATACGACACAATTCAACACTGTCCACAAAAAACAACTCTTCTCTCTGTGTCCATCGATCAACCTCAGGTAAGGAATCCTTTCTTCTTCAGTAGTAGAGATCCAATCTTCACAAATGTCAGCAGTAGAGCAGAGCTCTGCAAGGGTTTGATGTTGTGTATGGAACTAGGGTTTGACAAACTCAACAAATCATTATTGGGATGAAGATTTGGAAAATTAAAAAGTGTTTCTCTTGAAACAAAACTTATGGGACGTTTGAAACAAGTATGGAAATCCGTTTTGCCAAAAGTTCTATGAAAATCAGTCCACAAGAGTCCTTTTTATAGAAATTACGATTTTCGAGGCGGCGGAGTTCGTTCGAACGAAAATGGCACTTCGTTCAAACGAAAACACTAGTTTCGTTCAAACGAGTTGCAGTCTCGTTCGAACAAACAACCCAATTCATTCTAACGAGTATCCAACGAACTTTCAATGGGTGTATTTCTGTTAAACTGAGAGGACCCCGTTTGGAGCTCGTTAGAACTTCGTTCCAACGAACTAAGAACTTCGTTTCAACGAGTGGCAAATCTCGTTATAATGAAAACAGGTTTTGATATAAATCTTCAAGTGCGGAAGCGTTATTGTTACACTACACAACTGTTAACTACACTACACAACAACAACAACAACAACTAAAAGAAATGAAGGGGGTTTCTTTCTCTCTCTATTCTCAATTCCCAATATTAAAGGTTGAGTACAAATGAGGGCCAAGGGGCCTATTTATAGGAAGAGTTAGCTTGCTAATCAAGCTATTACCCAAAAAAAAGACTAAAAAATGCAACTAATAACCAAAAATGACATATTAGTCCCAAACATCCTTGGAAACTAATTAGACACTAAAAATAAAGGAAAATTACAATTAAACCCTAAACTAAAAATGCAAAATAAAAGATAGTCTTCTCCCGTAGGCACAATCACGCGCCACGTGTGGCTAGAGATCCCATACATATCATTCTCTCCGTCTTCGAAAAAGCTCGTCCTCGAGCTTGGAGGGTGAGTCATCAATGCCACAAGAACACGTGTCGGTACAAGTGTTATCTTCCAAAAGAAAGCAAAACCCCAAATCAAATCCAATACGCAAATGGACCGACTAAACTTCCATTAGACCCATATGGACCTTCAACAAATGGGTTAATATACCCAAATCTCAACGATGCCTCCCTATAGAATCCGAGCAATCAAAAACCGACGACCACTCCGCCTTATCAACACCATATGCCCATGGTTGCAACTTGGCTTGGTGGACCCTTGAATCTGACCATACGGTAACTCCGGCGACCGCACCTTTGCGAGTACGGTGGCGAAACAAGAGAAATGAAGACGGCGACATCCCGGAAAGCCGGGTCCAAAAATGGAAAATAGTCGGAAAATGTTTCCCCGGTGGGTACATTTCTCTTGGAAGTCATATGTTGTGTAAAAAATTGACTCGAATAGAGGTCAATTGAGTGGGTGAGATCGAGTTGAAGTAGGGCAGGCCCTTTTGGGTTGAATTGACTTGTGGTTGGGCATTAATGAGTGGAAAAAGGGAAAAATTAGGGTTAAGAGGGGTGGGGCTGGTTTCTTGGGTTGAAAAAGAAGGTCAGAGTTTGGTTTTGGAGCAGGTGTGTGGGCCAGTAATAGTGCAGCAATGCAGGAGGTCAGATGGTGGGCTGTTTGAAGGTGGCAAGAGTGGATGGCTGTCATGAAGGCTGTCCGACCTCCGGTGGAGGAGGTTGGATCAGATCGGGGTAGGAAAAGCAGATCGGACCAACGAAAAATCCGTAAGAGGGCTGTTTGGCTGCCGTGGGCTTTGTCCCTTGACCAAACAGTACAGACTGCCGGTAAGTTATTCCGGCCAGTCTGTTGACGTTTGGGCCTCGTCTGGCTTCGGAGGTGGTAGCCGATGGTGTGGAATTGATTTCCGGTGGCTGGGGTAAAAGTCAGGTTTAGGGTAGTGGTGTTTTGGGTCAGATATTGGTTGGAATGTGATTTCAGCATTGGTCTGGATTGTTCTGGGCAGATGCGTCTGGGGTAGGCTTTGGCTTTGTGATTTGAGGTGATGGGTGGGGAGGTAGGGTTTGGAGGGTCGTTGTAACAGGGTGGGGTGGTCGGCGGTAGTAGGGAAGAAGAGAGGGACTCTTTGGGTTGTGTCGTGGGTTTTGGGTGCTGTTTTGCACCGAAAATGGGGCAAAAGTTGTTGGGGTAGGGTTTTGGGTAGGTTTTGCTGGGCTCTTGGCTCGGGTTTGTAGAGTCTTGATTTCTTGAGGGTTAGGGTTTCAAATTTTGGTTTGGTGGGTTTTTTTGGATTAGGTTTTGGAAAAAATTTTGAAGACGGAGATTCATGTAAACGAGGTGGTGGTGGTTGTGTTGTGGTAGGAGGTAGAGATGGAGTATGGTGGTGGTGGCGATCGAGGTGGAGGAGCTAAAAGAGGTGGTATCCCCACTTTTAGTGGTGATGGAATTTAGGGTTTTCATTCACCCGATTCTTTTTTTGACATTTATCAATCATTCGATTGAAGGCTTGCCGGAGTTGGAATCTAAACTCGTGACCCGCTTCACGCACCCCGACGAACACCAAGAAAAAACCGAGCTCTGATACCAATTTGATGTAAATCTTCATGTGCGGAAGCGTTATTGTTACACTACACAACTATTAACTACACAAAAACTACACTACACAACAACAACAACAACAACAACAACAAATAAAAGAAATGAAGAGGGTTTCTTTTTCTCTCTATTCTCAATTCTCAATAGAAAAGGTTGAGTACAAATGAGGGCCAATGGGCCTATTTATAGGAGGAGCTAGCTTGCTAATCAAGCTATTACCCAAAAAGACTAAAAAAGGCAACTAATAACCAAAAATGACATATTAGTCCCAAACATACTTGGAAACTAATTAGACACCAAAAATAAAGGAAAATTACAATTAAACCCTAAACTAAAAATGCAAAATAAAAGATAGACAACCATGCGCCACGTGTGGCTAGAGATCCCATAGACATCAGGTTCTTGTTCCAATGAGATGCACAGTTCGTTCTAACGAATTGAAAAATATATTTTATTAAATCCTCTTTATAAAAATGCCTCGAGTAAAAAAATATACCAGAATAAATTAGTATAAGTTTAAATCAAAGCCCTTATACCATATACCTCCAAATAGTGTCGTGACAGTTCCTATGCGTTCGAACTTCAGAATGTTTCTGGGTCACTAACTTGTCTGCAACGAACATGAAAGCATATGTGGATGTGAATTGTTTGGTTTATAACGGGATACACCAAAATTACTAAACTCTGAGCAATTATAAAATCTTGCTCTTACATGTCTTTTTTGTTGGTTTAGTGTTTACGGCCTTTTTTTGTTAGTGTTTTTTTTGTTAATTTAAGTTTGTATAGTTTAAAAAAAGGAGGACTGGGAGTTGCGAATATAATTTAATTAAAGAAATTGGCTCTTCTGTTTTTATTTTTATTTCTTTATTTTTTCAATCGGAGGTTTCCTTAAGAACAAGACTCAATTTGGGATTTTATTATTAGGAAAAAGTCATAAATAAGGATTGGACTGTAGAGTGGTTGAGAAGGCTCTCTTTGTAATCTCCACCGTCGCCACCACCACCACCATGTCCGTAATCACTCATCCATCGCCACTGCATCTCTCTCTCACTCTTTATGTGTCTATAGATACATGTTTTAGTTTGTGTGTTTGAGAGAGAGAGAGAGAGGTAATTGGTGACAATCAAGGGTGTGGGGATAGAGATAGTGGTAAGCGGAAGAGGGCCGCCGGTGGTTGGAATCGTGAAGTTTGGGCGGTTTGGGTTGGAGTTAAGATTAGGTTACCTTTGATTAGTTTTTCTTTTTTTGAATGAAGATAAGGAGCCACCACAATTTCTCCACTAACATTACTCAAAATGTGCACCTTTAGTGAAACACGTCATCTTTTGAGCTGGGGAATTCGGTGGTAAAATATGCGTCACCCTCAGTTGCCACCTTTCCAAAAGTTTGTTTATATAGTTGTGACAAAATTTTCACGAATTAGTTTCGTATCCAGATTTATTTACGTACGTTACTCGTGTATGTATTTGCAGATGTTCTATCAGACAACGAAGGAACCCAAAGGAAACTGCAGATCTTACTAGCATTCAGGAACTTATTAATGACATTGATAGTAGTTGTCATTCTGGTATATTTTGATCTAATTCATTACTTTTGACTAGGAACAACTTTGTAGATTTACATGGATTGCTTACTAAAAGTTGTGTCAGTGTAGGTCTTCTGGAAACTGTACGGCACTGCACATATATTGGAATGGCAGATGATGTTTTTGCTCTACTACAGCATAATACTCACCTTTACCTTGCTAATGTAGTGAGTTTGAGGTAAATATACTATAGCTCCACCCCCCACCCCTCTCTTTATGCTTCCTAAAATCAGTGTTAGAAATTCGTATAAACTCAATCTCATCAAAGCCCTGTCCCAATACTTGGGGGCTTAGATGTTCTGTAAATATATGGTATTAAGAAGGAATTGTTCTAGAAAGAGATTGATTTTATAAATATCTATCCAGCATTCAAAATCATTATTTTGTTTGCATTAGCTTTTAATCTGATAACTTGAGTGACATAGTAATTAATGTATGTAAATAATTCTGAAAACGTCCCGTAGGCCCCCAATTTTAAAATTCTTATACTTTAAAACCAATTTCCTTGTTGAGATATGCGAAAGCGTAAGATGGTTCACAAAAACAAATTACTAATTTTAATTTCTATAAAAATTAAAATTTAAACCAAAGTGAAATAAAATTAAAACACACACTTATGTTAATTTCACTTGAACACGATTTAATTTAACCCAAGTCCTAGAAAATTTGCCTAAGTCATATTTGTCAATTTTACCAAATTAGGCCAAACCAAATTTTAACAAATTAAAGTAAATACTTGAATTAAATTAACTAAACATTACCCAATATTTAATTTCGCACCAAATTAAACATGTAGTGATTAAAACCAAATTTTATCTTGAATTACCTAAGCATGCGTTCTAGGTGAGTATAGCAAGATAAAATAAACAATAAATCACTACGCCGCGATGTACGAGGAAAAACCCACAACGGGAAAAAACCTCGGACGGTCCTAGCCTCAAATTCACTAAGTATGGAATTTACAAATACAAGACAGCAGACTTACAACACTCGACTCGATCCCTCTCAAGTCCCGACGCTCCTTCTTGTAGACACCTCCACCTAGCGAATAACCACAGAGCTCCACCGCGGTCTCGGAATCCACCGATAGGACTTTATATGGTCACCGTCACCCGAACAAGAAGCCTTTCTCCAAGTGGGTAAATCAAAGCAAACATCTTCTTCTTTGTGGGATTTAGAAGCAAACCCAAACGTCTCTTCAAAACGGTAGAGATGAAAAACTGGTGCCAAAACTCCAAGCAAGGTATATATATATGGAACTTGGATTAAACAAACAATTGGGTGTAAACTAGAGTGTCAAATGAATTTTTCTTTGAAAGATGAACACTCAAAACCATGAACTTTTCTTGGAAGAATTTGCTCTCAAAAAGTCTCTCTAGGAGTTTTAATGGAATGAAAAGTTAAGTTAGAAAAGTTCATTTCCGCACTTAAGAAATTCTGTCAAAAGATAGTGGGAAAAACAAGTGGGAAAGTGGGTCAAAACTACTCAAAACTGCCATTTAATTGTTCCCGCCAAAACTCGTTCGAACGACATTTTCGTTCGAACGAGGCTTCTAACGAAGTTCCAGTGTGAACTCGTTAGAAATCTCGTTGGAAATCTCGTTCGAACAACCATCTCGTTCGAACGACATTTCGAACGAAGTTCCAGTGGCCAATATGGGAACTCGTTGGCAAACTCGTTCGAATGACAAACTCGTTCGAACGAACTTCCAGAAAGTTTGAAATATTCTATTTTTAGGCCAGAAACTTTATAAACTTATTTTAAAGTTTTATTAAAATCTTTTTGAAAATAAACAACAGTTTTAATTAAACCTACACCCATTTTAAACTGTTCCAAGCTCCTATATATATATGTAATGCATTCATACCTTGGGAGCATGGAACCACTGTTGATGACGTAGAAACGAGGCACTTTAAACTCAGCAATTTGAAGAAGCTTTATACTCTTGGCTGCTACGTCTTCAACAAACACGTCATAGGCTTGAAGGATGATCAATATACTCTATCCTATGACTCAAACGTTTTTGTCCGGAATTGAGCCAAAACTACAAAGGACTCAATTGGAAATTTGTGTCCTTACAAATTCTTTTGCCATTTATATATGTTTTTTTTATAAGTAGCCATTTATATATGTTGATAAGCTAATAAAACTAAAAGCCTTTACAACTGAATGGAGTTTGCACCATTTTATTTGTAGAATTCTCGAATTACCATCCACAAACTATCTCAACTATATAGTATCTCACTAGGCCCTAAATATTTTGTTAGCACATTATTCCACTTTATATTAATTGTTTTTTGTTTCTATCCTTTGCTAAAAACTAACACATGCACACGCACAAGATTGCATCTCTTTTGAATGTTTCATATATATTGTGCATTAGGTTTGCAAGTGAAACAGTGGCACATAATTGGAATCAATGAAGTGAAGGAATTATATATAGTCTTGCATAATTATTGCACTATAACTAGGGCATGCTCAATACATGTGCAGTATAAGAAACAATAATTCTTTTGTTTTACAAAAAATTATTGGGGGGTTTTGTGCAAATTATTGATTGTTTTGTAAAATATAACTAGAGTTTGTTCATATCATTATTAATACATCAGGAGTTCTCCATATACATTTTGAACTATAAGTAATTAATAAGTTTTTTCCTGGATAATTAGGCAGTTGATTTGATAAGGCCATATGAATATTATACTAATTTTATGTGCATAACAAATCACTTGGTCTCTGACGTAACGCGACAGATGGCACACAATTTTAGCTTTTCTTGCTGGTTTATCTAGATTCTGGTTTAAATTGGCCTAGGAGGCACTCACTACTAATCTTCATAGTTAGTGGTTTTCCGAATTGCACAAGCTGTCATTTGGTATTTGATCCCTCTCTCTCTCTCTCTCCAGCAAAGAGCTCATGTATCAGCAAGTTCTACGCCGATTCGCTCATTTTAATGCAATACAACTAAGTGATCCAGCTCCCCTGTCAGAGTTACTTATGCTGGCTCTTAGAGAGGAGGATTTGGATCAAGAAGTCACTGAAAATGATGACCTGAGGGAAAAGATTGCTGAGGTAACCTATCTCAACTCAAACAAGAAATACTATATAAACAAAGAAAAATATGTTGAGTTTTACATTATTAATTTCTTTTTGTTTGCAAGCTGGAATGAAACCATCATTGCGGTATAGTGTGCCTGTTTTTGCTAAATTTTCCGTCTTTATCTTTCAATCCCCTGGATTGTATCTTTTGCATAAGGAAAATGTTTGCGTTCTGTTCATGTAGTAAGCAGTTGATATTTTTATAAAACGAACCAGATATTATTATACATGTAGAAATGGTTACAAAAGGAGGTGGGCTAACAGTCCACTGAGCCAAGAAAGAACAAAAATAAACTGAAAAAGGAGTGGGAAAAACCAACTAACAAGCTAACCTCAAACTACTCCTTTAGGGTCAAAGTAGTCCCAGGATTACCGAGTCAACCCAAAATCAGCAGACTATTCATTTTTACCTCACCACAACGATTTGAAATGAGACAAAATATAATGTTTAATAGCTTTTGAGGTTGAAGCCATAAAGAAGCAAAATAATACCTTCTCGCATATTTCCTCCTCCCCTTTCTTATCCTCAAAGTTCCTAAAGGGTAAACCCAGTGCACGAGGCTCCCGCCACTGCGGGGTACTGGGGGGGTTGGATGTACGCAGCCTTACCCCTGCCTACGCAGAGAGGCTGTTTCCGTGACTCGAACCCGTGACCTCCAGGTCACAGCGGGGGCAACCTTACCGTTGCGCCCGGGTTCACCCCTTTGTCCTCAAAGTTCCTACTTTTTCTAATTTCTTTCCGACCATAAGTTCCTAACCAATGCATGCCATGACCTATCCTGACTTTGTTTAAAAAAAATTTGTTTGGATGCCTTACAGATACGCTCTGATACGTTAGGGATACCCTCCGACGTGTCGTTTCTCTCTTTTTTTTATCTTCTTAAAAAAACAACTAGTGCTTTATTTTTCAAGACTGGTAAGGGTTTGTTGTGTTTAATAGATGATCAATGACTTTTTGTTCAAGAGTTATTGTTGAATGTTGTTTTAACAATGGGTATTTTGCAATCCATAGCGCTGGACAACATTGTTATTTGGTTAAAAAATCTCATTTCCCCTTCATCTGGCACATGTATATTGCTGGACAACACTGATTTGGTTAAGAAACAGCTTTTTTCCACCTCATCTCCACTATGAAGGGCTTGAGAATGTTGTTTTAGCAAAAGACACGACTAGATCTAGTTTAGTGAAATGTTTTAATATTTTTTTATTACATATATAAATATTATAACATACAACATATCCCCAAGATATCTGTATCCTACCCAATATACATTTTGGGGTGAGGGACCCACAAGGCCCTCCCCCCTCAAGGTCCTCCTCAACTGCAAGAAAATATTTGGGTGAGGAACCCTCAGGGTCTCTCAACTTCCAGGAAATATTTGGGCGCAGAACCCTCAAGGTTCCCCTCCCTCAACTGCCATAAAATATATGGGAATCGGAACTCCCAAGGCCCCTCAACTGCAGAGAAAATATATGGGACGCGAAACCCCCAAGGTCCCTCAACTGTAAGAAAATATTTGGGACGCGGAACTCCCAAGGTCCCTCAATGTCAAGGAAATATTTGGGACGCGGAATCCCCAAGGTCCCATATAAATAGGACCCCTGGGCAAGGTCAAGTCAAGAAGATAGATAGAAAAACTCAATAGCACAGTTACTCTGTCAAAATCACACCAGAACCTCCTAGTGTTCTCTCCCTGCTCTCTCTCTAAGTGCTGAGTGCTTGTTTCTTCACTCCCCACTGACAGCCATCAGTCTCAGGAGTTCCTCTTGAGAAAAGTTCGTCTTCTTGCAGGTAGGGAGTTCCAGCTTGAGTTCCATTTTTACCAAAAGGAGAAGGTTTTATCAGAAGCTGCTCCAGAAGTTCTTGAGAACCTTGCAGACAACGTCCATTGGAGTGAGTCACGCCTCACCCTTTCCAGTTATTCATAGACCCTGGTCTCACTACCCTCATACAACATATATAAATATTATAACATACAACGTATCCCCAAGATATTTGTATCCTACTTTTTCGAAAATAATAGTATCGATGTATCCTTATCGCACCCGTACCCCGTATCTGTATCGGTGACATGTTAAAAATAAAGAACCAATGATATACATACATACATGAAGCAATGGAATTGTGTTCAAAAGACCAACGTACCCTTGACCTAGCAATGACATCATACAAGGCCTTTGATACATAATATTTCAAATCACATCTAAGTTGTGAATGAATATTTTTCTGCATAGACTAAAAGAGTACAAATCTGGTGAGAATCGAGATACTAGTTATCCTTTTTTTTTTAAATTATTCTTTAATTTTTTTTGTTCTTTCTTTCTTTCTTTCTTAAATAGATGGTTATATAAAGCATCAAGGTAAGGTTATTCTAATAGCCCAAAATTAGTGGCTATAGCATTGAGGGTCTTTTTACTTTTAGATGGGTAAATCCTCGAATACATTTTTGTATATTATGTTGTACAAACATATATGGTAGCTATGTGTGTGTGTGTGTGTGTATTCTCTAGTACAAAGGAGGCACTAGAGAGATACTTTATACAAAAATATAGAAATGGAAATGAGAGCCTGCCTCTAAGGCTTAAAAGCATAGAATCCAAGAATAAAAACAAAAATGGTCCAGCTTATAAGCTGGCTTAACCCGCCATACAAAATAGCAAGACAAGGGGACTAAAAGCCCGGCCAAGCCAAATACAGCATAGGTCTTGAAATTAGTCCCAAATACAAGTAGAGCAAAATGTACCACTTCCTTAGTTTCCTCTACCGCTTTTTCTTCCTGTTCTTTTAGCATAGAAGGTTTAGTCTTCTTGAAACAGCTCAATTTCAGCCTTCGTGAATTCTTCAAGTTATTACAACCACCATCATCATCATCATCTCCCAGCCCCCCCCCCCCCCCCCCCCCACACACACACACACTGGCTCTCTGGATTT
Organism: Sambucus nigra; assembly: GCA_949130495.1. Taxonomy (NCBI): domain Eukaryota; kingdom Viridiplantae; phylum Streptophyta; class Magnoliopsida; order Dipsacales; family Adoxaceae; genus Sambucus; species Sambucus nigra. Next base: position 486,091,284 of record OX422220.1, on the reverse strand, counting down.
ATGTACAATTGATTATTTCAAAAACTTTGTGTGGGTAACAATATTGACATTAATATATTGGGGCTTTGTAAATTTAGGACCTATGGTAATATGTGTTTTGGAAATAGGACAACAAACATTTTATTTATGACTTTAGTCCCTATTTTTTTAATAAAGCCGCTGGCGCAGACCCATATTCATAAAACGTCAACCAATCACAGCATGCCACGTGTCCCTTTAATTTGAAAATAGGGACTAAAAATGGAAACGAAATGTTTGTTACCCTATATCCATAATCAATATTATTTTAAGTCCTAAATTACATAATCTATAATATATTTTAAGATTTTCATTATCAGTTTATTTTACATTAATACCAATTGTTACTTCTTTTAATCAGATGTTGGTTTATCTACTTTGACAGTGATAATTTTATCATTTTCATTAAAAGGCAATTTTAGATACAGTTATAAATGTGTGCTCTCTCTGATGGTCACTCTCCACTGTTACTTGTATTTATTTTTGTTGCCACTGTTTTTCTTTTGTACTTCTCCAGATGAACACAGAACTACTCAAGCAAAAGGCAGAATTACTAGGGGAGTATTTCTGCATTCATATTGATCCACAGGGTAATTTGTCCAGGATTCCTGTCATACTTGACCAATACACACCTGATATGGACCGTGTCCCAGAGTTTGCTTTATGTTTGGGCAATGATGTAAGTTCCATATATTTTTATAATGTTTCTTTTACAATCTTCATTCCTCTTTTGTCTCCTACCAGGACTTTTTGTTTGTTATGTTCTATATTGTTGATTTTCTTATGACGAGAGGCAGGGGTGGCCCTGAGCATGTGCCAAGTGGGCGATCGCACAGGTCCCTGTTGGTCTATTTGTTATTACTTATATGTTGAGGGCCCATTTTTTTTATATCAATACACATAAAAAGGCTCCATTTTATAATTTTTGCACGGGGCCTTATCAATTTTTATCAATGTCAGGAATGGCCCTGATGAGAGGGGTTTGACTATTGACTATATGGTGCTCATATTTTGTATGTTACAATGGACATTTGATATTCAAATATTCACACTTGTTCAATGTCGTATCTACTTATGTTTTCTGCGCCAGAGAAGAGCTGAAGTAGAAAACAACTAGTAGCTTAAATAAGAATTATGGATTTTGAACTTATGGACTGATATGGAATTCACAACTAAGAGGGGTCAAGTTTATAATAGAAAACTATAGCTTAGTCCACACAAGAATATAATTTCAAATTTAGGATGCTTTAGATTGGAATTAGGACCAACTAGACTGCTGAAGAAATGGAGGTCATCAAACCGAAGTAGGAATTTTATATAAGACTAGAGTTAACAGCTATGATTTCAAGGCTACATGAGCATCTAGTTCTAGTGGACGTGAAAGTATAGGATTTAGAAACAATATTTTGCATCTTTCTTGACAAAATCTCTGCTTTTTTTTTGATAAGTAATCTAATTTAAAAAAGTATAAGCCAGATACAGTTAAGAATGGTGTTTTTACAGTATGTTACAGCTACAGGCAAAAAAGAATATCGATCCATCCGAACTAGTAAAAAAATGATTAAAATCACTCACGTAATCAATGTCTCATATTAGAGTAGGTCTAAAAAGGTTTTAGGCTCAAGAACCAATAAACTCATACTAAAAGTTAAAACATAAAATGCCATTACAACAAAAACACAATAAACTGATTTTGAATCAAAAGAGTGAGAGAAGGAAACATTTGAGTTTGAAAATCATGAGTTAGTGGCATACAAGCCTTGACAACAAAAGTACTAAGCTAGCCCTGGAACTCAGGATTTTGAGAAGTGACAAACTTTAGTTTAGATTGGAGACCATAAGCTTAGAGAAAAAAATTGAAGCTTAGAAGATTAGTCACTTGACAAAAAATCAGAAACAGATTAATCTCTCCCACTCCCTCTTGTAGGTAACGATTAGTATCTGCCCAAATGCACTTAGGCTAAGCAACACATGTTATATCTATATTTAATTACCATTTTATAACTTACTTAAAAGTAAATCTGTAAATTCTTGTAGTTCAGCACAATTCTCTTTTGACCCGCTACTTACTTAAGTTGACAGTAATGTAATAACTTAAAGTGAAACCATTATTTGCAAAAGGATAAAAGTCACCGTCCACTCCAAAGAATAAATTTTTACTGAAGGCCCAAATTTCCTACATATGCAAGAGTTTTATTTCATCATCATCATCATCATCCTTGCCTTAATCTCATCACATGGAGTCGGCCACATGGACTTTCCTTTTCCATTCTAATCTAGTATAAGCAGTATTTTCATTCAAGTTTAAATCAGTTTTATTTAATATTAGAGGTTCAAAAGTTCTTTTATGAGGAAAGAATACTAAAACTTCAAAGCCAGTAAAAATAAGTTCTCATATGCTAGGTTCTTGGTATCTGAATTTTACTGTGTATCATGACAGCATCTTAGTCAGACTTTCGCATTAGAAAAGTTTGGGGGATTTCTATGTTTAAATTACTTATAATTTGTTTCTTTTAGGTATTAAAAAAATTCACCGACACTTGTGGAGATTCATCATCATCATCATCATCATTGCTTACCCATAAAATGATATCAGCCGCATGAGTTCTCTTTTTCAATTCCTTTTTACTGTAAGCAATATTATTTAGTAAATTTCATTTTTAAAGCTATCTTCATGGGATTATCTAGGAAGAAAAACATTTTTATTATCTCCTTGGTTACTGAGTAAACCTTGTATCCTGCGTAGTATAATAATCTGGAGGAGATAAAAATGCCATCATGTTGTGTTATGGAAATGAAGGCGCAGAAACTGATTAAGAAGTTTTAAAGCACCTGTCTTCTAAATTTCAAATTGTTTTTCGCAACAGGGATCTGACTGCTTGCTCAATACTTGTAGGTTGATTGGGATAACGAAAAAAGCTGCTTTCAATCAATTGCCGCTGCTCTTGGTAACTTTTATGCTATGCATCCTCCTTTGTTGCCTAATCCATCCGGTGATGGTTTGCAATTTTATAAGAAGAGAAACCCCTCCGCTAGTCCTGAAAATGAAAGAAATCCCTCAAAAACTATTGGTGAGACTTTTTCTGCAAGTATTATGCCTGTTTTTAACGTATGTTCAGTAAAGTTTGAATGGTTGTTTGAAGTGAATGCTGCAAACCTGTGTTGGTTTTAACATATCAGGTTAAAAATTGTCTAGGTGTTTAACTTCTAAACTTTGAAATTTTTCTTACCTTCCTTTTTTCCTTTCCTTTTCTTTTCGTACGTGGTCCATTCATGATTTTGATGGAGAAGTACAATTAATTGGAAAAATAGGGTTTTTAAATGGACAAGTCACTTGGTTTTATTTCATATGCATGGGACCACCACTTGCCATGAACAATGCTGTCCAAAATTCACTCTTTGCACATTAGGTTCCATTTCTATTTTTTGTGACACTTGTGAAAAAACTTGTTAAAAAAACTGTACATAGGTTGACGAAAAGTGAAACAGACCCCAAAGTGCATATAAGGAAAACTTTTGGCCATAAGTGCATTACGAAGAACTAGGCCCCAAAATGCAAATAATTGCTTTTCCTCTAATCAGTTTGCGTGTGTGCGCGTCTGCTGGTGGGAAACATATCTCCTCCTTAGTAGATATTTCTATAGTTGAACTAAATTTCTTTATAACTAAAAGCATGGTAATGTTGTTCAGAAAATGATGTGGTGGAGGACGAAATTGAGCATGATCTACTTTCAGAGGCTGAGAATGCTTGGGCCCAGCGTGAATGGTCGATACAGCACGTTTTGTTTCCCTCCATGAGACTCTTTTTCAAGCCCCCATCTTCAATGGCTTCAAATGGAACTTTTGTCAAGGTATTGCTTTATATACCCCAATCTTCTGTAATCGATCTAATTTTTCCGATGTTTTATTAATTATTTTTTTATCTTCGGATTCTGATTTTGCACAAAAATCTGATCAGAATCAATTCTGAAATTTTATGATATTTTTTTCCTCGAATTTATCTATGAAAATTTTCAGCAAATAATACTATTTTGACTTTTTGTAAGATGAGGAGGCTGATTATGAATTTTTTGTGATTTGTTTTTTTGGAAAAATATTTTTAGTTTTTCGAATTTGCGATAAATTCTGAATCTGAATCGTCTGGGTGATGGTTGGTTTTTCTTTCTTTAGGTGGCTTCACTAGAGAAACTTTACAAGATATTTGAAAGATGCTGACATGACCAGATGCAGTTAGACCGAATTGGAAGTGGGAGTTTTGCTTATGCAGCCTTTTATCAGTGGGCTGCATATGCGTCATCCGAAGACTATTTGGGCAAGTGTTGTATAGTACTGAGAGAAATCAAAATCTCTTCTATGTAACTACCTTTTGTTAAAGAAATTAGATAAGAAGGCTGGTTAATCATTTTTGTAATTCTCTTCCAAAACTAGTATTACATCCGTCCCAAATTAATAGTAGCTGTTTGAAACAATGGTTTTTAAGGGCTCGCTCAATCAATAGTTCAGATGAAGGCTTCTTCACTATCCGGAAATTTGATCGTTAATTAAATAAGGAAAGGACTATATTAATTGGGGACTCCTCAAAAGGAAAAGCTATAATATAAGTATATAAAACTAGGTGAGACTATAAATTACCCATTCAAACAATACTCATGAGAGAGCAATGGATCATGCAACGATCCAATGATTCACATGCATGTCTTGTAGTCTTGCGTTTACAAGCATTCAATCAATTTTAGTAGGGAAAAGTTCGATAGTTATTTTTTTCTTCGTAAAATGTATAATATCAGTCGGGACTTTTAGTTTTGGATAGAGGGAAAAAATTGAAACAAATATTTTTTTATGAAAAGTGTGGGGGGAAGGCATGAGAGTCCTTTTGTCTAGTATTTCTGATTTTTCATGGAAAATAATTTTTTAGGGATGGTTAGGATTTTATTTTTCTTCATGGAAACCAATTGCGCCCTAAATGCTTTTTTGGTTTGAATTGTTATGCTTTCTTTAAATTCATGATTGGTACATTTACTTACAGTTGTAAGACTTGCAATCTTAACATGAACATTGGGATTAATTAAACTTTGATCCTTTCAACTTCACACTTATTTTCACTTCACCACTTGTTCATTTTTTACACTTAATCCCCTGAACTTTAAAAAAATGCATCATATGCACAATTGGTTGGACAAAAATATTCTCATATGTAGTACACGAGATCCATTTTTCATTCAAAATCTAACAAAGTTAAGAGTTTTGGGGTAAAGTTGCACGTTTTTATAAGTTGAGAGGGTTAAGTCAAGAAAATAAAAGTACGAGTGATAAATGAAAATATAAGCAAAATTGAAGGGCTGAATATTGAGATGTTAGTGTGAATTCATGAAGGGTTAATTAATAAAAGCAATTCTATTCAATATTTTATCCACCTTAGTTTTAAATTGAACCAATAGTGACATTAATTAGGTGTCTCTTAGCATTTTTAGTGAGTTTGTTAAAAATATTAACTTGATCCTCTAACACAATCGCTCAAAAGGCTGACATTGACGTGGCCACCGTTTCCTGTCAGGCTATTGTCACTATCCTTGAGTTTATTTCATTATAACGATTATTTAAAAAAAAATATGTTGGATTGAATATTAAATTAAATTAGGTCATGTTTTTTTTGTTAAATGCTCCATTCTAGAATTGCACAAAATTTCAAATTACACGACCATTAATAGCTGCAAGAGTGCTTTGAAATAGAAGAGTCCATTTTCAAGTGACACATGGTTGATTTCGTGTTGCATTGGAGGAAGAGATGGCTGTGTTGTAGCCTAGGTGAAGGAGGTTTGTACTTGGCTTGGCCTTCTTGTGTGTACCAAAATGGGAGAACAAAAAACCTTAAGCAAATGTTGTTATGGGTTATCAATCCCCCAGACACAACATAAATTTTTAAAACACCTAGCCCAATAGTTTGCAAATGACAACCCAAATTTTAACATAATAAAAATAAACTAAAAATATTTATTTTGAATTTTTTTAAATATCATAAAAACAAAAATAAGTTTATTTATAGGGTCAATTATTGAATAGTCCCTACTATAAATATATATTTTTTAAACGGACACATATTTTTACTTTAACCCATTTAGTCCCTCAAGCACTCAATATTCTCTTATTTTTAGAAGTCCGCGTCAACGGCAATCTCTCTCCAAAATATGTGACAAGGGACTTTTTAAAGCAAAATAAAAAAGCTTAGACTAAATGAGTATTAAAAAATGTTCGATGGACTATTTGGTATATGCCCCTTATTTATATTATTTCAAGACAAGCCTATTTCGAGCTTGGCAATGCTTGGCTCAAGCTCGATTGAAATTGAATTCGGGCTTAATATTTTGGCTCAAACTCAGCCCGACCTAAACTCAGTTAATGCTCAGCGCAAATTTAGTGGGTCTAGCAAATGGACTTCGGGCTAGCTCGACTCAATTGATATGGCTAATGATGAATGGAACTTTGGAACCTTGAGATTTATAGAGTAAGAAGATATCTCCATAACCAATCAAGGAAGAAATTACCTTTTATTTTTCTTCTTTGATTTGAGTAGTATTATAAAAAAATGCAGGCGGATTATGATATTAATGTTAAATTGAGACTGCTGATGCTAATTGATGATATTAATTAATTGAATTGTGAGTAATTGATGATTAAAATAAATGATTATAAAATTAAGGTTCATGTTTATATTATTCCAGTTAGGCATACAATCATGATGTTAACTCATTAGATTAATGATTTAAATTATACTATGTTGGAATTAATAAATCCTTCTTGTTAAGTGGATCAATCACGGATGATTGGCGAGGTTGAATTAGAATTAAAATCGATTTGGGTTTTGAAATCTCAAAATTCGAGTTTTGGAGTTTAGACGCGTTGATACAGAACCCAAATCGATTCGGGTCTGGACTAAATTGATTTGGTCCTTGGTAGATTGCCAATATGGGTTATTTTAGGGGTTTTCACTTTACCCACACTTCTTAATGACTAATTTAATTTATCCCTAACTTTCTTAATCTTTTTGGCATAATCTCCAAATTTTACCCAATGTTACAAAATCTTTTTTAAAAAAGATTCATATTTACAAATTAGACTTAACCCCTTGAATAATTTTTTGATCGAAATACCCTTGTATTTTAACTTTAAAATACTCTATCACTTCCATTTTCTTCCCCAAATCAAAATTCTCGGTCAAAATTGATTTTCAATATTAAAGATCAAGAAAAGATCGTCAGTTTTTAAAATCCAAAATGTCGACTCTAGATGCCTTTGATCTTTTTGTTTGGGATTTGTTGAAGATGGTAGAGGTTGTGAATCTTAGAATCACAATCGCAAATTCTCAATGATATGATTTTTCGAGTAATTTTGTTGAGTGGACATATTTTTGGTGACTAACTCATTTGCGCCATGTTGTCAACCCAAGTCTTAAAAGATTAAATCACCCCTATGTTAGATTTCCACCTTTTTTATCGTTAGTGCATGTTCATCGCCAACGATAGGGGCAAATATTTTTTTTATAGATTTGGAAAAGGCATATAATAGGATACCAAGAGATATAATATGGTGGATTTTATAAAGAAATTGTGTTACTCATAAATATATTGATGTGATCAAGGATATGTATGATGGGACCATGACTATAGTAAAAACATCACATGGAGAAAGTAGTGGATTTTCAATTACTGTAGATATGTACCAACGTTCAACACTAAGCCCTTATCTCTTTACCCTTATTATGAATGAGTTGACTGGACAAGTACAAGATGAGGTGCCATGGTGTATGCTATTTGAAGATGCTATTATTTTAGTGGATGAGACTAAAACGGAGATTGATGCTAGGTTGGAATTGTGGAGAGAAACTCTAGAAACAAGATGATTTAAAATAAGCAAGACTAAAAAATAGTATGTGAAGTGTAATTTTAGTTGTAATAGGAGGGCAAACGGGGATATTGTGAAGTTGGAGGGCCAAGAGATACTTAGAAATGATCATTTTTATTATTTAGGATCGATTATAAAAAAACACGGAGATATTAGTGATTAAAACAAGCTGGGCTAAATGAAGAAGTGCTACTTGAGTATTGTGTGATCAATTTATACCTTTAAAGTTAAATGAATTTTTCTATAAGGCGATCATTAGACCCTCCATATTATATGGGACAGAGTATTAGGCAACCAAAAATTAAAATGTACAAAAAATAAATGTGGCAGAGATGCGAATGTAAGATGGATTTGTTGTAAAACTCGAAAGGATAAAATTAAAAATGAACAAATTTATGAAATGGTAAAAGTAACTCTTATTGAAGATAAATTGAGATAAAATCAACTTATATGATTTGGACACGTCAATCGTAGGCCAATGGATGTCTACGTAACAAAGATTGATTTAGTTAGTATTGATAGTAATGTAAGGGGTAGAGATAGACCGAAATTGAATTGATGGGATATTCTAAAAAACGACATGATATCATATCATTTAACAAAAAATATTGCGTTGAATAAAGCAAAATGGAAAAATAGAATTCATGTAGCCGACTCCATATAATTGAAAAAAGGCTTTGTTGAGTTAGATTTGGGGGAAAAGATGAAGTGAGAGAAAAAGTATTTTAAAAATTAAACTATAAGGGTATTAAGGTTAGAATAATATTTAGGGGCTAAGTCTAATGTGCAAATATGAATTTTTAACAGAGTTTTAACGGAGTTATAATTTGAGGGTTATGTAAAAAAGATTAAGAAATTGGCGCTAGGTCAAATAAGTCATTAAAAAGTGGGGATTACGTAAAAAAACATTTATATTAGTAATTTTGGAATTTTTTGACAAAAGATTGACCCTAAAACCTATTTAAACTTTAGTTTACTAACTATAACTAGTAGGTATATCCTCGGTAGGATTCAAGAGAATTAGCCTAATTGAGATAATTAGGGTAACTTGTAGATGCTAGATCAGGTTTAGGAACCAAACTCTAGTAACAAATCTTGAACATTAAACCATACTTGTAGCTTGGTAATCTGCGTGTGTTTAACGTTTGATTGATATTAGTATGGTAACCTTAGGTGTTTGTTAACATTTGATTGTATCAATATTATTTTTGTAAGACTATATGTGTGTGAACCTTTGATTTTTGGGATGTATAAAGGTGAACATTATGAGATAATTTTGGCTACTAAGGTAGTTAAGTGCCTTATTATTTATTGTTATGTTTTAGTGAAAGGGTTAGATGAGTGCCCTATTACTCTTACGAGATACATATGATTGAGGGTCTGTTGAATGCCTTATTATATAGTATATTATTGTAACACCCTTATTTTCCACATGCAGTTGATTAGGTTGAATCGCAAAAAATAGGATATGCCAATCAATTTATATCATTCTCAGCTTCAATGATAAATAAAAAGATAGTAAATAAAAACCATCCACGACATAATAATAATAATATAAATAACTGAATTGAATAAAATTAATCATCAATAAAATCGAATCCACTAATACGAGTTTTCATAATACAAAAGTCTCTAACTAAAATATAAAAGAACTCCTAATGCTAATGTAATGAAAATAAAATGAAATCTGCTCTTACACTAAGTCGGAAAAACTGAATCTCCAATAATTGGAACTGACTATTTAGTTCAACTCTAACTGCTCAGTCCTGCTGCTCATGTATACCAATAATAATAACCGGGGGGCGGGGGATCATAGATTTGGGTCAGTTCTCTAAAGTTGAAAGAATTATTATGCTTCTTTACAATATTAAATGCGACCCATGTCATTACCGGCCAGTACTCATGCAAAATACACCATACCTCACCTCAACTCGAACCTAATACAGTTAGAAACTAACCGTACTAAATCCAAATCATGATATACTAATTAAAACAATTCACATAAGCGATGCGCAAAGTAATTAACTAATAGTCCTAGTGCCCGACCATCTCTCAACTCCAGACCCTTACTAAGTTTCGTGCATAGGATGTCTTATAAGAGAAATCCAAACAAAGACCCCCCCAAATATACAACTACCTATCTTATTTGGTTATCAAGATCCGTTGGCCCAAGGAACTGTATATCACACTAATATCCACAAAAATAAAATGTCCTCCACTAGGTAAGTCTTAAGGATTTCATAATCAAAGGCTCCTAAAATCCTGAACGAACTAGAATACATGCATGAGACATCTCGTGAATGAAATTCGAATAAGGAACCCCTCGATACACTTATGTCTAGTTGGACCGTTCGTTCGAGACAATGGTAAGATAATCCATTGGCAATCTAATATCCTTATATCCTATTGACTCAGTGAAATCAACCATCCTGGACCAACCCAACAAAGAGTAATTACCTAACTCATAATGTATATCACACAAACAATAAACCAAACATAATTATTCAACGTCCAAGCAATTTCCCAACTCAGGACCCACGTATAATCCATGAAAAGAGTGTCATTAATCTAAATAAACCCCATCACGAAGTATTTACCATAATCATATATGTTAACCCATTTGTGGTGTATTCAACATTTTCACTAGTTACTTACACCTCCTCGATTATGTTTTACATATATCATTGTATTTACGTATTAACCTCATAGTTATAACGAAATCTTAAGTATACCAACATGCATATAAAAATAACTATACTAAATATTCATGTACACCCAAGTACATTTTTCCCAATGTTAAACCACCCACCACCCACCACCCTAACACATAGGTACTTAACGCTCTTATTATATCCTCTCGATCACACTAAATATCACATATATACATACAAGTTCATAATATGTAACCATGACTAATTCTACGGTTTAATAAATATGTACAAACACGCACACACACACACACACACACACACACACACACACACACACACACACACACACACACACACACACACACACACAAACGAGACTAAAATCATAGTCTAATAATATTTGCACATATATGTACATAACACTACAATATTTATATTCCTGAGATTCGCCCATAGTCTATTATACCCCCCGCGTGCTCACACACACACACATAAACACATACATATACCCGAGACTAAAGCCTCGCAATTTAATAATTATACCCCATTATTTAGGTATACAAATATAAACCACAATAAATGGCACTGCACTCAATACAACTAACCACACTTGAACTAACCCCATCTCAATCGTGTGGTCCCACCGAGTAACAAAATACCACCATGTATAACACATACATATACCTAACATAGTTCATATATAGGATATAACATACACTAACATACCCATGGCCAGTCAATCTACAAAGTCGGATTATACTAACAATAATAAGTTTAATATATATATATATATATATATATATATATATATCAGCACCCAACAAATCAATCAAATCAAATCCAACGCATAAAACTCAACTAAGACCCAACTATTGACCTTCTACAAGGCCGGATCGATCCGACGATTCTAGATTGCTATGTTTCGACCAGTTGTACTTTCATGGTAGCCCCAAAATATTCAAACTAAACCTAGGGTTTCTACAACAACTAAAACCAAGTATGTCATTTATAAAAGTCACACATTGATGTATATAACAAGTTTCCATAAGATTTAACATTAATCCAATACATTTAAGGGTTCAATTTCAAATTTTGACATACAAACCCTAATTTCATTTTACTTAAGCGATTATGCCCAATTAATATGTGATTAATATTAGTTCTTTTGTTAAACATGTGATGATGTAGTAATTAATCATTTAAACTACAAAATGAATAATAATTACAACATATAATGATTCAATGCATCTAAATCAATGGTTTCTCACATATATGCCGTTTAACCTTAAGTCAATCATGCTTTGGAACTAAAACATGGGTGAAATCAATTATCCATTTTGAATATACATTAAACGTGTATAGATTTTAGATTATACATTTTAAAATCTTATTTTTAAACCCTAGTATCATGCTCTTACTCCATTAAGCATAAGAAGTGGTGAAAGTCGCAAATCGATTACACTAATATGTTAAGCAAGATACTATTAATCGCCTTAAAGGAAGGTTGATTCTTGATTAATTCCTTTTGAGTCTTCTTCCTCTTCTCTCAAAGCTTGTATTTTGATGATAGGGTTTCAATTATGATGTGTTATGATGTTTAATTGAAACCCCCCAAATGAGTCTTCTTCCTCTTCTCTCAAAGCTTATTTAAAAAATGCTAAAACTGCAGGCTACTATGTCCCACTTTTGGACCCCCCAAATAAGTCCAAAAATACTAATTGAATACTCTTAAAACTTGGCCCAAAGATGTACTTACCCAGAACCCATTTTTCACATTAAAAATACCATTTCGGGCCTATGTACACCCCTAGAGTCCTATTCTAAGATACCAATCGGATATATCAAATTAATTATAATTGAGTTAATTTAATTTACTAGTCTACCATAATTTATTAAAATTTTTATTTATTTTCGGTTAATAATCCAAACCAATTAAACCCGCTAAATTACCCACTAATTCATATGAGTAAATAATAGTTGTTAATTTGATAATCATTTTATTAATTACTAAAAATACAAGGTATTACATTCTTGTCTCTAATAATGGAGTTTTATCTTTCGAATTCACCCAAGTCCTATCTCATAACAACATTAGGACAGGGAAATGGTAAGTTGATGGAGTTAGATATCAACACTCGGTAGGAACCTGTAGCGGGACCTTAAATATGACAAACTATAACTAAAGATAATCCACCATATTAAAGGGAGCATGATCATAATCTAACTCGAGCAAAGAACAAAGAAAACAAGTAAGTCGCTTCAAGAAGTTGAAGTCGGCACCGATGAAGCTTCCCTAAAGGAGATGTTCATGGAAGCTTTGTATTTTTTTTGGATTTAAATTATGTATTTGTGAGACATATTATAAATTTATGAGATGTATTGTAATGGGTCGGTGAGGTTAATCGGTATCTGTGAGGGATCAGGTTTAGTAGGGCTTGGAAGAGTTTCCATGCTCCATTGAACAACTTCAGTGTGGAAACTTGGGAGGGAACTGGTTTGGAGGATTGAGAAGCAAGGCAACGTTAAGACATGACTTAACCTTTGGAGACACCCCATGTAAAACATCAATGGAACATAACCCGAGAGAGGATTATCCAAGCAACCATGAGTCTCATCACCATTAGGTTTATTGCTGAATAGTCCTTTACTAAAAGTAACAAATGTCTTAAGTGACGTCACGTATGACCTACCCCATGTCCAATCCAAACTTGAGTAAACCGTGGTGGTTTGGGGGCTGTCAGATAGTTTAGTAGATTACCATTAATAAACAGCCACATGACACATAGTTGGTGACAAAAGCATTTTTGTTGGAATTTAATGCCAATGGCATAGGGGCACGCTGGCACAGCTTTACATTAAATTCTAGTGACGTAGAGGCATGATGGGTTGTACTATATTTAATGAGTTTGCAATTACTCGAGTGGCAGCGGGATGACTATATAGATACTCCAACCATTCCATGAGAGACGGGATCAGAGAGAGATTACAAAACAAAGAGAGTTATTGTAAATAACTGATAACTTGACTTTTGCGTAATGTCGTTGGAGAAAGTCAAGTTAGTCAAAACCTCAATTACCTACAAAATATAACAAACTCAAGTGTAGAGGTAAGTAAGGGTATCAATCCACTTCCAAGGGGGTAAGCTAGAGACAAATTCAATTGTAACTCACTTTTTATTTTCTTTTTGGGCTTTTTACTTTTTCTACTTTTTTTAGCTTTTTCAAATATTAAAACAATTGAGTGAGGTGATGAAATAACACTAAATTAAAATATGAGATGAAAACAACTAACTAGAAAGTGACTAAAAGTGAAAAATAATGTCTAACACTAAAATAAGAGATAAAGTGAGGTAAATAATTGTGAGAACAATTAAGGAATGGGATTACACCACAAATTTTAGTTATTTTAATTAATTAATTTAATTATTTGAATTCTCCCAAATTAATATCAAAGTTACAAATCAACTCTCGTTGAAAATGTAATTTTAAAAGTAATCTTTTAGAAAATTAAGTTTATCACCTCACAACTGTAGAAAATAGATCCACCCTCCTTTTAATTAATCACCCACTATGATCGATTGATTAAAATTTATGTCAATCTTAGAAAATAATTTTAGAGTTGAAATTCAAGTTATAATACCCCATTTAAGAAACCCCTATCTCTAGTTCGAATCTAAAATGGGTATTATAACTAAAATTTTGATTTTCTCTCGAAAATCATTTACCCTCTCTCGAGGCGTAAATGTAAGGGGGATAAAAAATAACATTCAAAGGGAATTTTAAAGTAATCAAACTAATTAAACTAAGATAACATCAAATAAGGGTTTTCCCTCACCCCTAAAAGGGGAATTAGCCTAACATGGTATAAGATTTGACAAATTAATAATCAAAGGCATAAAATAAATGAGAAGAGAAAAGAACAATCAAACCCCAATCTCTTGATGCTTAATTGATCTTCAATCCATGAGTTGAAATTCATAATCCATCAACTTGAGTGATCCAAACAATATTACATAAAAATTTCACTCAAATTAATCCTCACACATTTATCACTCACAAATATCTAAAAAAAATGAAAATAAAACTATTTACAAATATTTCTACCTAATTTATTCTAACCTAACTCCCTACTTTTCTCTCTCTATTTGATGATAAGTCAAAAGCCTCCTCAAATGGGGTCTTCTATCTTCAATATAGAGTAGGCATGGAGCTAGGGGTATTTTTGGGAATGGACTTAAGTGTGCATGGGAATGGTGAGGTGTGAGGATAAATGGTAGAGGGAATAAAAATTTGATTTGTTACAAGGGTATTTTTGGGTATTGGGTAAAAGATAGATAGTTGGGGGTATTTGGGTAAAGTGGGTTTTATTTGACACATGGGTTTTAATACATGTGTTGGTTTGTTTGTCTTGGGTTTGGCAGGTGCACGATTTGTCTTGGGAGAAGGTAAATGGAAATGGGTTTGGTTTGCGGAATGGGTTGGATGGAGGTGAGAGGGTAGAGTGGTGGTAGGAATCACCGGATGTGGCTGGACTTAGGGTAGGACAGGCCGGCGCAGAGCTGGGTGGCTGGGCTTAGGCTCGGGTACGGTCAGGGTGTTGGGTATTTAACTCCATTTTAACTGCAAATTGCCTGAAAATATAGCTTTTGACATCGCAACTGCAATTAAACCTACAGAATGAATATTTAAGCGCATAAGACCCAAATTTCTGAGAATTAGCAACTAAAATACATCTATTTGGGGTATAAATTGTACAGTTTTGGGTGCTTGTCACACCACCCCCAAACAGAGTGTTGCTAGTCCTCGAGCAATAAGATAGAGAGAAAGAGAATGATAACTAACCAAAAGTGTACCACTTTCGCGAGAACTTGAGATTGCACTTAGCATGTGCAACAAGCCTTTAAACCTACAAGTTTTCCTACAGGACGAGTTGTGTCTCGTGAGGGTTTGCAGGGAATATACCCACAAAATTCTTTATTTGCAAAAAGGCAGTTAATCTCTTATTAGACATAGAATAGTTGCACAATCCATCATGAGAGAAATGATTTGAGAAATACATGTTAGAAGTGTATAAAAAGTTTAGCTAAGTAAATACTCAAGGCACATCCTTCCTAGAACTCAACGTGTGTAGTGTGAATCAGTCAAAATGGGTTGAGTATCACAAGAGTAATTCCTAGATTGCCTTGTCGGAATCAACGCTTCGAGTTCAAATCTCACGGATATCTCTCTCTCAAACGATCTCATAAGATATGGGTAAGTGTATCGCTCTTGTGTGTGAGGAGGTGAGTAAATGTAAGCAAGTTCAAACGTCTCACACACACATAAGAAAGAACGAACAATTTAGAAAGAAAATTGATCTCATGAAAGAAATGCTAATCACTATAGTGAGAACGTCGAGTTATTCACCACGTTGACTTTCATTTGCCCGAACACTTAGGGGAGAATATTAATGTTTATGGGTGAGGGGGAAATGAAATGGGATAGATGGGATATGAGGTAGGATGGTGTGAGGTAGGATAGGATAGAATGGTGATGGATGAGTGATGAATATGCGATATGAAATGGATGAAAGATGGATGCGATAGAAGAGTGTATACACTTTAGGCACAAATGTCTTTATTACATAAAAATTAACTACAACTCTCTTTTTCTTTCTCTCTTTTTTTTCTTTTTTTTTTCTATAATTTGCCCTTCTTTTTAATTTTTTTTTTCTTCTCTTTTTTTGTTTTTTCTCTCTTTTCAAACCAACAATGAAGACATTTACATTTGAAACCACACTCTGTTTCTCAAAATGATGATGGATGATATATGAATGGAGTGGGGTGTGTGTATGGATGATGAGGGAAATAAATGGATGGTGAGGGGAATAAATGGGAATATGGTAAAAATGGGTGAAATGAATGGGAATATGATATGGGGGAAAAGTGGTAGGTGTATGGATGAAAATTCTAGTGATCGGGACAAATTTCAAGACACGCGTTTCTTACAACTCGAAAAAGATGTCATTCTCTGTGATCAAGCCAAAAATAAAGAATAATGAGATCATACAACAATTAAAGTGAGGACCCAAACAAAGTTGAATCAACTTGTGACTCGAAGATTGCGTAAAACACTCTGAAAGGGTGAAAGACACAAATCTCACAAGATAAAGTCTCTACTATTGATCCTTAAGGTTCTCTTTAGAATTGTAGTACTCCTCAGCTCTAAATCGTAGTGACATGATACGTGCGCAAATTCTATTGAGTCTAGAAATTCATAGTGCAACATGCCTAATTACGTATTACATAAGCTATTTAGAAAAATATTCTCTAGATTGATTCCTAGAATTTTGAAAGATGGATGATTGAAAATTCACATCAATGAGTGAGATGAAAGAAACTGCATGAAATTTTAAAAATCAGGTTTAAAACTCAAAATTTTTCAAAAGAGGTACGATCTTGATAAAATTCCCCACCCCCAAACAAAAAGGAACATCGTCCTCGATGTTCAGTAAAATAATTTTTAAAATGGGGAGCATAAGGTAGGAAAGATATTACCAGAACCAACCGCTAATGAAGTGGAAAGATGTAGTCAAGAATAAACTTGAATAAATAGTGATAAGAAAAAAATGTGTACAAGTCTATAAACATGATAAAGCATAGGGTGATGGGAAACACCACCCCCAAACAGGATGAGACTAGTATAAGAAATGCGGGCTGCCTCCCGGTAGCGCTAAGTTTAATGTCTTCAGCCAGATCGATGGAATCTCACCCTAAGGATAAGATCTATGAAAGCGCGGGGTGGCAGAAAAATTGGGAGATGAGAATCACCCCCAAATAATACTGAAGCATCAGTCTTGTTGGATAGAGGCTAAAACGGGTCAATGCACTTGTATGGCAAAGTGCATCACGCGATGCAAAGCATCGGTGGACCATGGGTGGGTGGGTATTAGGAAAAGGGTGAGGTTGAATAGGAATCGGTCACGAGCCTTGTTGAGCCGAAAGGTGAGGGAAGCTAGGGCCCTATAAGCATGATGCTCTAGTTGGTGAAGGAGGCGAAAAGGTGTAGAAAGTGGAATGGGGTGGGGCTCATAAAAATTACACGACCATTCTATAAACGGGCGATGGTAATGGTCGTGCCGTGACACGCCAGGGAGCTGTTGAGAAGAAAAATTAACACCACAAGGAAGTGGTGTGCATGGGGTAACAAGCCCGGTGTCACGATGGAGAGTAACACCATAAAAACTCTCATGGGTGGTGGAGGATGATTTCAGGTTAGGATCCAAAAATTTAGATGGAAACATGAAATGTGTAAAATCAAGATCCAAACCAGGTGGTGGGGTGGAAGGAACAATGGGTGGGTCGGGTGGGATAAATGGTGGGGGAAGATGATCCAACTCAATCGTGGGAGACACACACTCATTGGGAGGAGTAAAGGAATACGCATAAGGGAGTGTGGTTGCTAAAGATGGAGTTGTCAACTTCTCCACAAGAGTAGCACCAGTAAATGTGGTGGGTGGGTAAGACGAGGTACCAAGATCATAGATAAAGAAATCACTAGAAATATCGGGCTCAAAGGGATCCATGCATGGTGGGACATCATCCATGTCCGGATAGTTAGGAACTATCACAGATTCTATCTCGGGAAAATGGTGAGCACTCGTAGCCGGAGCTAACCTAGGATAAATTTGTTCCTCGGGAACATAAGAGTGAAGCTCGATAGGTGTAGACTCGGGCATTGTTTTGGATTCAGCGGGAGTGGGAATGGGAAGGTGCATGGGAACCTCAAAGTGAGGTTCATATGGACATGGTGGGAATTGATCAGGATCACTATCTAAAGGTAAGTCAACACAATTGTCGACTTGGGGCCCGGACCATGGGATGGTGTCAACTTCGAGATTCTCGAGAGGATAGGGTTGGTCATACTCATAGTTAGTGGTACAAGACGACGCATCATCACTCCACGTGGGTGCAATAATGGGTTGACTTGGGGTGAAATTCGGCTCTCTCGCACACTCCAAATCATTTAACCTTTGTTCAAGCCTTTGGAGAGCTTGAGTTTGAAATTGAGTGGCGTTCTCTTGCTCAAGTATGAACTTTTGCAAGAGGCTTTCGAGAGCGGAGGTGGATGATGGTGATGGTGGAGTGATGGGTGGTGACGGTGGGTGAGGTGGACACAACTCGCTATGGTCAGGACTATACGGAGAATACTCAAATGAAGTGTGTGGAGTGGGGCCAAGTTCATCATACACGAAAGGATCGCTTTCGTGATGGACAATTGGTTGATGCACATGGGTTGCGTAGTGAGGAAACTGATCGTGAACGGGTGCACAAGGTTGCCATGACAACTGTGGGAACGTGTGAGGATCCACAACATCGGGTTGGGATCCGTATTGCATGAAAGGGTGATCAGGACTCCACGAATATCTCGGGTGATCACATAACTTGGGATTAGGTATAGAGGGGTATTTGGCCGAGTTGGGTTCCGAAACAGTGTCATATGGATACACATGTTCCAGGGTGGGTTCAGATGGATATGGAATGTAAGGGCACTCATGGGACATGTGATTGGAATAATAACAATGGGTGCACAACGAAGGATGAGACACGTAGACCCTTGACACCGAGGGCGATGAAGTAGGAGGTGCGTGCATAGATAGGTCAAGAGTATCAAGGGCACTCGTGAGAGAGGTGAAACCACTAACAATATCATAAAGAGACGGATCAGGATCACTCTCACACGTGTCACGTGTCAATGAAAAATGACCAAAGTAGTCCCGTAAAGGACGTTCTTCGGCCATGAGGAGAGAAATATTTGTTTTGGGAGTTTTTTAATTTTTTTAAAAGGAAAGAAAATATTTTTGGATTTTTTTATAAAAATAATGGAAGAAAATATTTTTGGAGTTTTGTGAAAAATAAAGGAAGAAAATATTTTTGGATTTTTTGTTATAAAAATGAAATAAAATATTTTTGGAAGAAAAGGTGGGGAAAAAATATGGACTCTTGATTGGACGAACTAACTAAAATCTGACTACCAAAAAATTAAATTGGACACACACACGTCAAGAAGAATTCCTAAATAGCACATAGCCAATTTTTATCTTTAAATTTAGTGAAAGGGTAGTCAAATTTTAATTAAGTCCGCGGGCGATAAAAATTCACGAAAATCTCTTTGTGATCGCCTTTGCAAAAGGTTCTCCTAGTGGGGTACCTAGTTGATTACTTTTAAATTTAGTGATGGCTAGGGTAGCACACAATGGTAAGCGAGTGAGTCGGGTGATGAAATCTCTTCTCGTGAGTGACCGGGTGTAGGTCTTAGTAATTTAATTCATCACACCATTCAAAAAATAAATGTGAGAATAAAATCACACAAGAGCACACAAAAGAATTGACTCGCTAACAGGAGAGGCGCGAGGGTTTGAGATATGTACCTCCCACGGTTTTTAGGTCGTGGGGTACCAAAAAATTTGAGTTGACCGGGGGGAGATCACGCCTATCTCAATTGTCCCCGGGAGTCCTACCGACCAAAGATAGAGAGGCTTCTAAATCCTCGCCTTGGACGCCCTCTCTCTACCTTGTCCGGTTTCCCTATCACGCTTGTCTTCGATTATTATAATTTTAAATGGAAAATAAATGGTGTCTCTATGCACTGCAATATAAGCCAAGAATAAAAATCCTAAATACAAGCCTTCTAAAATAATAAAAATGGTACTAAAATGCAACAAAATATAGGAAATAAATGAACTACAAAATTGAATCCGCTCCGAGCTTCAC
Source organism: Sambucus nigra (assembly GCA_949130495.1). Taxonomy (NCBI): domain Eukaryota; kingdom Viridiplantae; phylum Streptophyta; class Magnoliopsida; order Dipsacales; family Adoxaceae; genus Sambucus; species Sambucus nigra. The sequence goes on along the minus strand of OX422220.1, from coordinate 486,070,965 downwards.
AATCCCAAGAACGACAACGGTGCCATTTGATAACTTGACATTTACGTAATGTCGTTGTTGAATGCCAAGTTAGTCAAAACCTCAATTACCTACAAAATATAACAAACTCAAGTGTAGAGGTAAGTAAGGGTATCAATCCACTTCCAAGGGGGTAAGCTAGAGAAAAATTCAATTGTAATTCACTTTTTATTTTCTTTTTGGGATTTTTACTTTTTCTACTTTTTTTAGCTTTTTCAAATATTAAAACAATTGAGTGAGGTGATGAAATAACACTAAATTAAAATATGAGATGAAAACAACTAACTAGAAAGTGACTAAAAGTGAAAAATAAAGTCTAACACTAAAATAAGAGATAAAGTGAGGTAAATAATTGTGAAAATAATTAAGGAATGGGATTACACCACAAATTTAGTTATTTTAATTAATTAATTTAATTATTTGAATTCTCCCAAATTAATAGCAAAGTTACAAATCAACTCTCGTTGCAAATGTAATTTTAATAGTAATCTTTTAGGAAATTAAGTTTAACACCTCACAACTGTAGAAAATAGATCCACACTCCTTTTGATTAATAACCCGCTAGGATCGATCGATTAAAATTTATGTCAATCTTAGAAAATAATTTTAGAGTTGAAATTCAAGTTATAATACCCCACTTAAGAAACCCCCATCCCTAGTTCGAATCTAAAATGGGTATTATAACTAGAATTTTGATTTTCTCTCAAAAATCATTTACCCTCTCTCGAGGCGTAAATTTAAGGGTGAGGGATAAAAAATAATATTCAAAGGGAATTTTCAAGTAATCAAACTACTTAAACTAAAATAACATCAAATAAAGGTTTTCCCCCACCCCTTGAAAGGGGAATTAGCCTAACATGGTATAAGATTTGACAAATTAATAATCAAAGGCATAAAATAAATGAGAACAGAAAAGAACAATCAAACCCCAATCTCTTGATGCTTAATTGATCTTCAATCCATGAGTTGAAATTCATAATCCATCAACTTGAGTGATACAAATTATATTACATAAAAAATTGACTCAAATTAATCCTCACACATTTATCACTCACAAATATCTAAAAAAAATAAAAATAAAACTATTTACAAATATTTCTACCTAATTTATTCTAACCTAACTCTCTACTTTTCTCTCTCTATTTGATGATAAGTCAAAAGCCTCCTCAAATGGGGCCTTCTATCTTCAATATATAGTAGGCATGGAGCTAGGGGTATTTTTGGGAATGGACTTAATTGTGCATGGGAATGGTGAAGTGTGAGGATAAATGGTAGAGGGAATAAAAATCTGATTTGTTACAAGGGTATTTTTGGGTATTGGGTAAAAGATAGATAGTTGGGGGTATTTGGGTAAAGTGGGTTTTATTTGACACATGGGTTTTAATACATGTGTTGGTTTGTTTGTCTTGGGTTTGGCAGGTGCACGGTTTGTCTTGGGAGAAGGTAAATGGAAATGGTTTTGGTTTGGGGAATGGGTTGAATGGAGGTGAGAGGGTAGAGTAGTGGCAGGAATCGCCGGATGTGGCTGGCCTTAAGGTAGGACAGGCCCGCGCAGAGCTGGGCGACTGGGCTTAGGCTTGGGTACGGTCAGAGAGTTGGGTATTTAGCTCCATTTTAACAGCAAGTTGTTTGAAAATATAGCTTTTGACATTGCAACTGCAATTAAACCTGCAGAATGAATATTTAAGCGCATAAGACCCAATTTGCCGAGAATTAGCAATTAAAGTACATCTATTTGGGGGTATAAATTGTACAGTTTTGGATGCTTATCAATAACCTAAGCAAATATCGAGTCTTGACTCGTGTTCCATCATACCTTAGAGTTTGAGTTTCATGCCTAATGTGTATCTAAGAGTGATTGTTCTCTCTCCCTTCAACTAGTTATTTCAAAGGTTCATTTGTTGATTCTAAACAAAAAAACGTTAATTGCTTATCATTGTGTAAATGTGGTGATCTCTTAAATATGCACTGATACCAATTTGTAAAAGCAACTCTACTTGATGTATGATATCGATTTAGGCCAATTCGCAAATTCCAATTAAATACTTATTTAATCACTTGTCAATTTTTAAATCGAATTTAAAATTATACCTAATACATGCAACTACGTGGGTAAAATCAAACCATCGTAAATAAATTTGCTGACAAACATATTTCAAGAAAAAATTAAAAAGGGAAAACCTTTTTATTTCACTATGCAAAATAAATCGCCACTTACAAACACAATGAAATCTGCAACGAATATCAGACATATACTCACATAGACACGTAACCTAGAGTCAGTAATGGATCAACCGTAGCACCCCACTAGAACATGCAACTCCAATTCAACAAGGAACACCCACGAGCACTCCCAAATGACACACACGTAATACCCCGTATTTTTATTGCTTTTTAAATTTAGGGATGTATTAAATTGAGATATTAATTTAATATTAATCCGAAAATTAATTTATATATTCACTAGCGTGATGAGAGTTAGTAATTATTGGGAATTTGTTGAATATTACTAATTGAGAAAAGTAATATATAAGATTGATTTTATAAAAATTATCACGAGTGTATAATTTGACAATTGTGGAAATTAAATCGGGACGCGCCTGTGTCGTGTCGGGAGTAAATTATTATTATTAAAAGTGAATAAATTATAAGTTACCCACATGGTCATTTCGAGTGTGCCAAAGTGTTCGGAAGGGTCGAGATAGTTAGAAAAGTGTACCCGGGGGTTTAGTTTGGGTTACGGGACGTTTTTAAGCCTAATTGGCATCCCGGGAGGGTATTATAGACATTTTTATTTTTATTTTTGGGTAATTAAACCCACGAATTTCCTAAGGATATATCAACCTTTAGGAGTTGTCTTCTAGGGTTAACAAACATAAAACCAAAGAACGACAAATAGAGAAGAAGTTGGAGAGCTTTCCAAGTAACCCAAGGCCAAAAACTCATCCGTTTGCACCGACACCACCACCAAATCGTAGATCGCGCGACGGGAAACACAACCATACATTTTTCATCCACAAATTAGAAACTTGAATCCTAGGCAAGTATCTATCTTGCTTATCTTTTAGTTAAATATCTCACCATGTCAGATTAGGATGATTGAACCTATATTTCATGAAAGAACTTAAGGATTTAGAGAACCCAATCACATGTTGTACATAAAATAAATAAACTTTGGACATCCCAATCATATGTAGAGGATTACACACAAAATTTGATTAATTTAGAAGTGAGAAATATGGAAAGAATTAGAATAATGGAAGTTTAGTGTAAAGTTAGGGTTCATGATAATTAACATAAATTGGCCCTTTAATTCAATTATGTTGTTGAATTTGTACATGTTTCACGTAGGAAATCATGCATATATATATATATATATATATATATATAACTAGTATTAATGTTATTTGAGAGTTTGGGAGTCGTTAAAGACGTTTTGGAGAAATTTGGAAGATAAAACCCGTAGGTTTTAATGGCATTTTCTGGGCAAGAACTTCTTGATCGATCGATCGACCCAAGAACCTCGATCGATCAACCACTCCTGAAAAACTGCATATTTTTCTTCTGTTTGTTTAATCCGGTTAAAATGCGTAGGAACCCTTGATTATTTTTGTTAGAGTATAATGGGATATAAAGAGGACTAGTATGGTTTAGGTAGACCCCGTTGAGTTAAATTTAATGTAGGATAAAATTATGGGTTAACGGGGAGTTATTCACACATAAGAAATCATGTGCACATTCAATAAAAGATCGAGACTCGTAAGGGAGTTAGACCAGAAGGTAAGTGAGAGTATGCCTACTGAAATTATACTTAGGGAGATAAAATACTTCGAGAGATGAGAAGTAAGTATGAAGTAAATTACATATGAGAATAAAAGTGACAAATTCGTTATGCGAGATAATCGAGTAAAATGTGCTAATAACGGATAATTATAATTATGGATCGTAAGCGCATCTAATTTAGAAAATGTGTATATTTATATATTTACGACTGTGTGATTGTGCATGTATTATGTATCTGGGTAAAAATCATACCCGAGCTACTTGCTATCACGGAGGTTTCCGCGTCGGGACAGTCTTATCTCGATTGGGCCTTTATAGGGGATAATGACTTGTACCCTAGAAGATATTATCCTTGATACATGCTATTTGAGTGATAGTCAAATGGTCCTAAGAGACGTGAGGGTATGTGCTGACCTCTTAGTGACTTGGAACTATACTTCGCCTCCATTTGTATGTGTTTTGTGTTAATACAGTTCGAGAATGATTTCGAACTAGAATTTCCCTTAGTACGAGTGATACGGGGACTTGATAGCAAAGTATGCCAGCACCATAGATTTTATGTGGCGTGCCGATAGTATATATATTATATGAGGGACTAATATATATATACTTAAGTATGGGAACTTTCTACTGTGCATAAAAGTAGTTAAGTAATGAATAAATACTCCAACTTTATTATAAGTGTTTGGGAATTTTGTAACAATACTGATTTATTTCAAGTAACGTAAGATACATGAGAGAGTTTAGTTTTTATAAATTAATTATCTTAGCCATAGTATTTTCTCGGGATGGAACCTTATGGAATAATTAAGTTAAAATAAACTTTCGAGATTAATTTTACGGTAGGCGTGCGCACTAGATGAGAGGTGAGCATTCTCAAGAGAGTGTCGCATACTAAAATGGTTGTTACATTAGCCGGTAAGCATTTTAAATACATGATAAACTATTTTAAACTGTTTTACACTCGGGCTCTGTCCCGTTTCCTGTTATTTATTTTCTCTTATATATATATGTATATATTACAGGTGCCCAGCCACTGGGGCGTCATGCTTAGATTCTTTGGACTGGACGTACCGCAGCTTATGTGGGAGTTGTAGACCCTTGATTAGAAGACTTCTTTGTTGATTTTAGTCTTATTTTAATTCTGATTAATTAGGGCATGTGTCTTCCGTTTCCCTATTCAGTTTGGATTTGTCAGAGATTTATACTCTTTTATTTTCAGTATTTGGTATTCTTTGGGATTTAATTCTTGTCAGGATGATTTCATTTGTTGTTTTTAAACTTGGTATTGGTTTATCTGAATAGTTAAATTCTTGTGTGGTAATTTCCATCCTTAACATTTATGTGATTCTTGAACTATTAACTATTAAAAAGGTTTTCATAATGTAATTATATAAAATAGAAATAAGGTTTAAATTTTTTTGACACATAGCTTAATTATTTAGGGTGTTTAAGCTGATTTTTTTTATTTTGCGACAGTGATGCTAAGAATGAACCAACCATTCACCTTGATTTTAATTTAATAAAGGACCGATACCCCGATGTTTAATTAGGCGGGGTGTCATAGGTGGTATCAGAGCATTAGGTTCTAGTGTCCTTTAGGATCTGTACGGCTTATTTCGCTTCCAGTTTAGCATCCTTGATATTGAACCCTACTTTTAGGACTGCTGTATTCTTGTATTTACGCTTACGTCTTCAGCTATTTGAGATTTGATAATAATTGTAGAATAATAAACTTCCTTCTCATTTCAGATGCCTTCGAGATGCGCACCTCGAGACAGGATGGTCTAGGCCAAGCAGCTAGCAACTCCAGCTCAGGGAATGATGAACGCAACTGAGGTAGCCGCTATTGTTGCTCAAGTGTGAATACTGCATTAGCGGTAGTGCAACAAGCTCCACCCCAGATTCAGGCAGTGGCGCCAGTACCAGTACAACTTCCATCTACGCGGGAGTGGGTTAAGGATGCCTTTCAGAAGGCGCATCCCCTGGAGTTCTTGGGTAGTTCGGACATCGTAGTCGCCAACCAATGGAAGAAGGATATCTAGAGGCATCTGCGCATGTATGAGTGCACTGACGTGAAGATACAGCTATTGGCTTCCTTCAAGCTGGTGGGATCCGCTTTACAGTGGTGGGAATCCATCACCGCCTTGGAGGAGAGGGAAAACATCACGATTCAGTCATTCTAGACACGGTTTGATCGCAAGTACTTCCCACCCACCGTGCATACTGAAATAAGGCAAAAGCTACTGAATCTTAAGTAGGAGAGTATGACCGTTACTGAGTACAAGGAAGAGTTTACTAGACTTCTCACTATAGTTCCAGATGAGGCACCCACTGAGGGGAAGAAAATATTGTTGTTTGTAGATGGATTAGCCTGAAGGATCCGTCAGCACCTCATAGGCAATCTATCATTGAGTACCTACACTGATGTACTCAATGCTGCTTTGTTACACTATCAGGATCACCGCTTCCATGTGCAGGGAAGCAAACGAGAAGGGGAGTTCAGCCAGTAGGACATGACAGGGGGTAGTAGTACTGGTGGAGCACCAGCGGCCCAGGGGCAGACCCGCAACAGTGAGCAGAGTTCCCATCAGGGGGACCCTACCAAGCGATTCCGATCAGGTGACTCCAGACAGGTATTTGGGGGATTTAGACAGGGCCAGTCTAATCAGCATGGCCGACAGGGCCAACACTGTCAGCAGCAAGGCCGTCAGGGTGAACAACATTTCCAGTAGGTCTAGTGGCAGGGTGGTAACAGCCAACAGGGCCGTGGTCAGTAGGGGCATAGGGGAGGTAACTTCAGGGGCAGATGTTTCGGATATGGCACGAATGGCCATAGGTGCCATGATTGCCCAGAGGAAGATAGGGCCCCACAACAGTTGGTTGCCCATAATGAGCCGCAGAGGCCACTCTTCCATCCACCCTCCCAGTTCAAGCTCAGGTGCCAGCCTTACCCGCCATCCCAGCAACTCTAGTTCAGTAGTGGCAATTACAGTACGAATGTGTTTATAACGTCCACTAGGCAACATCACCTCAGGTACTGCCCGCGATTGAGGGTACGCTTCCTATCAATGGCACTATGGGTCGAGTTTTATTTGATACTGGGGCATCGCACTATTTTATAGCTACTTATTTTGCACGGGCCTTAGGGTTATTAGACACAACAGAGAGCACTGTGACATGTGTAGACTCACCACTGGGGAATGGGTCTTTGATTTTCTTTATATGCCGAGGTGTAGGGATAGAGATTGGTAGTTTGATTTTACCGGCAAACATGCTAGTCTTAGAGATGCATGAGAATGATGTTATTATTGGCATGGATTAGCTCGTCGCGTACAGAACCATGATAGATTATTTCGATAGGAGTATTATTTTTGCTATTCCGGGGCAAAAGATGTTTTTGGTGGCGATGCCTCGCCCACAGGGAGGAACTTCCACCCATTTATACTACATAGAGGAGGATACCTCTAAGGAGATTTTGATTCCCCTGGATTCGATCCCAGTTATTTGTGAGTATTCGGATGTATTCTAAGAAATAATGAGCCTAGCCCCAGTTGAGAGATAGATTTTGTCATAGACTTGATGTCGGGCACCCGACCAATAGCACGTGCACCGTACCGTATGGATCCAGCAGAGATGAGGGAATTGCGGGACCAAATAGAGCAGTTATTAGGTTAGGGCTTCATTCGTAGGAGCACCCCACCTTGGGGCGCACCAGTGTTATTTATGAAGAAGAGAGATGGTTTGCTGAGGTTATGCGTGGATTATCGGGAGATGAGTAAGGTCACGATAAGAAATAAATATCCGTTGCCTTGAATCAATGACCTGTTCGACAAGCTGAGAGGAGCAACCTTCTTTTCAAAGATAGATTTGAGATCGGGATACCATCAGCTACGGATTAGGGAGCAGGATGTGTCGAAGACTGCTTTCTTGACGAGATATGGGTCCTATGAGTTCAGAGTCATGCCGTTTAGGCTGACAAATGCTCCAACCGTATTAATGGACTTGATGAACCGAGTGTTCAGAGAGTTCTTAGATCAGTATGTCATCATCTTCATAGATGACATCCTGATATATTCACACACTGAGAAGGAGCATGCCGAACACTTGAGGCAGGTTCTTTAGACTCTACGAGAGCATCAAATGTATGCTAAGTATGAGAAGTGTGGATTCTAGTTACGGGAGGTATAATTTTTGGGACCTGTTGTGTCGGAATTGGGAATATCGGTTAGCCCGAGCAAAGTGTCGATAGTGAGGGAGTGGGGACATCCCACGACACCGACAAAAGTGCATTGTTTCTTAGGGTTAGTCGGGTACTACAGGAGATTCATCCGAGGCCTTTCAAATATAGCGGGTACGTTGACGAATCTGACTCATAAGGGACTACCGTATGTTTGGGACGATGCTTGTCAATTGGCTTTCGATGAGCTGAAAAATAAGTTGACTTTGGCGCCAGTTCTTGCATTGCCCAGGCCGGGAGTGAAGTATCTGGTGTACACTGACGCCTCTTTACGAGGACTCAGGGGATTACTTCAGGAGGAGGAGAAGGCTATAGCTTTTTCCTCCTGTAAGATTAAGCCTCACGAAAGGAATTACCCCACCCACAACCTAGAGCTAACATCGGTCATTTTTACATTGAGGATTTGGAGACATTAGTTGTTGGGGGAGAAGTTTCCCTTGTTCACAGACTACAAGTCACTACAGTACTTGTTCACTCAGCGACAGTTGAACATGCGTCAGTGCAGATGGTTGGAGTTTGTGAAAAACTACTAGTTACCATTCAGGAAAGGCTAACGTGGTTGCTGATGTGTTAAGCCGTTGACTGGTAAGCGACATAGCGGACGTATGGAAAGAGAAGTGGAAAGAGTTGGGTCACCAGGACGTGGTAGCCCGCTCTTTTATATCTGTCATGCTAGTCACACCTGAGATTGTTATGAGGGTGATAGAGGCACAAGTAGTGGATACGTTTTGTCAGGATCAGATAGTATGACTTTTAGCTGAGGGTGCTGAATCATATTCTGTAAGTTCTGATGGGGGTTTGAGGTTTAATGGGAGATTGGTGGTTCCAAAAGGAGAAGACTTACGTCATGCAGTGATGACACAGTCTCACGAGTCCATATTTACAGTATATCCCAGAGGGGGTAAGATGTACTAGGATATGAGGTGGCAATACTGGTGGAGTGGGATAAAGAAGGACATTGCTGAGTTCGTGTCCAAGTGTTCTACTTGCCAGATGGTAAAGGTAGACCACCAGAGACCGCCGGGGTTACTTCAGTCGTTGGAGATACCTACGTGAAAGTGGGAGAGTATTTACACGGACTTTATTAGTGGGCTGCATGCATCACAGCGGGGTCACGACTCCATATGGGTTACAGTGGATCGATTGATCGAGGTAGATCATTTTCTGCCAGTACGGACTGACTATACCACGGTCCAGTATGAGCAGTTATTCATTGCTAAGATTGTTAGGCTACATGGGGTGCCCCTGGATATTGTATCTGATAGAGACAAGATTTTTGTGTCGCGCTTCTGGGCGAGCTTTCAGGAGGCCATGGGTACAGAATTGACATTGAGTTCAGCTTATCACCCACAGACGGATGGACAAACAGAGCGTACTAATCAGATGTTGGAGGATATGCTACGCATGTGTGTCCTTGATTTTGGAGGAGGATGGGAGAAGTATCTTTCACTGGTGGAGTTTGCTTATAATAACTCTTACCAGTTCACGATCGGCATTGACCCATTTGAGGCATTGTGTGGTAGGCCTTGTCGTTCTCCAACTTATTGTCTAGAGGTGGGAGAAAATAAGTTTCTCGGACCATAGGTGATTCAATAAACTTCAACTAGGATTGAGCTTATCAAGAGTCGCATTCGGGTATCCCAGGACAGGTAGAAAAGCTACGCCGATGCAAAACGGTCGTTCCAAGAGTTTAGCATGGGGGACCCAGTATTAATGCGTGTGTCTCCTATGAGAGGAGTGATGAGTTTGGGAAGAAGGAGAAGTTGGCTCCGAGGTACGTGGGACCATTTCCCATTATCGAGAGGATTATGTCGATGGCATACAGATTGGGGGTGCCAGACCACTTGCACCGAATTCACGATGTATTCCACATTTCGTCGTTGAGATGATAACTTCGAGATGATATGGCCCACACCCACATCGCGATAGAGGAGATTGACTTACAGCCCGAAAGCTCTTACGAGGAGAGACCAGTGGCTATCCTAGACCATATCGAGAGGAAATTGAGGTCGAAGGTAGTTCCACTTGTATGGGTCCACTGGGAGCATCATAATGTGGAGGAATCCACTTGGGAGCGCAAGGCAGATATGCACGAGAGATACCTAGATTTATTCTTACTAGGTATGCCTTATTTTCTAAATTTCGAGACAAAATTTCGTTATTAGGGGGGAAGTATGTAATACCCCGTATTTTTATGGCATTTTAAATTTAGGGATTTATTAAATTGAGATATTAATTTAATATTAATCCAAAAATTATTTTAAATATTTACTAGCGTGACGAGAGTTAGTAATTATTGGGAATTTGTCGAATATTACTAAATGAGTAAAGTAATATATAAGATTGATTTTATAAAAATTGTCACGAGTGTATAATTTGACAATTATGGAAATTAAATCGGGACGCGCTTGTGTCGTGTCGGGATTACATTATTATTATTAAAAGTGAATAGATTATAAGTCACCCGTATGGTCATTTCGAGTGAGCCAAAGGGTTCGAAATGGTCGAGATAGTCATACAAGTGTACCCGGGGGTTTAGTTAGGATCTCGGGGCATTTTTAAGCCTAATTGGCATCCCGGGAGGGTATTATAGACATTTTGTATTTTTGGATAATTAAACCCACGAATTTTCTAAGGATATATCAGCCTTTAAGAGTTGTCTTCTAGGGTTAACAAACACAAAACCAAAGAACGACCATTAGAGAAGAAGTTGGAGAGTTTTCCAAGCAACCCAAGGCCAAAAACTCATCCGTTTGCACCTCCACCACCACCAAATCATAGATCGCGCGACGGGGAACGCGACCATACCTTTTCATACACAAATCAGAAGCTTGAATCCCAGGCAAGTATCTATCTTGCTTCTCTTTTATTTAAATGTCTCACCATGTTATATTAGGATAATTGAACCTATGTTTCATGGAAGAACTTAAGGATTTAGAGAACCCAATCACATGTTGTAGAGAAAATAAATAAACTATGGACATCCCAATCATATGTAGAAGATTACCCACGAAATTTGATTAATTTAGAAGTCATAAATCTGGAAAGAATTAGAATAATGGAAGTTTAGTGTAAAGTTAGGGTTCTTGATAATTAACATAAATTGACACTTTAATTTAATTCCGTTGTTGAATTTGTACATGCTTCACATAGGATATCATGCATATATGTATATAGAACTAGTAGTAATGTTATTTGAGAGTTTGGGAGTCATTAACGATGTTTTGGAGAAATTTGAAAGATGAAACCCGTAGGTTTTAATGACAGTTTCTGGGCAAGAATTGTTTGATCGATCGATCGACCCAAGAACCTCGATCGATCGCTGATCGATCGATCGACCCCTCCTGGAAAACTGCATATTTTTCTTCTGTTAGTTTAATCCGGTTAAAATGCGTAGGAGCCCACGATTATTATTGTTAGAGCATAATGGGATATAAAGAGGACCAGTAGGGTCTAGGTAGACCCCGTTGAGTGAAATTTAATATAGGATAAAATTATGGGTTAACGGGGAGTTATTCACACATAAGAAATCATGCGTACGTTTAATAAAAGATCGAGACTCGTAAGGGAGTTAGACCAGAAGGTAAGTTAGAGTATGCCTACTGAAATTATACTTAGGTAGATAAAATACTTAGAGAGATGAGAAGTAAGTACGAAGTAAATTACATATGAGAATAAAAGTGACAAATCCGTTATGCGAGATAATCGAGTAAAATGTGCTAATAACGGATAATTATAATTATGGGTCGTGGGCGCACCTAATTTAGAAAATGTGTATATTTCTATATATACGACTGTTTGATTGTGCATATATTATGTATCTGTGTAAAAATCATACCCTACCTACTTGCTATCACGGAGGTTTCCGCATCAGGACAGTCTTATCTCGATTGGGCCTTTGTGGGGGATAATGACTTGTACCCTAGAAGATAGTATGCTTGATACAGGCTATTTGAGTGATAGTCAGATGGTCCTAAGAGACGCGAGGGTATGTGCTGACCTCTTAGTGACTTGGAACTATACTTCACCTCCATTTGTATGTATTTTATGTTAATACAGTTCGAGAGTGATTCCAAACTAGTATTTCCCTTAGTACGAGTGATACGGGGACTTGATGGCAGTGTATGCTAGCACCATAGATTTTATGAGGGGTGCCAATTGTATATATATTATATGAGGGACTAATATATATATACTTAAGTATGGGAACTTTCTACTGTGCATAAAATTAGTTAATTAATGAATAAATACTTTAACTTTATTATAAGTGTTTGGGAATTTTGTAACAATACTGATTTATTTCAAGTAACGTAAGATACATGAGAGAGTTTAATTTTTAAAAAATAATTATCTTAGCCATTGTATTTTCTCGGGATGGAACCTTATGGAAGATTTAAGTTAAAATAAACTTTCGAGATTAATAGTACGGTAGGCGTGCACACTAGATGAGAGGTGAGAATTCTCAAGAGAGTGTCGCATACTAACATGGTTGTTACATTAGCCTATAAACATTTTAAATACTTGCTAAACTATTTTAAACTGTTTTACACTCGGGCTATGACCCGTTTCCTATTATTTCTTTTCTCTTATATATATATGTATATATTACAGGTGCCCAGCCACAGGGGCGTCATGCTTAGATTCTTTGGACTGGACGTACCGCAACTTATGTGGGAGTTGCAGGCCCTTACTTAGACGACCTCTTTGTTAATTTTACTCTTATTTTAGTTCTGATTAGTTAGGGCACGTGTCGCCCGTTTTCCTATTCAGTTTGGATTTGTCAGAGATTTATACTCTTTTATTTTCAGTATTTGGTATTCTTTGGGATTTAATTCTTGCCAGGATGATTTCATTTGTAGTTTTTAAACATGGTATTGGTTTATCTGAATAGTTAAATTCTTGTGTGGTAATTTCCATCCTTAACATTTATGTAATTCTTGAACTATTAACTATTAAAAAGGTTTTCATAATGTAATTAAATAAAATAGAAATAAGGTTTAAATTTTTTTATCACTTTGCTTAATTTTTTAGGGTGTTTAAACTGAATTTTCTTATTTTGCGACAGTGATGCTAAGAATGAACCAACCATTCACCTTGATTTTAATTTAATAAAGGAGTGATCAACTGGTTTTTAATTAGGCGGGGTGTCAGAACAGAATCTTCAGCCTAAGATTTACACTCTCTACATGAGAAACTTCAATAAAGTTGAATCTTGGGTGTCAAAACAATTCATTAAACTATTGGGATTTTTGTGAATTGAAAAACTAAAGTTTTAACCCTAAATTTACGAAGACAAAAGCATTGTGCAGTTTGCAGTTCTCTGTATAATTTGCTCAAATGAGATGATAATGTCGCTCGAACGAGAAATGATATCTCTTGAATGACATTGCGTGACGTGCTTATGTCGCTTGAACGAAAATATGATGTCGCTCGAAAGAAAAGAGCGTTAAAAAGACTTTTATTAAAAACTCTTCCTCGACACTTATAAAAAAAATTCTCTTGACGAAAAACAACGCCTTAGGTGTTTAAAAATAGTTTAGAAAAAAATATCCCCACACTTTAAATGAACCGTAAAAGGGACTTAACACAACCTTACCAAAATTTATCTCGCAGAGGCTTTTGTGTTGAACAACGTTGATATTCGAATTCGTCTCGATGCATGATTGAACTAGAATAAATATTCGACGCTTGTAGCGGTATATGACATACTCTAATGTAAACAGGACCATGTAAAATATGTCCTTACAAATCTCCCCCCATGTGTATGCCGGTACAAACTAAAAACATCTGAATTATCAAATCAAAATGTATATACAAATCTAATACCCTCCCATGAACCCAAAACTGAAAAGGTACTAAAAAATGTGACTCTTCAAACTTTCTTCAAAAAATCTTCAACTTCAAATATCTTTGCTGAAATGAGATAAAAACATAAATTAAAATAAATTTCAAATCCCAAATCTCTCCCATAATTAAAAACTCCCTCCATTAAATCATAATTCGTTCTCCCCTTTTTTATTTTTCCGAAATAGACAAGGAAAAGAATAAATAAAATAAACATGGAGTGTCACGACAAGAAAAGCAAACAACTACGATCATCAAGGATATATTTGAAAGCATTCACCAACTATTTTTGATTTTTTTGAACAAAAATGCAAAAATAATTTTACAAAAATCACGCACCATGAATTTACACTAAGATAACCAAATCGTGAAAATAGAATGAATGGGTGTGAACAAATTTGATAGGAAATTCAATGCAATCAAGCATAACATATGTGCACGATGAATACGAATACTCCTAATGAATGATCTCAAAATCGTCCGTAGGCGTAAAAAATGTGAATTCATATGACATCGAATTGATCTAATCGACACATCAAAGTCTAAAATTATTTCCACACCCTTAACATCTAAAACTATGTAATGCTTTTTCAAGACTTTGTCAGGACGTGCAAACCCGTTGATTACTTTTCCATCCGAACACCCTCATAAATAATAATGCATTTTTATTTTTTGAGGAGATCTAAAACCTATTATCCCATTTTGGCATATTTATCTTTTTATTGCCTTAATTTTTTTTTCTATCTCTTTTCAAACGGTGGGTTTCACGACGTGATTCTTATTCACTCCCAGCCCTTTTCGTGAACACTACTTTCAAAACAAATTCCTCACAGGAAACGGTTCTTACATGTACTACTTTCATTGTCGAGTTTTGTCGCATTTGGTTCATTATAAAGATATGATTGAGATAAAAACACTTCGACCAACATTTGATAGATAAGTATAATAATAAAAAAAATCCGTGCAAGTGTGCATTTAAGGAGACGATGAGTCAAACATGTAGGTAGTAATCTCAAATTATATCTTAATGATTGCAAACATTATAAAGCACAAAAACGAAATGATGACGCATATCAAAACACTATCAAACAGTCACATGGATATGGAATGAAATTGTGAGTCAGTCATCCTAAATGTCCATCCATAAATGGTGTAAAAAAATACAAAACTCTTTGTCTTTTTCCCAAAAAAATTATCAAAATAAAATCTTTTTGGCTTTTTCAATTTTTCTTTAAAAATAAAAAATCTTTTTGTATCTTTCCAAAAATTTTCAAAAACAAAAATCTTTTTGGTTTTTAAAAAAATATATAAAAAATAGACAATATAAATACAAAAATAGTGCACACTAGCAATAGGCATACAATATCATCATGAAACTTATCCTATGCTAGCAAACAAGTCTAAACCTCAGCCATTAAGTGCGATGGAGTTTTCCATAGGTGGTGACATCATATGAAAAACCTCCATCAAATCATGTGAAGGCTTAACCAAAAACTTTATTTGCTCCCTAATATGTGCAAACTCTCTCACATAATCATCCGGAGCATCCTGTGTGGGTGCGTGTGTGTGAACGCGTGGCAAAACTCTATGTGACACACTACCCAACTTAAAGCAAAATTCCCTCAAGTGTCCTCTCTTATTACAATGGGTGCAAACATACACATGCCTAGGAACACCTCTCTCAAAACCTCTACGGCACACTCTCCTATTCTAAATGGGACACCTAGGTAGATTAGGTTGAGATCCATAAAGATCAATCACAAACTCGAGAATCGCTTCGGGTGCAACATGGTAAGTGGACGCACCGTCATGACCTATTTCTAGTCTCTCAACATTACCCAAAGAGATACCGAGGAACATCTTTCCTACCTTCTTAGATGTGTCCTCTATAGTGACCTTTACCTCCCAGACATATTCAAGATCTCTCTTTAATTGTGACACACGGGCTATAAGTTCACTCTTTTCCTGACCTACGACGATCAACTACTCAGTCAAAGCAATCTTCACTTTCTTGAGTTGACTTATTGACACCTAAAATCCCCTCAACTCTCAATCTCTCTCTCTCTAAATCAATCACCCTAAGAGTTAGGTATTTATTTACCTTTTTAGTCTTTAAGGTCTCAGTGTACAAATCTCTAAACGCAATTTGGACCTCACTTTCACCTTCGTTCCCACACTCACTTTCACCCTCACTCGAAACACTCAAATCATCCTCGGGGGTCTCACGTGTACAGATATTCTCATTGTCGTGGGACATACTAGGTGTGCTCACGTGACTGGATAAAAAATCTACACACATCCCATGTGAAGATTCATCCCTAGAATCCTTCACCTCTTCCTCACTATCACTAAGTGTGGCTGGCATGGCAATATTTTTGTCCTTTATCTTTAGCCTAGTGGGACACTCAAAAGCCTTATGCCCCTTTCCCTTACATCCAAAACATCTCTCATTTTCCTTATTTTCTCTCTCTTTCTAATTCTCACCGCTCTTTTTGGCCTCATCTTTCTTTTTATTTTTCTCAAAAAATCTTTTATTGGAAGAATTTTCTTTTGAAATTTTGAGAAACTTTTTTTTGCAATCATGGCCATATCAAAATCAGACTCGCCCTCAGACTCGGACTCATAAACTTTCGCTTTATTTTTCTTCTCTCTCTTGAACACTTCCTCTCCCATCCTAGACTGGGCTCTAAGTGCTATCCCTCTATCCTTTGGCTTGACAGTGTCAGAAAATATGTCAATTTCATATGTTTGGAGGTCTCCTACTATCTCTTCTAACTTTAAATTGCTCAAATTACCTAAGGAATTCAAAATAGTAACTTTAGGGATAAAACGTTTTGGCAGCGATCTCAAAATCTTTTTAACCACTCGTGCATTAGGAATGTGCTCACCAAGGTTGAAACTAGTGTTGAATATATTAGACAAACGTGCATAAACATCATTAAAATACTCAGATTCAATCATGGTTAATATTTCAAATTGAGTAGTTAAATTTTGAATTTTAGACTCTTTGACCGCATTAGTGCATTCGTGGGTAAGTTGTAAAACATCCCATGCTTCTTTAGACGTGGTGTCTGTAATAATTCGTTGGAACACTTTCGGACTGACGGCACCAGAAATTAAACTTAGCCCACGAGAATTAAAAGTTCTCCATTTAAACTCATCCTTAGTCCACTCAGTCATGACTTTAAGATTAGTGACATTTTCTATGGTGACGGTGGAAGGAGTCCACTCTCTTTCACAAACTACCCAAAATCTCTCATCGATTGCTTTTAAATGCGATTTCATACGAGTTTTTCAGTAGGCATAATTAAACTTGTCAAAAATTGGTGATCGATTATATAAGTTTTTCGTTTGGAAACATTGCGATTTTTAAAAAATAAAAATAAAAATCAATATCACAAAATTTTTCGAAAAATATGATCACTCGATAAAATAGAGAAACCAGCTCTGATACCAATTTGTAAATGCGGTGATCACTTAAATAAGCTCTGATACCAATTTGTAAAAGCATCTCTACTTGCTGTGTGATATCGATTTAGGACAATTCTCAAATTCCAATTAAACACTTATTTAATCACTTGTCAATTATTAAATCAAATTAAAATCAACCCTAACACATGCAACTTCGTGTGTAAAATCAAACCATCATAAATTAATTTGCTAACGCACAGACTTCAGGAAAACAATCAAAATGGAAAACCTTTTTATTTCACTATGCAAAATAAATTACAACATACATACACAATGAAATTTCTAATGAATATCAGGAAGATACTCACATAGACATGTAACCTTAAGTAAACAATGGATCAACCATAACAACCCACAAGAACACGCAACTCCAATTCAGTAAGGAACACCCATGAGCACTCCCAAATGACACGCTATATTAAATCGTAGATTTACCCTCTCTACATGAGAAACTTCAACAAAGTTGAATCTTGGGTTCCATAATAATTCACTAAACTATTGGGATTTTTGTGAATTGAAAAACAAAATTTTAAACCCTAAATTGAAGAAGACAAAATAATTCTACAGTTTGAAATTTCTATGTATCGAAAAATATCAGGTCTTCTTCACGAAACATGACTCATTTAACACACTATTTATAAAAACGTTAAGTTGGTGACTTCACTAAAACGAGATGCTAATGTCGCTCGAAGGAGAAATGATGTCGCTTGAACGACATCACGCGACATGCTTATGTCGCTTGAACGACAATACGATGTCACTCGAACAACCAACGCGTCAAAAAGCCTTTTATTAAAAACTCGGCCTCAACACTTAGAAAACAAATTCTCTTGACGAAAAACAATGCCTCAGGCGTCTAAAAACAATTTAGAAAAAATATCTCAACCCTTTAAATGAACCGTAAAGGGACTTAAACACAACCTTATCAAAATTCATCTCACAGAGGCTTTTGTGTTGAAGAACATTGATATTTAGATCCATCTTGATGCATGATTGAACTTGAATAAATATTCGACGGTTGTAGTGGTATATGGCATACTCTAATGTAATTAGGACAATGTAAAATATGGTCTTACACGTTGAGTTATACACGAGCATTTGTGAGTTCGTATCATGGATTTGGTTCCATTTCATCTAGATTTATCTCATAATTATTATTAGCGTCATGTTTTAGTAATTTGTCACCATTTAATTGAGGTTACGCCCAAGTTTGTATTCAAGCATCCCATCAAAAAGAAGACTCTATTCTTACATTTAATGATTTTTTTGGGAGGTATTCTTTTAGCAAATGGCTCAGGATAACGTTACCCGTGCTATTAACTTTGACGAGATTCAATGGATGGAGGAACAAGATGTGAAAGAATGCAAGATTCCTAGAGATGGGGTGCCTCAGGTGGAGGTTCCTCCTGTTCCAACTATCACAGAAGCTTCTACGATGATGCTTGCGTTTAGGAGCGCAGTGAGGGGGCCCACTCAGATGGCTCATCTAATGGGGAAGTTCATGGACTTTATACAAATATCAACATTCATGATTTATTTTGGGGTAGCCATGGATCCCATCTCATTCGTTACTCCTATAACGCCTGCTGTAGTTCTTTTGAGTGGAATTCCTTCTGCATTTTTTTCCTTCATTGCACCTACCATGGGAACACCTATGGCTACCAATGTTATTCTTGTGGTCGTTCGACCAATGCTACGACAACAGAGGAAGTGGCCTCACCTTCTCTGACTATTGAATAAATAAAGAAGATAATATTGAACATGATGCTAGCTTATTTGCAAACTGCCAGTGAGACTGCCTCAATATATGATGACTTTCACACTGCTTACCCAAAGGATATTAACGATGAACCATATTATAATGATTACATTCCCCCTATATTTTATAAGTACACTGAGAAGGGAGGGGGGGATCCGAAAGATCACATTAAGAGATTTATGGAGCATTTAGATGTTCATTGTAATAATAAAAATCTGTTCTTGAGGAAGTTTTTTAAATCCCTCATAGAAAAAGCTTACACGTGATACTCATACTTGGCTCCAAGGAGTGTGGCTACCTGGGAGGACATGCACATCTTATTTGTTCAAAAGTTATTTTTAGCTAAGGACGAGTTCACTCTGACCCAACTTGCACAGGAAAAGCAACGGTCGAGTGAGGAGGTGATGGCATATATACGAATATTTAGGGAACGGTCTCTCGACGTGAGAGAGGAGGCCAACGAATACACATTGCTTCATATTTTTACAGTAGGTTTGCTCCCTGTATATATTTGCCATATGATAAAAAAAACGCATGAGGGAAAATTTGTGGCTTTCTTGAAATAGGTGAAAAATATCTCATTGGTTGTCAGCCAAAACCCAATCGTGACCAATATGATGTTTAGACCGCAAACTGGGGCTAAAAGAGGTTAGGCTCCAAGAGTGGGTTATGCAGATGGAGGAATTGCAGCTGGGAGGGGGAGGGTAGAAGAACGATAATAAGAGGAAGTTTAAGAAAGAGGTATAATACCCTCCACCATTTCCTTGCGTAGTTGAGGGGGCCATTATCTGTTATACTGCCATGCTTTGTGGAAGGGCAGTCTATGAGCCCAAGGTTGCCCCCCTAAAATGAACCGAGAGAAGATATTCCAAGATGATCCCAAATATTATCATGTACACTGGTGTGTTTGCTACCCAACTAAATCATGCTTTATGTTGTGGATAATTATCAATAAGAATTTGTTAGCTGGAAGACTATAAATACCTCAAAGAGATGTCAACAGCAACCCATTGCCATTTCATGGGGAAAATATGGTTATAACTTATGATGAGAAGGTTGGGGATTACGCGAAGGAGCTAAAAAGAGAAAAAGAGGAGTTCAAAGAACCATTAAAAGATTGCTCAGTGGGAATGGAAAACGTAGTTGTTTCCTATGATGAGTTAAGTGTTAGGGACATGAAGGAAGTGTATAATGTGGAAGTCTATGTGGTGGAACTCAGTTTAGAGTATCAAGCTGTGTTGCATTACCCTAATTTTCATAGTTCTTTGATCAAGTGGGGATGCCTCAGGAAAACATATTGGAGATCACCCAGGCAATATTGGATATCGAAAAAAAATGCGGTTCCTTCATTAAGATGGAGGGGATCAATGTACAGATTGGTAAGGAAGTTTATGTCAGAAGTAACTTTCTCTAATGTTGACAGAGTAGTGATATTCCCCCACAATCAACCATTATATGTCATATCAAGTGTAAACGGGGTAAGATTCGTTAGATCTTTGATGGATGGGGGTGTCTCTATCAATATCATACATATTAGCTCTTTCTATGTAGCTAATATCTATGAGGTAGGGTTGATACCAATGCCATTGGAAATTTCTTCTTATGATAACCAAACTTTAATATCCATTAAATACGTTTATATTAGGATTGTGATGGAGAATCTAACATCACACATTCCATGTGATAGAGGGTTCCACTTCATACCATCATTTGGTAGGAAGGGTGCGGATGAACAACCATGGCATAATTTCTTTGACATATCACCAATGTGTTAAAGTTAATGTAAAGGGAACAAAGATAGTGATCCGAGCAACCAAGAAGCCATTTCCATAAGAGGAGGCACACTTGATAGATGCTTCATTTTACACTGAGATGGCAGATGATGAACGCATTCTAACATGGCGTATGGATGGAGTTAGAGTTCCCTCGATTAAAGAGAGGTTGGGGGCCAGTGAACAACCACATTGAAGTAAGGAAAATGCTGGGTTAAAAAAACAAGATGGAGTTTTCTATGGATTTATTCGTATATAAGGTTCCTTACACATAAATTTAAATTTTATTCAAATTTTATCTTAATTAGAAATTAGGTGTACATTCGATCATGAAGTCCAAATTAAATAATACAAACCACATAAACAAATCAAATATGAAAAGAAGTAAGGAAAAATCTCTTTCGGGCAAAACCTAGTATTTAGCATTGTAAAGAGTTTGACATACACAATCGAATTATAGACGACTTAGCATGACATTTTATAATGCGTATGGTCATCTTAGTCCATCACCATCCACAAGAAGCGATCTTCTTTCAGTATCCACCGATCAACCTTCTTCTTCAGCAGTAGAGCCTTGGATCCACAAATCAGTAGTAGAGATGAACTCTACAAGGGTTATTGAACTTGGAATATGTTTTTCTTGAACTTGGAATATGTTTTCTTTGATCCACAAATCAGTAGTAGAGATGAACTCTGCAAGTTTAAACGACGTATCCTTTCTCGTTTGAACATGTTTTTAACAAAACTTCGAACGAGATTCGAGAGCTGCAAAAAAGGTGACGTTCCAAATCTCTTTCAAAGATGGGAAGTGATTCTAATGACATGTCCAATCTCGTTCGAATAATATTCCAAGTTGTAAAATTGATTATCAAAATACATATACGGTGAAAAACGAAAACCTTAAATGTTCATCCATATGTGGTGATCAACATATCTTAAATGGTAATTCGAATATCTAACGTTGATCCGAATATCTTAAATATTCATCCATATACGGTGTAATACAAAAATACAAAATATTTTGTCTTTTTCTAAAATTTTATCAAAATAAAATAACTCTCAATTTTTCAAACTTTTTCTTAAAAATCAAAAGTATTTTTGATTTTTTTTCAAAATATATCAAAAATAAAAATTATGAATACAATGATAATATAATCAAGAAATAGGGACAAATATATGAACCTTATATCACCCTATTCTAGAAATAAGTCTCAACCTTAATCATTATCCCTAGAGGAGTTCTCAAAAGGAGAAGATATCCTATTTAATTCCTCCATCAAATATTGTGAATTCTTGACTAAATACTCTAATTGCTATCGAAAACTCTCAAAATCTCCATGGTGATGTGCGGGATCATGTTGACCAACATGTGTGGGAGTGCGTGTGAGAACATGTGTAAGAACTGGTGTGGGAGAATACTGGGAATACGCGCGTGAGAAACTCTCCATAGCTTTAAACAAAAATCTCTATGGTGACCTATTTCTTTGCAATGGGAATAAACATAAACAGACTTGGGTCTACCTTAATTAAAATGCCCAGGACAAGTTCTCTTTGATAGGTTTTGTCTCCTAGGTTGGGTAGAATGAGGGCCATAAGTATCCATCACAAACTCGAGAATCGACTCAGGTGCGACATGGCAAGTGGATGAGCCGTCATACCTGTTCCTTGCCTCTCAATGTTACTTAATGCAAGATCGAGTATCATCTATCCAACCTTCTTAGATGTGTCCTCTAAAGTGACCTTGACCTCCCGAACACGTTCGAGATTAATATCGAGTTGGGATACATGGACTTCAAGTTTCTCACGAGTCTCCAATGATGCTTAAGGATCTCTCGTATGACTAGCCACAGTGTTGGTCAAATCGATCTTCTCCCATCGATAATAATCAATAGCTCGCACAAAGAAACTTTTGCCTTCTCGAGTTGACTCACTAACGCCTCACATTCTCACTTTTTTCTCTAAATCACACACCTTTAGAGAAAAATCTTTATTAATCATTTTAATTTTTAAAGTCTCGGTTTATCGATCACGAAAGGATTTTTAGAGTCCACCTTATCCCTTACTCAATTTCTCTTCCTCACTTTCACTCTCTCCAGAATTATTCGAAACATTATTGAGGCACTCATATTTAGAAATGTCCACATCGGCATGGGAGAAACTAGAAGTACTCACATGACTGGGAATGAACGCAAGACAGGGTTCATGTAGTGATTCATACCTGAAATTCGACGCCACTATCGCTAAGAGTGGCTTTATATGCAATTTTGCCTTTGCCCTGTCTCTTTCGCCTAGTAGGACACTCATATGTCTTGTGCCCTTTTCCCTTACATTCAAAACATCTCACCTCATCTTTCTCATAAACATTTTTTTCCTCATTGCCAATTTTATTTTTCTCAAAATTCTTTTCTTGGGAAGAATTTTAATTTGTTAAATTTGAGATTTTTTTTGCAAACAAGGCAAGATCATCAAGCTCAAAATAAACCTCCGAGTCAAAGTCATTTTTCCCCTTTTTCTTTTTGGACTGCACTTTCAAAGCTACCCTTATTTCCTTTTTCTTTTTAGGTTTGGGAAACATGTCAATTTCATAAGCTTGAAGGTCTCGTACGAGTTCTTCTAACCTAAGAGTATCTAATAGTCCCAATGAATTTAGGACCGTGAATTTAGGGATAAAACAGGATGGTAGGGATCTCAAATTTTTTTCATAACTCCCATCTCAGGAATTTTATCATCCAAATTAAGACTAGAATTGACTATGTTCGACGAACGTGCATAAAACTCATCAAAAGTGGGAGACTCATTCATGGTGATAGTCTCAAATTGGGTGGTGAGATTTTGATTCTTAGAATCTTTCACTACATTGGTACCCTCGTGAGTGAGTTGGATGATATCCCATGCTTCCTTAGACGCGGACTTAGACGTAGTGCATGTCATGATGCAATAAAACTCATCAAGGGTGACTTCTCTAGAAATATCACTTAAGTTGCGAGAGTTGTAAGTACTCCATTTAAATTCATCACCGGTCCAAGAAGTGACAGGTTTAAGACTTTCGACATTGTCATTGGTCACAGTGGGTGGTGTCCATTATCTTTAACACACAAGACAGACAAGCTCATCAATCGCTTATAAATCCAACCTCATTTGAGCTTTTTAATATGCATAATTTGACCCATCGAAATAGGTAGCCTATTATACAAATTATACATTTAAACCCAAATTTTTAAGATCAAACAAATATGTAGTGTAACAATTTTTTTATACTAATTTGAAAAATTGATATACAAAAAAATCCAAAAAAAAAAAATCAAGGTCACGCGATATTTTAGTGCAACCGGCTCTGATACCCGTTTGAGAAAACAAGATGTGGTTTTATTTGGATTTGTTCGTATAATAGGTTCCTTACAAAAAATTAAAATTTTAATCAAATTTTATCTTTATTAGCAATTAGGTCTACATTTAATGATGAAGTCCAAATTAAATAAGGCAAAACACATAAACAAACCAAGCATGCGAAGAAGTAAGGAAAATTCATTTCGGGCAAAACCTAGTATTCAACACTATAAAGAGTTTTATAGACACAATCAACTTATAGACTACTTAGCATGACTAAGTATATTGCTTAGGGTCTTCAAATTTTCTACAGAATATGGCACAGTCCAGCAACATCCACATGAAGCGATCTTCCTTCAGTATCCACTGATCAATGTTCTTCTTTAGTAGTAGAACCTTGGATCCACAAATCAGCAGTAGAGATGAACTCTACAAGGATTATTGAACTTGGAATATGTTCTTCTTGATTTGATAAAGTGATCTTTAAAAATTCGTGGGGTTTGGGTGAAAACAAGTAAGAGTTTGATCAGAAAAGGAACTCTAAAAGGGCTTCTTGAAAGTCTAAATTGAGTTCTGAAAAACTATAATCCCGCATCTCTATTTATAAGGAAAGTTGTTGCAAAAGGATAAGTATTAGAGATTTGGATCAAATTTATTTAAAAATAAAATAAAAACTCATGCTCGTTCGAACGAACTGGTACCTTGTTCGAACATGTTTCCAACGAACCTTTGAACGACATTCTAGAGCTAACAAAAAGACGATGTTCTTGATCTCTTTCAAACATGGGAACTCATTCGAACGACATGACCAATCTCATTTGAATGACATGCCACGTCGTTCTAACAAGCCTACTAAATTTTTAAAAAACTTTTAAAAATATTTTGAAAAACCTTTTAAAAGAAAAATATTTTTAAAATAACTCCTAGACAATTAAAGTCTTTACCAAACCACTTCATAACACTTCGAAATGATGCTTAGATGAACGTCTATAATCTTCCAAAATGTCCTCAACTTCTTATCTTCGAATAACTGGAAGTAGTCATAAAGGTTCCGTGGGGGTGTAACGGGATAAGCCAAATAAAAACTAAATAAAAACTAAATTGAGAAATTATAAAACTTGCTCTTACATGGTAACGGGTTGAGGCACACAACATCCTTCCTAAATCTCAAAATATACTTAAATAGTAAATAGATAGAATGAGGCCAATGATTGATCCAATAGAGCATGAGGTGAGATGATAGAGCATCCTTAGCAGATTTTTTAGGACAAGGTTCGAGGAAGTCGAAAGGGATGGAAAGAGGAAGGCAGTTACATCTCCCAACTGCCACTGCAAGAAAGTACAATCGGAAGATAAAAGGGTGGTATATTACCTTTGAAGGTGTGCATGGGCATCCAAGGATGATGAAGAGGAAGCTGACCCGAAATATGAGTGCTTCCTAGTGTATGATAAAGTGAAATGTCTTATCATTTGTAGGGGTCCCTTTTTCGATGTGTGCTTTAGGTAAAAACAATTAAAAAAACCCTTTTTCCAATTTTAATTAGAACCAATTTTGTGAACCAAATTTTATTTAGACCAATTTTATCTTGTTAATCCTAAACATGCATCTAGGTGAGATTAATCAAGATCAAGTAAATAAATTCCACAAAACACACAACGCCGATGTAGGAGGATACCACTAAGGGAAAAAAATCTCAGATGGCCCAACCCAGACAATCACTATGATACGATTTTAGAATGTCTAGGCAGTAGACTTACTCAACGAATCGATCCCCATAAGTCTTGACGCTATTTTATGATTCAACCGCTCCTCCACCGTTCAACACATGAGTCCACCTACACCAGGTCCACAACACACGAGTCCATGTGTGCCTCGGTATCCACCAATAAAGATTTGGCAACCTCCTACGATTTAGAACACGGAGTCCACCGCTTCTTCACCGCAAAACTAGACGAAAGTAATGTTCAATAGAGATGAACAAACTCTAAATGATGCTAAACCAAGATATCTATATCATATGTATATGAAAGACCGGATCTTGAAACTAAAAGGATGTTCTTAACTTTGGAAACCTTTGTAAACAAGTGCAGAAAAAACGTAACTATTCTATTATGTAATTTTGGTCCTGCACACCTTGAAACTATGAACAAAAATTTTCTTAAATAAAAAACATTAAGCCGATACGTTAATAGAACGATATTTTCTTGTTGTTATAACGACTTTACATATATCATTTGAATGAGATACGCTTGTCGTTTGAATGAGATACGCTTGTAGTTTGAATGACAGTAAATGTCGTTTGATCTTCCAAAACACAAGGAAAAGATCTACACGACTCTAAAACGTAGTTATCTTAGAATAAATAAAGTTATCTTCCTAAAAACGAAGTTAAAACATTTTAAAATAAATTAACATCCTTAAAGTATTTTTTGAGTCCCATAAATATTATGCGTTCATACCTGAGAGTATCTCGGAATTCAATATGATATGAACACGTAAAATTTGCACCAATAAATAGGGAATGATCTATCCTTGAAGCTTGGCCACTACGTCTTCACACAACGTCATAGGCTTAATAGAGATCATGACTCAAAATACAGTCCTATGACTTAAACTTTGTTTTGTACATAATTAAGTCAATTATATACAAATTGACACATTTGGAAATTTGTCCTTAAAAATCCTCCACTTTGACTATTTCGGGACAAAACCAAACAGTGAATGCTATGCTGGGCCGTCAAGCCGTATGACACCTAAATCCCATCCCATAAACCTAAAATAAAAAATCACAAGACAAGGACTAGTATTTGTAGGACCGACAAGCATGAGCTGTCTGAATGTGATGTAGTAAAAAAATCTTAAATCCTTGAAGAATACCTACACATAGGAAACAGTCATATACCCAGTGAAGTATGGAGGAACAAATGATATAAAACCTTATGCTATGAATTTGTAAAACAAACCATTTGTTAAACATGTGAGAAAAATATAGGATACCAATTTGTATACACACATGAAACAGGCAAATACGTAGTGAAGTATGGAGGAAAAAATGATATAAAACCTTATGATATCACATGTGAGCAAAACATATGATACCAATTTGTATACATATTTTTCAATATAGCTCAAATCAATGATAAATAGTATGATCAAAACATGATACCAATATAAAACATATTTGTTCATCAGAACTCTCCCTACATCACATACTATCTCTCCCCCTTTTTATCTCAAATAGAAAACTAGTGAGAAAGATAAACAAACATCATCATATCTCACATGAGAATAATCATATAAAGCATATCTAGATAAAAATGGGTATCCAACTAATAATAATTAGAAGATACCAAATCGTAGCTAGCAAACAATCATATGGATGAATAATCAATAATAGAAATGATGTGACTAAACGAAATCGATGCAGTGTATGAATCACACATGAAACAGCAATATCGACTACATGTAAACTGTCCAGAATAACTCAGAAGTACCAAAACAGAATGATATCATCATATATATGAATCAGGTACGGAAACAAAAGGAACAACAAAAAATCCTCTCTAGGTCATTTGAATGACAATGCCAGGTCATTTGAATGACAAGGTCATCTCATTAGAACAAGGTAAAAAACGACCTTAAATAGTAGCATGTTACGCAAAGCACTTCAAGAAACGACCTAAGAAATGACCATACCTGACACTTTTTGCATCTCGTTGCTAGTGTCACGAGATCGACTCTTCGAACGACGTGGGTATGTCATTTGAACGACATCCAGAGTCATTTGAACGACTTCAAAAACTTCATATTCTAGTTCTATCTTTTTCCCAGTGAAATCTTTTCCTCAATACAACAACTGGAAATACAAAACAGTAGCAAAATAGACTTAAAATAGAAAACATTAGTTACATGCTAACATAATATCAGTGTGCTCAAATATGGATATGGAATGAATTGGCGTGAACTAAAACAAATGAATCACAACTTAGAACATCGAAACGATAAAGAAGATCTTATTGATAGCTAAATATCATCACCCTAAGTTTTAGCCATATGTGATAATTAATATATCGAGCTTAATAAACTAAACAAACATCATACACGCAAATCGAGAAATTTGATGGTTCTACAAACAATAGTGTCATGACATGATTTTTCAAAATTAGGATTAAAGGTGCAAACGCGTTGATTTTTCCATCCAAAGTCCCTTTTATATTCATATTTCTTTTCTTTTTGAATGAACATATCAAACTAAACTAATTGGCCCATTTTGGCAATTTATAATTTTTTCGAACTCTTTTCAAACAGTGGCTTTAACAATGAGATTATTATTCTCTTCCAGCCCTTTCCCATGGACACTCATCTTTTTTTCAATTAAACAATATCTATCCTCACGGGCAATGGTTCTTACATGCACACCTCCTCCTAAGTCTAATTACGCATAGATGACAAAATTAAGAGGAGAACGTCTCACCAAACTCAAATATGCATGAGAAGTCTAACATTCATGTACGCTCGTGCATGTGTGTGCGATGACATATATTCAAAGTCGAATTCAAATGCAAATCAACTTCGAAACAACCCCATTAGGCAAATGATTAAGATCATTCGAAGCATCTAAATTATGACCAAATGTCGTAGCCACATTGACAGTGAAACGATGGAGGTCGAAGGACACCAATATGCCACATCAAACATGTAAACTCATGAAACAAAAAAATAAACCGAAAATCTTTTTATGTTTTTCAAAAAATATTTTTGACCCAAAAATAAAATCTTTTTGTATTTTCTCAAAAATATTGAAAACAAAAAATCTTTTTGTATTTTTCTAATAAGACTCAATAAAATGAAAATATATAATACAACGAGATAAACATGTCATAACACTAGAAAGATATATATCGTCAAGCAAAAACTAGCGCATGACAAACATGGTCACACAAGCAATCATGCATAAGAAATAACATGTGAAGCATCATGCGCTAGCATATGAGAATCAACTGAACTAGAACTTAACATCTCCAAAATAGATTTCCTAACGCAAAAATGTGTATACCTAAATCGATGGGTTTTAGGAGCCGAAGGGACACTACACTTAAATTTCCTAGGGTCTTTTCTAAGATCATAGAAAAAATATCTAAGGTGACCTTTCCTACCATAATGTGAACATATATAAACACAACGAGGAAAATGGCCTTTATATTGACCTTTTCTAACACCCAGGAATGTGGTTGACGCTCTAAAACAAACTATGATTTTGGATTTAGCAACAGAAGCACTAGAACAAGATAAGACATTACAATTACTACTTGAATTGTTTAAATCATTTTTTTAAACTTATTTTGGACTCAAGAAAAAAGTTAGACTCCTCAATTTTTAGGGACTCCTTATTTAAATTTTTAACAACCCCTATAAGGTTATCTCTCTCCCCCTCAATGTGTGCAAACTTATCCCTTAGAGTCTTCTCACGTGCTGTAAATTCATTAATCAAAACATTTTCTTCAACGGCCCAAACCCTAGAATTCTTCAAGTCCTCTAACTCTTTCTCTAAAATAAGGACTCTATTATCACTCTCTTCCTTAGACACTTTCAAAGATTTAAAGTTATCATATAAAGTAACCAAATTCTCACAAATGATATCTCTTTGAGTTTGAAATGTTTGCAAATATTCAATCATATGTTCAAAATGAGAATTTTATTTTTTAAGAATTTCAATTTGTTTTGCAAGCTTCAAAATCAAAAGATTTAATTCATCAAAACTTAGGGAATGCATCGAGAGAAAATAAAACCAAGAGTGAGACACAAATAATCTCCAAAAAAGCACAAAAATAAGGATCTACACAATAATTAAGTACAATCCGCACTGATACCAATTTGTAGGGGTCCCTTTTTCAATGTATGCTTTGGGTGAAAATAATTATTTTTTTCCAATTTTAATTAGCACCAATTTTGTGAACCATATTTTATTTAGCCCAATTTTATCTTATTAATCCTAAACATGCATATAGGTGATATTAAGCAAGACAAAGTAAATAGAGTCCGCAAAACACACAATGCCGATTTACGAGGAAACCACTAAGGGAAAAAACATTCGATGGCCCAAGAGAGACAATAACTATGATACGGTTTTAGAAAGTACAAACATTAGACTTACTCAATGAATAAATCATCATAATTCTTGAATCTCTTCAATGCTTCAACCGCTCCTCCACAGTGCAACGCATGAGTCCACCTATGACAGATCCATAACACATAAGTCCACGTGCACCTCGGTATCCACCGATACAGCTTTGGCAACCATCCATCGCTTGTTCACCGCAAATCTCGATGAAACTAATGTTCAAGAAAGATGAAAAAACACCAAATGGTGCTAAACAAAGATCTCTATAGCATATGTATATGAAAGATCGGATCTTGAAACACAAAGGATGTTTTTAACTTTGGAAACCTTTGTAAACAAGTGCAAAAAAACGTAACTATTACGTCATGTAATTTTGGTTCTGCACACCTTGAAATTCAGAGAAAAAATCGCCTGGACCGTCGTTAGAACGAGAGTGGCCTTTCGTTGAACAAATCTACACATCTCGTTTAAACGAGATACGCATGTTGTTAAAACGCCTAGCGGATGTTGTTTGAATGACGATAAATGTCGTTTGATCTTTAAGGGAAATATCTAAATGATTCTAAAATGTATTTTTCTCAGAATAAACGAACGTATCTTCAAAAGCATGAATTTAAAATATTTTAATATCATTTTTAAACAAAATAACATCCTTAAAATATTTTTTGAGTTCTATAAATATTATGCATTAATACCTGAGAGTATCTCGGAATGTAATATGATAGGAAGATGTGAAATGTGCACCAATAAACAGGGAATGATCTATCCTTGAAGCTTGGCCGCTACGTCTTCAACACAACGTTATATTCTTAATAGGGATCGTGACTCGAAATACAATCCTATGACTTAAACTTTGTTTTGTCCAGAATTAAGTCAATTACATACAAATTGACACTTGGAAATTTGTCCTTACATCATTGATAAGTCTAAAATTCACAAATTTATTGAGGATGTTGAATATGAATCATAATGTATGACCAATCGCGTAAAGTCGCAAGTTCGAGAGTTGGAGTGTTATACCCCGCCCAATTAAATATCGGGTGATCAGTCCTTTATAAAATTTATAACAGAATGTCCGGTTGGTTCATTCTTAGAATCATTATCGAAAACTTAAATCCAATTAATTACCTAACATTTAATTAAGCTACTAGTGTCAAAACATTTCCCAATTTAATTTGAAACCAATTAATTCAATTAATTTCGAAACATTGAATTATAAACCACACACACGAAATGAATGCTAATTGAATTAAATACTGAATAATTAAGACTGGATAAAACCTTCCAGTTCAAAGTCACAAACAAAACAAAAATAAATACTCAATCCAACAGAAAATAACTACAAAGGAATTGAGTACAGTCCCTCTATTGAGGATGGGAGACACACGCCCGAAATGAAGTATCTGAACTAGGAACTGAATAAAATGAGAGAAGCGTCTAATCTCAATGACCCGGAACTTCCACACCAGCTACAGCTCGGCAAACCATCCAAGAATCTAGAACCGGTGTCCCTTTGGCTTGGATACACTTGCCTTTCGGAACTATGGTTGGCCTCCACGGCCCTGATTGACTTCATCGTCACTTTGTAGGAAGTTAATCAACTTAAAATCCTCTAACTGTGTTTCCTATTGGGTATACTCTCATGTGGGGTTTCACTAACACCGTTAAATTCAGTTTCTGCTCTTCAGTAGATTCTTTAACCCTATTTACTCCCTTTTTTTGGAAGTGTTAACACTATCTTACTAATGCATGACCTTGATGACCTCGGCACTTGTCAGCCTAGCCATATTTCTCATTCATACTGTCATTATACTCCCGGGTCCTTTATCAACTATAAACCCTCTAGATAATTTATGCCCCTCTGCCGGGTATGAAGTTCATTATGCAATTTAATCTTTCTCTCATGATCGGTTCCTATCTTACCCATTTTGCTAAACATCAAAATTTCACTTTCATTTTGTTACCACATCTAATGGAAGACCTCACGGTCAAATCGTACCCAAATTTCTCTCTAAATTTCAAACATACTTCTTTATATATGGTGATTGTCTCTAATCACTACATGATGCTCCTAAGAGCTATAACCTTTAACTCCACATTTAATTCTGAGGGTCATCACACCCCACTCTACACCACTGCC
Organism: Sambucus nigra; assembly: GCA_949130495.1. Lineage (NCBI taxonomy): Eukaryota > Viridiplantae > Streptophyta > Magnoliopsida > Dipsacales > Adoxaceae > Sambucus > Sambucus nigra. Next base: position 486,038,489 of record OX422220.1, on the reverse strand, counting down.
TTCGAATTTTCTACTTCCCTTAGTCTGTTACACTTTCTCATTTTCTTCTCCGCATCTTCACCGATGGGTTTTCAAAAGAGTCCCTCTGATTTCTCCCTTATCGACTATGTTAGGTGGTCCTGAAATCACTCCACCATTGAAAAACCCAAATAGGTTAGGTGTGTGATAATTGATTAAATTAATTCGCAAGATTCCAATAAACCCTTATCTAATTAGAGTCTACTTTTAAACTAACTAAAATCAGCCCTTAAACATGCATCTAAATCAACCCAACAAATATAAAGCATGCGACACAAAGTTAAGGAAAAAATTCCCGAAGGGCAAAACCTTTTATTTCTAGAACTTTGAATAATTTACAAGACCATTAACTTACATACAACCTGATAATCGCCAACAAGTGTAACGCACGGTGTCTTCAGCAAACCTTAAAAGCAACGGCTAGAAACAGTGTCGGCTGGAATCTCCCGCAGGAACTCCAGGTGGTCAGTAATGAAGAAGGGAGATGGCTTCTTCATAAAGGTTGAACAATAACAAAGCTTGTGTTCTAGGGTTCCAAAAGATTCACAAAAATAATTGGGATTTTTGTGTGTGAATCAAAAAGAGTCTCGGGACTCAAAACGGTGAAGACTTAGAGTATTTAGGACTCTGAAAATCGTCTTGAAAAGTATTAGAAAAACAACTCCCCGAAGGTGGTTTAAATAAGAAAACTTTGAGCCTAAAAAATCTCGAACAGATCTGGCCGAATTTATCCCAAGCGGACCGGTCCGGCTTGGGGGCGGATCGGTCCGACCTCGGACCGGTTCTTTTAAATTTTGGCAGCATCGGTTCGCAAGCTGTCCGAGGTGTACTGGACCTTGAGCAAGGCGGATTGGTCCGGTAGGTAGGCGGACCGGTACGGAGGTGGATCGGTCTGGTAGGGAGGCGGACCGGTCCAAATTCCCAAAAAAATAAAAGACTTTTTAAAAGCCTCATTTTGCTTGAAAAAACTTGCTTCTTATTTTTTATAAAAAATCATTTTATAAAAATTTCCCAATACTAAATATGAACTTTAAGGAACTTAAAAAAAAAACTTTACCAAGTTCATTCTCGCAGAGGCTATGATGTTGAAGACACTTTGATATTTGGATCCGTTGATGTAGATGCGATCTTGAGTTTCTTCAATGGTGTGACGACGTATGACATACAAATTGATAATGGACAAAAATATCCTTATAAATCTCCCCCTATGTCTATGCCGGTACATACATAAAAAATATCCGAATCATCAACTAATGACCTATACAAATCTACCCTCCCATGAACCCTAAAGATGGAAAGATACAAATGTTTAAATCTTCATCGTTTGTTCTTCAATCTTCAACAATCATCAAATCTCAAAGATTTTCTCATCAGTGTGTGCAACATATTGATATTCAATCTTCATACATACACACATGAGACAAAGCAAATACCACGTGACATATCGAGTTTGAAATGAGATAAACATGGATACCAATATATGATAAAAACATAAGCTACATCTCAAAAACTCCTCCAAAATTCAAACTCCCCCATAATATGATAATTCTTTCTCCCCCTTTTTATGATGTCCTCAAATATACACATGAGAAGAATGAATCAAATAAGCACAATCGGGGTGTCACGGTACACAAAACAGGGCATCAAACAATATGGTAAACGTGCTCTTGCAAGGAGATGCTCAAATAAATCTTCACAAACTATTTTTGAATTTTTCAAATTTTTTGTACAAAATAAGATACCAATTTGAACAAATATGATACAAAAATCACACCATGGATTTAGACTAAAACAACCAAGTCATGGAAATGGAATGAATGGGTGTGAACACATTCGATAGGTAAATCAACTCAATCAATCATATGTGCACGATGCATATGTGTACCCCTAACGAATGAAAAAGTATCCTTAGGTGTAAAAATTTTTGTTGAATTTAGATGACATCGGCTTATAAAAATCAACAAATCAAAGTCAAAATGATTTCCACCCCAATAACGTCCAAAACTATTTAGTGCCGTTTCGAGAACTTTTCAAAGGATGTGCAAACCCATTGATATATCCATCCAAAACTTCCTCATATATAATAATGTAATTCTTTATATCTAAAGAGGTACTAAATTCTCAACTTAGAGAAAACCTATTGGCCCAAATTTTTGGCATATTTCATCTTTTTATTGCCTTAATTTTTTGTGTGGGCTCTTTTCAAACGGTGGCTTTCATGACGTGATTATTATTCACTCGCAGCCCTTTCCCGTGTTCACTCATCATTTTTTCAAACTAAACAGTAAATTCCTCACGGGCAATGGTTTTTACATGCACTACTTTTATTATTCTCGTATTATTGCACTTGGTTCATTTTAAGGACAGGATTGAGATGAAAACACCCAACCAACATGTGATAAGTCAAGAAAAATAATCAAACAAATCCGTGCATGTGTGCAATAAAGGAAACTATGAGTCAAACATGTAGGAAGCAACACTTAATTACATCTTAATGACTCCAAACATTCTAAAGCACATGGATGAATTGACCTATTGTCTCAAAACACTATCAAATAGTCACATGAAAATAATGGAATGATGTTGTGACTCAGTCATCCTAAGTTTCCATCCATAAACGGTGCAAACAAAATACAAAAAATATTTTTGGATTTTCTCAAAATTTTATCAAAATAAAATCTTTTTGTATTTTTCAATTTTTTTTTCAAAAAAGAAAAAAATATAAAAAAATTATACATACTAGTAATAGGCGAACAATGACATCATGAAAAACACCCTATGCTAGTAAACTAGTCAAACCTCAATCATTGGGTGCGGAGGGGTTTTCCAAAGGTGGTGACAACTTATGAAAAACCTCCATCAAACTTGTGAAGTTTTGACCAAAAACTTAACTTGCTCACCTAAATGTACAACCTCTTTCATGTATTCTCCGGGAGCATGTAAAGTATCATGTGTGGGTGCATGTGTGCCAGAATCACGTGTAAAAGAAAAACGTGACACATACCCCAACTTAAAGCAAAATTCCCTAAGGTGTCCTCTCCTTTTGCAATGTGAGTAAACATAAATAGGCCTAGGTACGCCTCTCTCAAAAACTCTAGGACGCACTCTCCTAATAGGAATGGGATGCCTAGGTTGATTAGGGTGAGACTTACGTGAATCTAACACTAAAGTGGGGACGCGCCCATGTCGAGAGTTAGTAATTATATAATTAATCCGGAAATTAATTATATTATAATTATTAACGTGACGAGAGTTAGTAATTATATGAAATTTGTTGAATATATTACTAATGAGCAAGTAATATATAATATTGGTTATATTGAATGTCATGAGTGAATTAAATGACAATTTTGGAAATTTGAGTTGGGACGCGCCCGTGTCGCGTCGGGACTAATTAATGATAAATAAAAGTGAATATTTTATAAATTGTTCGTATGGTCATTTTGAGTGCGCCAACGCATTCGAAAGGGTCGAGATAGTCAGTAAAGTGTACCCGGGGGTTTGATTTGGGTCTCGGGGCGTTTTTAGGCCTAATTAGTAACCCGGGAGGGCATTTTAGTCATTTTGGATTTTTGGGTGATTAAACCCACGAAAATTTGTAACCTATATCAGCCGTTTAGGTTAGTCACTTAGGGTTAGAACACTCAAAAACCTAGAACAGCCATTGGAGAAGAGAGGAGAGAGCTCTCAAGGCATCCCAAGGCTCAAAACTCAACCGTTTGCACCGCCGTCACCGCCAACGCGTAGATCGCGAGACGGGGAACGCAACCACACCAAAATCAGCCACAAACCAGACTTCTGAAAATCCGAGGCAAGTGTTTATCTTGCTTATTTTGTTGATGCATCTTTCATATTAGTTTAGGAGTAATTAGAAAGAGTTTTTATGGAAGAAAACCAAAGATATGAGATAGGAATCGCATGTAGTGATGGATAAACTGTTATTCTGGAAATACCTTAATATGTAGAGGGTTAAACCACGAATTTTGATTATGTATTAGATGGAAATTTTGGGAAAAACAGATTAGAATAATGATTAAGAAATTTATAGGGTTCTTGATAATTTTATAGATCTTGGGCTGTTAATCCATGATTAAATGACAGAAATCCACATGCTTTACGTTGAAAATACCTAATATGATGATATAAGGTTAGTAGTATCAATTCTGGGACGATTGGGATTAGAAAATAAAGAAATTGTTGAAGTTAGGAGATGAAACCCGTAACTGCAGAATTTCAGATTCCGCAGACCTGCTTGATCGATCGATCGAGCCAAGAGCTTCGATCGATCGAGCCCCAGACCTCGATCGATCGACCCTTCCTGGCAGACTTCTATTTCCCTTATTAAATTAGTTAAATTCAATTTATTGTGAAATAATTCTTGGGCATACTTAATAAAATGTTTTGGGAGATATGGAAGACCAGTAGGACATATGAATAATGTTGGGACCTTTAATGATGGGCGAGAATTGTATTTTTGGGATAATTACTTAAAGGTCAATGGATTTATGTATTAAAGGAAAAGATGCGTGAGAGAGTTATGTTGGAATATGAAAAGGACACTTACTGAATTTTATACTTGGGAGGATAGAGTCCACGAGTGTCATGTAATAAGTGGGAAAATCCTTCGAGTTAAGGTTAGAGACAAACCCTTATACGTAATACTAATAATGTGAAAATTAAGGATAAATGTTGTAATTATGGGTGTTGAGAGGAACCTATATTAATATGATAAAAGTGGTATATTTATATGATTGTGTATGCATATATTATATACATGTGAAAACCATGCCCGTGCTACTTGCTATGCCTGAGGTTACCGCGCTGGGACGATCTTATCCTGTGTTGCCTTATGGGGGATATTGATTCGTACCCTAGGAGATAGATATCCTTGGTACAGGCTATCGAATCGATAGTTCAGACGGTCCTAAGAGATGTGAGGGTATGTACTGACCTCTTAGAGACTTGGAATCTATGCTTCGCCTCGATATTGTTTGTGTATATGTTGATACAGTTCGAGAGTGATTCCGAACTTGTATTTCCCTTAGTGTGAGCGATACGGGGATTGGATAGCAGAGTATGCCCGCACCATAGTTCTTATGTGGGGTGCTGTTAGAATATATATATATTGTACGAGTATTTAATATATATATGAAAGCTGGGAAATTGAAACTGTTTACTATGTTATGGCATGTGAGAAATGAATCTTGACCATAAATTGGAAATACTTGTTTGAAAAGTATAATATGTCATTGGGAAACTTTATAAATCAATGAAGCTAAAACGAGAGTTGTGTTACTAATTGGAAGTATTCTTTTTAAACAATTATATTGTTCGGTTTTGAAATCTTACGGGTAATCTAAGATAAGTAAAATCATTGGGAAGATTAGTGCGATAAATGACAGTATAAACCGTTGGGAAGGTTAGTATGATAGGCGTGCACATTAGAAGAGAGGTGAGAATTTCTCAAGAGAGTGTCGCTCTAATATGTTGTTGCATTGGCCTGTATCAATTTAAATACTTGCTAAACGAATTTTAAATCATATACACTATCGGGCTCTGACCCGTTTCTATTTCTCTTTCTCTCTTATATATATATGTATATATTACAGGTGCCCAGCCACAGGGGCGTCTTGCTTAGGATCTCTTGGAAGATACGTGCTGCAGCTTAGGTGGGAGTTGCAGGCCACTTGATTAGGCGATTTCATTTTCTTGATTCCATTCCTATCATTCTCAGACATTGGGGCATGTGTCGCCCTTTCCACTATTTATCTGTTTTTTTGGGACATTTGTATTTCAGTTATCTCTAGTACTGTTACTATGGGATTTATTCAGTATGGATGTGTTACTTTAAATTTTGCATGTTGAGATTCGATTGACGAATGTTTTAAATTAATTGGATTATGTTCCAAGATTATTGTGGTGTGATTCTAATTTATTGAATGTTGTTAATAAATAAATAAATTTTCATTAAATAAAATTTGGATAGTAATGTTTAAAAATGGTTTTGACACTTAGCTTAATTAATTAGGGTGTTAAATTGGAAAATTTTATTTTCGACAGTGATGCTGAGAATGAACCAACTGTTCACCTTGATTTAATTTAATAAAGGAGTGATCGCCTGGTATTTAATTAGGCGGGGTGTCATAGGTGGTATCAGAGCATCAGGTTCTAGTGTCCATAGGATCTGTACGGCTTATTTCGCATTGAGCTTAACGTTATTGCTATAGAGCCCTATTTATAGGATTGTTGTACTCTTATTTTTACGTTTACGTCTTCAGCAATTTGAGATTTGATAATGACTCTAGACTAATAAACTTCTTCATGTTTCAGATGCCTCCAAGATGTGCACCGAAAGATAGGCGTTCCCAGGCCGAGCAGCCAGCAGCCCCGGCACAAGGCACTATGAATGCAAACGAGGTAGCCGCTATTGTTGCTCAGGCGGTGAATGCCGCACTAGCGGTGGTTCAGCAGGCTCCACCCCAGGTCCAGGCAGTGGAGCCAGTACCATCACAACTCCCATCTGCATGGGAGAGGGTTAGGGATTCTTTTAAGAAAGCTCATCCCCCTGAGTTCTCTGGTAGCTCCGATATTGTCACAGTCAGCCAATGGAAGAAAGACATCCAGCGGCATCTCCGTATGTATGAGTGCACCGACTTGCAAAAGCAATTATTGGCTTCCTTTAAGCTGGTGGGGGCCACATTGCAGTGGTGGGAGTCCACTACCACATTGGAGGAGAGGGACACGATCCCGATTCAGACATTTTGGGAGCGGTTTGACCGCAAGTATTTTTCACCCGCCGTGCAGACTGAGATGAGGTGGAGATTGCTGAATTTGAAACAGGAGAACTCTACCGTAGCCGTGTATGAGGAGGAGTTCACGAGACTTCTCACCATCGTGCCAGATGAGGCACCCACTGAGAGCAAGAAGATTATGTTGTTTGTCGACGGGTTATCTTGGAGGATCCGTCAGCACCTTATAGGGAATTTGTCCCTGAGTACTTTCACTGATGTACTCAATGCTGCGTTACTACATTGCCAGGATCACCGTTTCCATATTCAGGGAAGCAAGAGAGCAGGAGAGTCCAACCAGCAGGGCAGGTTCGTGGGTAATAGTGCCAGTGGGGCACCATCTCATGGACAGACTCGTCAGCATGAGCAGAGTTCCCATCAGGGGGACCCTACTAAGCGATTCCGTTCAGGTGATTCTAGGAAGGGATATGGGGGTTATAGGCAGGGCCAGCCTAATCATCATGGCTAGCAAGGCCAACACCGATAGCAGGGCCAACAATCTGCTAATTAGGGCCAACAGGGCCAGTGGCGGAGAGGTAACGGCCAGCAGGGCCGTGGTCAGTAGGGTCAGAAGGGAGGTAACTTTAGAGGCCGATGTTTTGGGTGTGGTAAGCACGACCATAGACGTGAGGATTGTCCGGAGGGTAATAGGGCCCCACAGCAGCAGGGTGCCCGTAATGAGCCACAGAGGTCTCTTTTTCCACCTGCCCTCCCAGCTCCAGCCCGGGTGCCAACCCTACCAGCCATTCCAGCAGCTCCAGTGCAGTAGGGACAGTTACAGTATGGACGTGTCTATAACGTCCACCAGGCAGCAGCTCCACAGGCACCACCCACGATTGAGGGTATGTTTCCTATCCATGGTACTATGGGTCGGGTTTTGTTTGATACTGGGGCAACACATTGTTTTATGGCTACACTTTTTGCGAAGGCCATAGGGTTGTTAGCCACAACAGAGAGCACAGTGACGTGTGTAGACTCACCACTGGGGAGTGGGTCACTTATTTTCTTTATATGCCGGGGAGTGGGGGTAGATATTGGTAGCTTGGTATTACCTGCAGACATGTTAGTCTTAGATATGCATGAGCACGATGTTATTATTGGTATGGATTGGCTCGCAGCTTATAGAGCCATGATTGATTGCTTCGGTGGGAGCATTGTTTTTGCCATTCTGGGGCAAGAGATGTTTGTAGTGGCGATGCCTCGCCCAGAGGGAGGTTCGACCGCTCATTTGTATTACATAGAGGAGGATACCTCTAAGGATGTTGTGATTCCGTTAGACTCGATTCCCGTTGTCAGTGAGTATTCCGATGTGTTTCAGGAGATACCGGGCCTACCCCCAGTCGAGAGATAGACTTTGTCATATATTTATTGCCAGATACGAGACCTATAGCACGCGTACCGTACCGTATGGCTCCGGCAGAGATGCGAGAGCTACGAGATCAGATAGAGCAGCTGTTAGGTCAGGGTTTCATTCGCAGGAGTAACTCACCTTGGGGCGCTCCAGTATTATTTGTAAAGAAAAGAGATGGTTCACTTAGGTTATGTGTGGACTACCGGGAGTTGAACAAGGTCACGATACGGAATAAGTATCCGTTGCCTCGAATCGATGATCTGTTCGACCAGTTGAGGGGAGCAACTTTCTTTTTGAAGATAGATCTGAGGTCGGGGTACCATCAGTTACGTATTAGGGAGCAGGATGTTTCAAAGACTGCTTTCTTGATGAGATATGGGTCTTATGAGTTCAGGGTGATGCCATACGGACTCATAAATGCTCCATCCGTTTTCATGGACTTGATGAACCGAGTATTCAGAGAGTTTTTGGATAAGTTTGTCATCGTTTTCATAGATGACATTTTGATATATTCACACTCCGAGGAGGAGCATGCCGAGCACTTGAGGCAGGTTCTTCAGACCCTACGAGAGCATCAGTTGTATGCTAAGTACGAGAAGTACGGATTCTAGTTGCGAGAGGTACAGTTCTTGGGGCATGTTGTTTCTGAGTAGGGGATAGCAGTTGACCCAAGTAAAGTGTTAGCGGTAAAGGAGTGGGGACATCCCACGACACCGACGGAAGTGTGTAGTTTCTTGGGATTAGCTGGATACTACAGGAGATTCATTCGTGGATTCTATGGTTTCCTTTCGACAAACCATCCAAGAATCTAGAACCGGTGTCCCTTTGGCTTGGCTACACTTGCCTTTCGGAACTATGGTTGGCCTCCACGGCCCTGATGACTTCATCGTCACTTTGTAGGAAGTTAATCAACTTAAAATCCTCTAACCGTGTTTCCTATTGGGTATACTCTCATGTGGGGTTTCACTAACACCGTTAAATTCAGTTTCTGCTCTTCAGTAGATTCTTTAACCCTATTTACTCCCTTTTTTTGGAAGTGTTAACACTATCTTACTAACGCATGACCTTGACGACCTCGGCACTTGTCAGCCTAGCCATATTTCCCATTCATACTGTCATTATACTCCCGGGTCCTTTATCAACTATAAACCCTCTAGATAATTTATGACCATCTGCCGGGTATGAAGTTCATTATGCAATTTAATCTTTCTCTCACGATCGGTTCCTATCTTACCCATTGTGCTAAACATCAAAATTTCACTTTCATTTTGTTACCACATCGAATGGAAGACCTCACGGTCAAATCGTACCCAAATTTCTCTCTAAATTTCAAACATACTTCTTTATATATGGTGATTGTCTCTAATCACTGCATGATGCTCCTAAGAGCTATAACCTTTAACTCCAAATTTAATATCACACCCCACTCTACACCATTGCCTTCGAATTTTCCACTTCCCTTGGTCTGTTACACTTTCTCATTTTCTTCTCCGCATCTTCACCGATGGATTTTCAAAAGAGTCCCTCTGATTTCCCCCTTATCGACTATGTTAGGTGGTCCTGAAATCACTCCACCATTAAAAAACCCAAATAGGTTAGGTGTGTGATAATTGATTAAATTAATTCGCAAGATTCCAATAAACCCTTATCTAATTAGAGTCTACTTTTAAACTAACTAAAATCAGCCCTTAAACATGCATTTAAATCAACCCAACAAATATAAAGCATGCGACACAAAGTTAAGGAAAAAATCCGCGAAGGGCAAAACCTTTTATTTCTAGAACTTTGAATAATTTACAAGACCATTGACTTAACATACAACCTGATAATCGCCAACAAGTGTAACGCACGGTGTCTTCAGCAAACCTTCAAAGCAACGGCTAGAAATAGTGTCGGCTGGAATCTCCTGCAGGAACTCCAGGTGGTCAGCAATGAAGAAGGGAGACGAATTCTTCACAAGGGTTGAAAAATAAAAAAGCTTGTGTTCTAGGGTTCCAAAAGATTCACAAAAGTAATTGGGATTTTTGTGTGTGAATCAAAAAGAGTCTTGGGACTCAAAAAGGTGAAGACTTAGAGTATTTAGGACTCTGAAAATCGTCTTGAAAAGTCATAGAAAAATAACTCCCCGAAGGTGGTTTAAATAAGAAAACTTTGAGCCTAAAAAATCTCGAACAGATCTGGCCGAATTTATCCCAGGCGGACCGGTCCGGCTTGGGGGCGGATCGGTCCGACCTCAGACCGGTTCTTTTAAATTTTGGCAGCATCGGTTTGCAAGCAGTCCGGGGTGTACTGGACCTTGAGCAAGGCGGATCGGTCCGGTTGGTAGGCGGACCGGTCCGGAGGCGGATCGGTCCGGTAGGGAGGCGGACCGATCCGAATTCCCAAAAAAATAAAAGACTTTTTAAAAGCCTCATTTTGCTTGAAAAAACTTGCTTCTTATTTTTTATAAAAAATCATTTTATAAAAATTTCCCAATACTAAATATGAACTTTAAGGAACTTAAAAACAAAACTTTACCAAGTTCATTCTCGCAGAGGCTATGATGTTGAAGACACTTTGATATTCGGATCCGTTGATGTAGATGCGATCTTGAGTTTCTTCAACGGTGTGACGGCGTATGACATACAAATTGATAATGGACAAAAATATCCTTACAAATCTCCCCCTATGTCTATGCCGGTACATACATAAAAAATATTCGAATCATCAACTAATGACCTATACAAATCTACCCTCCCATGAACCCTAAAGATGGAAAGATACAAATGTTTAAATCTTCTTCGTTTGTTCTTCAATCTTCAACAATCATCAAATCTCAAAGCTTTTCTCATCAGGGTGTGCAACATATTGATCTTCAATCTTCATACATACACTTATGAGACAAAGCAAATACCACGTGACATATCTAGTTTGAAATGAGATAAACATGGATACCAATATATGATAAAAACATAAGCTACATCTCAAAAACTCCCCCAAAATTCAAACTCCCCCATAATATGATAATTCTTTCTCCCCCTTTTTATGATGTCCTCAAATTGACAAATGAGAAGAATGAATCAAATAAGCACAATCGGGGTGTCACGGTACACAAAACAGGGCATCAAACAATATGGTAAACGTGCTCTTGCAAGAAGATGCTCAAATAAATCTTCACAAACTATTTTTGAATTTTTCAAATTTTTTGTACAAAAATAAGATACCAATTTGAACAAATATGATATAAAAATCACACCATGGATTTAGACTAAAACAACCAAGTCATGGAAATGGAATGAATGGGTGTGAACACATTCGATAGGTAAATCAACTCAATCAATCATATGTGCACGATGCATATGTGTACCCCTAACGAATGAAAAAGTATCCTTAGGTGTAAAAAAATTTGTTGAATTTAGATGACATCGTCTTATGAAAATCAACAAATCAAAGTCAAAATGATTTCCACCCCAATAACGTCCAAAACTATTTAGTGCCGTTTCGAGAACTTTTCAAAGGATGTGCAAACCCATTGATATATCCATCCAAAACTCCCTCATATATAATAATATAATTCTTTATATCTAAAGAGGTACTAAATTCTCAACTTAGAGAAAACCTATTGGCCCAAATTTTTGGCATATTTCATCTTTTTATTGCCTTAATTTTTTGTGTGGGCTCTTTTCAAACGGTGGCTTTCACGACGTGATTATTATTCACTCGCAGCCCTTTCCCGTGTTCACTCATCATTTTTTCAAACTAAACAGTAAATTCCTCACGGGTAATGGTTTTTACATGCACTACTTTTATTATTCTCGTATTATTGCACTTGGTTCGTTTTAAGGACAGGATTGAGATGAAAACACCCAACCAACATGTGATAAGTGAAGAACAATAATCAAACAAATCCGTGCATGTGCGCAATAAAGGAAACTATGAGTCAAACATGTAGGAAGCAACACTTAATTATATCTTAATGACTCCAAACATTATAAAGCACATGGATGAATTGACCTATTGTCTCAAAACACTATCAAATAGTCACATGAAAATAATGGAATGATGTTGTGACTCGGTCATCCTAAGTTTCCATCCATAAACGGTGCAAACAAAATACAAAAAATCTTTTTGGATTTTCTCAAAATTTTATCAAAATAAAATATTTTTGTAATTTTCAAATTTTTTTCAAAAAGGAATAAAATATACAAAAATGATACATACTAGCAATAGGCGAACAATGACATCATGAAAAACACCCTATGCTAGTAAACAAGTCAAACCTCAATCATTGGGTGCAGAGGGGTTTTCCAAAGGTGGTGACAACTTATGAAAAACCTCCATCAAATCTTGTGAAGTTTTGACCAAAAAACTTAACTTGCTCACCTAGATGTGCAAACTCTTTCATGTAGTCTCCGGGAGCATGTAAAGTATCATGTGTGGGTGCATGTGTGCCAGAAACACGTTGATGTAGATGCGATTTTGAGTTTCTTCAATGGTGTGACGACGTATGACATACAAATTGATAATGGACAAAAATATCCTTACAACCACCATTATCTACGACTGTGTCCTGGGAACCCACAGTTCCCGAGTGACGATTTTACTATCTCTTGATTAAGTAATCCTCATGGTGATTTTTGTCCCGATCACTCTATGTCTTCTGTTGAGCTTCTTCTCCTGCAGTTCTTCTTACGGCCTTCGCTGGTCATCCTAAAATGTTTGGTGTTCGAATCATATAGAATTTCGTATAATGATTCACATCCATTATAATTCGTAGCAGGAGAACGTAAGTCGCATACGTAAGGGAACACAACAACCCTATCATAAGGCTCTACATTAAAGAACGATGCGCTGAAACGTAATAAGCCGCACAGATCCTAAGGACAATAGAACTTGATGCTCTGATACCACCTGTTACACCCCGCCCAATTAAATATCGGGTGATCAGTCCTTTACAAAATTTATAACAAAATGTCCGGTTGGTTCATTCTTAGCATCACTGTCGAAAACTTAAATCCAATTAATTACCTAACATTTAATTAAGCTAGTGTCAAAACATTTCCCAATTTAATTTGAAACCAATTAATTCAATTAATTTCTGAACATCGAATTATGAACCACACACAAGAAATGAATGCCGATTGAATTAAATACTGAATAATTAAGACTGGATAAAACCTTCCAGTTCAAAGTCACAAACAAAACCAAAATAAATACTCAATCCAACAGAAAAGAACTACAAAGGAATTGAGTACAATCCCACTACTAAGGATGGGCGACACATGCCCGAAATGAATTATCTAAACTAGGAACTGATTAAAATGAGAGAAGCGTGTAATCTCAATGACCCGCAACTTTCATAAAGCTGCAGCTCGGCAAACCATCCAAGTATCTAGAACCAATGTCCCAGTGGCTTGGCACCTGTACTAATACATATATATATATATATATATATATATAGCAAAAGAGAGAAGAAATAAAAGAAAGGGGTTAGTGCCCGAGGTGTAATAAAAATGATTTAGCAAGTATTTAAAACTGGTTCTTAAAACAAGTCTTATACGCATGTTAGTTATCGAACTCTCACATGAGTTTCTCACCTCTCATCTATTGTGCACGTCTAACGTATATCTAATCTCTCCTAGTTATACCACCCAGTCTAAATAGTCAGAAACCATACTACTACGAACTATGCTCACTAGTAGTATTCCCGTATCTCCCATACAATACGCTATTAAAATAGTTTATCTCACATACTAAGTTTCATTATTCACCGTTTTAATAGTTAATCTTTTATATAATAAGATTACTTCATTTCTCATTTCCATTTTTATCTACTAGTCTCACAAAGTAGAAAGTTCACCCAAGTACACTCATACATATATATAGTTTCATGATACTTATATATAATCTTTCACCCTTAGGTTAAGACCACTTGGTGCAATGTAAGGATTATTACTATTATTCCCAAGTCTAGTAATTTCACACAGTAGAAATATTCACAAGTTCATATATATATATAATCCTGCACCCCCGGGCTAAGACCCATTAGTGCACCTATCAAGATTAATCCAGCACCCCCGGGTTATCACCCATTAGTGCACCTATCAAGATAATTCTGCATCCCCGGGTTAGCACCCATTAATGCACCTATCAATAAATTCCTGCATCCCCGGGTTAGCACCTATCAATAATAATCCATCACCCCCGGGTTATCACCCATTAGTGCACCTAACAGTAATCATCCTTGTACCCCCGGGTTATCACCCATTAGTACACTTAACGATAGAGTTTCTGCACCCCCGAGTTATCACTCATTAGTGCATTTAACTATAAGATTCTTGCACCCTCGGGTTATCACCCATTAGTGCTCTTAGCAATAATACCGCATAATAGGCATGCACACGTCCTATTAAAATTTATAGGTATTTCCCCAACCTACATATATACTGCTCATATGTATTTTAATCTCATCACTACGTATAGTATAAATATTTAGATTACTATCTCTCTTGTAATCTCCAAGGTACATTCTCTCCATACCGAAATAATTAAAGTATTAAGCCTCACATACTTTTCTTGAAATCCTTTCTTGCTTAAGTTTATTATCGGGCACTTTCTCTCACTCCAAGAAACCGCTAAACCCAAATTTGGACTCAAAGAAAATTCCCAAAAATTCCCTCTCTCGCTCAAACCAGAAGGGTTATCACTTGAACCAGAAATAGATATCGCTCGAACGAGAATGAGGTGTCGTGCGAATGACTTCCACATGTCATTAGAATGACTTCACGCGAGATCCCCATCTCGAACGAACGACTTCGCGCGAGATCGCGCGAGATGTCACTGTTCGTCTTCTTTCCCAGAATTCTACGTTTTTCCACCATTTATGAACCTAGAAACCTCTAATATTCAACACCCAACGCCTCATCATCAATACCCATCAACACCTAATAGGTTATAAATCATTCCTAACCTCATAGGATCATTAATTCGTCACAAATCATCATAATTATATAAAATCTCCAAATCAATTCATATGAACCCTAGTTTCTAAATTTTCAATTAAAGAACCTAATTAACCTAGATTCGTTCATCAATATATATTTCAATTTCGTAATTAATCCTCTACACCCATGAAGGAATTTCAACCACTAATTAATCCAGCCCTTAATCATAATTTAAATCTCCAATTTTCACCCAATTAACATGTAAATCATGATTAATTTCACCTATTCTAACATGAGTATGATTATTGCTAAAAGAAAGCAAGTAATAAACACGTGCCTCAAATATGACAGTCTGATCCGTTGGTGATGTTGGTATGGGTGTGTTCCCCTTGTCCCGATCGACACGGTGCTGGTGGTGATTGTGCAAGGTGGTGTTATCTTGGCCCTTTTCTCTTAGAATTAGCTCTCCCTCACACCTCTTATAGCCATTCTTAACTTCCAGTAACTTGTTAACCCTAATGGACTTTCCTTGGCTGATATAATTACTCTTAATTTTCTTCCATTAATTTAGCCCAAAAATACAATTTACCATAATGCCCTCTCGGGGTGACGGTTAGGCCTAAAATCGCCCCGGGACCCAAACTATACACCCGGGTATACTATTTTGACTATCTCGACCCTTCCGAACTCAACGACGCACTCAAAATGACCAAACGAGTTAATAAAAATAAATTCTCTTTTTATTCTATTCAATTAGTCCCGACACGACTCACACACGTGTCAGACTTAAATTACCAAACTGCCGTATTTCTCACTTCCGATAATTTATCAAATGTTATAATTCCGTATTAGATATCACACAGTAATATTCAATAATTATCAACAATAAGTATTAACCCTTGGCACGCTAGTTAATAATTATTTTAATCCGGATTAATAACAAATTAATATCTCGCATTTTAATTTAATTAATCCATCAACAATAATTAATTACATACTTATTCCCATAATAATAATTAATCGCATAATTATTTAAAATTGTAAAAAATACGGGGTGTTACATACTTCCCCCCTTACAACGGAATTTCATCCCGAAATTCAAAAAAAGTATACCAGGTACAGACAACGCTGTAAAAACATTGCGCATCGCATCCTTGCGCTCCTAAGTAAGCTACTCCGTACCACCCATATAGTACGCTACCGAATACCCTTAATAATGAACACTTCACATGAGTTTGTTTTAAGCTCCAGGTTACCCTGTCATGTAGGCTCCAGCCTTTGCCTTACCGTTTAAGTTTCACTACTTACTATATTTTAGATGTTCACTATCTAGCCTTCTACTATTTTCACCTTATTAGATTTATCCTCCTTTCAGATACATACGACTTCGTCTCGTGTCATTCATACAAGTAAATTGGTTGTGCAATATATATTTCACACACAATATATACGATAATATCGATTCTTCTCCGACATTTGTAATCATAACTGGTCACCCACCTATAACTATCAAGTAGGACAACAACAAAGTTTATCGTGCCATACTTCTACTGGCACTCTGCCCGAATGTGAACTTATAGGAGTTATTTGGACACAAACTCCACTAGTGGAAGGTACTACTCTTGTCCTCCCCTAAGATCTCAGGGTCCACATGAAATTTTCTCTCCCGCATCCGATTAGACCGCTTGTCCTTCCCATCCCTTTGTTTGTATTAGGCCCTACTCAATCGCATTTTAGTACCTATAATCTCACCATCTCAGCTACATGAGAAGATCTTTGGGGATAGTCTTCCATTCTCTAGTGGAAGGAGCCCTTACTGGTTTCGAATTGTCCGCCCTTTTTCTCACAGTCAGCCGACCCACTGCAAGACTAACTTTGAAAATTACTCTACATTAAACCCATTACCACTGTTATTTGTATCCTGATACATTTTATACTCTCTTGAATGTACTTCTAATCGTGATACGTGTGACTTTATCGTACCGTGTGACACAAGTCTCTTTTCCCGCTCAAAAATCTCAATTTACTTTGAAACGTAAGTCTCTAACAAATATTACGGAGTAATCTTCGGCTTACCCGACTACATGTTATCGAATTCACAAGATAATCATAATCCACCGTTTGATTCAATTCCCTAGGGCGCCCATACACCCTATGCCTCGCTCATTTTTATACAAATGATATAAAATTTTCTTACTTCAATTCTTGCACACTAGGTATGCTGATGTGGTAGGGGTGTACTCAACCACCCCACTAGTCAAAACTTAATCAATCCTTCATTGGTATCATTTCTCTATTCAGAATGATACTAAGACTAGGAGACTCTATTGGTCTTAAGTTATAAAAGAATTATCAACTCTCAATTATATTCTCCTTTAGGTACAATAACCAACATATAAAACTTATGTACTATCGACCAAACTTCTCTCCAACTCCCGACGTTCGCTAGTTTCATGCATGGGATGTCTCGCAAAGAGAAATCCAAACAAGGAACCCCCCCGATACACTACTATCTAACCTAGCCGGTTGTCGAGGTCCGTGAGGCCTTTAATACATACTATGTACTTTCCCATAATCTCCCTATGTTGACATAAGAGTTTGCTCGGTCACTCTCATGTCTCTAAACATAACATAAAGCATGGCGCTTTTACTATCCCAGGTACTCAGCGCTATATATATATATATATATATATATATATATATATATATATATATATATATATATATATATATATATATATAGCGAGCTCTATCTCTCTGCTCAAAGAAGAAAACAATGCATCCAGAGTCTCCTCAGTAAAATAAATTCCTACGCACCGGAATCACATATAACTAGACAACATACTCCTTGAGGTCTATAATGCCATGAAAGTTTTCATATATTCATATATCTATGCCCAACCCTATTTCAGGTGGCGCTGCACAAGATAAAGATTTCTCCTCCCGGAGTATCCTTACGACAGTCATATCACTACATTTTACTATTGTTTAACCATACGGTAATTAATCACTACATATTAACATAATAAACTCTACTAATGCTGACTCAATGCAGTAGTAAATTATAACAACAAAACATATTCTTAGGGTCCACCCGGTTCATCACGGGCAATCATCAAAATGCCCTGCTAACAACGAGAAATATGTTTGTAACAAGACTGTTAAAACTAACGTTCCCGCTAAACTCGACCCGCACGCGAAGTTTAGGGTTTCCAATTTACATAAAAGTTGTGGCACACCCATGTCACTAGAATCTATCCTTTACTCACAAGGAAGAAGCAAAACCTCACCAGTCTCGCCAAATCACTGGGACTCAGCACGTGGCTGCCATCACAACCCATGAACATCTGCAATCGTCATACATCCTAGGATTTCATCCTATAGTTGTCCTCTCTCATCATGGATAATTTATTCCATCATATGAGTTTCACACCCATTATTGAAACGTTGGCCTAACTCTCTAGGCCTCAATTATAGATTAATTGAACTCCCGTTTACATCCCCGACCCCGTAGACCCTGACATACTATATGCTATTATTAACGAGGACACTACTGGTCCAGCCTGAACCCATCACTCGAGTTATAAATTTCGTTGGCCTAATTCTCTTGACCCCAAATTCTTTCGTTGGAAGTCTCGCTCCTCCAGTTGTTATGACTAAATGGCATGGTTTACCATTTCTAATCCCTTCGATCTCACTTCTCAATTGTGTACACCTTCAATACTTGTAGTTCTACTTCCTTCACATAAGGAAAACTTCACAAACCATTTCCTTGTCACTGGTCCCACTGACCATTTTGGGAATGTCCTTCTCTCGGACCGAGTAGTCTTAACTTGCTGGCTACACTTGCCTTTCGGAACTATGGTTGGCCTCCACGGCCCTGATTGACTTCATCGTCACTTTGTAGGAAGTTAATCAACTTAAAATCCTCAAACCGTGTTTCCTATTGGGTATACTCTCATGTGGGGTTTCACTAACACCGTTAAATTTAGTTTCTGCTCTTCAGTAGATTCTTTAACCCAATTTACTCCCTTCTTTTGGAAGGGTTAACACTATGTTACTAACGCATGACCTTGACGACCTCCGGACTTGTCAGCCTAGCCATATTTCCCATTCATACTGTCATTATACTCCCGGGTCCTTTATCAACTATAAACCCTCTAGATAATTTATGCCCCTCTTCCGGGTATGAAGTTCATTATGCAATTTAATCTTTCTCTCACGATCGGTTCCTATCTTACCCATTGTGCTAAACATCAAAATTTCACTTTCATTTTGTTACCACATTGAATGGAAGACCTCACGGTCAAATCGTACCCAAATTTCTCTCTAAATTTCAAACATACTTCTTTATATATGGTGATTGTCTCTAATCACTACATGATGCTCCTAAGAGCTATAACCTTTAACTCCAAATTTAATTCTGAGTGTCGTCACACCCCACTCTACACCATTGCCTTCAAATTTTCTACTTCCCTTGGTCTGTTACACTTTCTCATTTTCTTCTCCGCATCTTCACCGATGGGTTTTCAAAAGAGTCCCTCTGATTTCCCCCTTATCGACTATGTTAGGTGGTCCTGAAATCACTCCACCATTATCTACGACTGTGTCCTGGGAACCCACAGTTCCCGAGTGACGATTTTACTATCTCTTGATTAAGTAATCCTCATGGTGATTTTTGTCCCGATCACTCTTTCCTTATTACTCTATGTCTTCTGTTGAGCTTCTTCTCCCGCAGTTCTTCTTACGGCCCTCGCTGGTCATCCTAAAATGTTTGGTGTTCGAATCGTACAGAATTTCGTATAATGATTCACATCCATTATAATTCGTAGCAGGAGAACGTAAGTCGCATACGTAAGGGAACACAACAACCCTATCATAAGTCTCTACATCAAAGAACGATGCGCTGAAATGCAATAAGCCGCACAGATCATAAGGACAATAGAACTTGATGCTCTGATACCACCTGTTACACCCCGCCCAATTAAATATCGGGTGATCAGTCCTTTATAAAATTTATAACAAAATGTCCAGTTGGTTCATTCTTAGCATCACTGTCGAAAACTTAAATCCAATTAATTACCTAACATTTAATTAAGCTAGTGTCAAAACATTTCCCAATTTAATTTGAAACCAATTAATTCAATTAATTTCTGAACATCGAATTATTAACCACACACAAGAAATGAATGCTGATTGAATTAAATACTGAATAATTAAGACTGGATAAAACCTTCCAGTTCAAAGTCACAAACAAAACCAAAATAAATACTCAATCCAACAGAAAAGAACTATAAAGGAATTGAGTACAATCCCACTATTGAGGATGGGCGACACATGCCCGAAATGAATTATCTGGACTAGGAACTGAATAAAATGGGAGAAGCGTGTAATCTCAATGACCCGCAACTTTCATAATAGCTGCAGCTCGGCAAACCATCCAAGTATCTAGAACCGATGTCCCTGTGGCTTGGCACCTGTACTAATACATACATATATATATATATATATATATATATATAGCAAAATAGAGAAGAAATACAAGGAACGGGTCAGAGCCTGAGGTGTAAAAATGATTTAGCAAGTATTTAAAACTGGTTCTTAAAACAAGTCTTATACGCATGTTAGTTATCGAACTCTCACATGAGTTTCTCACCTCTCATCTATTGTGCACGTCTAACGTACATCTAATCTCCCCTAGTTATACCACCCAGTCTAACTAGTCAGAAACCATACTACTACGAACTATGCTCACTAGTAGTATTCCCGTATCTCCCATACAATACACAATTCAAATAGTTTATCTCACATACTAAGTTTCATTATTCACCGGTTGAATAGTTAATCTTTTATCTACTAAGATTACTTCATTTCTCATTTCAATTTTTATCTATTAGTCTCACAAAGTAGAAAGTTACCCCAAGTACACTCATACATATATATATAGTCTCATCATCCCTATATATATAGACTAATCCTGCACCCTTAGGTTAAGACCACTTGGTGCAATGTAAGGATTATTATTATTACCAAGTTTACTAATTTCAAACAGTAGAAATATTCACAAGTTAATATATATATATATATATATATATATATATATATATATATATATATATATATATATATATATATATATATATATATAGTCACATCATCCCTATACATATATATATACTAATCCTGCACCTCCGGGATAAGACCCATTAGTGCACCTATCAAGAATAATCCAACACCCCCGGGTTAGAACCCATTAGTGCACCTATCAAGAGAATCCTGCATCCCCGGGTTAGCACCCATTAATGCACCTATTAATAAATTACTGCATCCCCAGGTTAGCACCCATTAATGCACCTATCAATAAATTCCTGCATCCCCGTGTTAGCACCCATTAATGCACCTATCAATAATAATCCAGCACCCCCGGGTTATCACCCATTAGTGCGCCTAACAGTAATCATCCTTGAACCCCTGGGTTATCACCCATTAGTACACTTAACGATAGAGTTTCTGCACCCTCGAGTTATCACTCATTAGTGTGCTTAACTATAAGATTCTTGCACCCCCGGGTTATCACCCATTAGCGCTCTTAGCAATAATATCGCATAATAGGCACACACACGTCTGATTAAAATTTATAGGTATTTCCCCAACCTACATATATACTCCTCATAAGTATTTTAATCTCATCACTACTTATAGTATAAATATTTAGATTACTATCTCTCTCGTAATCTCCAAGGTACATTCTCTCTTTACTTAAATAATTAAAGTATTAAGCCTCACATACTTTTCTCAAAATTCTTTCTTGCTTAAGTTTATTATCGGGCAGTTTCTTTCACTCCAAGAAACCGATAAACCCAAATTTGGACTCAAAGAAAATTCCTAAAAATTCCCTCTATCGCTCGAACCAGAAGGGTTGTCGCTTGAACTAGAAATAGATCTCGCTCGAACGAGAATGAGGTGTCACGCGAATGACTTCCACATGTCGTTTGAACTACTTCGTGCGCGATCCCTATCTCGCGCGAACGACTTCGTGCGAGATCACGCGAGATGTCACTGTTCATCTTCTTTCCCAGAATTCTGCGTTTTTCCACCATTTATGAACCTAGAAACCTCTAATATTCAACACCCAACGCCTCATCATCAATACCCATGAATACCTAACAGGTTATAAATCATTGCTAACCTCCTAGGATCATTAATTCGTCACAAATCATCATAATTATATAAAATCCCCAAATCAATTCATATGAACCCTAGTTTCCAAATTTCCACTTAAAGAACCTAATCAACCCAGATTCATTCATCAACATATAATTCAATTTCGTGATTAATCCTCTACATACATGAAGAAATTTTAACCACTAATTAATCCAGTCCTTAATCGTAATTTAAATCTCCAATTTTCACCCAATTAACATGTAAATCATGATTAATTTCACCTATTCTAACATGAGTATGATTATTGCTAAAAGAAAGCAAGTAATAAACACTTGCCTCGAATATGATGGTCTGATCCGTTGCTGATGTTGGTATGGGTGTGTTCCCATTGTCCCGATCTACACGGTGCTGGTGGTGATTGTGCAAGGTGGTGTTATCTTGGCCCTTTTCTCTTGGAATTAGCTTTCCCTCACACCTCCTATAGCCGTTCTTAACTTCTTGTAACTTGTTAACCCTAATGGACTTTCCTTGGCTGATATAATTACTCTTAATTTTCGTCCATTAATTTAGCCCCAAAATACAATTTACCATAATGCCCTCTTAGGGTGTCGGTTAGGCCTAAAATCGCCCCGGGACCCAAACTAAACACCCGAGTATACTCTTTTGACTATCTCGACCCTTCCGAACTTAACGGCGCACTCAAAATGACCATACGAGTTAATAAAAATAAATTCTCTTTTTATTCTATTCAATTAGTCCCGACACGACTCACACGCGTGTCAGACTTAAATTACCAAACTGTCGTATTTCTCACTTTCGATAATTTATCAAATGTTATAATTCCATATTACATATGACACAGTAATATTCAATAATTATCAACAATAAGTATTAACCCTTGGCACACTAGTTAATAATTATTTTAATTCGGATTAATAACAAATTCATTTCTCGCATTTTAATTTAATTAATCCAACAACAATAATTAATTACATACTTATTCCCATGATAATAATTAATCACATGATTATTTAAATCGTCGAAAATTCGGGGTGTTACATGGAGTCGATTGACTTGGCTGAGGGTGGAGAAGATCAAATGCCAGTTTTTATTTTAAAGGTCCTGGATGCTGAGAAGAAACAGAGGGTGATTGATCTTATTCATAAATACAAAGACATTTTTGCTTGGAAGTACAGAAAGATGGCGTGGTTATATGAAGAGGCGAGTTACCATAAATTGAACATTATGCCTTTAACCATACCATTGAAGCAGGAAACCAGAACATCCAAAGTAGAGATAGATCTCAAGATCAAGGGGAGGTGTAATGGTTATTGGTAGCCGGATTCATTTGGCTAATTCAACATCCAATTTGTCTCTCCAGCATTGTGACTGTGGGGAAGAAGGATAAAAATCAAATATGAATCTGTGTTAATTTTTGAGATCTCAATAGAGCTAGCCTACATGATGAGTTCATTTTACCATCTATTGAAAGTCTTATATATTCAACGAAAGGCTATGAAATATATAACTTTATGGATTTGTGTGTGTGGTATAATCAGATCAAGATGGATCCAACTAACGCAAAGAAGACGACATTCAGGACTCCATTGGAAAATTTCATGTACAATGTCATGCATTTTTGGGTTGAAGAATGTTGGGGTAACCTATAAAAGAGAGATGATGTTCATCTTTCATGACTTCTTTCATAACATTTTGGAATCTATGTCGATGACCTCGTAAATTAAGTTAAGAAATGAGGAATCTCACTTGATTGACCAATAAGAGTTTTCAATAGATTTAGGAAATATAAATTAAAGATGGACCCACTCAAATGAGCCTTTAATGTGATGAGTAGGAAATTCTTGGGCTTTGTGGTGGATTGCGAAGGAGTCCAGATGGATTAAGATAAGCATAAGGTCATCCTTGACATTCCTTGACCAAAAATAACGAATGAGCTTAAGAGATGAAAGTTTCCTACCTAAGAAGATTTATGGAAGGTTTAGATGAGATTACTCATACTTTTATGGATCCTCTATGCAAGCCCATGAAATTTAAATGGGAGAAATCTCATGAAAAAGCTTTTGGTATGCTCAATAAGTTACTCACTTCCCTATAGACTATGATTCCTCCAAGAACAGGAGTACCGTTGTACCTTTATATTACTTACACCATGAGATATATAGGTGCTTTGTTAGTATATGAGGTTGATGGACAAGATCGACTTGTCTACTATTTTAGTAGAATCATCCATGGTCCATAGGCAAGGGACACTAGTTTTGAAATGCATTGTTTGGCCTTGATGTTTGTTAATAAAAAACTTAGACATTATATTCTATTTTTTATTATTCACATTGTGACAAGATATGATCTCATTAAGTTTTTATTGGCACGAACAAATTTGACTGGGAGGGCAGTGAGGTGGGTTCTCATCCTCTCAGAGTAAGACTTGAAGTGTGTGGTTCCTTGCGCAATTAAGAGTCAGACTTATGGAAATATATTGGCCATTTTCCCCTTTGGGATATTGAGCCACCACATGAAAATATTTCAAGGGTTGATTTAAAATCCAATTTCTTAGAAGCCAACCTTGAAGAGTTGAGAACGTTGGCGCTTGAGTTTAAATGATCAAATTATATATTAAACCCTTTTTAACCCAAATTAACCCTAATCATGAAACTAGGTGTGATTGAAACAATATGAAATCATGCAAGAATTATTCAACACACAAAGTTAAGGAAAAATCCCCCAAAGGGGCAAAACCATTTGTATATTCACTATAATTTGTAAGAGAAGCGGCTTACAATCGGATTACACTGAAATACAAGTTTTTGACTAAGAATTACCCGCAGGCATCGGATTCTGTAGTCGCGGCTGGAAGAATCCCTTTCCAGTAGGGCAGCAATGAAGAGGAAGGAGCGGTCCACTTCACAAGGGTTGAACAACAGCAATGGTGTTCTTGGGTTACCAAACTTGATTCACATAGATATGGAAGATGTGTGAATCTAAAAACCTAGAATCATAGGACTCAATAGGTGAAGACTTTAGGGTTGATATGCTCTGAAAATCGTTGAAAAGTCTTGGAAAAACCATTTCCCGTAGTGGGATTAAATAGGAGAACTTGAGCCCTAAAATTCGGAACATGATCTGAACACGATCTGTTTGAAATTATCCTCGTCGGATCGTTCCGGTCTCTTTAGGCGGATCGGTCCGGTGATATCGGATCGGTTCCTTTTTGAAGGCGGATCAATCCGGTTGGCATCGGATCGGTTCGGTTTTTTAGCTTCATCGGTTCGCTATGGATCCGGGGTACACTGGCCTCACCTCAGCAGGCGAATCGGTCCGAAGGAACCGGATCGGTTCTTTTATCTGGGCTGGATCGGTCCGATCTGTTCCCTGATTCCTTTTCTGCCTTTGATATTTGGATTCCGTTGATGAGCGTAAGATTCTTGAATTTTCTCAACGGTGTAACGGCGTACGACATATAAAATGCTCATGGAAAAAAATGTCCCTACAAATCTCCCCCTATGTCTATGCCGGTACATACATAAAAACAAACATCCGAATTATCAATCATAATACCCTTCCATGAACCCAAAACTGAAAGAGTACAAGTGAATAAGACTTCATCGTTTGATCTTCAAATCTTCAGGAATCTCAACGCTTTTCTCATCAGGGTGTGAAATACAATGATAATCCATGTAGTACCTACACACATGAGAAAAGCAAAATACCACGTGACATATCGAGTTTGAAGTGAGATAAACAAATATACCAATTTATGAACAAACTCAATCTTTCAAATCTCCCCCATAATAAGATAATTCATTCTCCCCCTTTTTATGATGTCCCCAAATAGAAAAATGAGAGAAACAAATCAAATAAGCACGAGCGGGGTGTCACCAGGATAAAATCACACCATGAATGAACACAAAGCAACCAAGTCGATGATAGCGTAAATGAAGAGGTGTGATCAAAATTCGATAGGAAAATCAAAGCATACAAACATGACATATGTGCACGATGAATATTGGATATTCCTAACGAATGAACTCAAATGCTTCCTTTGGTGTAAAGTAATGACAATATAAGATATTGACTCAATCAAATCAACAAATCAAAGCTCAAAATGATTTTCACACCAATAAAGTCCAAAATGATTTTATGCTTTTTCAGGACTTTCAAGGAAGTGCAAACCCGTTTATATTCTCCAACCAAACTCCCTCAGATATTATTTTGAATAGAGGCATTCTAAATTCTCAAACTTTGGAGATTTGATGGTGAAACCTAAGTGGCCCATATTTGGCATGAATTGCTTTTTATTTCCTATAAATTTTTTTCGGGCTCTTTTAACCTCTTTGGACCTCGGATATTAAAATTCCTCCATTTTTTAGGTCCTTTGTAACGGTGGCTTTTGCGCAAAGGATAGATGATTACCTTTCGCAGCCCCTCCCCGTTATACAAAGACACACAGTCTCACCAAAACGGTTTTTACATGCATTCCAATCTTGTCAAGTTTTATCGCATATACTACATTGTATAGACATGATTGAGATGAAAACACGCAAGCCAACATGAGATAGATAAGTGCAATAATCAAATATAGTCGTGCATGTGTGCAATAAAGGATATATGAGTCAAACATGTAGGAAGATATCACTAATTACATCTCAAAGACTCCAACCAATGTAAAGCACATGGATGAAATGATGTAGCCTCTCAAATGTCTATCAAACGGTCACATGGATATATGGAATGAAGTTGTGTTGGCTAACTTAAATGCTCATCCATAAAAGGTGCAAAAACAGAAAAATCTTTTTGGCCTTTTTCAAAAAAATATTATCAAAATAAAATCTTTTTGTGCTTTTTCTCAAAATTTTTCTTAAAGGAAAATCTTTTTGTATTTTTCAAAAGAAATATAAAAAGCAACAAGAATAAAACAAAGCTGTACAACTAAGCAATGGTACATATAAAACAGACTAGCAATAGGAAGCATATGATATGAACATGAAGGAGAATCCTATTCTAGACATAGACCAACCCCTCAGTCAACTGTGCAAATCCCTAAAGATTTCCTAAGACTCTCAAATCTAAGGGCATCTAAAGGTTTCGTGAAAATATCGGCTAACTGACGGTCGGTGGGAACGAAACTCAGGGATACGACTTTCTCTTCAACTAACTGACGTATAAAGTGCTCACGTATCCTGATGTGTTTTGTGCGCGAATGCTGGACGGGATTACGAGATATGTGTATCGCTCTCGTGTTATCACAAGAAATGATCATGGTGTCTTGTGAAATCCCATAATCCTCCAACATTTGCTTCATCCACAAGAGTTGTGTGCAACAACTCCCGGCGGCAATGTACTCAGCCTCCGCAGTGGACAAAGAGATGGAATTTTGCTTCTTGCTCAGCCAGGAGACAAGAGCAGAACCAAAATAGAAACACCCACCAGAAGTGCTCCTACAACCATCTACATCCCCAGCCCAATCGACATCCGAATAGGCGGACAAACGGTCATCGGTATCAAAGGAATACCAAATACCGTATGATAGAGTCCCACTCACGTATTTAATAATACGTTTTAGAGCAAGTAAATATGACTCTTTCGGGGATGCCTGATATCGCACACAGACTCCAACACTAAAGGCGATGTCGGGACGACTAGCAGTCAAGTAGAGAAGACTACCTATCATACTCCGATATAAGGTTTGCTCTACGTCCTTGCCTGAAGTGTCCTTACTAAGCTTGGTAGAGGTACTCATAGGTGTACGTGCATGCTTAGCGGAGTCTAAACCAAATTTCTTCACTAGGTCTCTAGCATACTTGGATTAGGAGATGAACATCCCATCCTCTAGCTAACGAACCTGGAGACCAAGGAAGAATGTAAGCTCACCAACCATGCTCATTTCAAACTCACTTTTTAGCTCCTCCTCAAAGTGGTGAGCATGCTGGGAGCATGTGGATCCAAAGACTATGTCGTCTACATAGACCTGGGCAACCAAAATAGCACCGTCATCTCTCCTGACGAACAACGTCATATCTACTCCCCCTCTTTTGAAGCCTCGAGCTAAGAGATAGGAAGTAAGCCTCTCGTACCAAGCACGGGGTGCTTGCTTCAAACCATACAAGGCTTTCCTCAGATAGTAGACGTGCTCAGGGTGCTGAGGGTCTTCAAACCCTTTTGGTTGTTCCACATAAACCTCCTCCTATAGAATGCCATTCAGAAAGGCACTCTTGACATCCATCTGATACACCTTGAAGCGCAGATGACATGCGATGGCGAGCAGAAGACGTACGGACTCAAGCCTCGCAACAGGAACAAATGTCTCCCCAAAGTCTACACCCTCTATCTGTGTGTAGCCTTGAGCGACTAACCTAGCCTTATTACGGATTATGGTACCATTTTCATCCATTTTGTTCTTAAAAATCCACCGGGTACCTATTACATTAATCTCACTAGGTTGGGGGACAAGTTCCTAGACATCATTCTTTTTAAACTGAAGCAACTCATCCTGCATAGCAGATATCCAGTGTTCATCCTTGAGTGCTTCTTTATGGTTCTTGGGCTCGACTTTGGACGTGTAGCAAAGATGGCTAACAACGTTCTCTAGCTGAGCACGAGTCTTGACCCCTAGAGTGGGATCGCCAACTATGGCAGATGGGTCATGACTCTTGCGAACCCAAGCAGGTGTGTCCCCTAATACAGGAGTAGGGTCCACAGAGTGTGAGAGAGGAACAGGTAAATCACTGTCAGAACAGTTCTCATCCTCACACTGAAGGTTAGGATCAATAGCCGTCGGAGGTTCGTCATCTTGCACGGTAACGTTTATTGATTCCATAACCCTAGAGCTCTTCAGGTTAAAAACTCGGTATGCTCTGCTATTCGATGAATATCCTAGAAATATTCCCTCGTCGCTCCGGGAGTCGAACTTTCCTAATTGCTCTCTATCCCGTAGGATGTAGCATTTACTCCCAAAAACACGAAAATATGCCAGGTTGGGCTTCTTGCCAGTCCACAACTCATAAGGAGTGTGAAGTGTGTGTGGACGCAGATACACCCTATTCACCGTGTGGCATGCAGTAGACACTGCCTCTGCCCAAAATCTCCTAGAAACTTTACGACCTAGAAGCATAGATCTAGCCATCTCTTGGATCGTTCTATTTTTTCTCTCAACAATCCCATTTTGCTGAGGAGTTCTCAGAGTAGAAAACTCATGTTTGATCCCAAGGCTATCACAGTACAAATCCACCTTTGCTTCCTTAAATTCAGTGCCATTGTCACTACGTATTCTGTTAATAGTGACACCGTATTGATTTTACAGGACTCGGCACTTAGTCATTAAGAAATCTACAGCATCGGATTTCTCTCTCAGAAAACCTACAATGGAGTATCTGGAGAAATCATCAACCATCACGAGGATGTACCTCTTACCACCTAGACTCTCAGTACGAGTGGGACCCATAAGATCCATGTGAATCAACTCAAGAACACGAGAGGTGGTAATGGAATGTAACTTCCTATGAGGACTACGAATTTGTTTTCCCAACTGACAGGGTCCACAAACGGTCGAAGTTGACTTTCCAAGAGATGGTAAGCCACGTACTAGGTCATTTTTAGCTAAGCGATTGAGATCTCTAAAGTTCACATGACCTAGACGTTGATGTCACAGATCCATAGGAGTGATCGTGGCGCTGTTACAGACAAGTGAGGACGTGGGCTCAGTCCCATAGCAATTATCCTTGGTCCTCACCCCTTGCATCAAAAGTTTACCGGCTTGATTATAGACTTTACACGCATCCCGGTCAAACTTTACTCTAAAGTCAGTGTCGCACAGCTGGCTAATGCTGAGAAGGTTTGCTTTCAAACCTTTGACGTACAAAACATTTTCTAGCTTAGGAAACCCAGGTAACTCGACAGTACCACGTCCTATAATGCTAGACTTGCTCCCATCTCCAAAGGTGACTCTACCATCCTGATAGTCCTCAAGAGTCGTAAAAAATGAGGCATCACCTGTCATGTGTCTGGAGCACCCACTATCAAAATACCATTGTGAGGTATTATGTGCTTTGAGAGAAACATGAAAAACAAAGGCCTTTTTTTCTTTCTTAGGAACCCAAGCAGAGATGACCTTTTGTTTGCCTTTGTTGTTGTTGATTTTAGCTGGAATGTGAGAAGCATTCACTAACGGCGAAGACATCCGTCGGAATTCTTTCATCAAACTCTGAGTCATGGCAGCTAAGAACTCAACTCGCTCTCTCAGACTAGAAAATTTATCAGTATGACGTGGTGGAATAGTAGTACGTCGTGTTCGACCCATACTATAGCAAGATTCCCTAAGGTGGCCTTTTATTTTGCAATAAGTACGAAAGAGAACAGTCAAAGGCGGACCTTGGTTTGCACCATCATAACCAATTCCTTGACGATCACCAAAACCTAAAGCGGGGCCGAGGAGCATCTTTCCCATCTTCCAAGATCTGTCCTCGATTTGTACCTTGACTTCCCGTGCTTTCTCAAGATCATGAGTCAGCTGGGCAACAAGGGCTTCAAGTTTCTTCCGAGTCTCCACGGAGGAATGGGGCTGACTCGTAAGACTAGCCACTTGCTTAATCAAGTCCCCTCTCTCTTTCTCTAAAACACTCTCTCTCTCTCTAAACAAATTCTCATTCTCGACACATGCAGAATCTCTCTCTCTCAGGGCGGTGCAGGTGGAGAACTCTCTTTCTTTCGCTTTCTTTAAATCTTCCTCTAAGCAGGTGATCTTAAGAACTAACGCTTTATTACGCTTTTTAGTTTTAAAAGACTCAGAATATAACTCAACGTAGGCGCGTTGTATATCACTCTCGCTCTCACTTGTGTCATCCTCCCCCTCACTCACATCGATCTCACTGTCGAGGTATCCCTGTGAAGCATCATCCTCAACGTCGTGAGGAGAACTAGGAGTGCTCACTTGGCTGGCCATGAATGCGGTGAAGTTACACTTATGCGGTGACTCATCTCCAGAATCCACCGTCTCGACCTCACTGTCGTCACTAAGGGTAGCATTAAGAACAACTTTCCCTTTCTCTCTATTCAGACGATTGGCACACTCAAAAGCTCTATGACCCCTACCATCACACTCAAAACATCTCTCACTCTCTTTCAGAGGAGGATTTTTGGAAACTTTTTCATTTTTCTTTTCAAACTTATTTTTCTCAAATTTCTTTTTATCTTTAAAATTGCCATTTTTCTTAAATTTGAGAATCCTCTTGAAATTTTTTGCGAAAAGAGCCAAATGATCTAAGTCAAAATCGCACTCAGAATCTAACGTGTCAGTCTCTCTCTTTCTAGAAGAATCTACCCTCTTTCTAGCTGACCACTCACTCCTTCTCTCTTGGGCTTTAAGAGCAATTCCCTTATCTTTAGATTTCGCATTTTTAGGGAACATATCAATTTCATAAGTTTGCAAATCTCCTACAAGTTCTTCCAATTTTAGCGTATTTAAATTACCCATAGAATTTAGCACAGTGACTTTAGGGATAAAACGCTTAGGCAAAGAACGAAGAATCTTT
Organism: Sambucus nigra; assembly: GCA_949130495.1. Taxonomy (NCBI): domain Eukaryota; kingdom Viridiplantae; phylum Streptophyta; class Magnoliopsida; order Dipsacales; family Adoxaceae; genus Sambucus; species Sambucus nigra. The sequence continues at coordinate 486,006,700 of OX422220.1, read as the reverse complement.
TTAACAACTCTAGCATTCGGAATTTGTTCACCAAGATTAAAACTAGTATTCACAATGTCAGAAAGTCTAGCATAAAATTCATCAAAGCATTCAGAATCATGCATGGTGATTGTTTCAAATTGAGTTGTCAAGTTTTGCAACTTAGACTCTTTCACAGCATTAGTTCCTTCATGGGTGAGTTGTAAAACATCCCATGCCTCTTTTGACGTGGTACACGTCATTATGCGTTTGAACTCATCAGGTGTGACAGACCCAGAAATAGCACTTAGACCCTTAGAATTAAAAGATGACCATTTAATTTCTTCATCAGTCCAAGAAATGTCAGGTTTCAAGTTGGTCACATTATCAACAGTCACGGTGGGAGGAGTCCACCCTCGTTCAACCAAAATCCAGACACGTTCATCCATGGCTTTTAAAGCCGACCTCATACGGGCTTTCCAATAAGCATAATTTGTCCCGTCAAAAATAGGCATTTTATAATATGACTTCTCCATTTGAACACGCACTTTTTCAAAAATCAATTTTTTCAGAAAATTGATATCTTAGAAAAATTTTGCGGAAAAAAGGAATACGCGATAGATTAGCGTAACCTGCTCTGATACCAATTTGAGAACGTTGGCGCTTGCGTTCAAATGATCAAATTATATATAAAACCCTTTTTAACCCAAATTAACCCTAATCATGCAACTAGGTGTGATTGAAACAATATGAAATCATGCAAGAATTATTCAACACACAAAGTTAAGGAAAAATCCCCCAAAGGGGCAAAACCATTTGTATATTCACTATAATTTGTAAGAGAAGCGGCTTACAATCGGATTACACTGAAATACAAGTTTTTGACTAAGAATTACCCGCAGGCATCGGATTCTGTAGTCGCGGCTGGAAGAATCCCTTTCCAGTAGGGCAGCAATGAAGAGGAAGGAGCGGTCCACTTCACAAGGGTTGAACAACAGCAATGGTGTTCTTGGGTTACCAAACTTGATTCACATAGATATGGAAGATGTGTGAATCTAAAAACCTAGAATCATAGGACTCAATAGGTGAAGACTTTAGGGTTGATATGCTCTGAAAATCGTTGAAAAGTCTTGGAAAAACCAATTCCCGTAGTGGGATTAAATAGGAGAACTTGAGCCCTAAAATTCGGAACATGATCTGAACACGATCTGTTTGAAATTATCCTCGTCGGATCGTTCCGGTCTCTTTAGGCGGATCGGTCCGGTGATATCGGATTGGTTCCTTTTTGAAGGCGGATCAATCCGGTTGGCATCGGATCGGTTCGGTTTTTTAGCTTCATCGGTTCGCTATTGATCCGGGGTACACTGGCCTCACCTCAGCAGGTGAATCGGTCCGGAGGAACCGGATCGGTTCTTTTATCTGGGCCAGATCGGTCCGATATGTTCCCTGATTCCTTTTCTGCCTTTGATATTTGGATTCCGTTGATGAGCATAAGATTCTTGAATTTTCTCAACGGTGTAACGGCGTACGAAATATAAAATGCTCATGGACAAAAATGTCCTTACAAGAGTGGACCATGGAGTTTGATGTCTCATCGGCTCAAGGAAAAAGGGAAGCAAGAGTCATCCTTTCAAAGGAAAAGAGGAAATTTGTTTGTCTTTTAAATTGGATTTCTCTTACTAAAAAATTGAGGCAGAATATGAGGCGTTAGTGTTGGGATTACTAGAGGCTCTTCTAAGAGGCATCCATTTGGTCTGAATCAAAGAAGATTAACATAGTGGTCAAGCAAGTGAATGAAGAATATGCATCGAAATATCTCAACTTGGTACCATATAGAATAATTTTCCAAAGGTTGATTGGCCAATTCTATGAAGTCAAAGTAGGAAGTCATTTTAGAATAATGAACAAATACACTAATGCTTATGCCACCATTGCAAAAAAAGTGGCCATGAACGATGAGTCAACAACTGTGGTGATCCAATGAAGAATGGAAATATTGGTCATATTGGAAATTTTACCAAATGAAGATGATTTAGATTGGAGAGGTGAAGTTAGAAGGCAACTTGAGTCTGAAGAAGGAAAGATGAAGCTTAGAGAGTTAGCAAAGTATTTCATCAGCCAAGTAATATATACTTTAAAAATATTGGACGATAGTTGGCGAGGTTCATCGACCTAGAGTAACCAGAGAAAAGGTTGAAGAAAATTAACAAGGAGCATTAAGAGACTACTTAGATCCCTCTGTATTGAAGAATTTAAAGAAACGGGTATTGTTGGTCAATGATGGGCAGGACACAACAGCGATACAAAGAGAATGGGTTATATGTTATATATCTTTTCTTTCAGGTAGATAAATAAAACTTTATGGAAGCTCAAACAGATTCGAGGTAGCCTTATATTGAGTTTATCAAAGAAGAAGTTATCCCTATAGAGAAGATTGATGTCACAGGTATTAGAAGGAGAGCCCCACGATTTTACATTCAGAAGGAACAACTTTATCGCAAAGGATACTTCAACAGACCCTTGAGGTTCATCACAAAGGAGTAGGCGGGGGAAGTCCTTAAGAAAGCCCACAATCCAACTCACATTGGGGGAGCCAAATTATATGATCAACTTATGAATCTGGGCTATAATTGGCCAACCATGGAGAAAGATTTAGCTGAATTTGTTCAAAAGTGTAAAGTATTCCAACTACATGGAAATATGATTTATGCTCCTTTGACGGACCTTCATTCTCTGGCAGCTCTCTATCCATTCCACACCTGGGCATTTGTAATGGTAGATGCAACCCTTTATTAGGGAAAAATTTGGATATTTATGGCCATATAGTGTTTCATAAAACGGGCAGAGGCAATACCTTTGAAGAGAGAAACAATGGGCGTGGTGGAATAGTTTATTAGAGAGTACATAATTTGTCATTTTGGCATTCCCAAGGTTATTTGGATGATAATGGAAATTCATTTATTAATAAGGAGTTTACCTTGCTCACAGACAAATATTCGATCTTGCACCACACCTCAACAACGGTCTACCCTAAAGATAACGATCAAACTAAAGCAGCAAATAAGACCTTGGTCAACATCTTGGCCAAGACGATGGAGGATTTCCTTGGATCATGTGATGACAAAATTCTAGCAGTATTATAGGCCTATCGAATTACTTAAAGAAAGCCAAATGGTTGTATACCTTTCTCTTTGGTCTACGGAGCTGAAGAAATTTTTCTAGTTGAACTAGAAGTTCCTTCAGCGAACTATGCCTTACGAAGTCGCATGATCCCTTAGGACATGCATATTAAACTAAAGGTGTTGAATGAGCACATATATAATGTGAGGTAGATTTTTTAGATGTATATAAACAAACTCTTTAGGGCTTATGAAAAGCTAAGAGGGTTTGTGGAAGGAGATATAGTGCTAAAAGCACCTGTTATGTACATTAGAAGACTTCCATTACCTAAGTTTATAGCCAATTAGTAAGGACCATTTATAATCAAGGGAGCATATGACTGAGGTTACTTTTCAATCTCTAAGAAAAGAAGATAATTATTTCATGGTTAATAATAAATGGTTGAAAGTTTATCATGTTTAGAGTTGATTAGCCTATTTTGAGTTTTAACTCCATTTTTCCTTCAGGATTAGATATAAAATCTTGAAAGATGTTTAGAGATTGGAAACAAACTTTTATGTACCAGAAATTTCACAGTTATTTTTTGAATGTAAATATTAAAAGAAAATAAAGGAGTAAGAGTCTGCACAAATGCGAATGCCAAAATATTTCTTCCTTTATATTTTAATTTTTACAGAGTTACATTATATGTGAGACTATTTCCCAGAGATATCACAAAATAATTCCTAGCCTATGAGAAACCACAGGTCTGGGGAGGTAAAATAACCCTCAGGAAGCACAAAGGCATGTCGAATACAAGAATGATGAGCCTCCCTAGTAGCCTAGATCCTGGTTTGAACTTGAGATCAGTACAGCTTCACGATCACTCACAGCCTTGGCCAAATTTTTTTGACTAACTTGAATTTGTTATTAAGATCCTCATCCAAGGGATCAATCTCTCCCATCCTTGCCTCTTCCATGCATTGGGCCTCCACGCTTTTGAGATACAACTTATGTTGAGTCTCCAGCCAAGCATCCTTCAAGAGTTTCAAATGATTGACGAGCCAACTAAAGTTGAACCCATCCTTAGCCAATTACCTAAAATTACTCAAACGTTGGTTGATCATGGCCCTATCAAGGATATTCGTTTGAGTATTCACCATCTCTGCCATAATGGTCACCACACTTTGTAGTCTGTACTCGATAATGACATAGTTGGACGTTAGGAACTCCACCACAAAAGTGCCAGGGTGGTGGCGAATAAACTGTTCCATAATCGTGCTATGGAAACCTTGGATGAATGAGCATTATTAAAACACCTGTTGGCAAAACTCTGAAGGTGCAATGCTTTATAGTGGTATATCACACCCAGATTCACTATCAACAAGAAGGGCATTAGTCATGGAACCAAGATCATTATTGATGGATGAGTCAGGATGAGAAGGAGGCTATAGAGAAGGCATGATCGCTTGAGAGGGAACAATTTGAAGTAACCCAAGTGTTACAACAGGTTCCCTCAAAGCTTGGAAAGAGACGACAATAACAGTTAAACAAAATATTTAGGTATTATTCTTATGTTGCCAGAGAGGTAAAATCTTATTAAATATTTTTCTAAGTCAGATTTGAGTTAAAATCTTAGCAAATATTTTGCTAAGTCACCAAGCAATTGTGAGATTTGAGTTAAAATCTTAGCAAATATTTACTAAGTCACCAAGCAGATGTGATATTTGAGTTAAAATCATAGCAAATATTTTGCTAAATCACCAAGAAGGTGTGTGTTTTGAGTTAAAATCATAGAAACTATTTGGATAAGTCACCAAGAAGGTGTGAGATTTTGTTTTTTCATCCAGGTATATTTTCAAATATTTTATGGGAATATGAAATATACCTCAAAAGTTTGATCACCCACAGTCGGAGCTGAGGGAGTGTTGGAATCCCTAGCCTCATCAACATGACTTGGTTTTGAGGGAGTTCCCTCTAGGAATGGAACAAAAAGTTGAGCTCCAACTGGCACGAGTGCCAGGCCAGATGCAAGCTCCACCAATACAGTCCCAACCTCAAGATTAGAAACTGCACCTTCCACTGTTGGTAGAGGAGCCTGAGCTCACGTCTGGAAACAGTTGAACCATCAAAGGAGTGTTGTATCAATAGAGAAAGAAGAAGAGAAATTGTTAAGAGTTAATTTATTAAGAGCTAATGTGAGAATCTATAAGGAAATAGCCATAACAGATCAAAGTTATACATGTAATACCTACATAGCAACAAAACCCTAGAACAATCAAATGATAAAGTATTTTTGAAAGTTTTGCCTCGAAAAGAAAATTGTGTGATTCGGGAAGAATAGCAAGTTAGCGATGATATACATTGGACCTTTTATCATTACTAAACGTAGGCCCTATGGCATATTAATTAAAATTACCTCAATAATTGTCAAGTATTCATAATGTATTCCATGTGTCACAATTACGTCGATATATTTCTTATCTGACACATGTTCCTAGCATGAAATCTCTGTTCAACCAAACCATGAATTTTAAGAGTGTCATATTCAAATTTTGGACTGTCAGGTCAGAATTATTAGACGAAAAGAAGTTCCATTAGTAAAAGTACTCTGGAAGCACCAAAATCAGTAAGAAGCCATATGGGAACCAGAGGAAACTATGAAGAAATAATATCTCGAGGTTTTTACTAGTAAATACGAGGATGAATTTTTTATTTGGTACGTAGAATGTAATACTTGCATAGTAATAAAATCCTGGCATAATCAAACGATGATAAATTGAACCATATATTGCCCTATACCATATATCCCCATATACCTTAGTCAAATTTAAAAACACCCTTAATAGAGTTGAAATAAATCATGAAACCCTACAACTTGGCTTAATTATAGAAGTACCCCGTAAGGTTATAAAATGACCAAAATGCCCCTATAAACCTTGAAGAAGCATAACTTGCGATATATTTCACCCCAAGAACCAAAATATATATTAAATTATACTTCGAGACCTCAAATAATTTAATTTTTTACCCCCTACCATTGAAATTTCATGAAATTACACAAATTCCCTTAAATATGGAAATTAATCAAATAAAATGCACTAAATGTTAAACACATTCCTTAAGGATCAAAATCGAAATAAAATTAATTAGACTTTCTCCCTTGCCAATTATGTATCGAAATAAGCACATAAGGCTAACAACCGCATGAAACCACACCCATACATGTGACCCTTTTGTGACACATGGTTATCTTCTTGAATAATGAAAGAATCCACCTCTTTCACTACCAAACAACTCTTCCTGTAACACTTTATAAAAAACCCTCCAATACCTGCAGTAAAACCCACCATTTCAGTGGTAAGAAACTTGTCCTTTTTATGCCAAATCTGGCAACTCATTATTTTATGCACCATTTTCTATTTTGTTTATAAATTTTTTTTTTGCACTATCATAAACCTCAAACAAATTAAAAGAACCAAGTTCTTACGTGTGTATCATATCCTGTATAGGGAAAAACCTTTAAAAACTTCATTAAAGATTGAGATTTAATGGTGAAACTCAATTCTTTGACTTTGAACCTGTTTCAAAGTGAGGGATGAGTTTCTTAGATACCCGAGATCTCAAGTGCAATGCCCCTTTTAATAAATGATCGAGTTTTGACCCCCCGATTCCCCAAAAGTGTTTTCAGAGTTTAGAATTTTAAATTCCAAATTCTCCCAAACTAGTACACCTGAATCCCTCAAACCAAAGCCAAACTCTTCCTTAGGATAGCAGAAACCTAATAATAAGTTTAGAATTCGTTACCATACTCTATAACTTCATGAATAGTTTGGTCAATATTTCTAAAAAAACACACTTGTCATAACTTAATAATTAATGAACCTCAATCCATGCAACTTATATATCTGGATTCCTTGTGAAAAAATTAGGTTGGAGTGGTTCAAGAAATCATATCAAATGGTATTGTATATTAGGAGTAATTTGAGGTCAAAGTTTGGACCCTACCCTAGTAAACTATCATGAGTAAGAATATGAACTTTTTGACCAGATCCATTGACCTTGCGCGTAAGGGCGCATGACCAATCATAAATTTTTGATTTTTTTTCCAAAATTTTATTTAATTTTCTGATCATAATGGTATATGGTAAGGCAGGGTTTGGTTTAACCTAGATCAAATTATAGAATAATAAAGGTTTGGTTTAAATGTATTTTTAAAAAATTAACAAATTGACCACTAATACCTTATTCATATTTTGAGTTTTTACCCAAACTTTTTAGCACGGGTTCTTTGATAAAAATTGAATCATAAATTCGTCTACACACTTTTTCAATTATGATTTAATACTTTCATTTTAAACTTCTAAAAATAATTACAAAACAACCCCCAAACTTTAAAATTATAGTTTTCCATTTTTTCTTTCATACCGAATATTATCCCCAAAATATATGCTTACACAGATGATAATTAACAAACAATCAAGCCCGTGAGCTTTGAACACCATTCTCAACAACGGACAAGTAGGCTTTGACCTTCGATAATAATTTCAGCATATTTGATATAATTGCTATTGATATCACACTGTGATAGCCATAAATTACTCTTAGTCAGTTCATGTTATGATACTGCCATGCTATATATGCTTGTTAAATATCATTTGTATCAGAATATCGATCATTTGGATCAAATTAAACCCTTATCGCTAATAACTGATTTCCTGAGGTTACTGCAAATAATTGAATCATTTCACCTAAACATTTATGTGCTAAAAAATGTCTTTGTTAAAATCATACTTATAACTTAGGGAGTAGACTGTTGTGTTATCCCATATAACTTTTCTACTTTGCCTATAAGTCTTAAGATGTTTTTAGAGCATAGTTATTCTACATACATATGAATGCCATTCTAGCAAAACATGCGTAGCATGGGTACTTAAAATCCAAAGGTTTTGGATTATTGTTTGGTTATATTTATATTTTTAATTTTTCAATACCTTCTAGTTATAAGGACAAATTTCCAAATAGTGTCAATTTTTATGTTTTGGCATTTTTCAGGACAAAAACCACTTTGAATCATGCCTTTGATGTTGTGATGAAGATGTAGCGGCCGAGATTCAAGGATATATCATGCCGCATTTTAGGTGCACGTTTCAGTCTTCACATGGTTTTTTGAGATTCTCTCAAGTATGAATGCATTATAGTTTATGGCTCTAAATTTTTTTTATAAGGATGTTATCTTTTATTTAAAACTATTTTTAAAATGATTTTGATAAATCTTTTTTGAGTTAAATCGGGTTTGGATTCGTATGAACAAAGGATTATATTTTCTTGGTTCAAATGAATTTAAACCTCGTTCAAACGAGTTTGTATTGTCTTTCAAACAACATGTTCTTTTCGTTCTAACGAGATGTGTTTCTGGTTCGAACGACATTATTTTTGTTCGAATGACGCGCCTCCTTAAAAAGTGTGTTTTATTATTTAAGGCATCTTTGACTCAGGAAAAGGTGCGCAGTACAGAACATAAAAGAAATATACACATTTTTTATAATTTGTTTACAAAGGTTTTCCAAAGATAAAACAAAAACATCCTTCCTATTTCAAAACCCGAGTTTACATAATCGTTATGTCATAGAGATCTTGGTTTGTACCAATGGTTTGATTCTTCCATCACTAGAAGAACTATGTTTATGGGGTGGACTCTATGTATGCTGATTACGATGAAAAAATGGTGGACTCCGTGTTCCTAATTATTGACGGTTGTTGAGGCTCTATCGATGGATATCGAGGTATACGTGGACTCGAGTGTTGTGGACTTGGCATATGTGGACTCCTACGTTGCACTGTGGATGAGTGGTCGAAGATAGAAGTGCATCAAGGCTTGTGGAGATCGAGTCATCATGTCAGTTTACTATCTATGCTTTGTAAAACCATATTATAGTGATTATCTGGCCTAGGCCGTCCGAGGTTTTTTCCTTTAGTGGTTTCCTTGTACATAGGTGTTGTGAAATTACTTTACTTTATTTCCTTAATCTCACTAGATGCATGTTTAGGATTAAAAAGATAAAATTGGGTAAATTAAATTGGTTCACAAATTTGGTGCATAATAAAATTGAGAATTTTTAAAAAAAATTATCTTTGCCTAAAGTACAAACTCGTAGGGGCATTTTCACTAGTAAACTGATAATTATGGGATCATCCATTTAAAACTCCTTGATTTTCTTCTCTATCTATACCTACTAGTAAACTAATAATTATGGGATTATCCGTTTAAAACTCCTTGATTTTCTTCTTTGTCTATAAGAATTGTTTCTTATTCTGAATTCATAACATCCTCCAATAAACAGTTAAATCCATAAATTCCTCAAACCTCTATATAAATATATTCATTTTAGAATTTGTTAAAATATAGTTATCATACTTGTGCTAATTCCTATTTACCTCCAGATGTACTAGGATAGTGAAGCAGCACCCCCTCATATTTTTGTGATAAACACGAACCACTTTTATGCTATTGTAACCATATGGAAGGAAGTTAAAGAAGATGAAAGTGGAGAATCGCGTTGCTCAATGACCTTCATCATTTTCTATTTTGGATAAAAATGTAGTACCTATAATTCACCCCCATGTTTGGTGATACAGGATATGTAACATGATGATAGTTATCGATATAATGAATAAAGTTTTGTTATTTTAGACTTAACTTTAATTTCATTCTTTGTTACTATCATGTACATTCATACCAAAAATAAGGTGTGACATTACCTCTTCAAATGTCTCCCATGGAATCTAATTCACGATGGGCTTAATGATTGAGAAAGGGGAAGAGATTCCTCGAGTGTGTGAATAACTGCTAAAGGTTGACCTCTTCAACACCATATCAGTTGAGTTTTATTAGCATAACATGTTAGGGAAACATACGTACAAGTCTTAATAGCAAACAAAAACAAATTACTTCTAGTAGATTGGAAGGAGGAATCACACCAAAGTGTAAAAAGTTACATGTTGGTGAGTTAGAGGCTGTGGGGAGAGATTCCTTAGGCATCATCAAAGCTCCATCAATACTTCCTGTGGGCCCAATATTGTGCTCTCCTAATGAAAGTCTATGTGCTACCTCATTCACACAACTAGAGGTAGCACACTAGGAGTATGTAATCCCAATCATCGAGGAACGACATGCTTAAACTAGTTCGGGTATACTTTTTTGCTGATTGGGCTTGGATAGTTCTTTGGGGATGGGGGTGAATAACTAGGAGATTGAAGTCCTTAAAGAACAAAGAGTAAAATACACAAAGTGTCAAAGCCCAAATGATTCAAAAAAACTTACACAAGCCATTTAAGGAATTATCTCTTGAATAAGAGAAAGGGGTAGCGTTAGGACAACCTGCATCAGAGCTATCACAACATATTCTTTTATAGGGCTATCATATAAAACAATGGGTTCAGAGAAACCTGGGGGTGGTGGAGATACACTTGGACTATGAGGGATCACAATATGATCTTGAGACACGCACTTCCTCAAAATTTTGGTTCCCAAACGTGTGAGCTTGGCCCATGTTGAGCCTATAAGGAGCATGAGGAATCGGGGTCCACAAAAGAGGAATATTCGATAAATATTGGAAAACACGAAACCCCCTTTCCGCTTCCAAATGGCACTTCTATACCAACACAGTGTCTACTACTCGAACGATCTCTGGATGAATCCCAAGTTAGTAGTATTTTTCTTGGACTGAGATTTTTTGGACTTAGATTTTTTAAGTGTTGGGTTGGAATCTCCCTCACTGGATGAACCAATTATAAAAGAAGTTGGTCTCTTTGCAATAATAAGGGTAACAACTTTCTTTTTCCCCTTTTCAAGTATATCACTCATTGAAGCAAGATGAGGTAACTACCGTTGAGGGATTTTCTTTGTAGTACTTAAAAGGAAATTGAACTCCTATCTATGAGTTATTTTTAATTCCCAGCTCACTAGGAGGAAAGTTATTGACTAGGGGGAAGGATAATGGGGTTTTGAGCCACTCCATAACCTGTTTGAATTGAGATGGCCAAACTTTGGTAAGCCAGTTGAAGAGTACATCACCCTTCCCATTATTGCTTGGAATGGTGAGTTAACCGTTTAGTTCCTCATAAAGTAATGCAATAGCAGTAGATATAAAGTTTGTACAAACTCAGTAGAAAGTTTATTTAGTATTTTTGCTCTGAATAAACCTTGGGCGTACCCAAACTGGCGAGAACTGTGGTTGGGGTTGTGGGTCTCAGATGAAACTCCCCAGTCAATAAACAAGGGGATATGGCCATGGGTTCGAATAAGCACAACCTCGAGAGCAGGCTTCTCTCTGATTATTTCTTCATTTTCCATTTTAATAGGACTATTGGTCTCAACAAAGAACAACCAAGTGTGGGATTCAGTTTCCCCATCTTAAGGCTTTGCAACGAAGGCTGAGTATTTATCAAGAAATGGGAAAAGGTATTTCTTACTTTTCTTGTTGTTCCAATGAAGCAACTTGTGGGGCCTTGCAACAGAGGGAACAAGGGGAATCATCGAGGGAGAAATTTAGGGTAACCTTGTGTAAAGGAAACCTATTATAATAATGGTGTTGGACAAGTTTGAAACATCGTACCTACCCAGAGATCGTTCCATATCAATGTGAATTCTATAAAACTATGTGTGTAAAGAGTCCAAAGTGTAATAGCAACAAAAGGGAAATTAACTCCACGAGCAAGTCGTAATGTTTATCGGGTCCCTATGAGGTTGGTCGTTAGGCTTGGCTAGCAGCAGGAAGTGAGAGAGAATGCACAAGATGTAGGCAGATAACTCTGAGGGGAAACACTTAACTTCACCATAAGTTATCGCAGGGATGTTACCGTTGGCTCGTTCAACCTGGGTGAGTTTGGAGGGAACAAGGAAATAATGTTTGATGAGTTGGGTGAAAGTAGGTTTATTGGATTCCCAGCATAATCACGCGATAAAAGTAGCTTCATTGGAATCCAGAAACTCATCATCGAGAGTAGAAATCCCAGTGGGCTCAATCATCAGCAAATCACAAACATCTTCTAGGGTGATTGTGAATTCACCCCAAGCAGTAACAAATGAGTGGGATATTGTGTTCCAATGAGAGACCATCTGTTGAAGCTCAACATTTTGTTTGGACAATGTGAAGTCTCCAAACTAAAAACCACGATCAATGCCTACCTTCTTGAGGATAGAAGAATGGGTTTCATGAATGTAATTAGACCAGGTAGAAAAACCTTATAGGAGATCTCCAGTCCCTTCAAAGTCAATGTGAGAATATGGGAAGTCCCATAATTCGAAAAAAAGTGCATAGTTCCTTCTGGGGATAAGTTACCCCAAGCTTCTCCATCTTTGAAGTCATCACCTCACGTAAAAGAATCCCCTTTAGCGCTCAGCTGATCAGAAAGGGCCTTACACTCATCCTTAAACTTGTCTCATTTTCCAAAGTAAGGAGCTTGATGGTATGACTATAGCCGTGCTTGATGCGTCGCCATTTTAGCCTCTAGGGCTTGGCAAAAAACTTGGCTGGAGATATCTGGTTGATAGTTGGTGGAATCCATGAGTGAATTTGAGGAACTTTTGACGAACGATAACATGCAAAAGAACCATAGAGAGGGAGAGGAAGAGGAACAGGAGGTGGAGATGGAGTTTCACGATGGTAAATAAGTGGTTTAAATGGTTGGAGGCACTTTATCTCTCTAAAAAGATTAAGCTCTGAAACAACAATAGCAGAAATGGATAGAAAAGTGAAGAAAAACTCGTTACGTGTTGAGTTATAAGAGAATATAGCCATTTGGAAGACAATTTTACGTTTTGATTTCCTACGCATGGGAATTATTAAAATCCTAAGATGATGGTTGGAAAGATAAGGCATGCATAGTTAACCCTAATAGGCCATGTGGCACTTCGGTGGCTGAGGTGTCGTACGATTGGGCTTCATCATTAATTGGTGGCACACATTGAGAAAAGAGGCAGCTTGTTGATAAAGCAATGGTTTCATGGTCCTTTCTAAGGGATTATGTGTTGAAAATTTGACTTAACTAAGTTTCCTTGATAAAATTTCTCCCCGGTTGAAGTCTAGGCGTAGTACCACAATATGAGTTTTCTCGATTTAAGGTGTTTTGTGCAGACTTTTCTTGCCTACGTAACAAATGTCTCCATGAGGGTGAAAATGTAGGGGGGGCCTTAAAGATGACAAACTATAATTAGAGATAATCCACCACATTAAGGGAATGCATATAGTCAAGTGAGTGGGCTCATAATCTAACTCGAGGAAAGAATAATGAAAGTAAGTAAGCCGTATCAAGCAGTAAAAGTAGGCACCGAGGAAGCTTCCCCAAACGAGCTATTCGTGGAATTTTTTTATTTTTTTATACTTAAGTTATGTATTTGTGAGACACATTCTAAATTTATTGTATGTATTGTAATGTTTAAGTGAGGTTAATCTATATTTGCTAGGGACCAGGCCTGGCAGGTCTTGGCAGAGCTTCCATGCTCTGTCAAATAACCTCACTATGGTAACTTGCGAGGGAACTAGTTTGGAGGATTGGGAAGTAAGGCAACGTTAAGGCACCACTTAACCTCTCCAAAGACACCAAGTAAAACATCAATAGAACATAACCTGAAAGAGTATCATCCAAGCAACCATGGGTCTCATTACCCATTGGGTTTAGTGCTAAATAGTCCTTTACCAAAAGTAACAAATGCCATAAGTGATGTCACACGTGACCTACCCCATGTCCAATCCAAACTTGAATAAATCATGGTAGTTTGTGGGATATCAAATAGTTTGGTAGATTACCACCAGTGAACAGCTGCCTTACACATAGTTGGTCACAAAAGCCTTTTGTTGGAATTTTAATTCCAATGAGGTGGGGGCACGTCGGCACAACTTTACATTAAATGCTAGCTATATAAAGGAATGAGTGTCTATTCTTGCATTTATGAAGACTGAGATTACTCGAGTGGGGGCAGGATGACTATATAGATACTCCAACCACTCCATGAGAGATGGGATCATAGAGAGATTACCAAAGAGAGTTATTATGAAGAACCTAATCATTTATTGAGTCTTGACTTATGTCTCCCCATACCTTGGTGTTTGAGCTGCCTGCCTAAGGTGTATCTAAGAGTGCTTGCTTCTCTTTCCCGCCAGCTAGTTATTTTAAAGGTTCATTTATTGATTAAAAAAAATAATATTAATTTCTTATCATTGAGTTATACATGAGCGTTTGTGAGTTCGTATTAAGGGGTTGGTTCTATTTCATTTGAATTTGTCTCATCATTATTATTATCATACCATTTTGGTGAGTTATCACCATTTAATAGAGATTATGCCTCATTTTGTATTCAAGCACCGCAGTAAAAGGAGGTCATGCCTCTGTTTTTGTATTATATTATTCCCCCTAATAATGTAATTCTATCTTTTGAATTCACTAAAGTTCTATATCATAACTCACAGTAGGAAGGGAAACGATAAGTTGACAGAGATAGATCTCAACACTCGGTAGGAACTAATACGTTGGATGAATAATCTGAAAAAGGAAATCCACTTATATACTCACAACATACCGTTTGAGCTCTAGACCCACTAGCCCATGAAATCCCCTAAGAAAAAATGCTTAAACTAAGACCAATATTCTCAACACTCTATGGTAACTCATATATTTCTTGGAAATCCCAACTTCTAATACCAATCAGTAGCTCTACCATACTGCGAGGAATCAACCATACCCATCTGCTCGATATCTCACTCGCATTGTGGCATGCCAAATTGTACTATCACACCTAATAGCTCACTCGTGTTGCGACAAACTAGTATGCTGAAATTAGAAAATAACACATGCTACGACAAATATTATATACTCATAACACAAATTGTGTATCTACATACCATACACTTTTTTCCTTATACACACAAAGATAAGGGAAAACAAAGATACACATAATTAATTAATAAATAAGGACATACCCCAGTCCATTTGATATGGTGCCCATTATCACAAGGTACCGTTGGCCGTCCTCCTAGTGCAGTAGTTAAAACCAAGTGAAAAATGGCGGTATGGAAAACTTTAAAACTTGCTTGGTTCAACTCCCAAAGCATCTCATCATTTAACACAAGACCCAAAGTGATAGCTAATACGTGCGCCTCAACCTTTGGTCTTTTCAGGGACGTTTTACTAGCGTACCCTTGGGAAGTCAAGACAAATTACAAGTGTTCCATCAGGTACACAACATGAAGAATATAAAGGATTTTCCCAAAAAAATATATTAAGTGTTGGTATAACCCAAAACCCAATCCCAGATGGATATCACGATTTACTGTCGACCAAAATCAATGCTTATTGGTGATCAAAACTCTCCAGCCTTCTTTTATTGCAAATCTTTGGTGGAAATTATGGGGGGTTTACCTAGACAATCTGAGTTGTTCAGAATGAGTGACACCTGCTTAAAAACACAAGATAAGGATTATAACTTAAAATATAAGAACAAAAGGGAGTTCGATTACCAAGGATCTTGGGAGGTAAGATCAGTTCCATCTTGCTAAAACTACATTTAGAGCTCCTAGATTCCTATGCTATTTCTTTAGCTTCTGTTCCCTATAAATATAATCCACACCCCTGGGAAAAGGGACATATAATTCTAGTTATTGTGAATAAATTAATAAAAGAGAGATAAACACACCTTAGACATAGGCACATTGTCGAATCATGTATATTTATCTGTTGTGCGATTGTGTGATTTGTTTTCCTTATTCAGTTTTAGTTATTTGGAATTACTTCTTGCATTATTTTAGTAACTACAATTGGCACCGTCTGTGTTTTCCTAAACCAATTAGATCCAACAAACAATTATGTCCCACCAGCACAGTGAATCTCCTCCATTAAATGATAATTATCAGAATGGGCCTCCAGTATCTAGGGTGAGGTCAGAGATCCATACCAATAGGAGTCACAATGCCCCTAATACACATTATCTCCCTTAAGATAAATGCTCTGAGAAAAGCAACGAACAACCCAAATCTTCCCAGATCACATGGTTGGCCCACGTGTATGAACAACGAATCTGTCAGTAAGAGGAGACCATACACCTCTAAGAAGAGGATAGCGCATATCTACTGCGACATCTACAAAGGATGGAGTGAGAGGCCCAATGACATAAGTGCAAGTTAAATGGCCGAACCCCTAGCCCTTAGGGGAGTAAAACTCATAGCCAAGGAAGGAGTTCACACCGTGATTAAGAGCACTCTTCACACGTGATTCCTCCGATGAGATGAGATCAGGAGGGAAGATATCACATGCACGACATCTATGACCTCATTATGAAGGATATGGAACAAAGCCCCACTCATCATGGGGATAGAACTACCAAGGAACTATCCAAAAGGGCCCTCATCAGTCAATTGAATTCTCTTTTTTCAAGGGATATGGAAGAACCATACCCCCCGAAAGTTTGCAACTCCTTGGTTCAAAATCTATGACGAAAAGACTGACCTCATTAACCACCTCTGTCGGTATAAGAAGGATATGACCTTGTGTAACAAAAATAATGCTCTCACGTGCGACATATTCTCTTCTAGCCTAAGGGATAAAACACATAAATGATTTAAAAAATGCCACATAGCTCAATCAACAATTTCAAACATCTCGTGGAGGGTTTTACTCCTCAGTTCATTACCAACAATCCTCACCCTAAGAGAATGGATTCTCTCCTCACCATAAGGAAAAATTTCCAAGAAACCTTGTGAGAATATGCTAGGTGATATTTAAAAACGTACAACAAAGTCAAAGATTTATCCAAATAGGTCATTTTGGTATCATTCAAGATCGGATTAGCTAACAACTCTATGTTGTACCAATATCTCACTAAGAAGGAGACAAACACCATTGACGGTCGTAGGCCACGTATTGATAAGTACGTGAAGGTGGAAGATATGGTCACTAGAACCTCAAACGATAATGGTAAATTGAAAATGACCAAGCAGGATGATAAGGAGAATGCCCCCAAGAAGGTGGGAAAGAAGCAAAATGAAGGATTGAAGAAAGAAGACAAGGAAAATCCTTTCAAGGGTTTCAGGTGATCAACATTGTATTCAAGGAACCAATTTATAAGATCTTGAGTATAATCAAAGATCAATAATTCCTCAAATGGCCAAAGAAGATGGCGGGGTGGGGAGATCCATCAAATAGAAATCACACACTTCGGTGCACATATCATAAATAGCATGGGAAAAAATGAACAATTGTAAGGCCTTCAAGTCCCATTTAGAATAGATGGCCCAAGCCAAAAACTTTGTAAGGAAATAATTTTATAAATATCTGGGGTAGAATCTAGGAATTTTCTATTTGACCTAGAGCACAGTATGTATGTCTGATACCGCTACATTCGGCACATTAACACGATCATTCACGATGGCCTTGATCCGAATCCATGCATCCTCCATCTTCACACGTGCATCATGCTTTATGTGGCGTGCTGCTCAACCGTTCCCACTACTCCACTTCGCATTATTGGTAAAATGAGTTATTCGAGTTGTTTATTTTTGCATAAATATTTGGGAATTTTTCAGAAAATATTTTTCGAAGTCTGACTTGTTTTTAACAAGATCATAAATTTTTCTAAGTGTAGAAGCGAACCTTCCTCGGTCGATGAGCTCGTTCAAACAAAATCTCTCTATCATTCGAGCGACAGGAGCATGTTGCGCCAACTCGTTCGAGCGGCTCGATTTTTGTATAAATATCTGGGTTAATTCTACACATTTTTCAAGTCTTTTTCGCACACAATTTCTGCATTTTACAGCCCAGAAAATAGACTACATGTTTTAAGGTTTCATACCTTCTTTATTCACATAACCACTCCCGTATATGTATGTGAATTTTTAAACCTTCAAGAGGATCGTTTGTACTCGTCTGGAGTAACTTGTGGAGAAGCCGTTTCTTCTTCATTGCTGCCCACCTGGAGAGGGAAATTCTAGCTGACGACATCGGAACCGACACCTGAGGGTATTTTGTATGTCACTCTTATTTTTATTGTAATCCGTGTAAATCGTTATTTACAAATTATAGTGAAAATAAAAGGTTTTGCCCCTTTGGGGGATTTTTCCTCACTTGTGTGTTTGTCTGTGACTGAATATTCTTGCATGATCATATTGTCTTCAGTCACACCTAGATGCATGTTTTAGGATTTAAATGAAAAATTGAGTTTAATTAAATAATTTCTTTATTTGAACAAAAGCGCACTCTCAAATTGGTATCATATCCAATTACACAAATTTACCATGTAATTTTTCGCAAAATTTTTCTGAGATATCAATTTTCTGAAAAATTGATTTTTGAAAAAGGGCGTGTTCAAAGTGGAGAACTTATATAATTAAATGCCAGTTTTTTGGGGACAAATTATGCTTACTGGATAGCCCGCATGAAATATGCTTTAAAAGTCACAGATGAAAGAGTTTGGATTTTGGTAGAAAGAAGGTGGACACCTCCCTCCATCACTATTGATAACGTGACAAATTTAAAATCTGTGACTGCATGGATTAAAGAAGAATTTAAATGGTCATCTTTTAACTCTAAGGGTCTTAGTGCTATTTCTGGATCCGTCACACCTGATGAGTTTCGACGAATAATGACGTGTATCACGTCAAAAGAGGCATGGAATGTTTTACAACTTACCCATGAAGGAACTAATGCTTTGAAAGAATCAAAACTGTAAAACTTAATAACTCAATTTGAGACTATCACCATGCTTAAGTCTGAATGTTTTGATGAATTTTATGCTAGGTTGTCTGATAGTCTAAACACTAGCTTTAATCTTAGTGAACACATTCCTAATACTAGAGTTGTTAAAAATATTCTAAGATCACTGCCTAAGCGTTTTATCCCTCAAGTCACTGTGCTAAATTTTATGGATAATTTAAACACGCTTAAATTAGAGGAATTGGTTGGAGACTTACAAACCTTTGAAATTGACATCTTTCCTAAGTCTGTTAAACCAAAATAAAAGGGAATTGCACTTAATGCCCAGGATAGGAAGAGTGAGGGGTCGGTAAGAAAGAAAGTAGAGTCATCTAGAAAAAGGGAGAAAGAAATGTTAAATTCTGAGTGTGACCTTGATTTAGATGATTTGGCCCTGTTTGCAAAAAAAATCAAGAAAAATGGAAATTTCAAAGATAAAAAGTTTTTTGAGAAAAATAAGGTTGAGAAGAAAAATGAAAAAGATTTTAAAGATCCTCCTAAGAAAGACGGTGAAAGATGCTATGAGTGCGACGATAAGGGTCATAGAGCTTTTGAGTGTGCTACTAAGCTGAACAGACTTGCAAAAGAAAAGGGCAAAGCTGTCCTTAATGCTACCCTTAATGATGACAGTGAGGTCGGTGGACTCTGGAGACGAGTCACTGCATGAGTGTAACTTCACCGCATTCATGGCTAGTCATGTGAGTACCTCTAGTGCTCCTCACGACGATGAGGATGCTACTTCACAGGGATACCTCGATAGTGAGAACGAAGTGAGTGAGGGGGAGGATGCTGCAAGTGAGAGCGAGAGTGATCTTCAACGCGCCTACGCTGAGTTATATTCCGAGTCATTTATAACCAAAAAGCGTAACAAAACGTTAGTTCTTAGGATCACCGCTTTAGAGAAAGATTTAGGAGAAGTGAGAGAGAGAGAGAGTCCTCCACCTGCACTACCTTGAGAGAGAGAGTCTGCTTGTATTGAGGGAGAGAGAGAGAGTCAGTTTAGAAAAAGAGAGAGACTATTTGGAGAGAGAGAGAATTATTATGAGAATGAAAAAAAGAGAAAAGAAAACCTTGAGAATATAAGATGTTTTTAGTGCGATGGGAAAGGGCACAAGAAATTTGAGTGTCCCACTAGACTAAGGAGAGTGGGAAAGAAAGTTGCCATGCCCACTACCCTAAGAGATAGTGAGGATGAGAATGGAGATGATAGTGTGATCCAAAAACTGTTTAGAAAATTATTTATCGATACCATGAAAACAAAAAATTTGAATAGGAACCTAGGTCTTCAGATTTATGAGTTGGAGGAAGAGAATGATGAGCTAAAAAGGGAAAAATGTGACTTGACCAACATGGTGTCTAGTCTGATGACACGTGTATCCCATCTCGAGGATGATCTTGAACAAGCAATCTCATTAGAGAACTCATCTGAGAAGGTTGAAAAGATGGTTCCCTATCCCGTGTTGAATGATGGTGAGTATGTCAAAAAAGGCCATGACGGTGCATTCACTACTTTTAATGAGCCCGAGCGTATATCCACTTCGGTGAGTGATTCTCATGGCTACCCATCTAGGAAAGCTCATAAATTTTTGATAAATTAGTTCCTAGACGAGTTTATGTTTGCTCCCACTCCAAGAAGCGAGGACGCTTTAGGGAGTTTTGCTCTAAGTTGGGTTTTGTGCCATATCATGCCACTTCACATGTCCACGCACATGCACCCACTCATGAAACTTTGCTTGCACATAATGATAGAGAGTTTGCACATATTCATGAGCAAGTGAAGTGTTTTGTCAAGACTACACATAATCTAATGGAGTTGGTTCAAAAGATGTCACCATCTTTGGAAAACTCTATCGCTCTTCCCGGTTAAGGTCTTGACATGGTTGCTAGCGTACGGTGATTTACATGATGTCTCTTTTTCCTATTGCTAGCATGTATCATTAGTTTTTTTTTGTTGGTTTTTATATTTTTCGAAAAAAAATCCAAAAAGATTTTATTTTTATAAAAATTTTAGAAAAGCACAAAAAGATTTTTGTATTTTGTTTACACCTTTTATGGATGAACACTTAAGATAGCCGAGTCACAATTTCATTCCATTTAACCACGTGTTGATAGTGATTTGAGACGCTACATCATTGCTTCCATGTGCTTTACATTGTTTGGAGTCTTTGAGATGTGATTAATGATAACTTTCTACATGTTTGGCTCTTTATGTCCTTTATTGCACACATGCACGGCTTTATTTGATTATTGTACTTGTCTATCACATATTGTCTTGAGTGTTTCCATCTCAATTATGTCTATAAAACAAATCATTTGCGATAAAACTTGACATGATTGGAATGCATGTAAAAATTCGTGTGGTATTTTAAAACGGTGAAGGGCTACGAAAGGTTCTTATCTATCCTTTGCGATTAAGCCACAATCAAATGGACCTAAAAAATTGAGGAATTTTATTATCCGGGGTCCAAAGAGGTCAAAAGAGACCAAAAAATTGAAAGGCAATAAAAATAAATTCATGCCAAAAATGGGCCATTAGGTTTCACCATCAATTCTCCAAAGTTTGAGAATTTAGATCACCTCTATTCAAAATAAAATTCTGATGGAGTTTGGTTGGAGAATTTAAACGGGTTTGCACTTCCTTGAAAGTCTTGGAAAAGCATTAAATAGTTTTGGACGTTATTGGTGTGGAAATCACTTTGAGCTTTGATTTGTTGATATGATTGAATCAATTTCTTATAATTTCATCTTTTTACACCTAAGGAAGATGTTGTGTTCATTCGTTAGGAGTATCCGATATTCATCGTTCACATATGTTATGTTTGTATCCATTGATTTTCCTATCGAATTTTGATCACACCCCTACATTTTTTCTATCACCGACTTGGTTGTTTTTGTGTTTGTTTATGGTGTGATTCTTTGTTGTATATTTTGTGTGAAAATTTTTAAAAAATTCAAAAATAGCAAGTTTTTTACCTTGTGACATTCTCCATTTGCATTTATTTGTGCTTCTCATTCCTATCTATTTGGGGACATCATAAAAAGGGGGAGAAGAATTATGGGGGAAAATTGTTTGGTTGATTGATTTATCAATGATTTTCTTAAACCTTAATTGATCTTTGATTTTTGCATATCATTATATTTCAAACTGTTGTGTGTCACGGGTATCTGATTTATCTCATGTGTGTAGGTACAAAATTCATGATTATTGGATTGCACTCCCCAGTGAGAAAAGCTTTGAGAGTTTTTGAAAAGCAGAAGATTTGAAGATGTTGAAGTTTGATTGACGACTTGTCAGTTAGTATGCTGATTTTGAGGTTTTAATGGGGATATTATCTTGTATGTCATTTGGAGATTGTATAATTCGGATTTTTTATGTATGTACCGGCATAGACATATGGGAGATTTGTAAGGACATAATTTTATAAATGTTCGGGGCAGAATCTAGGAATTTTCTATTTGACCTAGATCACAGTATGTATGTCTGATACCGCTACATTTGGCACATCAACACGATCATCCACGACGGACTTGATCCGAATCCATGCATCCACCATCTTCACACGTGCATCATGCTTTATGCGACGTGCTGCTCAACCGTTCCCACTACTCCACTTCGCATTATTGGTAAAATGATTTATTGGAGTTGTTTATATTTGCATAAATATTTGGGAATTTTTCAAAAAATATTTTTCGAAGTCTGATTTTTTTTTAACAAGAACATAAATTTTTCTAAGTGTAGAAGCGGACCTTCCTCGATCGATGAGCTTGTTCAAACGAAATCGCTATGTCGTTCGAGCGACAGGAGCATGTCGCGTAAACTCGTTCGAATGACATCGCTCTGTCGTTCGAGTGACCGGAGCATGTCGTGCGAACTCGTTCGAACAACATCTCTCTGTCGTTCAAGCGACATGAGGATGTCCCGTGATCTCGTTCGAGTGCCGCCGTCGTCTTGATTTTTTTATAAATATCTAGGTTCATTCTACACATTTTCCAAGTCTTTTTCTCACACGATTTCTGCGTTTTACAGCCCAGAAAATATACTTCATGTTTTAAGGTTTCATACTTTCTTTAATCACATAACCACTCCCATATATGTATATGAATCTTTAAACCTTCAAGAGGATCGTTTGTAATCATCTGGAGTAACTTGTGGCGAAGGCGTTTCTTTTTTATTAGTGCCCACTTGGAGAGGGAAATTCCAGCCGATGACATCGGAACCGACACCTGATGGTATTTCGTATGTCACTCTTATTTTCATTGTAATCCGTATAAACCGTTCTTTACAAATTATAGTGAAAATAAAAGGTTTTGCCCCTTTGGGGGATTTTTCGTCACTTGTGTGTTTGTCTGTGATTGAATGTTCTTGCATGATCATATTTTGTTCAATCACACCTAGATGCATGTTTTAGGATTTAATTGAAAAACTGAGTTTAATTAAATAATTTCTTTGTTTGAACAAAAGCACACTCTCAAACTTAAACGATTATGTGGAGAAAAAGGGAACAAAAGCTGTTGTAGATGTCAACCAAAAGCCCTATAATGTCCTAGAAGATGATGAGATAGGACATGAGTTCACGACCATCTATTTTTTGTCAAGAATTGCCATTGACCAGAAGCCTAACAATATCCTAGAAGATAATGAGATAGGGCACACGTTTGTTGTCATCCACGATGCCTCAAGACCAAAGAAAATTAAAGGAAACATTGTTCAAATGGAACTAAAGAAAGTCACCATAATAATGGAAACATTCCAGATCAACTCTGCCAAGAGTCCAGTATGCAAGCGTTGTTGCCTTAAAGACATCAATTATAAGAAGAACATAATTATTACGAAAGACAAATTGGATGGATTTAGGACTCTAGTAATCACACGTAGGATTAAAAACTGGGATATGTATAAGTTGCAAGTTGACTTGGGAAGTTACTTATAGGTTATGTACCTAAAACTCTTTAACCATCTTAACCTTAAGGTAGAAGATCTCAAAGAATAAACCATTCCTTTAGTCTTCTTAGCAAAAATATGACCATACCACTAGGGAAGGTGGTCATACTAGTTCGAACTGGGAATATGTAAAAAATGATTGATTTTCTTACTGTGGACATTAATTCTCATTACAAAGCAATACTTGGATGATGGTGGCTCCACGCTATGGAAGTTTTTTGCTCCACTTATTACAAGAAGTGCAAATGCATCACCGACTGAGGGATAATGGATATTAGGGGAAATCAAGTTGTTTCTCAGTAATGCTTTATTGTCGCCATCAGGCCTAAATAGGAGAAGAAAATATATAAAGAGGTCACCATTAATATGATCAAGGATGGGTCTGATGATGCAGCTTCCTGCATCATCACACTCCATCAAATAGCAACTAAAGTGTGAAAAACCGGGGTCAAAAGAAACAAGGGTGGTCCCCTAAGACAGGGTCATGGAATCATTACAAAAAGTAATGTTCGATGATTCACACTTGGAAAGGAAATCACTGATCAAAAGCTCACTTACGGACCAGGAAAGAGAAGAACTGATTTCTATGCAGAAGGAGAATAAACATATTTTTACTTGGAAGCCTTATGATATGCCTGGGATTCATGTGAAAGTCATGTTCCATAGACTTCATGTAGACCCAACATACCCACCTATCACTCAAAATGATCGCCAAATAGCCCTGGAAAAGGCAAGGGTCGTGGAAGAAAAAGTGGGGAGACTTTTGGAGTCAAGGTCCATTAAAGAAGTTCAATTCCCCAAGTAGATCTCAAACCCAATAGTCATGAATAAGAATACTTTCAAGTGGAGAATCATCATAGACTTCACCGAAATTAACAATGCTTATCCCAAGGAAAACTTTCCTTTGCCAAAGATTGACCAATTGGTCAACACTATAAAAAATCACGAACGGATGAGTTTCCTGGATACGTACTCAGGGTACCATCAAATTCCTCTGTTCTTCCTTGACCAAGATGCCTCATTCAATACCAGGTGACACCATGGAAATCTATATACACTATATGCTTGTCAACACTAAGCATATGTTTATCTCCTCAACCCGGGTTTATGGGTCATTCGTGGGTCAACCCGAATCAGTTCGAGTGCATTAAAGTGAGGTAATGTGAAATAATTTTTGAAAATATTTCTAGTCCCTTTTATTTAATTAAAATTCTAATATTTAGCATGCAGTTCCATTTCGAATTTTAATTGAATAAAAAGGACTACTGACATAAGAGGGTGCCTCCAGGGTTCTAGTGATCAGAACTATTGACATAAGAGGGTAAAGAACACTTATAAAATGCTCTAAAATATGGAACCATTTTTATTCCACCATAACAAATAAAGGGATGTGAGCTAATGCCCAGTGGGGTTATTACTGAAATGCAATATAAAAACTGATGGTATCAAGAACGAGTGCTATAACATATTGATAACTTGAATATATATATATATATATAGTCAGACTCTCCAACATACCTCCTAGCAACATACCCTTTTTTTAAAATAGTAAAAAAATAATTTTGATATGATATTTTTTATATGGGTTCATTATATTTCAATGTGCCCCTATAAAAAAATCAATTGAAAATAATGTTTTTGGTATTTTTAATAAATAGGTAAAAAAACTGTCAGTTTTTACCTTTTAAAATTGCCAGTTTTTTTTACCTATTTTTTAAAAATATCAAAACACATTATTTTGGTCTGAATATTTTTACAGGGATACATTGAAATATCATGAACCCATATAAAAAATATTAACTCAAAATTATTTTTTTTACTATTTTAAAAAAATAGGGATGTTCATAGGTATGTTTAATGAGGTATGTTGGAGAGCCTAACTATATATATATATATATATATATATATATATATATATATATATATATATATATACACACACACACACATACATGTGTGTGTGTGTGTGTTTAATCAAAACCTCGTACTTATCCTGGTTAAACTACATTATTCCGTTATATACACGTTTCATTAACGTTCATAAGACATTCATTAATTCCATTAACCCAACCAGGTTAATTTAATAGAAATGCATTCCTTATCACTTTCTTAGGAAACGATATTTATTTAATAAAAATGATCAATTTACCTAATTATCATTTCAACACATGCAACAGGTGTCCTAAGATAATCATTCACACTTTTAACCTTATCACCATTAAAGAACACATTAGTGTGTAAACTTCGGTCTATGCCACTTAGGGCCACTTATTTACCCTTATTTTATCCTTTATTAGACACTTCTAATCAACACCTTCCCAATACTTTATTGAATTTATATTAAACTCCTATTATTTTCCATTTCAGACATTCACTCAGAATTACATCCTATTCATTTACTTTTTCAAGAATTTTAACCAATTCCAATTATTCTTTTATTATCCCGGAGTTAACCGTAATCCCATCTATGTTTATGAACTTTCGCCATCCTCCATAAATGCCTCGACCCATGATTTACTGCTAGTGTTTTTGGGTTTTTCACCCCAGGTCTCTAAGCCATTCTTAATTATTCCATGATACTCCTTTGTGAAAACTCTTCCACTGTTCATTAAGCCAATTTACTTCCGATCTATCCACCATTTTATCGAAAATATTCGGCTTACCACCGTACTTTATTTTCAGTAAAGTGTACTTTTTAGCATCTTAATATCATTTTAACCATTTTGCCCAAGGTAAATATCACATTTTCTTCATTGTTATACACTGGAACACGCTTTATCGTTTAGTCCTTACTATAAAATTTAGATGTATTTCCAAAATCTTGTTTTCTCAAGTTTAGGATTATTTTGATTATTTTAATGTTCATTTAAAATCTTAGTGTACAATGCTTTACATTTTGGTTAAAATGTATTACTTAAGGAAAACCTTCATTTTGCCAACTTTAGAATTCATTATGCACTTAGTTTAATTCAAAAATATTTAATGTACTCTTAACAAGGTAACCATTCTATGTTCCAACTTTACCATTTGCATCCAAACTTTAGCATATTCTATACCTTTTATAACCTTTAAAGTAACCTTAATCAGACTAACATTACCTTGAAATTATTAACACAATAAAATCATCGTTTTGATATCTAAAGGCCCTTCAATGTAAACTAACAATTTACTAATGTGAGTTAACATCAAATTCATGGAACAACATCATGCAAGTGTGATTTCAATACAAACAACCCACAGTATATTCCAAAATTCACTTTAACTTGGAAACCCACCTGAGATTTCTCATTTTTACCATAATCTTCATTTTATTAAAAATGCCAACATACACTCTACTTTTTGGGAAAAAACTTACGCTTGCCCACATTAAAGTCTACTTTACAGATTTATTAATTTCACCCATTAATTTTATTTCTACTTATTTTTATGCCCAAATATCAACATGAAATTTAAGAGCATCAAACCATGTATGTTAGTGATTCTTCACATAAAATGACACCATATATTTCTTCAACATTTTCATACCTGAAAATCCTTTGTTTAGCGTCATTTAAATATGGTCAATATACATTCTGGAAAATTTACTATTTTATAACCCCTCATTGAACCCATTTTTCATCCATAATAACAAATGAAACTCTATTATATTCAACTAGCATGTAAGTATGCTAGAATCCTACGTATAAACATACCAATATAAGTGGAAATGTCTACGGAGAGGGTAACCTCCCACCTCTTAAGGTGGCCTCAAGAGGGTTACCAAGCTTCTTTGGATCCCTTGAAGGTATTCCTTGAATACCAAGCACCAAAGATCCATGAAAATTCAACCCTCAACCTTCATAAAAATGCTCATATAATTCTGAGAAAACCCACTTCAAGAAACCGTCTTCTAACTCCACATACCCACTGCACCATCAATTAAATCTTAGAAAATGGAAGAGGAGAACTTGTCGTGTAACGAAGTTGCAATCTTGGGGATAAACATGGAGGATTTGGCTATAAAATGTAGGTCTCGTAGGGAGATGAAAAATGTTTTTCTTATTCTAAGAGAAGTGTTTAGAAGAGGGGTTATACCTATCTTTATCTCTTATAATCCCATTTGAACCCACTTAATAAGATTATATACACAAATGGAAAGGCAATATCTACTTAAAATTGTTAGAGGATGAACCTTATTAGCTGAACCTTATTATAATCTTGATAACACATCATTTAGGATCAACCACAAATTGACAGATCAAAACCAGAGCTGAATCTGGTGACTGAGGTTGATCAGATCGATTTGGACTTTATGTTGGATCGATACAAAATTCAAATTTCGAAATCATTTTTGTTAAGTCACAATTTTCTATAAATTTCTCAAGATGACCCTTGAATCCTCATGGTTATAATATATAAATTCTTATTTTACTTAATTAAAGCCTTTGCACACATATGCATAAACCTGGTTATCGTGGAGTTTACAAAATTACGAAAATACCAATTTCAATTAGCCTAAATAAAACTGTGAGTATTATAATTAGGAAGACTACCTACTGGACTTGGCGAAGACATTTTAGGTCCTCAGATATTACATAATGAAGATCAATGCAACCACATGGTCTTTTGAAGTTGAATTCAGGAAGTTTCTGGGATACTTGGTCAACCAGGTGTGATTGAAGCAATCATCGACCGAATTTAGGAAATAAATAATATTCAACCACAAAAAATTATTTGCGATATCCAAAAGTTAATAAGAATGTTAACAAGACTTAACCACTTCATCTCAAAATCTTTCGAATAGTGTTGACCATTATTTCAGCTATTAAGGAAAGAAAATAACTTAACCTAGAATGGGGAATGCTCGAAATCACTTGATGATATCAAAACCTACCTAAGACAACCAACTCTTCTCGTGATCCTAAATCTAAGAGATCCAATTTACCTGTATATCACAGTGTTCAATCATGCCTTTATGTCACCATTGATGCGTGAGAAGGAAGGTCACTAAGATCTTAATTTACTCTGTCAACACATGTTACTCGATGATGAGAAATGCTCTCTTAAATTTAATAAGTTATGTTATTCTCTGGTTATTGCTTCGCGAAAGATAAAGCATTAGGAAAGCCAACCAAGTGACCTATCTGGACGGATGTCATAATCATTATCTATTTTTCGCTCAAGGCAGTCATCAGAAAAGCTGAGCTATCTGGACGGGTGTCAAAATGATGAGTGGAACTTGGAAGGTTCAATATCCACTATCAACCAAGGACTGAAATAAAAGGCAGGTACTGATGGATTTCATCACTGAGTTCATAGGGGAGGAAAAGCCCGATTATAAATCAAGTGACTAACTAAGATTTTGATCAACTCAAAAAGTAGAATATCTATGTCGATGAAGCCTCTAATTGAAGAGAAGCATAAGTGGTAATTTTCCTCATTACTCACAAGAAGACTATGATCGAACAAAGGATCATACATGGCTTCGAAGCATCCAATAAAAAAGCTGAGTACGAAGCTCTCATCATCGGGTTACGAAAATCCTCATTTCTTGGTACGAGTCAACCTTAGTGTCTACTGCGACTATACCTGGTATCTAATAAAGTATCATGAAACTATCATGGAAAAGATGAGTGAATGTCAACATATCTATAGGCCACCCAAGACTCTATCTATAGGTTTGAGAAGGTCCATATTCAATTATTCCCTCGTGAAAATAATAGTTATGTCAACGCCTTAGCTACTCTGGGTTCATCAGTAGACTCGGTCTTAAGATAGCCGTCGATGTAGAATAACTCACCTTTTCGATCATCACGAGGATAAAAGTCGTTGATCCAGTCCTCGTCGTCTAGAAAGATCCTAACTGGATGTACCCGATCATAGGCAATTTTCAAGAGGATGGATTACTAACTAATAAGAAATGAGCTCATTAGTTCAAAGTTAAAGATCCACGTTACTACTTATTACCTGAAGGAAAACTATGCAATAGATCTTTCACATGTCCCTACTTTCAATGGCTACACCCAAATGATGTCTATCAAGTCCTGCACGAACTTCACAATGACATATATAAGAGCCACACAGAGGGGATATTTGGCATTCAAACTAATACAAAAAGGTTAATTATGGACATATATGCAGAAGTATGCGGTCTTCTGTTGGACCCCCAAATTGATTTTACAAAAACAATTTCCTTTTAGATGCGGAATAAGGATGATTAAAACACATAAACAACTTATAACAAATTTTAATTTCTTTCAAATTAAAATTAAACAAACTCAAAGTGAAATTAAATTAAACAACAAATACATTTTTCACTTAAACCAAATTAATTCAACTCATGTCCTTGAATTTGCCTAAACCATATTTTCAATATTATCAAATTAGGCCAAACAAATTTTAACAAATTAAATGATGACTTGAATTAA
This sequence comes from Sambucus nigra, assembly GCA_949130495.1. Lineage (NCBI taxonomy): Eukaryota > Viridiplantae > Streptophyta > Magnoliopsida > Dipsacales > Adoxaceae > Sambucus > Sambucus nigra. The sequence continues at coordinate 485,976,550 of OX422220.1, read as the reverse complement.
ATTAATATCAATATTACCTAAAATATTATTTAGCACCAAATTAAACAAGCAGTGATTTAAAATAAATTTTATCTTTTTACCTAAGCATGCATCTAAGGTGAATTTAGCGAAAGATAAAATAAACAAACCACTACCTTGCGATATATGAGGAAAAACCCACAACGAAAAAAAACCTCGGACGACCCTAGCCTTAAGTCCACTAAGTACGGAATTACAATTACAAGATAGATGACTTACAACACTCGACTCGAATCCTTCAAGCCACGATGCATCTTCTTGCAACTAGCTCTGCCTAGACGACAATCCCGGACTCCACCGGAATCTTGGAATCCACCAATGAAGCTGTAGGAACAACCGTCAACCACACATGGTGCCTTTCACCATGTGAGAATGCCGCAGCCAAAAATGAGACTTCTTCTTTGAGGGATATAGAAGTAAACCCAAATGGACTCTTCAATTTGGTAGAGTAAAACCTGATGCCAAACACTCCAAGAAAATATAAATATATGTAGAATCTTGGAATAAACTAAAGATGGGTGTAAACAAAAGTGTTTAAGAATTTTTCTTGAAAAACTAACACTCAAAACATGAACTCTTTATTTTGGAATTAAGCTCTCAAAACTTTATCTTGGAGATTATAGAATATGAAAAAGTTAGTTCCAAAAGGCTGGTTTCCGCACTTGATAAATATGTCAAAAAGTAGTGGGGAAAACATAGTGGGAACATGGAAAAAACTGTAAAAAACTTCCAAAAAAATTGTTCCCGCTAAAGTCGTTCAAACGACATTTCGTTTGAACGACATTACTCGTTCGAACGACTTTACTAACGATGTTCCAGAGGTGAAAAAGGAATCTCGTCAGAAGTCTCGGTCGAACGACGTGGGAATCTTGTTCGAATAATATTCTAGTTCCTTCGAATGACTTACCAGAAAATGTAATATTCTTTTTAAGCCTAAAATTTTTTATGAGGATTTCTCAAAAAGATTTTCTGAGTAAAACAATGTCTTTAAAATTATTTTAGAATTTTTTTATAAAAGTACAAATAATAAATTTCCAAGCTCCTATATATATATATATATATAAAATGCATTTATACCTTAGGAGCATTGGAACTAATGTTGTTGACGTAAAAATGAGGCACACTAAACCCAACATATGATGAAGCTTTATACTCTTGGCCTCTACATCTTCAACTATCATGTCATAGGCTTGGATGGATACACTTGAACACTACCCTATGACTCAAATGTTTTTGTTTGGAATTGAGGCAACACTATATTAAGACTCAATCGGAGACCTGTGTCCTTACAAATCTCCCATTTTGGCTATTCCGGGATAAAAACCAAAACAAAATCCTAAAGGGATGTCAAGCTCTACTAGACTCACACATCCCATCGAAACTTGACTCAAGACCCAAGGATTAATATCTTTGCCAATGAAGGTTGCCATTAGAAGAATTCCTGCACACTTAATCAAACTATCAAACGCATAAGGAATATCAAAATATTAAATGAAATTAAAATAATTACTCCCCCTAAATTAATTCTCCTTTATCAACTATGATCAACCTAAGAAGATAGTTCTCTCCCCTAAGTTAAATCTCCTAAACTTAGAGATAAGATTATAATAGGATTAGATACCATTTCTCCCCCTATCATTCTCCCTCTTTTTGTTTAGGAATAGACAAAGGTGATAGAATTAATAAAACAAAAGTCTATACAGTGCAAAGAACACGAAGGCATATGAGCAACAAAAGTATAACTAATCCATTCAAATAATAAAGGATACCGACTAAGACGCAAGAAAATGATACCAATATGATACATTAGATATTAAGAATGTGATATCAACAAAAATCCAACAAGATAGATATGAAGTAAAAGCATAGATGGACTAAAAATCAAGGCAAAGACAAAAAAAGATCATATATATATATATATATGTGTGTGTGTGTGTGTGTGTGTATGTATGTGTGTGCATGCGTGCGTGTGCATATATACTCTAAATATACCAATGATGCACACGCACGCATGCACACACACACACACACACACACACACACACACACACACACACACACACACATATATATATATATATATATATATATATATATATATATATATATATATATATATAAACTCACACATGACAAAAAATACAATAAGTTTTTTATACTCGTATGTCAAAAATGTGTCATATGGAAATGGAAGTGTAGGGGTGTGAACTAGTAACAATTAAATTTAGACCCAATCACTTAAAAAACATGTTCACGGAGTTCTCATTTGATTGCAAACTTTATCACATTTTAATATAATCTCATGTGATAATATAAATTTAACTCAATGAACAAACATACACAATGCATACAAGCCTAGAGTTTTGATGATTCTATAAATCAATGGAGTCATGACATTGAAAGTACAACTAGGATAATCGGACATTGTACAAACCGTTGATATACCATCCAATCTCCCTCAATAAGAATATATATTTTTGAATGAATACATCAATTAAAAATAGGTCTTGGCAACACTTTTTCTTTTTAATGCCATATTGTATTTTAGGCCTTTGGACCACGTATTTCTTTTAGGTCCATTCCAAATGGTGGCTTACTCGCAAAGGACGATATTTTCTTTCGGAGCCCTTCCCCGTGCACATTTATATTTATATTTATATATATATATATATCATTTTTATATCTCATACAAACCTCACGTGCAATGGATTTTGACATGCAGTAGTCCTTGTAAGGACATATTTCTCTTGTCCGATATCTTACAGTTGTGTATGTCGTACGCCGCTACATTTGGCACGTCTCAACTTGATCTCACATGACGGCATCAATCTGAATTCTGAGAATCAAGCATTCATTATCTCCATCAAGTGTCCCACATCACGTTCCATGATTTTAGGGACTTAAAGCATGTGGTACGCAAGAGAAGTCAAAACAGTGAAAGAAGGCAAGATATGGAAGTTCAAGGGAATTTTGGTAATTTTACAACCATAGTCCGGAGGTCTGGTCAACTGGAAAGTTGAAAATATCAGCGCAACGAAGATACCGGAAGAAACAGTACCTCAATCCGAGCTACGGTGAAGAAGTTATGGCTCTTTGAAAATGGAGAAATATTTCAAGAAAAACCCTTGAAAAAAATGCCAAGTGTTTAAGCCCCTAGTTCCACCAAATTTTTGTGAACCGAAGGCCAAACCGGTTCGAGGGGTAAACCGGTTCGTAGTTCACCCAAACCGGTTCGAGGTACCTGTACGCTGGTAGAGTTTAAAAAAATTTAAACTCTTTTTGGTTTCCTTATAAAAGCCAACTTCGGGGGAGTTATTTTATAAGACTTTGAGAGACGTTTTTTAGAGTCCAAGTACATCTAGTCTTCGTATTTTTGAGTCCCAAGACTCATGTTTTGATTCACACATCTTTGCCAAACCTTTGTGAATCCGTTTGCAACCCAAGAACACAACCTTGTGTTTGTTTAACCTTGTGGAGAAGCTCTCCTTCTTCTTCTTCATTGCTACTTATCTGGAGTTCCTGAGGGAGATTCCAACCACCGACTACAGAACCGATGCCTGCGGGTATTTCTGTGTCACTGTATTTTTATTGTAATCCGTGTAACCGTATCTTACAAAATTATAGTGAAAATAAAAGATTTTTCCCCTTTGGGGGATTTTTCCTCACATGTGTGTGTTTGAATGTTCTTGCATGATTTTATCTTCTTCAATCACACTTAGATGCATGTTTAGGATTTAATTGATAAAAACTGAGTTTAATTAAATAATTTCTATATTTGAAACAATGAAAGAAGGCAAGATATGGAAGTTTAAGGGCATTTTGGTAATTTTACAGCCACCATCCAGAGGTTCGATCAACTGGAAAGTTGAAAAGCTCAACGTAATGAAGATACTCGAAGAAATGGCACCTTAATCCGAGCTACGGTGAAGAAGTTATGGCTATTTGAAAATGGAGAAATATTTCAAGAAAAACCCTTAAAAAAATGCTAAGTGTTTAAGCCCCCAGTTCTAGCGAATTTTTACGAACCAAAGGCCAAACCGGTTCGGGGGGTGAACCGGTTTGCATTTCACCCGAACCAATTAGAGGTACATGTAAGCTGGTAGAGTTTTAAAAAATTTAAACTCTTTTTGGTTTCCTTATAAAAGCCAACTTCAGGGGAGTTATTTCATAAGACTTTGAGAGACGTTTTTAAGAGTCCAAATACATCTAGTCTTCATATTTTTGAGTCCCAAGACTCATGTTTTGATTCACACATCTTTTCCAAACCTTTGTGAATCCGTTTGCAAACCAAGAACACAACCTTGTGTTTGTTCAACCTTGTGGAGAAGCCGCCCTTCTTCTCCATTGCTGCTCATCTGGAGTTCCCGGGGGAGATTTCAGTCGCCGACTACAGAACCGATGCCTATGGGTATTTTTGTGTCACTTTATTTTCATTGTAATCCGTGTAACCGTATCTTACAAAATTATAGTGAAAATAAAAGGTTTTTCCCCTTTGGGGGATTTTTCCTCACATGTGTGTTTGAATGTTTTTGCATGATTTTATCTTCTTCAATCACACCTAGATGCATGTTTAGGATTTAATTGATAAAAATCGAGTTTAATTAAATAATTTCTATATTTGAACACACGTGCAACTCTTTCAAATTGGTATCAGAGCCAGTTACACAGTTATACCGTGTAATTTTCTGCAAATTTTTTCTAAGATATCAATTTTCTGAAAAATTGATTTTTGAAAACGAGTGTGTTCATTATGGAGAAATTATATAATAAAATGCCAATTTTTGACGGGACAAACTATGCATACTGGAAAGCCAACATGAGATCTTCATTAAAAGCCATTGATGAACGTGTATGGATTTTGGTTGAAAGAGGGTGGACACCTCCCACCGTCATTGTTGAAAACATGACCAATTTAAAACCTGTCAGTACTTGGACTGAAGAAGAATTTAAATGGTCATCTTGTAATTCTAAGGGTTTAAGTGCTATTTCTGGATATCTCACACCTGATGAGTTCAAACGGATAATGACGTGCACCACGTCAAAAGAGGAATGAGATGCTTTGTAACTTACCCATGAAGGAACTAATGCTGTGAAAGAGTCTAAACTGCAAAATTTAACAACTCAATTTGAGACAATCACCATACTTAAATCTTAATGTTTTGATGAATTTTATGCTAGACTGTCTAATATTGTTAACACTAGCTTTAATCTTGGTGAACATATTCCTAATGCTAGAGTTGTTAAAAAGATTCTTAGATCACTGCCTAAGCGTTTTATCCCTAAAGTCACTGTGTTAAATTCTATGAGTAATTTAAATACGCTTAAATTGGAGGAACTTGTAGGAGACTTGCAAATGTATGAAATTGATATGTTTCCTAAATCTGTCAAGTCTAAAGATAAGGAAATTACACTTAATGCCTAGGAGAGAAAGAGTGAGGGGTCGGTAAGAAAGAGGGTAGAGTCATCTAGAAAAGGAGAGATAGATACGTCAGATTCTGAGTGTGACTTTGTTTTAGACGATTTGGCCCTGTTTGTTGAAAAATTCTCAAATTCAAGAAAAATGGTAATTTCAATGATAAAAAGAAGTTTGAGAAAAATAAGTTTGAAAAGAAAAATCAAAAAGATTTTAATGATCCTCCTAAGAAAGAGAGTGATAGATGCTTTGAGTGCAATGGTAGGGGTCATAGAGCTTTTGAGTGTGCTACTAGGCTGAATAGAGAAAAAGGGCAAAGTTGTCCTTAACGCTACCCTTACTGACGACAGTGAGGTTGAGTCGGTGGACTCTAGAGACGAGTCACCGCGTGAGTGTAACTTCACCGCATTCATGGCTAGTCATGTGAGTAGTTCTAGTACTCCTCATAATGATGAGGATTCTACTTCACAGGGACACCTCGGCAGTGAGAGCGATGTGAGTGAGGGGGAGGATGATGTAAGTGAGAGCGAGAGTGACCTTCAACGTGCGTACGCTGAGTTATATTATAAGTCTTTTAAAATTAAAAAGCGTAACAAAGGGTTAGTTCTTAGGATCACCTCTTTAGAGGGAGATTTAAGAAAAACAAGAGAGAGAAAGTCCTCCACCTGCACTACTTTGAGTGAGAGAGAGTCTGCCTGTGAAGAGAAAGAGAGTTTGTTTAGAGAGAGAGAGAGAGAGAGAGAGAGAGAGAGACTGTTTGGAGAGAGAGAGTGGTTTTGAGAAAGAGAAAGGGGATTTGACTAAACAAGTGGCTAGTCTTACGAGTGAGCTCCATTCCTCCATGGAGACTCAGAAGAAACTAGAAGCCGTTGTTGCCTAACTTACTCATGATCTTGAGAGAGCACGGGAAGTCAAGGTTCAAATCGAGGATAGATCAGGAAAGATGGGAGAGATGCTCCTCGGCCTCGCTTTAGGTTTTTGTGATAGGCAGGGAATAGGTTATGATGGTGCCTCCACATACCAAATTTCACCTGGACCAGTTCCTTAGTTTACTACGACTCCATATGGCCATCGTAAAAAACCACATAGAAGAGTTTGACCAAGAAAACCAAAACCTGGTCCACCTAAGACAACATTCTTGTGTACGTACTGCAAAAGAAAAGGCCATCTCAAGGAGTTTTACTATAGTTTGGGTCGGACACGACGTTCTACTGCTCCACCACATCATACTGGTGATTTTTCTTGTCTGAGAGAGCGTGTTGAGTTTTTAGCTGCCACATCACAAAGTTTGATGGAGGAATTTCAACGGATGTCATTTCCGTCAGTGAATGCTTCTTGCATCCCGACTAAAACCAACAACAACAAGGGTAAACAAAAGGTTACCACTTCTTGGGTACCTAAGAAAGATAAAAAGGCCCTTGTTGTTCATGTCTGTCTCAAAGCACATAATACCTCATAGTGGTATTTTGATAGTGGATGATCCAGACATATGACAGGTGATGTCTCATTTTTTACCTAGCTTGAGGATTATAATGATGGTAGAGCCACATTTGGAGATGGGAGCAAGTGTAGCATTGTAGGACAAGGTACAGTAGAGTTGCCAAGATTTCCTAAGCTAGATAATGTTTTATACGTCAAAGGTTTGAAAGCAAACCTTCTCAGCATTAGCCAGCCGTGCGACGCTGACTTTGCCGTAAAGTTTGACCCCGGACGCTTGTAATGTCTATAATCAAGCCAATAAACTTTTATTGCGAGGGGTGAGGACATAGGATAATTTCTATGGGACTGAGCCCACTTCCTCACTTGTCTGCAACAGCGCCACAATCACTCCTATGGATCTGTGGCACTAACGTCTAGGACACGTGAACGTTAGAGATTTAACTCGTTTAGTTAAAAAGGACCTAGTACGTGGCTTATCATCACTTAGAAAGTTGACTTTCACAGTTTGTGGACCCTGTCAGTTGGGAAAGCAAATCCGTAGCCCCCATAGGAAGTTGCATTCCATTACCACCTCCCGTGTACTTGAGTTGATTCCATGGATCTTATGGTTCCTACTCGTACTGAGAGTCATAATGGTGGTAAGAGGTATATCCTCATAATGGTGGATGATTTCTCCAGATATTTGATTGTAGGTTTTCTGAGAGAGAAATCCGATGCTGTAGAGTTTTTAACAACCAAGTGTTGTGTCCTACAAAACCAACACGGAGTCACTGTTAACAGGATACGTAGTGAAAATGACACAGAATTTAAGGAAGCAAAGGTATATCTTTACTGTAATATCCTTGGGATCAAACATGAGTTTTCTACTGTGAAGACTCCTCAGCAAAATGGGATTGTTGAGAGAAAGAAAAGTACGATCCAGGAAATGGCTAGATCTATGCTTCTAGGTCATACAGTTTCTAAGAGATTTTGGGCAGAGGCAGTGTCTACTGCATACCACACGGTGAATAGGGTTTACCTGCATCCACACACACTTAAGACGCCTCATGAATTGTGGACTGGAAAGAAACCCAACCTTGCATATTTCCATATTTTTGGGAGTAAATGCAACATCCTACGAGATAGAGAGAAATTATGAAAGTTTGACTCCCAAAGCGATGAGGGAATATTGCTAGGATATTCATCAAATTGTAGAGCTTACCGAGTTTTTAACCTGAAGATCTATAAGGTTATGGAGTCAATAAACGTCATCGTGCAAGATGACGACCCTTCGATGTTTATTGATTCTAGCCTTCAGTGTGAGGATGAGGACTTTTCTGGTAGCGATTTACATGTTCCTCACCCACACTCTGTGGATCCTACTCCTGTGTTAGGGGACACACCTGCTTGGGTTCGCAAGAGTCATGATCCCTATGCTATTTTGGCAATCCCACTTTAGCGGTCAAGACTCTTGCTCAGCTAGAGAACGTTGTTAGCCATCTTTTCTACACGTCCAAAGTCGAGCCCAATAATCATAAAGAAGCTCTCAAGAATGAACACTGAATATCTGCCATACAGGATAAGTTGATTCAGTTTAAAAAGAACAATGTCTGTGAACTTGTCCCCCGACCTAGTGAGACTAATGTGATAGGTACCAGGTGGATATTTAAGAATAAAATGGATGAAAATGATACCATAATCAGAAACAAGGCTAGGTTGGTCGCTCAAGGCTACACACAAATAGAGGGTGTAGACTTTGGGGAGACATTTGCTCCTGTTGTGAGGCTTGAGTCCTTCCGCTTACTACTCGCCACCGCGTGTCATCTGTACTTCAAGTTATATCAGATGGATGTCAAGAGTTCCTTTCTAAATGGAATTCTACATGAGGAGGTTTATGTGGAACGACCAAAAGGGTTTGAAGATCCTAAGCACCCGAAGCACATTTACTATTTGAGGAAAGCCCTGTATGGCTTGAAGCAAGCACCCTGTGCTTGGTACGAGAGGATTACTTCCTATCTCTTAGCCCATGGCTTCAAGAGAGGGGGATTTGATATGATGTTGTTCGTCAGGAGAGATGACAGTGCTATTTGGGTTGCCCAGGTCTATATGGACGACATAGTCTTTGGATCCACATGCTCCCAGTATGCTCATAACTTTGAGGAGGAGATGAAAAGTGAGTTTGAGATGAGCATGGTAGGTGAGATTACTTTCTTCCTTGGTCTTCAGGTGCGTCAGCTAGAGGATGGGATGTTCATCTCCCAATCCAAGTATGCTAGAGACCTAGTGAAGAAATTTAGTTTAGACTTTGCTAAGCATGCACATACACCTATGAGTACTTCTATCAAGCTTAGTAAGGACACTTCAGGCAACAACGTAGATCAAACCTTATATCAGAGTATGATAGGTAGTTTCTTTACTTAACTTCCAGTCATCCCGATATAGCCTTTAGTGTTAATGTCTATGCACGATATCAGGTGTCCCCAAAAGGGTCACACTTACTCGCTCTAAAACGTATTATCAAATACGTGAGTGGGACTCTCGTATATGGTATTTGACATTCCTTTGATACCAATGATCATTCGTCCACCTATTCGGATGCTGATTGGGCAGGGGATGTAGATGGTTGTAGGAGCACTTCTGTCCAACATTCGCGTATAAAGTACATCAGGATACGCGAGCACTTTATACGTCAGTTAGTTGAGGAGAAAGTCGTATCCCTGAGTTTTGTTCCCACGGACCGTCAGTTAGCCGATATTTTCACGAAACCTTTAGATGCCCTTAGATTCGAGAGTCTTAGGAAGTCTTTGGGGATTTGCACAGTTGACTGAGGGGTTGGTCCGTGTCTAGCACAGGATGCATTATCTTTTTCATATCATCTAATGCCTATTGCTAGATTGTATCATATGTTTCGTTATTTTTTTATATTTTTTGAAAAAATCCAAAAATATTTTTTATTTATAAATTTTTTAGAAAAGCACAAAAAGATTTTTGTATTTTATTTGCACCTTGTATGGATGAGCATTTAAGATAGCCGGGTCACAATTTCATTCCATTTATCCATGTGACTATTTGATAGAGATTTGAGACGCTACATCATTTCATTCATGTGCTTTACATCATTTGGAGTCTTTGAGATGTGATTAGTGATATCTTTATACATGTTTGACTCCTATCTCCTTTATTGCACACATGCATGGTTATATTTGATTATTTTACTTGTCTATCACATATTGGCTTGAGTTTTTCCATCTCAATTCTGTCTATATAACGTACAATATGCGATAAAACTTGACAAGATTGGAATGCATGTTAAAACTTTTTGGTGAGACCGTGTGTTTATTTGAAAATGGAGAAGGGCCGCAAAAGGTTCATTTAACCTTTTTGAATACTAAGCCACCGTTAAAAAGGACCTAAAAAATGTAGGAATTTTATTATCCGGGGTCCAAAGAGGTTAAGAGAGCCCGAAAAATTTAAAGGCAATAAAAAGCAATACATGCCAAATATGGGCAATTCGGTTTCACCATCAATTCTCCAAAGTTTGAGAATTTAGAATTACCTCTATTCAAAATATAAATCTGAGGGAGTTTGGTTGGACAATTTAAATGGGTTTTCACTTCCTTGAAAGTCTTGAAAAAGCATGAAATCGTTTTGGACGTTATTGGTGTGGAAATCACTTTGAGCTTTGATTTATTGATTTGATTGAGTCAATGTCTCATATTTTCATTTTTTTTACACCAAGGGAAGATTTTGAGTTCATTCGTTAGGAGTATCCAATATTCATCGTGCACATATGTCATGTTTGTATGCATTGATTTTCTTATCGAATTTGATCACACCACTACATTTACGCTATCATCGACTTGGTTGTTTTTGTGTTTGTTCATGGTGTAATTTATTTGTTTGTATATCTTGTGTGAAAATTTTTGAAAAATTCAAAAATAGAAGTTTCTTTCCTTGTGACATTTTCTATTTGCATTCATTTCTGCTTCGCATATCTGTCTATTTGGGGACATAATAAATAGGGGGAGATTAAAGAATTATCATATTATGGGGGAGTTAGTTTTTGAGATTTGCGATTTGTCATATGTTTTCATCATAAATTGGTATCTATGTTTATATCATTTCAAACTCGATACTTCACTTGGTATCTGCTTTATCCCATGTTTGTAGGTACTATATTGATGATCAATGAATTGCACACCTTGATGAGAAAAGTTTTGAAGATTTGAACATCAAACGATGAAGACTTATTCATTTGTATCTTTCCAGTTTTGGGTTCATGGAAGGGTAGATTTGTATAGGCAATTTTTTATTTGATAATTTGGATTTTTTATGTATGTACCGGCATAGACATAGGGGAAGATTTGTAAGGAGATATTTCTCTTGTCCGATATCTTACAGTTGTGTATGTCTTGCGCCGCTAGATTTGGCACGTCTCAACTCAATCTCACATGACGGACTCAATCCTAATTTCGGGAATTAGGCATTCATTATCTCAATGAAGTGTCCCACATCTGCCTCAACGACTTCATGTTCCATGATTTTAGGAACTTAATGCATGTGGTACACAAGAGAAGTCAAAACAGTAAAAGAAGGCAAGATATGGAAGTTTAAGGGCATTTTGGTAATTTTATAGTCATCGTCCGAAGGTTCGGTCAACTATAGAGTTGAAAAGATCGACGTAATGAAGATACTCGAAGAAATGGTACCTCAATCCGAGTTATGGTGAAGAAGTTATGGCTCTTTGAAAATGGAGAAATATTTCAAGAAAAACCCTTGAAAAAATGCTAAGTGTTTAAGCCCCTAGTTCCAGCGAATTTTTGCGAACCGAAGGCCAAACCGGTTCGGGGGGCAAACCTGTTCGCGTTCACCTGAACCGATTTGAGGTACCTGTACGCTGGCAGAGTTTCAAAAAATTAAAACTCTTTTTGGTTTCCTTATAAAAGCCAACTTCGGGGGAGTTATTTCATAAGACTTTGAGAGACGTTTTTGAGAGTCCAAATACATCTAGTCTTCATATTTTTGAGTCCCAAGACTCATGTTTTGATTCACACATCTTTGCCAAACCTTTGTGAATCCATTTGCAACCCAAGAACACAAACTTGTGTTTGTTCAACCTTGTGGAGAAGACATCCTTCTTCTTCATTGCTGCTCATCTGGAGTTCCCGAGGGAGATTCCAGCTGTAGACTACATAACCGACGCTTGCGAGTATTTTCGTGTCACTGTATTTTCATTATAATCCGTGTAATCGTATCTTACAAAATTATAGTGAAAATAAAAGGTTTTGCCCCTTTGGGGGATTTTTCCTCACATGTGTGTGTTTGAATGTTCTGGCGTGATTTTATCTTCTTCAATCACACCTAGATGCATGTTTAGGATTTAATTGATAAAAACTGAGTTTAATTAAATAATTTCTATATTTGAATGCACGCGCAACTCTTTTAGTCCTCCTAGGTCACATAAAGCGTAGATGATTAAATTGATAGGGGAACACCTCACAAAGCTCAAATATACATATGAAGTTAAAATTTCAAGAGAGGTCGTGCATGTGTGAATTGAGGCATATAAAAATAGAAACCATTTAAGAAACACAAAATCCAACTACTCCATGTAAGCATGGTAAAGAACATTTTAAGGATTGACAATCTTAACCAAAAGTTCTAGCCATATGGGAACGAAAAAGAAGGGATTCTAACACAAGTATATGCCACATAGAGTGTGTCAAACTAAAATACACACAAAATAAAAATCCTTTTGAGTTTTTGAAAATTTTTTAACCAAAAAAAATTTACTCAAAAGAAACAGAAAAATCATTTGTATTTTTTATAAAGCCTAAATTACTAAAACAAAGGTAAAAACACAAATGATAAACAAAAATCTTTTTGTATTTTATATTTAATGCAAATCAAAGGAAATATAATACAAAAGATAAACAAAAATCATAATTCTATCATGTGATTAAGCATGAAGCATAGACTAGAAAATGATTAAACCAAGCATACAATTAGCACGATGATATAGCATGAAGCACAAAAGCTAAAGTATGCAAACAACTAACACATTGAACCTTTAGATTTAACAAGTGAGGAAGAATTTGAAAGTAAGTGAGAATCAAAAATCCTATTTTGCAACGCTACCAAGTCGGATCTCCTAACCCAAACTAATGACGAATGGCGATCTCGGGGTGTAGGAATCTTGGCTACCTCGGTTGCCTTACTATGGGATTTTCTAGGACCGCATTTAAGATCAAAATAAAATTTCTTGAGATGACCTTTTCGACCACAATGTGAGCACCTAAAGACTCGGCGAAAAGACTTTCCTAAGGAATGATCTATAACATTGTTCCTAGAGGATTCTCCTAAAATATTGGTTTTGGCTTTAATGGTGGAATCGTCACAAGAATTGAAGCCTAAACCACAAGTGTCATTTTTAATTTGGACTGTTCCTAAGATTTTATCTAATTTCTCCTAACGACTCTGCAAATCAAATTTGACTCTACTTGAGTCTCTCACTTTCTTCTCAAGCTCTACAATCCTAGACTCAAGCAAACCATTTCTCCCTTCGAACTCGAGAAGCTCCTTTTTTAAGGATTCCATCAAACCTCTAAGTCTATCTCTCTCGCCTTCTACATACTCAAGCTTCTCTCGAAGATCTCTCTCACGAGTACTAATGTCTTCCACTAAAACACTCCCATTAAAGACCTCGACATGCTCTTTTAAACAAGCTTTTAACTTCAAATTTGCTCTTTTCAATTTAATAGATTCTTCATATAATTCTTGAAATGCAAATTAAAGTTCACTCACATCAACCTCTTCATTTTCACTCTCTCTCTCTTCTTCACTCTCACAACCATAAAAAATAAGGGAATTATAAACTTTGACCTTGGAAGTGTCATGTGTTAAAATTTCATCAATAGAGGAGTTCTCACCTTCACTCACATGACTTGCCATAAAATCCACAAAGTTAGGCTTAGTGGGGGAATCGGGTCCCTCTTACTTATCACTATTACTAAGGGTTGCTTTATAGGAAATTGGTTGCTTACCCTCTCTCCTTAGTTTAGTGGGGCACTCAAAATCCCTATGGCCATACTCGTCACAACCATAACATCTATTTGACTCGACCCTATTTAAATTTTCATTAAAAGTTTTAGGGATCTTTTCGACTTTGTCATGCTTAGAATTTTCAAATTTCTTAAAATCCTTTTTAAATTTATCTTTGTTAAATTTAAGAAATTTATGAAACTTCGTAGCAAACATAGCCATGTTTTCCGAGTCACTATCACTTTCACACTCTACTACTTGTTTTTCCTCCTTTCGGGCTTTCAAAGCGACTCCCTTATCTATTTTCTTTTCAGTTTTAGAGGAAAACATGTCTAGTTCATAGGTTTGTAAATCACCTACGAGCTCTTCAAATTTTGTAGAGGCTAAAGTGGGTAAAGAATTTAACACGGCCACCTTAGGAATAAATCTATCGGTTAGGGACCTTAAAATTTCTTTACTACTCGATTTAGAGTATTTTTTATCCCAAATTAAAAGATAAATTGACTATATTGGAAAGTCTAGCATAAAATTCGTTAAAAGTTTCTTTTTCATTCATTTTGATGGTTTCAAATTAAGTGGTAAGGTTTTGGAGTTTCGAAGCTTTTACGACACTAGTTCCTTCATGAGTGAGTTGTAAAATATCCCAAGCTTCTTTAGCGGTTTCACATGTCATAATGCGACGGAATTCATCCGGTGTGACCGCACTAAACAAGGCATTTAAGCCTCGGGAATTAAAATTTGTAAGTTTAAATTAATTCTGACTCCATCTATCGGTGGGTTTGGGAACACGCTCATTTTCTACTAAATGTGTGGGTGAGGACCACCCGTTAATAATAGACAACCAAACCCTATCATCGATAGACCTAAGTGCCGATTTCATATGCTCTTTCCAATACGCGTAGTTGGAACCATAGAAAATAGAAAATTTTAAAAATGGGGAAAATTCCATTTTTAGTCAAAAATATTTAAAAGGATCTTAAACGCAATAATTTAGCGATCCCGCTCTCATACCACTTGTTGGACCCCCAAATTGATTTTATAAAAACAATTTCCTTTTAGATGCGGAATAAGGATGATTCAAACACATAAACAACTTATAACAAATTTTAATTTATTTCAAATTAAAATTAAACAAACTCAAAGTGAAATTAAATTAAACAACAAATACATTTTTCACTTCTTCAATATTACCAAATTAGGCCAAACCAATTTTAACAAATTAAATAATGACTTGAATTAAATTAATATCAATTTTACCCAAAATACTATTTAGCACAAAATTAAACAAGTAGTGATTGAAACCAAATTTTTTCTTTTTACCTAAGGAAGCATCTAAGGTGAATTTAGTGAAAGATAAAATAAACAAACCACTACGCCACGATGTACGAGGAAAAACCTACAATGGTAAAAAACCTCGGACGACCATAGCCTTAAGTACACTAAGTATGGAATTACAATTATAAGATAGATGACTTACAACACTCGACTCGACTCCTTCAACCCCGACGCGTCTTCTTGCAACTACCTATGCCTAGATGACAATCCCGAACTCCACCGGAACCTTGGAATCCACCAATGAAGCTGTAGGAACAACCGTCAACCACACATGGTGCCTTTCACCATGTGAGAATGCCGCAACCAAAAATGAGACTTCTTCTTTGAGGGATGTAGAAGTAAACCCAAACGGACTCTTCAATTTGGTAGAGTAAAACCCGGTGCTAAACACTCCAAGAAAATATATATACGTAGAATCTTGGAATAAACTAAAGATGGGTGTAAACAAAAGTGTTTAAGAATTTTTCTTGAAAAACTAACACTCAAGACATGAACTCTTTCTTTTGGAATTAGGCTCTCAAAACTCTCTCTTGGAGATTGTAGAGTATGAAAAAGTTAGTTCTAAAAGGTTGGTTTCCGCATTTAATAAATCTGTCAAAAAGTATTGGGGAAAACATAGTGGGAACATGGAGAAAACTGCAAAAAACTTCCAAAAAAATTGTTCCCGCCAAAGTCGTTCGAACGACATTTTCATTCGAACGACATTACTCATTCGAATGACTTTACTAACAATGTTCCATAGGTTAAAAAAGAATCTCATCAGAAGTCTCGTTCGAACGACCTGGGAATCTCGTTCGAGCGAGATTCCAGTTCGTTCGAACGACTTACCAGTAAATGTAATATTCTTTTTGAGCCTAAAAGTTTTTATGGGAAGTTCTAAAAAAGATTTTCTGAGTAAAACAAAGTCGTGAAAATTATTTTATAAATTTTTTATATAAGTACACCCAATAAATTTCCAAGCTCCTATATATATATGTATATGTAAAATGAATTCATACCGTAGGAACATTGGAACTATTATTGTTGACGTAGAAACGAGGCACACGAAATTCGGCATATGATGAAGCTTTATACTCTTGGCCTCTACGTCTTCAACTAACATGTCATAGGCTTGGATGGATACACTTGAACACTAGCCTATGACTCAAATGTTTTTGTACGGAATTGATCCAACACTACATTAAGACTCAATCGAAGACTTGTGTCCTTATATCTTCTACATCAGAAAGTCCAAGAAGACCCAAGAGTTATCACCTATGATTCATTAGATGGCCAGCGACCTAGAGTCATTAACCAACCCATGGTCATTTTCTCAGCGGGGTTTGAACATTATGGCCCTTATCCACACCACAAGGAAATCGTAAGTATGTCCTAGTA
This sequence comes from Sambucus nigra, assembly GCA_949130495.1. Classification (NCBI taxonomy): domain Eukaryota; kingdom Viridiplantae; phylum Streptophyta; class Magnoliopsida; order Dipsacales; family Adoxaceae; genus Sambucus; species Sambucus nigra. Next base: position 485,959,947 of record OX422220.1, on the reverse strand, counting down.
GATGCATACTATTTTAAAAGTGTATTGAAACCTAACCATTGACGAACATTAGAGACACTGATGATAAGATCCATTTGTACAAACATCGTAACCCATTTTGGCATACCAAAAATAATCATCATGAATAATGGCACAAAATTTGAAAGAGGGCCATTTCAATACTTTTGTGACAACCAAAGATTCAAGCACTACTTCAAATTGGTGGCCTACCTTAGAGCAATGGACAAATGAGGCTTCCAATAAAATAGTGCTCGATGTCATGAATATGATCTTAGAGAAGGAAAAAGGTTCTTGGGTGGGCGAGCTTCCTCACATCCTTTGGGCATATCGAATTATTCCCATGAGGTCGACTGGGGAAACACTCTTCACCTTATCTTATGGGAGGAAATAAATAATCCCTTTAGAATATGTCTTGTCAACTATGAAGAAAACCGTTGTCGACCATGACTTAACTAAAGAATTCATAAGTACCGAGCTTGGTCTAACTAATGAGCGAAGGTAACAAGACTTAATCAAGTTATCTTTCTGTGAACAAAAGTTGGACCAAAATTACCAAAAAGATATTGACTCAAGAAGGTTCTCGATCGAAGATTATGTCCTCAGCAAAGTTCTTGGTAGTGCCGAGAAGCCATCAGACAGAAAGATATATCCTAACCGGGAGGGACTATTCAAGATTGTTAAAGACGACCTCCAAGGAGCCTACCATTTAGAAATAGTTGGGGGTAGGGAGATCCCGAGATCTTAGTATGCGAACAACCTTAGGAAATTTAATTTACAGTAAGTTTAGTTCTCACAAATTCCATTTCTATATTTATTTCAAGTTTTGAGGTCTAGTTTCTTAGAAGACTTTAAGTTCAATTAATGCAATTAGCTTCATTATTATTCCAAATGGCTTGAAAGTCATTTTTATTTATGAAATATTATTAAGTCCAATCAAAGTTTGATCATCATAATAAATTCCTTAGTAGGATTACATTTAATCAAAACTTCAAGGTTACAAATTTTTGTCATTAAGAAATATGAAAGCATCAAGAATTTCCCTGAAAATAAAAATATTTATGGGGGATCTCTAGGAATTAAGTGTTCCGACTTTACTTGGCTAAAATTTTGGATGGGTGGATGGCCCTACAACCAGGTGAATTTTCTCTATAGTTTGACCTATGACTAAGATTGTGTGATGACACTATCTAAAAGATAAGGCATACAATAAAAAAATGCTCGACATAAAATAATGGGAAAGTAAAAAATATGGAATTAAATAATAATTTTAAAGAGAAATCATTTTATAAAAGGCCGAAACTGGAAAAGTTACAAAATGAAGATACACAATCATGGCATAGATCCATCATCTCTGACGAGTTATCAGTTCGATAACTTCAACTCTTCGTTTATCGTTAGGATTGAGCTGAAACTCATTGTTACTATCATGAGTAGAAGAGTAATCGTTCTCCAACCAAAGGGATGCGACATGAAGAGGTATCCAACTTTCATCACTCCCAAATAAAGGGTGACTTTAATTAGGGCACTCCACTTGCTACATGTACGAAAGTTGGGAGTGTTTGGGGACCTTCATGAAAGCTAGGGTGTTTATCCAACCATATTTGTATGCTACCTATTTAGCTTCATCTAGTTTAAGTGGGGCATCCGCCCATCCTCCATCATAGCCAGTAGAACAAACTGCCTGAGGACCCTTTTTGAAAGGTACTTCAATTTTATTATCTCACGGCCCATGCATCTGTAAATTGGGCTATCTCTATTAAAGTCCTCGTTGTACTTGTCAAGTTTCTCCCTTATGGAATTATTCTCATTCTGAAATAGCTCAATAATATTACTGACCTCCTTGACTTTTTTTTGTAGACTAGCAACCATACGAGCCTGCTTGTCAAAATCACTTATCATCAAAAGCACTTATCATCAAATGCTCAGTTATTAGCTATCTACCAATTACCAAATCCATGCCATCAATTTTTGAAAGCATTGACACCTCTAGCAACCTGTTTTCATGTAACATGTATTAAGAGATAAACATTCATGCACAAAGGAGACAATTGTAAATCATCCATAGAGCAATCACCAATTGACAAATAATAACAAAATAAGAACAAAAGTCTTTTTTCATTAAATTAGAAGGTGGGGCATACCCTTACAAACATTCAAAAGAGAAAAATAAATGGGACCTAAGCTAAACCCTACTAGCTTAGCCCTCTTTTTCCTGCACTTGCCCTTGGGTAGTGGGGACTTTGCATTGACAAAAGTCCATTATCTCTTGGTTTACCCCATCTTTCACTTGGTCGCTACATGAGGCCTTATTCATTCCTCTTCCCCTGATGGATAACTTGGATCATGCTCGCTATAAAGTTTAGACTCAGAGGGGGGACTCAATCTTTACCGAGGCTATGCCCCAGTCCTACTTGAAATTTAACTAATGAATGTAATTCAATTACTATTTGGTCGGACCAAAGGGTTCCACATATTCTTGGTCAAAGGCCTCATCTTTTGTCAGTGCTAAGATCCGAGCATTTTCCTCAAAAGCCTCCTTCAACAGTTCAAAATATGGCTTTTACTTGAACATATCCAAGTCGATGAATTTCTTTGCCATAATATATGCCTTGTGGGAATAATTGAAGGACTATTGAGACTGCATTAAAGCATTCTCAATGTTGTTATTTGATTTGACCTGGGCATCCCCATATTGATATTGATAACCAATATGCCACTAACTAAAAAAAAGGATGAGAATAAGTCAATATAGCCATTAAAACTCTAAGGGAATAATCCAACTAAAAGTCATAGAACATACCGGAGATAACACGTGTATGACATGAGAAACAAGTGGGTCAAAGGTCAGCATGCCAACCTTCTCTCAGTATATTTCCAAAATGGAAGTAAGCGAGCATATAAATATGTATTGTTGACCACCATTATGATTTGGTGGCCCCTTCTCATGATGGGGGCATCAACCTTCTTGGTGGGAAAAATAATAGAATTGGAAGGAAGGATATTCCCCTTATCCTTATTCTTTTAGTTCTCCTTATTAGGAGAATCCACAAGAGTGACGAGCTCAGAGGGACCCCTGGCCCCCTCATCTTGAAATCTTGGTCTTTGGAGAGGTGGGGAGGTCGAACTCATCCACAAGAGTGAGGTTTCTCTTCCTTAGAGGCATGTCTTTTACAACAATAGAGATAACATTTACGTTCACATGTTTAAAAAAAGATGAGGTAGACACACTTGAACACCCCTCACTGGTTGAGGGGATTGATATCTTGGGAATTCAATCAACGGGCTTGGCAATGAAGGAGGTGGTGGTGTTTGCATACTTGAGCAGTAAAGATGCTGATCTCGGGTGTCCAGTACTAGGAAAAAATGGTCTTCTCAGATTCCAAACCTTTATAAGCTTGTATAAATTAATGTGAGAAGTTGCATAATCTTTCTTATTTGAATCCTTTACAAAAGACAAAATGAAGAGTTAAGAAACATTTCAGAAGATAATTAGTCATCAACAATAAAGAATGGTCGAGATAATGATAAACCATATGCCCCATTCTTGGGTAGCTAAACCTTCTATAGGGTTCACTGATATTAAGTTTTTGTGTAGATATCGCTGTAGAATAAAAGACCGTTAGTTAAAAATCCCTTTTGGTACCTACAAACACACTAAAATTGTATATTGGCAAGTAAGGGGTCAATCCGTGCTCCTCAATGTGGATAAAAGCAATAATGAAGACTATGTAATCGGATTTTAAAATAATTTGGTAAATGGATGATTTAAGTATGAACTAAATTTTAAACTACACTAGTTAAAAATGTTGGATTATCGTATTTGGGACTTATACTGGAAATGTTTTCTCCAGTTTCATTTATTATTGCAGTTATTTCCTACCATATGAGATTGATGTGAATGGTGAATGTTTATTTATCCGGAACTTAGTTTTATATAAATTAAAAGATAAAATTTTGACATCAACCTCTTTAAATATTAGGTGGTTAGTATTCAATAATAAAGTTTCCGATAGTGATGCATTATCTGAACCAATTAGATATTCTGATTTAATTTAAGAAAGGATTGATCACCCGGTATTTAATTAGGCGGGGTGTCACAAAACTATCTAGTCTTCTCAAAATCCCAATTATCATCCATATCACCCATCTCATTTCCCCTCATCCTTTACATTAAATTCCATTCGTACATTTGGTGAAGTGTTGGGGCAAATGAAAAGTCTACGTGCTGAATAACTCGACATTCTTGATATAGTGATTTGCATTCCTTCCTTGAGTTCAAATTCATTCTTGTATCCATTATTTCTTATATGTGTGTGAGACGTTTGAATTTGTTTAAATTTACTTACATCCTCGCACACAAGAGAGATACACTTAACCAAATCTCCAGAGATCATTTTAGAGAGATATATCCATGGAGATTTGGAAGTCGAAGCATTGATTTTAACAGGTGGTCTTAAAATTACTCTTATGATACTTAAAACCTTTTTAAGTGATTCACACTATGCTCGTTGAGTTCTAAAAAGGATTTGCCTTGGGTTAAGTGAGTTTACCTTAATATACTTCATAGTTCATTTCTCGTATTCCTTAAATGATGGATTATATGATATTTCTCAGTCTAAAGATGAGATTAACTTCCTTTTTCAAGTAAATATTTTTGTGGATATATTCCCTGCAAACCATCACGAGATAAAATTTGTCCTATAGGGCAACCTATAGATTTGAAGGCTTGTTGCACATGCTAAGTGTAATCCCAAGTTCCCGCGAAAGTGGTACACTTTTGGTTTCTTATCTTTCTATTTTTGATCGAGGACTAGCAATGTTCTGTTTGGGGTGGTGTGATAAGCACTAAAAAGTGTTATATTTATAGCTCAAATAGACGCATTTTACTTGCTAGTTCTCGTTAAAAATTAGACTTATGTGGTATTTATTTATTTTGTAGGTCAATAAGCATATGCGGTGTTAAACAAGCTTAATTCGAGGTAATTGCTATAAACAAGTGGTTAAGTACATCAAATATGATAGTGATTCAATTAAATGAGCTAAACCCCAATTCCCGTACCATTTACCCTATCTCGAACCTAAGTCCAGACCATCCCAACCCCCTAGTGTGTGTGTGTGTGTGTGTTGTTTTATTTTTATATTTTTAGAGTCATTTTTATCTTATTTTATTTAGTGTTTTATTATTTATGAAAATATAATAAGTGTGCGTTTATTTTTCATTTAGTTTTTAATTTTTATTATTAGTTGAGTTTTATTAATATTTTATTTTTGTTAGGGTAGGTTTATTAGTATCATTTAATTTAATTTTATTCTTTAATTTGTAGATGACGAATTTGATTTTCTAGTTTTAATAGATTTTATATTTTCTTTAGTTTTATTTTTAATAAGTTAGGGATTTTAGTTTTTAGTTTCTTTTGTTTTAGTAGATTTTATTTTTTAGTTTTAGTTTTATTAATTTTGTTTTTTAAGTTGAGTCTTAAATTTTTTTTAATTAGTTGTACTTTACACACACATACACTAATTACCATACACCCTCACACACTAAATCACCCCTACTTTCTTCTTCCTTGCACCACCTACATTCTTCTCTCCCCTCTCATCCCTCACCTCCATTAAAAAAAATCGGCCATCTCCTTCAAACCAAAATCCGAAACCTACCCCTTCCCAAACCCTTTGGTGAAATCAAGACCCAACTCCCGCTAACATAATCCTCTCTGGTCGGACCTATTTAACCCGAAACCACTACCAGACCCACTGGCCTGAACCCGAAACCTACCTTCACCCATCTAACCCCCTTTATCTGACCGTTGTCTAGCCCATCTCTGGCCGTAAATTCAAGAACCTACGACCCAACCTTTGAACTATCGACGCTTACTCCAAACTCGGGCTACCTCGATTTCCAACTCTCATACTCGGAACTCAACCCTCCTCCGAACCATCTCTGGTCATACCTACCACATGCCAACCTTCGATCCTACCTCTGACATCTTCATGCCCTGGTTCCATCTTGACCCCTACTTCTATTCCAATACCAATACCCAACAATAACCTGCGACTAGAATCTTACCCAATCCGCCAAAACCAATACCTGCAAAACCCAAACAATTGCCCATTCTCCAAAAATAAAAGTCAAATAACTTTTACCCCATATTACTAAACTACCCTCATCAATTATATCTTCCAATTTTACCCTTAGACCCACATGCCTTTTATAAAAGAAGATCCTCTCTTCATTTAAATGAGGAAGAATAGTTTCGACAGTGTAGAGGAGAAGCTTTGGAGCCCATTTTTAGTTGTAGTTTTAGGAGTAGATTGTATAAAAAAATTATTTCTTCTTTTATAATTTTTTTATGTGACTTGAGTGAGACATAATATATTATGAGACATAAATTTTGGAGTTTTTGCATTTCTTCGAGTGTTGTAATATTTCAGAATTGTGGGTGCACTTAATTGTTCATGTTTGGGAAATTATTATTGAGTTGAAGGAGACTTTGTTCAATTATTTGTTCTCATTTCATTTCATTTTCTGATAAGCACCCAAAACTGTACAATTTATACCCCGAATAGATGTACTTTAGTTGCTAATTCTCGATAATTTGGGTCTTATGTGTTTAAATGTTTATTTTGTAGGTCAAATTATGCATTGCAGAGTTCAAACGCTTAAATCAAGATAATTGTGTGCAATATGGAGCTAAATGCCCAATCCCCTAACCCTAACCTAGCCCATCCCAGCCTTAGCCTTCCCCAAACCATGTGTGTGTTTTGTTTGTCCCTTTTTATTATTTTTTAGATTTTTAGTTTGAGTCATTTTATTTTTAGGTTTATTTTAGATTTATTTAGTATTTTCTAGGTTTTATTTTCCATTTTTTTATTTTATTTTTATTAGTATAATTTTATTTTATTTTGATTTTTATTAGCTTTTAGTTTAGCCTTATTTTATTAGGATTAGTTTTAGTAGTTTATTTTTAGTTTATTAGATTTTATATTTTTTAGGACTTTAGTTTTTATTAGATTTTTCATTTTTCATATCTTTTGTTTTATTATTTTAGTTTTTAATAGCTTAGGATTCTTTTTTAGTTTTGATATTTTTATTGTTTTTAGTTTGTTTTATTTTTAGTTAGATTTTATTTTTTTAGTTTTATTAAGTTTAATTGAGTCTTTATTATTTTATTGGTTTTTATTTTATTTTATTAATTTTATTTTATTAGTGTTACTTTTATGGGTCCAACTTAAACACACACACCCTAAAACCTACACACTACCAAACACATCCTAACACCTCACTCATACCCAAATAACTTATCCTACACCCTCACCCTCACCCTCACCCTCACACACATTCCCATACAAACTAAACAAACACATGACCAAGTCAACCAATCAACCCACTTAAAACCAACTTAAACCCTTTTTCCCATTCTACCCCCAACTACCTCTTTTTACCTAATTACCCAAAATACCCAATAACTAAATCAGATTTTTATTCCTATCCACTCACCCACTTATCCCCACACCTCACCATTCTCATGCACACTCAACCCATTTCCCATTATACCCCTTAACCCCATGTATCCCATGCATCTACTATAAAAGAAGATTCAAGACCCCATTTGAGGGAGACTTATCATCAAATTGAGAGAGAAAAATTCTAGAGAAAAGTATAGAGTTAGGTTAGAATAAATTAGGTAGAAATATTTGTAAATAGTTTATTTTCATTTTTTATAGATATTTGTGAGTGATAATTGTGTGAGATTCAAGTTGAGTAAATTTTTCATTTATATCTTTGTTGATCACTCACTTGGAGGGTTCTATGCTTCAATTTTAAGGATAGAGTTCAAATTGCCAATTTCAAGGAGAATTGTGAAGATTTGTTCTCTTTCTCTACTCTTTTATTATATTAATACATATTGAATATTTTTTTACTATGTTTCATATCATGTTAGGCTAAATCCCCTTTCAAGGGGTGGGGAAAAACCCTTATTTGATGTTATTTTAGTTTAATTAGTTTGATTACTTGAAAATTCCCTTTGATTGTTAATTTTGATCCCTCACCCGTAAATTTACGCCTCGAGAGAGGGTAAATGATTTTCGAGAGAAAATCGAAATTCTAGTTATAATACCCATTTTAGATTCGAACTAGAGATAGGGGTTTCTTAAGTGGGGTATTATAACTTAAATTTCAACTCTAAATTTATTTTCTAAGATTTACATAAATTTTAATTGATCGATCCTAGCGGGTGATTAATTAAAAGGAGTGTAGATCTATTTTCTAGAGTTGTGGGGTGTTAAACTTAATTTTCTAAAAGATTACTATTATAATTACACTTGCAATGAGAGTTGGTTTGTAATTTTGATATTAATTTGGGAGAATTCAAATAATTAAATTAATTAATTAGAATAACTAAAATTTGTGGTGTAATCCCACTCCTTGATTGTTCTCACAATTATTTACCTCACTTTATCTCTTATTTTTAGTGTTAGATTTTATTTTTCATTTTAGTCACTTTCTAGTTACTTATTTTCATCTCATAATTTAGTTTAGTCTTATTTCACCTCACCTCACCCTATTGTTTTAATATTTGAAAAAGCTAAAAAAAAGTAGAAAAAGTAAAAAGCCCAAAAATAAAATAAAAAGTGAATTACAATTAAGTTTGTCTCTAGCTTTACAACCTTGAAAGTGGATTGATACCCTTACTTACCTCTACACTTGAGTTTATTATATTTTGTAGGTATGTGAGGTTTTGAGTAGAAGGACTTTTCAAGCAACGACGAAATTATACATGCAAAAGTTCTCTCTATCATTTTGTATGCCTCTTATTGTGTCGTTATTACATTTTATATGTAATAATACCAAAACGAGAGGCTAAATACCCCATTCGGGGGGGGGGGGGGGAGATGAAACTCTAAACTTAATTATTTTTATTTTGAGTTTGTTTATTTATTATGGCCTTTTGAATATTAATATTAAAATTTTACAATTTTTATTTATGCCTCATGAGAAGGTGAATTATTTTTGAGATAAAATCACAAATTCAGATTACAATATTTATTTATTAATTAAACTAGAGATAGACAATTTTTAAATAATATTATAGTTCGAATTTCTCTACTTTAAAATTTTAACTTTTAATGATTTAAAACACTTTTAGTGAATTTTCCCTAGCCGGCGATTCATTAAAAAATGTTTAAATCTAATTTTTGTGAGTATGTGAAATTTAAATATTAATCTTCTAAAAGGACTATATGTAACTTTACATTTGCAACGAGAGTTGATTTATGAATTTATATAGGTTTTGGGGTATTTCAAATAGATAAATTAAGTAATAAAAATAAATAGGTTAAGCGGTAAATTTTAATCCCTTGAATCATCTCAGGTTTATTCACTCCTCATATTTAGTCACTTTATCTTTTTATGTTCGATGGTAAGATTCCGACTCGGTGGATCAATGTGCTGCGTGATATGCCCGAGGACTGATAGCAGATGAGGGATGTATTTGCGAGGTCCATATTCTGGGGATAAGACTTCACATTCCATGCAAAACCTCCAAAACAACCATATCTTATTAATCAAATTTTCCTCACAACAATTGAATTTTAGGAATCTACACAAGTCCTCTAATGTCTGATGTTTGATTTTTCGTTCCAAGATTGCTAAAAATGGTAAAGAATGAAACTTACATAACCTTTTGAGCCTTCTTTTGGTATCTTTGTTCCCCAGGCCTCTAGCATTCCAAATGATTTAGCTTATCATTGGGATATTGGAGTATTCATTTTCTTGGTTAACTTGACTTTTTCTCTTGTGATACTCTTGAACATAGGATCAGTCACTTTGAAACCTTTTGAACCCACATCTTTGGAGGAATTTTCAGATCTTTAACTTCAGTAGTCTTTAAAAACTTTTTTTATACTTCTTTTTTTTTTTTTTCCTTTTGTGGTACTTCAGTTTGGAATTTAGATTTTTAGAGAAAAGAAGTAATTCTTCAATGAAAGGTGTCACCCTTCCCTATTTGTCCTCTGAGTCTAACATAAATAGGTTTTCCATATCTATAATTTGCAATTCCTCTTCCTCCATATTTACTGTTTTAACTTTATCAGTGAACTCCAGGATTGCAGCATAACTTACTGTTTGAAGTGTATTTTTCTTTTGCATCTTTATGATTTCGATTTCATCTTCCACTACTACTCCTTCAATACATTGGAGGTCTTATTATTTATCATTAGTAGTTTCTTCATCTACAATGGGGTCTTTAATTCTAGGATCTTGATCAAATTCTATCAAATTAGGCCTTTTTCCCACCAATTTCTTCTGAAATTACTGCACAACGTTTTGTTTAAAACGTTTGTAAGGATATTTTTGTCCATTGTCAATATGTATGTCGTATGTCGTTACACCGTTGAAGAAATTCAAGATCGCATCTACATCAACGGATCCGAATATCAAAGCGTCTTCAACATCGTAGCCTCTGCGAGAATGAACTTGGTAAAGTTTTGTTTTTAAGTTCCTTAAAGTTCATACTTAGTATTGGGAAATTTTCATATAATGTTTTTTTTATAAAAATAAGAAGTAAGTTTTTTCAAGAAAAATGAGGCTTTTAAAAGTTTTTTATTTTTCAGGGAAGCCGAACCGATCCGCCTCTATACCGAACCGATTCGCCCTCGGACCGGTCCGCCTCTATACCGGACCGATCCACTGTGCATAGAAACAGTATACCCCGAATTGAATGCAAACCGATGAAGCCTCTTTTAAAAACGAACCGGTCCGAGGTCGGACCGATCCGCCCCCATAACGGACCGATCCGCCTGGGATAAAATCGCATAGTTCCGTGTGGGTTTACATCTACTCAAAGGTTTCCTATTTATACCACCATTCGGGGAGTTTATTTTCTAAGTCTTTGAGAAAACATTTCTAAGAGTTCAAACACAACAAGACTTCGATTTTTGATGTGCCAAACATCTTTTTGATTCACACACAAAGATCCCAATTACTTTTATGAATCTTTTGGAACCCTAGAACACAAGCTTTGCTATTGTTCAACCTTTGTGGGGAGATCTTTGCAACCGAGGGCTGCGTGTCATTACTGAGGGAGTCTCTACAAAGTGTTATGGCTGCGTGTCATTGAGGAGAGCTGCGATTCTTCCTTTGTTGTTTGGGCTGCGAGTCCTTGGAGGGTGCTGCGTGTATTCTCTTGGTGAGTTCAAGATTGTGTCTTTGTGGGTTGGATGCGCGTTGATCCATTGCAGATTTCTCTATGTAATTGTAAGTTGCGATTTATATATTCATAGTGAAATAAAGGTTTTACCCGAAAAGGGTTTTTTCTTGAAATCTGTGTCTCAGCATATTTACTGTGTTGCATGCTTTATTTATTTATGGGTTGACACACGCACCTTAGATGCATGTTTAGGGACTCTAATTAAACAAGGGGTACTTGGAAACTTGCAAATTTAATTTAATCAATTGTCACATAGTCGTACTCTTCAACCTTCTTGTTTAATAACATCTATAAGTTTCTTGGGTTCTTGATTATTGAAAATACATCTACCCTCATTATGTCCCAATTCAAAACATTTTCTACATTACTCAGGTATGTTTATATAAGTGATTTCCTGCCAGAAGCTAGATTCTTCACACCCTATCCATACTCTCCTTCGCCTTGGTTTTAAAAGGTCCATTTTAATGCATACATGTGCCATACTTGGCCTATTGAAAGTTATTATAGAAGCATACATCTTTAGAGGTGTTCCTACCACTTGAGCTAGAGGAAACAAAGATTCCTTTACAAAGAAATGAATCGTTAGAGTAGGAAAAGAGATCCAAACTGGAGCAATTGAATTGTCCTTGTCTACCCTAAACTCCGAAGGCCATTTAAAGGTATGCATGGGGCTCTTCCCAATGTGCCATTGTTCACGTGTCCAAAGTCTTAAGAAATATTCCTCGTAGTTTAGTCTTATTTGGACATACTTATGATCTATTAATCCTCTATTGCAAGAAGCCTTGTAGACCAATCGTGTTAAGATTTTTCCTGATGAACTCAAGAGTTGGACGTTCATGATAGAATTTCTCAATAATGGATAGGTTGAAAGGAGAGATGAGCTTGGATATATCATCTTTCGAAAAGATCACTGTTAGTTCTCCACGAAACTTAGATGGAGTTTTTAGAAAAATGGGTTAGATGGTTTTTGAGTTAGTAAGGACACTTGCAAATGACTTTGCCCATACAATTGGTAGATCAGGTTGTTTTGGATCAATAGTGGAAATATTTCAATGATTAGAAGTTTCCATGCAAACACTAGGTAATTAGGGCTTACATGAGGCGGGAGACAACCCTAGGAGAGGAAACCCTAGAAAGAGAGAGGATAAATGTGGCAGGTTTTCACTTAAACTTGACCACATTCATAATTAATTAGGAACAAATCTGAGATTAAAAAATGAAAGTTTTTTAGAATTGATTAATTGAAATAGGTTTGATTTAACCGTAGATTATATTTGATGATGATTGATAATTGAACGTTATGAATTTCATGATTAGATTTTGGGTTGTGATAATGAACACGAGAATATTGATAGGATGCTAGGAAGCAATGAACTTTAAGGTTATATTAGTTCTGAGTTGTTAAAATTGATTTATGATTTGGAATTCTAGGGTTTTGATGATAGATTCAGGTGTATTTCTATGTTATAACGCTTCTGGATTAGTTATACAATGATGTGGGAAGTCAATTTAAGGTTTGAGGAGGCTTGGGGACCTCCATTGGAGGGTTTAAGAGGTGAAAACCCGAGTAAAAAGATGACTGGCAACCCAACAAACAGAACCGGTTCATTGGGGGGAGAGAATCGATTCGTTTAACATAATCGGTTCAGTTTTCTAGCCTGCCCAACTTTTTATTACATATTATTTTGACCCGTTAGTGCTTGGAGAATAGACGTATGGGATTTTGGGGTAGAGTGGGACTACTAGGTAATATTTTTAGTATTTGGCACATGTGTTAGGCCAATGATTAGATGGGTTCGAGTGAGACAAATCATGAATCCAACTGAATGAATACTTTGTAAAATTAGGAAGTCGATTCAGACTTCTGGATTTGGTAGGCTAGTATTATTTAATATTTTCATATGTAGTCAGTACTATATATATACACACACATATACGTATGGTGGGTTACTTATATATACATTTTCTTGATGTGTAATTATTTGAACATACCTGCTCGGTAGTGATATCGTTAAGAAGTTGTGTATAGTGGATAGTCCACCCTGGCATTGACTAGCAGGTGTTTGATTGATTCCCCAGATCATAGTACTATTGCATGGCCACTATTAATGTGTGAGGATATTTATTAATTTGGAGACCGGTGGGGTGTGATATGGTATGGTTACGACCCCCAAACGTATGTTCATGACAACCTCTATTGTTTGTATTTACTTTTGGGTTGGGTGATGAGGTTCTGACCAGGTGGCTGAGTGTGATGCGTGATATGCCAGGAGACTGATATCATACGTGGAATGTATTCGCGAGGTCCATGCTCTCGGGATATGACTTATACGTATATAACAACTAGTATATATGTATATGAGATATTGTGTGTATATCTTTTTTATAGCAAGGGTGTGTCTATGTTATTATAATGTGTGAATATCTATCTATATCACATGTGATGCTATGTCATTATTTATGAAAAGTCTACCTAGTGAGGGTAGCACACTTTTAGCTAATGGTGAATATTTGTGAGATGGGCTTTGATAGCAGTAATTGTCCTATTTAGATGGGGTATCATAAATAGGATAATAAAATGAATGTGTTAGGTGCTCAGTATAGATGAGATATGAGGATAAGTCTTATGTAAGTGCAACCGATGAATTAATTGTGAAAGTAATACAATGTGTGTTTTTATCTAAAGCTTTTAAATACTTGCATAATATTTTCAAACATTTTCGGGGTTTGACCCGCTTGTAAATCTATTTTCTTTTCTTTCAAATAACCAGGTGTATACCAACAGGGATAGAAGGCTTAGTTTTTTCATGCCGTTGCGATTAGTAGCTATAGATGCTGCAGGATTTTATTGTAGTCACTTCAATCATTTATATCTAGATATGAGTCAATTTCATTTCAGTATTTCCTTTTGTCCGTGTTGCCCATATTTGGATATGACAGTTTACTTATGTTATACTCTATTTTATTTATCATTTTTACTTATGTTGGATGACTACTTGTAGCAACCGATGGTTTATTTGGCACACATCATATTTTTTATTTATGTTTATCAGTTATTCTATTATTCCATTGTATGTATGGTTTTATTTGTTTTATATTTATATTCTTGTGCGACAGTGAAGCTGAGAATAAAATCATAATGGATTCTTGTTTTATTTTAATAAAGAATTGATCATTCGATATTAGAATAGGCAGGGTGTCATAGTACATACTTCTTTTGCTTAAAAAATAATCACCCTTTGTTACTAGGACATACTCCGGGAAACACCAAGCCCAAACGTGGTCATTCTTTGATGAAACTAATCTTCTAGTTCAAGCATTAACAATAGATATGATTATCGAGAGACTTTACTTGGCTATTGTGCTTGTGCTCACTTCCGGTTATATTCCCCCGTTCACTGAGTGGGGCATTGATACTAAATCCTATTACCCACACCAGTATTCTAGAGAGTTTGGATATGACCAAGATGTGCCGTTCACCACTTATTTAAGAAATATAGACCATGATTCTTTCCACACAGCTTGCTCATATTTCACAATATTCGTCATTGTAGATCTTTTTTCTGAGTTTAAGGATAAGCTCACCATCCCATGCAACAAAAGTCAAGGTGATGTGTCCATGAGCTGGCGTATGCATTTTTTTCCATCTCAACTTAACAAATTTAGAGAGTGGCTCAAAACTCCACCTGCTTACCTTTGGTGAAACATTATTCCCCGAATGAGATTAGGATAAAAAACAACTTAATAATATGAGTTGAATTTGGGCTAAGCACCACCAAGAAAGGTCCAATTCAGTAATTACCTCCCTTAGAACCATTCAATGATAGTCCCCAAAAGGGGAAAAAGAGAATTTCTACCCCCAATCATCTAAGGAGATGGGTTCCCCTAAATCTCTCAAGAAATCCAAAACTAAAATAGGTGCCACAGAATTGGATAGGGTACCTCTAGAGGCTGTTCGACCACCTGTGCCATATTTGAAGGAAAAGATGCGCTTTGTAGTTGTTGAGTGCTAAGAAGATTCAATTCCACTCCAATTATTTCCTATATTGATTTAGCTAGGGAACCTAGGTGACCCCTACTTATAATGTTGTTATATCTTAGGTTATTTGAAAGAAAAGTTCTATCGTTGGTCAGGCCAAAGAGGGGCGTTCCACTGGTGCCCAGTGCACAAAACATTTAAGCACAAAAAAATTCCAACGCCCACACCTGAGGTTCCTATGAATGCAAAATTCTAGAAGATAGTCTTGTTTATGAGTATGCAGTGGATGCTTTTACACTGCATGCTCCAATGCTACCTACTTATCCTACTCCAGAGGTAACTCTTTATTTTTGGACAAGTTTCTTGAGAAAATATTAAGTGTTGAGATGTTCCCTTTGACACTTTTTTATCCTTACTCTTTAGGATTCACTATCACCAGGTTATTCTCCATCGCCCTCAAGGGATCTTCAAAATCCCAATCATCGATGAACTTATCCCTGATCTAGATCTAGCTCCATGTTCATCAATAGTTGGTCTTACATACTCCATACAATCTCCCTCTAGTCATGTCACTGAGGTAGCACAAAGCTTATCCATGGAATATAAAATGGTGGGGAAATCATACGGTGTTGGTTGAACTTCAATGACACACAACTCACCATCTTTCAACATTTACCATTGGCTATGATTCCTCCAACCAATTGGCAAAGGCAGCTTATTTTTTGACTTGGAAATTCTTCTTATGCCTCCTTAAAGTGTTGTGTTAATGATATTGAAATGATACGTGTTCTCTCAGGTGGATGTTCTGGCGACTGTGAATGCTTTAAATGAGTCTATTCTACCATTCAATATTTTGAGGCCAATCGTGGATTGGATCCCATGAGATACCTTTGATGATGTAAACTATTGAGTATAGTTAAAATTATTTGTTACTGTTTCCTTGCTTGCTCGTGTGTTAACTCTTAATAATCTTCATCTTCTTGTGTTGATGCAGTTTTTTTAGGGTAAGGTAAGGGAACCAACAACTTCTTCCACTGAGGGTAATCAACCCTTAATGGAAGTTTCCCCTTCAAACATTAAGATTGTGCTTCTTCGTCAGAGCTTACTTCTTGCATGTACCTTGTACTAGTTTAAACGGAGTTTCCTGCGCCAGTTCCAGAGAAATATCCGTCAGCATAAATTCCTACCGTTGAATCTAGGGATGTAAAGACTTCTTCAGCTTCAAATGTGATTGCTCAAGATCCTGATGTATATTTCAACTATGTGTCCTATATTGCATAGATGTAACATTTTTTAGAAGGAGCTCACCTTCTTTGGTAATTTTTGTTCATAAAAAACATGTGAATTTTTCCCCGTTCCTAGTAGTATACCTTTCTTGGGTGCAATAATTTTTGGAAAATACACTTGCTTGGTGACTTAGTAATCTCTTTTCTAAGTTTTTTTTAATAAATGTTTAAACTCATTATTCCACACCTGCTTGGTGACATAGCAAACTTTTTTCTAAGATTTTTTTTTTCAAATCTCACACCTTCCAGGTAACTTTGCAAACTCTTTGCTAAGATTTTTATTCAAATTTCACACCTTCTTAGTGACTTATCAAACTATTTGCTAATATTTTTTTTTCAAATCACACACTTTCTTGGTGACTTCGTAAACATTTTTCTTTTTTTTTTAAAACCTCATACTTGGTTGGTGACTTAGCAAAGTCTTTGCTAATATTTTTTTAAATCTCACGCTTGCTTGGTGACTTACCAAACTGTTTGCTAAGATTTTTTCTTAAGTTACCTCTTTAGTAATAAAAAGTTCCAAATTATAGCCAACTCTTATCTTGGTATCTTTCCTTTTTGTAACATGCAAGGGACCATGTTTCTCTATATGAGGTACCCCATGTTGTTCCTTCTCAAGACATTGTTGCCGTCAAGAAATGGAGATGGATCTCATTATGCCAGATCTATCTCGTGCTAAGTCCTCTAGTGATAGTGATCGTGAATTCATGAACCAATGCCGACATAATTGACATTGAATCTAGTTATGAGGTTCCACTGCCAAGAATTGTACCATCGAAATTGTTCCACTGGGTGCTTTAATAGTGACTCTTCATTAAAGGTTGCCATCACGCAGTGAAAGAACAACTTATTCAACATCAACCAGAATCCTTCACCATGGACTGCTTAAGGACGAACAAAGTTTTAATGAGGTATAAACTCCAAGGCATGGAAATTGTTGTAGCATAGGCCGTGATTACTTAAATGGACACTTTATACGTATCCATGATCAACCAATACCTCATAAACCTTAAAAATCAGAGAAATGATGAATTCAACGTCAATTGGATTATCATTCACTTGAAATTCTTTAAGGATGTTCATATGGAGACTCAGCATGGACTATATTTGAAGAACATTAAGGACCAATGTGTTGAGGAGGGAAGGCTAAAGGATCTTGACCAGATAATTGAGGAATTTAATAATAAAGTCAAGAAAGTCGACGAAGCTTTCTTCAAGGCTCTGAGTGACCACGAGGCAGAGTTGAAATTGAGATCTAAAGTTCAAACTATTATGTTTAGAGCGTAAATTTTATTTATGTACTTCCTTCTAATCACAAATACATCTTGAAAACTCTCAAACAATCCAAAAAGTAAGATAGAAAATTACAAAATCACAACCACCCCTAAATATAATAAACTTTCAACCACTTGTTGTTAACTTTAATACACCTGTGATTTTTTTATCCTGGAGATTAAAAAGTAACCTGAATCATGTGCTTCTTTAAAAACAAATGGTCCCTCCCAATTGACTGAAAACTTAGGCAATAAGGGTACTCTAATGTGACTAACATTTACTTTAGAACCAAATCTCTTCTATAAATTTTCTTGGCTGCATAAAATTTTCATAAGCTATGAAAGGTTTCTTCGTATACATCTGGAAGTGATGCCTCACATTATCTCGGTGTTCATCTAATGCTACTAGTTGAACGTGCCTATCTTGATGGATCATGTGGCTTCGTAAGGCATATAAGACCGAATGGACTTCAAACTCAATTGGTAAAATTGCCTTAGCTACATAAACCAAGGTAAAATGTGTATAACCACTTGTTTACCTTTTGCTATTCGATAAGCCCCTAGTTCTGCTAGAATTTTGTCATCCCGTGCTCCAAAAAAGTCCTTCCTGGTCTTGGCCAAAATATTGACTAATGTCTTGTTTGTTGCTTTAGCTTGACTATTACCTATGGGTAAGCTACTCCTAAAGTGTAGTGAAAGATTGAGTATTTTTCCATGAACAAAGTTACCTCTTTATTGTTGAATATAGTTCGATTATCAGAAAAAATAACCTTGGGAATGATAAAACGAAAAAGTATGTATTCTTTGATGAACCGTGCCACCATGCCTATTATAGATCTTTTCAAGGGTATTACTTCCACCCACTTTGTACAGCACTTTGTTGCCACAAGTATCCATTTTTTGCCCCTTAAGGGAGGTTTAATTTCCCCCACAAGGTCGAACGTTTAAGTGCTAAACTGGATTAAGAGTTGCTAAGGAATTAAGGTCTACCGAAGGAGCATTGAAGAGTGCCCAATATATGTGTGTTTCAAACAAAACCAATTCTTCTCCTAAAAAGATCCAACTTTTGATTATGCATCAAAGCAAGTTGTGAAAAAAATCAATTCTTACTTTAAACCAGTTTTATCTTGATTAATCCTAAACATGCATCTAGTGATTAAAGCAAGTAAAATAAAGTAAAGAATACTCACAATTCCGGATGTACGAGGAAAAAATCCAAAAAATGGGAAACTAACCTCGGACGGACCAAGACAGACAATCACTATAAACAATGGTTTTACAAAGGCAGATTAGCCTTACACTAACACTCGATCCCCATGGGTCTTGACGCTCGTTCTGATCTTCAACTGTTCTTCAATAGTGCCCATGCAGAAATTCCGTCTTCCACGATACCTGTCCACAACACAGCGTCCACGTTTGTCTCGGTGTCCACCGAATGGCTTTGATTCGTTTATGATGTCGAACAAGATGTCCTTCTCTTTTCTTCACCGCAAAACCCTTTGTGTTCAATGTGTAGAACAAACAACTTTGGTGCACCAAGATCACGTAAACATATAAGAATGATAACTCGGATGTTTGTAAACTCTAAGGATGTGTTTAAGACTTTTAAACCTTAGAAAACATGTGCAAACAAGATTCTGGTTCGTAAAATTGTTTTTCAGAAAGCACCCCTTCGAAACGATGATGAAAACACTATTTAAATAGGATTTAAATGCCGCCTCAAAAAATGTGTCGTTCGAACGACTTGAGGAACTCGTTCGAGCGACATCCTATCTCGTTCGAACGAGATTGGATGTCGTTTGAATGACAACGCGCAAGTTTAACTTTTTGACTTTTTGTTTAAAACGTTTCTTCTAATGAGAGATCCAAAAATGTCAAACTCTTTTACGAGCTTATCATCATAAAATGTAGAGTAAACCTTTAAAACACTTTTAAAACATTTAAAAACATTTTTCTTTAAAAATTACATCCTTATCTTTTATAAAATAATTCCGAGCACCATTAATTATACGCATTCATACCTGAGTGATCTCAGAATGAAATTATCTTTGAAGACGATTAAACTTGCACCAATTAAACTTTGGCATGATTAATTCTTTGAAGCTTTGCCGCAACGTCTTTAATTTCTTCAATACGTCATAGACCGAGTGGGATCATGACAAAATAAAATTCTCCCTATGACATATTACAAACACAATTTTGTTCACGGAATTAAGTCAAAACAATACAGGGACTCAATTGGAATTTATGTCCTTACAAATCTCCCCCTTTGACTATTCCGGGACAAAACTAAACCAGTGAAATGCCTAACCGGGTCATCAAGCCGTATAGAGGAACAAATGATACCAATTTATATTTTTAATAAGAAAAAACCATTTGAAACATGTGAGAAATTATTTGATACCAAATTTGAAACAAATATAATCAAACAATATGTAAATCCATATATCAATAGTAGCGCTCAACAAATCTCCCCCTACATCACATACATCTCTCCCCCTTTTTGTCTCAAATAGACAATCCGGTGAAAAGATAAATCAATATGAAATATCTAGCATGAGAATATGATACCAAATTGAATCAAGTTGATACCAATTTAAAAAAAAAACGAAAAATTCTAGATAACTATGAAACAACCAGCTCAATAAGACCATGTAATGATAAATCAGTAGCTAGTAAACCAAGGAATCACACAAAGAATATTGCAAATTAATCAGGTGTGATAAACTGACTCATATGCAAAATACCAATTTGGAACATAAAAGAACCTGCATATAAACCAGCCAGTCCAAAAAATGCTTCTAGCAGTACCAAAAATATATCAAATTCCAAAACAGCGGACTGCAAACCAATCAGAAGCTCCAAAATAGCCTGTCGTTCGAACGAGCCAGGGACTTCGCTCAAACGAGATGAGGAAGTCGCTCGAAGGAAGTATAGATGTCGTTCGCGTGAGAGGAGATGTCGTTTGAACGATTTCGCGCGACGTGCCAAAATTTCCTAGTTTCCCAGAAATATTATAAAGTATTGCCTAGTGAAAAAATTTCCACAAAAAAATTCCAGGAAGGGCCTGACAGATGCAAAACATTGCTAAAATAGTAACCTTTTTGCATAAAACGCAAAAACACATAAAAACTTAAAATGGGAGTTACATGCAAACATAGTACCTATGTGCTCAAACATGGATTTGGAATGAATGGGCGTGAAACTACAACAAATGAGTAACAATTCCAACACATCGAAATGATCAAGAAGCTCTAATTGATAGCTATAAATCATCAAACTTTATTATAGCCATATGACAATTAAAGTGTGAGCTTAATGAACTAAACATACTACATGCACACAAATCCAGAATTTTGACGATTAAACAAACAATAGCGTCAAATTGCAATGTTTCAACATTAGGATTAGTTGTGCAAACCCGTTTAAATTTTTAATCCATCCAAACTCCCTCAATAATATAATATTTTTTTCGGAATGAACTAAACAAATTTGGCACTTTTCTTAGCATATTGCATTTTCTTTTGGGCTCTTTTAAACGGTGGCTTTCACGACGAGTCAATTTTGAACTCTCGCAGCCCTTTCCCGTGAATCACTCATTATTTTTACCAATTTTAAATCCTCACGGTAAACGGTTATTACATGCACACTTCTCCTTAAGTTTACTTGCGCATAGATGACATGATTGAGATAAGAACGCCTCACCAAATTCAAATATGCAAGAGAAGTCAAACATTCATATAAACTCGTGCATGTGTGCAATGTTGGCATATATACAAAGTCGAATCAAAAAGCATATCAACTTCGAAACAACCCCATATAAACAATGGTTACGATCATTCTAAGCATCGATAATAATGACCAAATGTCTTAGCCACATGGATAATGAAACGATGTGGGGGGGGGGGGGGGGTCCAAGCACACCAAATATGTCGCATCAAACATGTAAATCAAACACAAAAACTGAAAATCTTTTTGGCTTTTCAAACATATTTTGACTCAAAGAAAAGAAAAATCTTTTTTGATTTTTAAAAGTTTTCTCAAAAACAAAATCTTTTCGTATTTTTTCAAATAAGACTCAAACAAATGAAAACTATAACTCAAAAAGATAGACATGTCACAATTCTAGCAATGAATATATAATAAAGCAAACTAGCATATGACAAACATGGCAACACTATCATCCTTTAGATTTAGCATGGGAAGAATCAAGTGCACCCAAACGAGAATCATGAAGTTTAATTCCTAAAGCCACTAAATCCGATTTCCTAACCCAAGTAGGTGTAAAACGACGCATGGGGTTTTGGGTAACCGGTGTAACTTTATTCTTAAACTTTCTAGGAGGTTGTCTAAGGTCGTAACAATAACGCCTAAGGTGACCTTTCTTACCAAAAAACGAGCAAGTGTAGCGGTGGTGGGAATGATTACCTTCATGTGGACCTTTTCTAACCATCCTAGTGTTTCTCACACGTGCGGGGGGAATGGGAACAAGTCTCTCACCAAAACCTATACCTCCCCTATCTTCCTTAATTTGGACGGTGCCTAGGATCTTATCTAACTTCTTCAACCTAACCTCCAAATCAAACTTGACTCTAGACGAGTCTATCAATCTCTCCTCCAACTCGTGAATCCTAGACTTGAGCAAACATCTAGACTCCTCAAACACTAAAGTCTCCTTTTTTAATGACTCCATCAAACCACGGATATTATCTCTCTCTTTCTCCACAAACTCTAATTTCTCCCTAAGCTTCTTCTCTCGTGCCCTAAGATCCTCAATTAAACGATCATTATTTTCTATGTCACGCTCATTCAACTTAGATTGCAATTTTGAGTTAGCCCTTTTCACCTTCATCATTTTGGCATACAACTCATTAAACACATTTTGCAATTCTTTCACATCAACCTCCTCCTTGTCACTCTCTTCACCCTCACTAATATGGGATTCACTCAAAACCTCCTCGGAAGTGTCATTCACTTGAGTTGTATCGTCGTCTCTCAAATGACATGCCATAAATGCAACAAAGTTACGCTCAATGGGGGAACTCTCTCCCTCTTCCGGTTCACTATCACTTAAGGTGGCATTATAGACAACGGTGTGACACCCCGACTAATGAAATACCGGGTAGCTACTCCTTTATTAAATTAATACAAAATGCCAAGTTGGTTCAGTTCATAGCATCACTGTCGAAAACCTTTTAATATTTACTAACCACCTAGTATTTAAAAAGTGAGTTATCCGTTTTAATTAAAATCCGATTAACATGCAATAAATGAATTATGAAAAGTTAACATAACCAACACATTATAGTCACAATAGAATAGCCATCCAATAGTAATGAGTCTGGAGGAAAACTCCTCACAACAAACCAAACTCCAAATTAAATAAATATAAAGTCTGCATCACTAAAATTAATTACAATCCAAAGTCTGAAATACCTGAATAATTAAGATGTCTCTAAAAGGAATGGGCGACATGCCCAACAAATGATAAAAACTAGTTATGGAGTCAAGATAAAAAAAGGAGGCGTCTACTATCAAGGTCCTGTAACTTCCATGGCAGCTACAGCACGTCACCTGAATAGAACTCCTATGCATGGTGTCCTTGTGGCTGGGCACCTAAAAAGGTTTTTACAAAAATAGATTTGAAAGCAAACGGGTCAGAGTCCGAATGTGAAAATAATTTAAAAAAAATGCAAGTGTTTAATATCAATAAACAGTGAATATAAAGTAAATGATAGTGTGTGCACTCACATGAGTTCCTCACCTCTCAACTAATTGTGCACTCCTATCGTACCAATACCCATTCTAGTCGTTCCCGTATCTAACTAGTCCAAAGCTAAATCTAACATTTCTATATGATTTCCAATTCAAATCCCAACATCTTCTATTTAATAGAGTGTTGTACCTTATTACACAGTTTCCCCATTTTAGCAATACAATTTATTATCAATCTTACATTTTTACTTTACAAACCGTTGTTATTACTTTTACTCACAATTATTCACGACAATTCATTTCAATTAACAGTATATTATTCTCACCATAAATATACAATACTAGCACCCCGAGGCTAAGCTGCGGTGCACACATACTCTGCTATCAAATCTCGGTACATCACGTACATGAGGACCACGTATTTTGAATCTCTCAGGAAACGTTTCATTAACAACAATCACAAATAGTGGAGGCGAACATAGTTCACATCACAAGGGCCACGCACATACCTACGCTCCCATGATCAGCAGACTTATTAACTTCTTAATAAGTCCTCTGACCTATGTCCTCAAGGTACCAATCAAAATCCCCCCCGTAGGAACACAAAGATTAGATGGACCCAAACGAACACCAACCTCCCATGATAGCAAGTACGGTAGGTATGTCATACACAGATAATTACATATACTAAGAATTCTCACATCTTAGATATTACCATATTTTTATTAGTGGTATACCTCTCGTTCTAATACCAACTTTTAGTGTTATACAAATCACATGTCCCCGGTTTATATGCATTTAAGTCATCAATTATACTCACTTCGTGATTAGTCACTCGCGTCCTAATCCACCAATGTTATCCGATTCAAGGCACTATTCTATATTTTACTCCTCAATATACCCCAAATCTCCCAACTACACCCACTAGTTGATAAGGTAAATTTATCTCACCATTTAAATAAGACTACGGGATATTAGAAATCAAATCAGGCCAAAAAGGCCATTCCGTCAACTCGTTAGAAGTCTCATTCGAACGAGTTCGTTTGAACGAAGGGATTCAAACGAAATACCAACTCGTTAGAAGTAATACTGTCATCTCGTTAGAAGTTCGTTCGAACGAGGTCGTTCGAACAGCCTGGGCAGGTCTTCTAACGAGATGGCAGTTTCAACCCAGAAAATCCCAATTCCGTTTTTCTAAATTCTTCTCTCCTCTAAATCCACCCTAAGGTCATCCAAATTGTATTTTAACATATATAAACCATTTCTAATCACCCTATATCATTCCTCAACACATTTAAGGGGTCAAATCTTATAAATTATCATGGGATTGACATGGATCTTCAAATATCTTCCCAAACCCTATGAACATGAACTTCAAATTTTCTTATGCCTAATTACTCATCATAAATCCATTTTTAATTCATCATATACAACTTTTCAAGTATTAACTCAGTCCATTATCATACTACATGCAAATCCTAACCCAAATTCAAAGTTTCTCCAACAAATTTCATGGGTTTTCTTCAAAAAGTTCAATAAAAGATTGTTCCTACACTAAGCATAGAAGACATATTTAATGCATTAAAAAATACTAAATCACTTGCCTTAAGTTGTTCTTCAGAATTTTATGTTGGTGAATGATGTTAGTTCTCTCCTTTCTCTACAGATTCTCCTAAGGTTGAAGATGGTGGTTTTGGCTCTTGTAACTTCTCTTCCCACCTCTCTTAAAACTCACGTAACCACTCTCTAAACTTTTTGCTGGTAATGGCCTTAGTGGACCTTCTAAAATAATAAATATTAACTCTAATTTTCGTGGGTTTTAATTCCCTAATTTATAAAATTACCAAAATACCCTTTTTAGTTGTCGGTATGGCCCAAAAATGCTCCGAGACCCAAACTAAACCCCCGGCTAGTGTTTTATGACTATTTCGACCCTTCCGGACTCGTTGGCGCACTCAAAATGACCATTCGGTTGATAAAAATAAAATTCAATTTTTAGTTCAAATAATTACATTCCTGACGCGACTGACACGCGCGTCCCAACTAAACTTCCCAAATTGTCGTATTTCAGTCTCGTGACAATTTTAATCTTTTCAATATTCATATATTGCCATATATACACATCATAATCAAATACCAACTCACATCTCGTTAGTATTTATATCCGGATTAATTTTCAATTAATTCACATTTAATTTAATTAATCCCTTAAATAATTATCAATAAAATTACGGGGTATTACAAACGGGTTACTTGCCCTCTTTCTTAAGTCTAGTGGGACACTCCTTAACCTTGTGACCATACCCCTCACACCCAAAACACTTATTCGACTTATCTCTCTTAGGCTTCTCAAACTTATCCTTAGAGGCGGGATCTACTTTGTTGTTCTTGAATTTTTCAAATTTCTTGGCATCTTTCGATTGCTTTTGAAACTTAATAAATTTTTTTAAATTTCTTTGCCAACAAAGCAACATCCTCAAAATCAGAATCGGAATCGTAATCCGAAACTTTAATTTCCTCCTTCCGGGTTTTAAAGGCAATACCCTTTTCTTTCTTAAGCACTTTCTTAAAGGTAATCATGTCGATTTCATAGGTTTGTAAGTCACCTACAATCTCTTCCAGTTTCGTTGACTCTAACCTACCGAAGGAGTTTAAAATGGTCACTTTCGCATCAAACCTACTAGGCAACGACCTAAGTATTTTCTTAATGACACGGTTGTCGGGAATTTTCTCACCTAGGTTAAACCACGAGTTGACAATATTGGACAACCTATCATAAAACTCATCAAAGGTCTCACTCTCTAACATCCTAATGGTCTCAAACTGTGTAGTGAGATTTGAAAGTTTTGACGCCCTAACCATGCTAGTGCCCTCATGAGTGAGTGCTAAAATATCCCGAGCCTCTTTTGATGTTTCACAAGTCATAATTCTATTATATTCTTCCTGTGTGACATGTGAAGAAATAACATGCAGACGCTTAGAATTATATTGTGCAAGTCTTTGTTCAGTTTCGGTCCATGACTCAACAGGATTTAAACTAGTGACCTCACCTACACTAGTGACAGGGGGTGTCCAACCTTTCTCAACTGCAAGACAAACACGCTTATCACTAGATTTTAAAGCACATCTCATTCTCATCTTCCAATAAATGTAATAAGTTCCATAAAAAATAGGAGTTCGAAAAAATTCATTATATCCAGAATTCATCTTTGAAAACACACGGGATCACAAAATAAATAAAAATGTTTTCTAGCTCTGATACCAATTTGAAGAGTGCCCAATATATGTGTGTTTAAAAAAAAACTAATTTTTCTCCGAAAAAGATCGAACTTTTGATTATGCATCAAACCAAGTTGTGAAAAAAATCAATTCTTACTTTAAACCAGTTTTATCTTGATTAATCGTAAACATGCATCTAGTGATTAAGCAAGTAAAATAAAGTAAAGAATACTCATAACGCCGGATGTACGAGGAAAACAACCTTGGACGGCCCAAGCCAGACAATCACTATGAACAATGGTTTTACGAAGACAGATTAGCCTTACACTAAGACTCGATCCCCACGGGTCTTGACACTCCTTATGATCTTCAACCATTCTTTAATAGTGCCCATGAAGAAATTCTGTCTTCCACGATACCTGTCCACAACACACGCGTCCACGTATGTCTCGGTGTACACCGAATGGCTTTGATTCATCTACGATGTCGAACAAGATGTCCTTCTCTTTTCTTCACCGCAAAACCCTTTGTGTTCAATGTGTAGAACAAATAACTTTGGTGAAGCAAGATCACGTAAAAATATAAGAATGATAACTCGGATCTTGGAAAACTCTAAGGATGTGTTTAGACATTAAATCTTAGAAAACATGTGCAAATAAGATTCTGGTTCGTAAAACTGTTTTCCAGAAAGCACCCCTTCGAAACTATGATGAAAACACTGTTTAAATAGGATTTAAATGCTGCCTCAAAAAATGTGTCATTCGAACGACTTGAGTAACTCATTCGGGCAACATCCTATCTCGTTCGAACGATATTTGATGTCGTTTGAACGACAACGCGTAAGTTTAACTTTTTAACTTTTTGTTTAAAAAGTTTCTTCCAATGAGAGATCCAAAAATGTCAAACTTTTTTACGAGCTTATCATCATAAAACGTAGAGTAAACCTTTAAAACACTTTTAAAACATTTAAAAATAATTTTCTTTAAAAGTTACATCCTTGTCTTTTATAAAATAGTTTCGAGCACCATTAATTATACGCATTCATACCTGAGTGATCTCAGAATGAAATTATCTTTAAAGACGATTAAACTTGCACCAATTAAACTTTGGCATGATTAATTCTTTGAAGCTTTGCCGCAATGTCTTTAATTTCTTCAATACGTCATAGACCGAGTGGGATCGTGACAAAATAAAATTCTCCCTATGACATATTACAAACACAGTTTTGTTCACGGAATTAAGTCAAAACAATACAGGGACTCAATTGGAAATTTATGTCCTTACAAGCATTGGTCATATCTCTATGAAGTTGGCACACCTTACACTTTCAAACAAACTCATCTAAGTCTTTAGCCACAGTTGGCCAATAATAGCCCAAAGTCATGAGTTCGTCATATAATTTGGATCCAACAATATGAATTGGATCATGGTCTTGCTTAAGTACTTCACCCTCTTCCTCTAATGTGATGCATCTCAAAGGCTTATTAAAGTATCATATGAGATAAAATCTCTCATCTTGATCGTAGAACATTTGGGCTCTTATTTTAATCCCAATTGTGTCAATATTATCCCCATGAACAACTTTGTCTTTAATCAAATCAATATAAGCTTGTCTCTAATTTGTTTGGGCTTTAATGAAATTCCACGTAGCTGCTTGAAAGAAAATTTGATACATAACACATTATATTCATATTGATGTTGCATCCTGCCTCATAGTTGTCCAATAATACCACTCACTTTAAATTTTTTGATATATAGGAATCTCGGTAGTCTCACAATGCTCCTTCTGAGCTTTCTTCAATTTCTGCTCTGCTTTATTTGTGCCGATGCATCTCTCTATCCATCCTCCAATGTTTATCAAGTACAAACTCCCTACCATAATAAAATATTTCACTAACTCCCTGTCCTCCATATTGTCTTCTCCAGACTCTAGTTGCTTCCTTATTTTGCCTCTACATCCTGAGTCATCCTTGGTTGGCAATATTACAAGCATAATCGATGGATTTATTCTTCATTAGATCATCATAATTGTTGATTCACCATTCATAACTACCTTTTGTGAAATGGTGGCATAGGCATCATCATACATGTTCATTGTTCTAGGATGTCTTTCTACTTTGACTTGACGAAACAGACTGATCAACCTTTAGATGATTGTTCTATAAGGTGACAAGATGAGGTGCTTCAATGCGTATTCTCCATTCACTTGCTTGACCACTAGGTTAGAATCGTCTTTTATACAAAGTTAATTAATGCCTCTCCGAAGAGCCTCCATTAATCCCAATACTAAAGCCTCATACTATGCTTCATTATTGGAATAAAGGAAGTCTAACTTAAAAGACAAACGAATATCCTCCTTTACTATTAATATAAGGAATCCTCCTCCTCTCTTTCTTTGAGTCGACGAACCATCGAATTCCATAATCCGATCTTCAAGATTGTCCTCCAAGAAGTTAGCTTGTAGATCATCACATGGAATGTCTTCATGAGGTGGCACAGATATCCCCAAAGGAAAAATCGCAAGTAAATATATGTAATCTTAACTCTTAACCGCATGAGGGACCACACATTTTAGATCATACTCTGAGAGTATGAGGAACCACCTACCTTCACTTCCAATCAAAATGGTTCATGCCAATAAAAATTTAATGGGATCACATCTTATTACAATCTTAATGGTGAACGATAACATATAATGCCTAAGTTTTGGGGTAGGAAATACCAAATCTAACCAACGCCTCTCAATATTAGTGTATCTTACCTCCGAAACATAAATAATTCTACTCATATAGTAGACTGGTCCTTCTTACAATCAATCTCATGTTCCAATAGTGCACTGATGGACCTCATGGTAAAGGTAAGATAAAGGTAAAATGGTACTCCATCTCTTGGCAGAATCATCATTTGTTGGGACGTGAGTAATTTCTTAAGATTATTACTAGCTTCTTGATGAGGTTCCTTACACTTCAACTTCGTAGCCTTGCGCAACAAATTCACCAGTAAATGAGTAATCTCATCCATAACAGGGATAAATCTTCTGAGGCAGTAAATCTTCCCGATGAAGATCTTCAGCACTTTCATTACTCTTAGGCAAGACATATCAAGGATATTCCCACTCGTTACACCAAAAGCACACTTGATTGGGTTTATTTTCAATTTATATTGCCTATGCCTATTCAAAACTCTTCTCGGATCAACGAAG
This sequence comes from Sambucus nigra, assembly GCA_949130495.1. NCBI lineage: Eukaryota > Viridiplantae > Streptophyta > Magnoliopsida > Dipsacales > Adoxaceae > Sambucus > Sambucus nigra. The sequence goes on along the minus strand of OX422220.1, from coordinate 485,930,062 downwards.
TGAGATTCCTTATTCTTTGACTTGATAACTAGATCATCACATAGGACTCTAAAATGTCATTAAAAAGTTATCAAAAATGGCCATCATCGTTCTCTCATAAGCTGGTCCCGCATTTTCAAACCAAAGGGCATGTCGTTGTATAAAAAATTACCTAATGGAATTCTTAAATTTGTTCTATCTACATCAGTTGGATCCATTTTTATCTAGTTATAACCCGCATACCCATCTATAAAGCTGTACATTTCACGACCTCTCGTTGAATCTATCAAAGTGTCAATAGATAGTAGAGGGAATTCTTCCTTGGGTAAGCTCTATTAAGATCTCTAAAGTCAACACAAATATGTATTTGATTTTTGTCTCTATTCCCTATTGTCATAATACTAGAAAGCTAAATTGAATGTTGAATTGGCTTAATGAATCTAGTTGCCAATAACCTATGCACATCCTCCTTGATCTTGAGATCTAGCTCTGTTTTATATATTCGATTTACCTTCTTCACCATTATTGTCGAAGGAATAACATTCAACTTGAGGAAACTCATATCTTGATTTAGTCCTGCCATCTTTGTATATTTATAAGCAAAAATGTCTTTCTACTCCTGAATAAGCTCAATATGCCCTCGTTTCCTCTCAACATCTAGGTCCTTTGAAATAAAGATTAGCCTATGATCTTCTTTACCCTTAGCTAAATTAATCTAACTCTTGGACTTGTGGATTTGTAAGATGAGTCATGCACTCCATTTCATCGCCAATCTCCTCAAAAAATTGTGAATATTGGAATTATCAATGAGAAGATATTTTCCTTGATTATCCTCTAGGAAATACTCATATTTCGGATCATCTTCCTCTTCAACTTATTTGGCTTTCCACACACACCTTTAGAGGCGATACACTACCCTTACATCCCCCAGCATCACTTTCTTACATTAGAATATGGGTGATGCAATTGTCTTCCTCTTCCTGTCTCTTTCAGATTCCTCTAACTTTTCGCCATAAAACCTTCAAAGGGCACTCTGTCATTTTACCTAGTGTTCCATCAAATCAATCCTTGGTTATTTTCTATCTCTCAATCGTTTATAAATAGCTTGAGATTTAGGAATGATATTGTGTACTTACTCAACCCTCTACACATCATCTACTATCTCTGTATTGTTCACAGGTCCCAACTTCTCTCTAATCCTTAAAACTATAACTCCCTCTATACGTAGTGTTAAAACAAGCGTATCCTCAGATATCTTAGTGTAAAATACACCATATACATATTTTTCCTCCTTTTTTACAAAAGGCTTATTGGTTGCTCAAATTATTATCATGATCTCCTTTACGTTGATCTTAGCTCACTAATGGTACATCGAGAGAACTAAACCATGGTTGTGCATCCACACTCTTCTTATTGAAAGATGGTACGTAGTGGCACTATCAATCACTTGAAACTTAATATGTGATGTGAGATTTCTTAATCACTTGAAACTTAATATGTGATGTGAGATTTCTCGTCACAATCACAACATTAACACACCAAATAGATTTTGAATTATTATTCGCATAAAAGGAGTACTCTAATAGGTAAGTGTCATTATTATCAACATTTTCTCTTAAATATTAGTCACATAAAAGGATCTAATCAGCATGATAATTATATAAGCACCTACATCCATCATACTCTATTGGGTATTGTAATTAGACCTCAAAATTGACACTCGAATGAACCAAGAAAGTTGCCATAGGATTAACGAATGAGCTGGGGTCCACCGTTGACCCAAATTCCATTATAGTTGTTGGCATATATACAAAACTCCATAAATTTCCCCATGATATGATCCATCTGAGAGGGACCCATAATAGTGCTCATGGAAGCTTGTGCCACTGTGGCAGCTTTCGTAATAGTTACCACTAGAGGAACCTCATCACTAGGAACCTTGCATCCCCGTTCTTCTCATTCATCTCTCCATTGGATCTCATCAAAAGCAATAACATAGTTAATATTGTCATTAGCCATTGTTAAAATAATACATGACAAATGGAATCACCAAATCTAAGAGAGTGGTTATCTAGGTACTAGTGTGTTTAAATATAAATAAAGGCATAACCTCTATTAATGGAGATAATTTAATAGTCAAAGTGCTATTAACAATGAAGAAATAAACTTAGTTAGAATATAATAGACTCTTATATATAAACTTTGATAATAATGAATACAAATGATTATCAATAAATGAACTTCCAAAGTTACTAGCTAGAGGGAGAGAGAATCAAGAACTCTAGACACACCCCTGGTAGGCAGCTCAAACACCAAGGCAATCAATTACTATGATCAAATTGTATTAAATGCTTATGTTCTTGTTGAAAGATTAAATAAAAGAATTAATTATTATAAAATATTGATGAGGGTGATTTTTGAATGACGTCCAAACGGTGTATGCCTACTAATCCAATAGGAATCGAAGGATCCGCCCTCGAGATATATGGACGAATGATCTATCTCAATCAGATCGCTATGTTATAAATCATCAGGACACTATCAATGAATCGACAGTAGTTGAAGGGAACTTTGAATTCGGTAGAGGATCATTCATCACAATTCCTGTGTATTTGAATCTTTGAATAATTAATCAAAGTTTTTTATCTCAACGGCTAGCACGATCCCTATTGTTGTGGAAAAGAATCTCAGAAGATCTGAGCACATGTCATGCCTATGTTTGAATGCATCAAACGAGTATGCTGAGAACTAGGAAGTGCATTATAAAAAGGCTGTGTGTATAAAACCTAACATAATACTATAATGGGAAGGGATAAAAAGCACAATCTCTAACTTTATATTAATCCCCCACTAATAAAAAGGACTCCTCTTCCCCTTCCAAGTGGATGTAGCTCAAATTTGGATGAACCACATATACACATTGTTCTTTGTTGTCTCTCATTTATTTATTTTTTATTCATCTTACAAATTTATTATATTGTGTTAGAACCACATTTTTTCACTAACTTAATTGGCGTTGTCTATAAGAATGACTCGTTCTAGAGCCATGAATAAAAACCAGGCCACACATGCCATCAAAGGCCTCAGAGAGCCATAATAGGTCCTCCAAGATCAGTTGGCGAAGTTGTTAAATTGATCCCTCATCCCTAACAACTACCAGAGCAGTAAGTATACTAAGAGCCCCATGACATGTAAAGCCAGGAGAACCAAATGCCATCACCACCACACGTTGCGCTTTACTAAACTATACACTTAATGTCCTTAGCCTAAGGTGTTGGGCTCCCGTCGGCTGAACTAAACCAAAATTGTCCTTTTGTCTGGAACTTATGGTTTATCCTATGACATCAAGATTCAAGATGCCTCGAATGGACTCTTTTGTTGGGGCCTTCGATCTGAGGGACCACATCAACCACTATGGGGCACGTATTGACTTTATGGCTAGCACTGTCCAAACAAGGTACAGAGCGTTCGCCACAACTCTTAAGGGATCGACAAGGACATGGTTTGACTGACTACCCCTACACTCCATTACTTATTTTAAAGAGATCTCTTAACACTTTATTTGACACTTTATTGGGAGAAAAGTAAACTAAAAGACTACAGACCATCTGTGTAACGTTCTACATATAGGGCAAAATATCTTAGGGAATATATCAAAAGGATCAATGACGAAATTCTCTTGATAGATCACACCAATGAAAAGGTGGTTGTATTGGCCTTATATAAGGGATTATCCAGTGGTAAAATCGTTTATTCAATGTCCAAAAATTCACCAGCTAACATGATAGAGCTCATGAGGAAGGTGGAGAAGCACATACATGTTGAAGAAACTTTTAATAGTCGACAGTTGAACGATAATTCCAGAGATAAAAGAGAGGGGAGATAAGAAGAGGAGCATGGAAGGAGAAGGTGTGAAGAAGAGCGCAAAAAGAGAAGCTATAAAGAAGAAGGGGACGATATGTAAACCGACATTGTTAAGAGATCCATGGGTACATTAAACTTGTGCTGAGAAATTCTCTCCTCTCAACACTACTGTAGGGAGGGTCCTGAACATCATGTAGGGCCCTAGAATGCTGAAATGGACGAATAAGCCAAAGAGTCATCCTATGAAGCCCAATTCCAACTTCTACTGCCAGTTCCACACCGATTATGGCCATGACACCAATGACTGCCTTCATTTCAAAAGCGATATCGAGGCTCAGTATCGAGGGGATACCTAAGAGAATTATCTTAAGGGGGCCCCTAGAGAGGATGATCTAGGATAAAATTGGTGAGATGAACGAAAGAACATGTCCATAGAAAGATATCCAGGAAGAAAGGACAAAAATAATGTAGCCTCAGTCGAGGATAAAAGACGGATTGGTATGATATTCAGAGGGTTTATAGTCAAAAGAGAGTCGACTTCGGCCAGAAAAGCCTACCGAAGTCAGAAAAGGTAACTATTGGAGGTGAAGATCGGTAAACCCATAAATTATTAGGAGGAAATTATTTGTACGCCTCAAGATACCATGGATCTCATCACTTAACATGCCATCACCTCCTCATTACAGCGGAGATATCCAACTGGACAATAAAAAGGATTATGATTGATACTAGAAGTTTATCCGACCCGATGTATTATGAGTGCTTTGAGAAGATAAAGACAAGAGCACACCTGAAGCCAGTGAAAGGCCAGTTATTGGGATTCTTTAGAGAGCAGGTATACCCAGAGGGATTCATGGAATTACCATTCACCATATGGAGGTTAAACAGTCTATCACCCTTCGAGTGTAATTCTTAGTAGTAAGATCTCCCTTAACCAATAATGTACTCATAGGGAGAACAACCCTTAGTCTCCTTGACGCGGTCTTGTTAATCAAATCCCTAACCATTCGGTTCCACACACCAAACGAAACAGGGACGTTACGAGGAAGCTAGTTATGGGATAAAAACTTCTACTTTTTATCCTTTAAAAAAATAAATACCCTCAATGTTTATGGGTTATATCTGAGGGAGGAGATCATGACGGGGTCTCTAGTGGAAGATTCGATACCTATCCCTCTGTACAAAGGCCACTGAGAAAGAGTCGTATAGGTGGGTTCATCATTAGTAGAAGACAACAGAGAAATTTTGATCTAGTTTTTGAAAGAAAATCATATGACGTTCATATGGAACTACAATGACATGTTAGGCATTGATGCCTCGATTATGACCCACTAGTTAAAAGTAGATCCGGACAAGCGCCTTATTTGGCAAAAGAGGAGGACGTTCACACTAGAGAGGAATCAAATATAACACATGGAAGTAGGAAAGTTATTGTAAGCAAACTTTGTTCAGGGCATCAAATACCCCGAATGGGTGTCCAATGTGGTGATGGTAAACTAAATGAGAAGTGGAGGCGGTGCGTGGACTACTTCAATTTGAACAATGCTTTTCTAAAAGATACATATTCTCTCACGAGGATTAATTCCCTCGTGGAAACTACGGCGGGACATGAAACACTCTCCTTTATGGTTTCATACTCCAAGTACAAATAGATCAGGATGCATCTAGGGGATGCAGAGAAGACCTCATTCGTGACTGATTTAAAGATCTCATCTGAGTATGAGAGCTCTTTTCAAGATTAAAAACCTACCTAACAGACATCCCCCTACTCTCAAGATTGAAGCTAGGAGATGAACTAAACATCTATCTCACCGTTTGATGATACACTGTAAGGACACAAATTTCCAATTAAGTCCTTTATTGTTTTGGCTCAATTCCTGAAAAAAACATTTGTGTCATAGGATATAGTGATTGACCATCCTTCAAGCCTATGACATACTAAAGTTGAAGATGTAGCGACCAAGTTTAAAGCTTCATCAAAACACCAAGTCTATTGTTCCTCGTTTCTATGTCAACAACATTTGTTCCATTTACTCCTAAGGTATGAATGCATTACATATTTATATAGGAGCTTGGAACAATTAGTATTGGGTGTAAGTTTTGTTTAAACTGTTGTTTGTTTTTAGAAAATTTCTTTAAAACTTTAAAATTAAGTTTCTAGGCTAAAAATTGAATTTTGAACATTCTGGAAGTTCGTTCGATATTGTCGTTCGAACGAGTTTTTCGTTCGAACGAGAATGTCATTCCAACGAGTTTGCCAAAGATATTTCCCCATTGTCCACTAGAACTTCGTTAGAAGTGTTGTTTGAATGAGACTTCGTTCGAACAAAAATCTTGGGCAGTTTTTCACCTCAATCCCACTACTTTTCCCCACTAACTTTTGATAGACTTATCAAGTATGGGAACCAATATTTTTGGGTTAACTTTTCACTATCCTCCATCTCCTAGAGAGTGTTTTTAGAGAGTTCAACTTAAAAAGAAAAATTTCATGTTTTGAGTGTTCATTTTTCTTCAAGAAAAAATCCTTAAACACTTTTACACCCATATTGTTTATTCCAAGTTTCAATATATATATTATTGTTTGGAGTGTTTGGTACTGGATTTTTCTCTACCGATTTGAAGAGAAATTTGGGTTTGCTTCTAAATCGCAGAAAGAAGAAATTCGTTTGCGTTGACTTACCCACTTGGAGAAAGGCTCCTTGTTCGGGTGGCGGTGATCGAAAAAGCCTGATCGGTGGATTCTGAGACCGCGGTGGAGCTCTGTGGTTATTCACTAGTTAGAGGTGTATACAAGAAGAAGCGTCAGGGATTGGACAGAGTCAAGTCGAGAATTGTAAGTCTTTCGTGTTTTGTACTTGTGAAACCATACTTAGTGAATTTGTGGCTAGGGTCGTCCGAGGTTTTTTCCCGTTGTGGTTTTTTCCTCGTACATCGCGGTGTAGTGGTTATTTGTTTATATTATCTTTTGCAAAATCACTTAGAACGCATGCTTAGGTAAAAAGATAAAATTGCTTTAAATCACTACTTGTTTAATTTGGTGCAAAGTCAATTTGGGTAAATGTTAATGTAATTCAAGTCATCACTTAATTTGTTAAAATTGGTTTGGCCTAATTTGGTTAGATTGAAAATATGATTTAGGCAAATTTCTAGGACTTGAATTGAATCAATTTGGTTTAAGTGAAATTAACATAAGTGTGTGTTTAATTTAATTTCACGTTGTTTGATTTTAATTTGAGATAAATTAAAATTTGTTGTTTTGTGTGTGTTTAATTGAACCATCTCCCGCTTCTGCATCTTTAAACGAAAATTGAAATTATCTTTTTGGTAAAATCTTAAAATTGGGGGTCTCGCATTCCAACAAGTGGTGTCAGAGCGGGATCGCTAAATTATTGCGTTTAAGATCCTTTAAATATTTTTGACAAAAATGGAATTTTTCCCATTTTCTAAATTTCCTATTTTCGATGGTTCTAATTATGCGTATTGGAAAGAGCGGATGAAATCGGCACTAAAATCTATCGATGAGAGAGTTTGATTATTTGTCGTTAACGGGTGGTCCCGACCTACACATTTAGTAGATAATGAGTGTGTTTCCAAACCCACCGATAAATGGAGTGAGAATGAATTTAAACTATCTAATTTTAATTCTCGAGGTTTAAATGCCTTGTTTAGCGCGGTCACACCGGATTAATTCCATCACATTATGACGTGTGAAACCGCTAAAGAAGCTTGGGATATTTTACAACTCACTAATGAAGGAACTAGTGCCGTTAAGGCTTTCAAACTCCAAAAACTCACCACTAAATTTGAAACCATCAAAATGAATGAAAAAGAAACTTTTGATGAATTCTATGGTAGACTTTCCGATATTGTTAATTCATCTTTTAATTTAGGAGAGAAAATACCCGACAACCGATTAGTAAAGAAAATTTTAAGTTACCTACCCGATAGATTTATTCCTAAGGTGACCGTGCTAAATTCTTTACCCACTTTAGCCTCTACGAAATTAGAAGAGCTCATAGGTGATTTACAAACCTATGAACTAGACACGTTTCCCTCTAAAACTGAAAAGAAAATTGAGAAGGGCGTTGCTTTAAAAGCCCTAAAGGAGGAAAAACAAGTAGTAGAGAGTGAAAGTGATAGTGACTCAAAAAATATGGCTATGTTTGCCAGAAAGTTTCAAAATTTTCTTAAATTTAACGAAGATAAATTTAAAAATGATTTTAAGAAATTTGAAAAATCTACGCATGACAAAGCCGAGAATATCCCTAAAACTATTAATGAAAATTTAAATAGGGACGAGTCAAATAGGTGTTATGGTTGTGAAGTGTATGTCCATAGGGCAAAAGAGTGACCCACTAAACTAAGGAGAGAGGGTAAGCAACCAATTTATTTTAATGCAACCCTTAATGATACTGATAATGAAGAGGGACCCTATTCCCCCACTGAGCCCAACTTTGTGGCTTTTATGGCTAGTCATGTGAGTGATAGTGAGCATTCTTCTATTAATGAAAGTTTAACACCTGACACTTCGAAGGTCAAAGTTTATGATTCCCTTATTTTTGATGGTTGTGAGAGTGGAGAAGAGAGAGAGACTGAAAATGAAGAAGAGGTTAATTTTAGTGAACTTCAAAATGCTTTTCAATAACTTTATGAAGAATCTATTAAATTAAAAAGAGATAATTTGAAGTTAGAAGCGAGTTTAAGAGAGCGTGTCAAGGTTGTTGATGATAGTGTGCTGGTTGAAGACCTTAGGACACGTGAGAGGACTCTTCGAGAAAATCTTGTATGTATAGAAGGCGAGAGAGATAGCCTTAGAGGTTTAATGGGATTAATGAAAAAGGAGTTTCTCGAGTTTGAAGAGAGAAATGTTTTGTTAGAGTCTAAAATTTTAGAATTAGAAGAACGATTAAAAGACTCTAGTAAAGTCAAATTTGATTTGGAATGTAGGTTCGAAAAACTAGATAAAATCTTAGGCACGGTCCAAATAAAAAATGACACTTATTGTTTAGGCTTCGATACATGTAATGAATCAACTCATAAAGCCAAAACAAATGTTTTAGGAGAATTACCTAGGAAATACTTTAGAGATCATTCCTTAGGTAAGTCTTTTCGCCGAGTCTTTAGGTGCTCACATTGTGGTCGAAAAGATCATCTTAGAAAATTTTGTTTTGATCTTAAATGAGGTCCTAGAAAATCCCTACGTAAGGCAACTGAGGTAGCTAAGATTCCTACTTCCCGAGATCATCATACTTCATTAATTTGGGTTAGGAGATCCGACTTGGTAGCTTTACAAGATAGGGTATTTGATTCTCATTTACTTTCGCATGCTTCCTCCCTTACAAAATCTAAAGATTGAATGTGTTAGTTTTATTTGCATACTTTAGCTTTTTTACTACATGCTATATTATCATGCTAAATGTATGCTCATTTTAATCATTTTCTAGTCTATGCTCCATGATTAATTACATGCTAGAATTATGATTCTTGTTTATCTTTTGTATTATTTTTTTTTTCATTTTAGTTGGCATTAAATGAAAAATACAGAAAGATTTTTGTTTATCATTTGTGTTTCATTCTTTATAATTTAGGCTTAATGAAAAATACAAATGATTTTTGTGTGTCTTTTGAGTAAATATTTTTGTTGTTTGGTTTAAAAATTTCAAAAGCTCAAAAATATTTTTGGTTTGTGTATTTTAGTTTGACACACTCTATCTGGAATATTCTTGTGTTAGAATCCTTTCTTTTTTGCTCCCATGTGGCTAGAACTTTTGGTTTAGATTGTCAATCCTTATTATGTTCTTTACCATGCTTACATGGAGTAGTTGGATTTTGTGTTGAAAATATGGATTCTATTTTTATATGCCTCTATTCACACATGCACGAGCTCTTTTAAAATTTAATCATCACATGTTATATTTGAGCTTTGTGAGGTGTTCTCCTACCAATCTTGTCATCTACATATTTGTGACCTAGGAGGACTAGTGCATGTCAAAATCGGTTTCACGTGAGATGTGTGTGAGATATAAAAAATGATATATATGAATGTGCACGGGGAATGGCTCCGAAAGGAATTATTATCATTTGCGAATAGTAAGCCACCGTTTGAAATGGACCTAAAAGATATACATGGTACGAAGGCCTAAAAGAAAATATGGCATTAAAAAGAAAAATAATTGGCAAGGCCTATTTTATTGATATATTCATTCAAATAATATATGCTTATTGAGGGAGATTGGATGATATATCAATGGTTTGCACAATGTCCATTTATCCTATTTGTCCTTTCAATGTCATGACTCTATTGGTTTGTAGAAACATCAAAATTCTAGGCTTGTATGCATTGTGTATGTTTGTTCATTGAGTTAAATTTATATTGTCACATGAGGTTATATTCAAAGGTGATGAAGTTTTCAATCAATTGGGAACTCCGTGAACATGTTTTAAGTGATTGGGTCTAAATTTAATTGTTACTAGTTCACACCCCAACACTTTCGTTTCCATATGACACATTTATGCTATACGAGTGTGGAAGACTCATATTATATTATGTGTGTGTCATTTTGGTGTTTATATCTATATATATGTGTACTCGTGTCTATTTGGTATATGTTATGTATACATATATTTGATTTTTTTCTTTGCCTTGCTATCTAGTCCATTTATGCTTTAATTAATAATTGGTACCTATTTTGTTGCGTAGTTTGTTTGATATCACATGCTTAGAATTTTATCTGTCAATTTGATATCATTTGTTTTTCTTTCATCATAGTTGGTATCTTTTAGTCTTTGTATGGATTAGTTATGCTTTTGTTGCTCATATGCTTTCATGTTCTTACCACTCTAAGCTTCATGTTTAAATTAGTTTATATCCTTTGTCTATTCCTGAACAAAAAGGGGGAGAATGATAGGGGAGAAGTGGTATCTAATCCTATTATAATCGTATCTCAGTTTAAGAGATTTAACTTAGGGGGAGTCACGACCTTCTTAGGTAGATCATTTGATAAAGGGGGAGAATTAATTAAGAGGGAGTATTTATCTTAATTGTATTTAATATTCTTGATATTCCCTATGCATTTGATAGTTTGCTTAAGTGTGCAGGAATTCTTCTAAATGGCAACTTTCGTCCTTAGCAAAGATATTGATCCTCGGGTTGTTTTGAGTCAAGCTATTGTATTTTTATTTTGGGTGGGATATTTTTTAGTTTAGTAGAGCTTGACGGACCTTTAGGATTTTTGTTTGGTTTTTGTCCCAGAATAACCAAAGGGGAAGATTTGTAAGGACACAAATTTCCAATTGAGTCCTTTGTTGTTTTGGCTCAATTCCGAACAAAAATGTTTATGTCATAGGATAGAGTTATTGACCATCCTTCAAGTCTATGACATACTAAAGTTGAAGACATAGCAGCCAAGTTTAAAGCTTCATCAAAATGCTGAGTCTATTGTGCCTCGTTTCTATGTCAACAACATTTGTTCCGTTTACACCTAAGGTATGAATGCATTACATATTTATATAGGAGCTTGTAATAATTAGTATTGGGTGTAAGTTTTGTTTAAACTATTGTTTGTTTTCAGAAAGTTTCTTTAAAACTTTAAAATAAAGTTTCTGGGATAAAAATTAAATTTTGAACATTCTGGAAGTTCGTTCGAATGAGTTTTTTATTCGAACGAGAATGTCATTCGAATGAGTTTGCCAATGATATTTACCCATTGTCCACTGGAACTTCTTTAGAAGGATCGTTTGAACGAGACTTCGTTCGAATAAAAATCTCACTCGAACAAGATTTTCGGCGGGAAATTAAATTGGCAGTTTTGGGGAGTTTTTCACCTCTATCCCACTACTTTTCCCCACTAACTTTTGACAGACTTATCAAGTGCAGGAACCAACATTTTTGGGTTGACTTTTTCACTATCCTTCATCTCCCAGAGAGAGTTTTTAGAGAGTTCGACTTAAAAAGAAAAAGTTCATGTTTTGAGTGTTCCTTTTTCTTCAGGAAAAATTCCTTAAACACTTTTACACCCATATTGTTTATTCCAAGTTTCAATATATATATATCATTGTTTGGAGTGTTTGTCACCGGGTATTTCTATACTGAGTTGAAGAGAGGTTTGGGTTTGCTTCTAAATCCCACAAAGAAGAAGTTCATTTGCGTTGACTTACCCACTTGGAGAAAGGCTTCTTGTTTGGGTGGCGATGACCGAAAAAGTCCGATCGGTGGATTCCGAGACCACAATGGAGCTCCGTGGTTATTCACTAGTTAGAGGTGTGTACAAGAAGAAATGTCAGGGCTTGGACAGAGTCAAGTTGAGTATCGTAAGTCTTTCGTGTTTTGTACTTGTAAAACCATACTTAGTGAATTTATGGTTAAGGTCGTCCGAGGTTTTTTCCCGTTGTGGGTTATCCTCGTACATCGCGGCATAGTGGTTATTTGTTTATTTTATCTTTTGCAAAATCACCTAGAACGCATGCTTAGGTATAAAAGATAAAATTGCTTTAAATAACTACTTGTTTAATTTGGCGCAAAGTCAATTTGGGTAAATGTTAATGTAATTCAAGTCATCACTTAATTTGTTAAAATTGGTTTAGCCTAATTTGGTTAGATTGAAAATATGGTTTAGGAAAATTTCTAGGACTTGAATTGAATCAATTTGGTTTAAGTGATATTAACATAAGTGTGTTTAATTTAATTTGAGATAAATTAAAATATGTTGTTTTGTGTGTGTTTAATTGAACCATCTCCTGCTTTCGCATCTTTAAATGGAAATTGAAATTATCTTTTTGGTAAAATCTTAAAATTGGGGGCCTCGCGTTCCAACATTTACATGTTAGAAATTTTATACCATCTAAAATATGGAGTTCAAAAACCCCATATTTCCCTTGATATTGCATCTTATGACGAAACCTTCCGAAAACATAACCAAACTTCACGCTTGGCATATTAACACCTAGAAAAGCTCAATTATACCTCACAGAGCACACACACACACACACACACACACACACACACACACACACACACACACATATATATATATATATATATATATATATATATATATATATATATATATATATATATATATATAGGTTGTCTGGTTAACGAGCATAAATATAGGAATTAATGTACAAAAGGGGGATAAAATGTATAAGTATAGGGTAAATAAATGCAATATTAAGAACGATTTGATAAGGCTTAAACTTTGTATTTATAATATGTTTCGTTGGTTGTTTACGCCCTATATAGTACAAATACCAGAACTTGGCACGCTATATACAGAAGTGTAGTGACAAGTACAGATCGAATCCACATGGAGCAATATTTAAAATGAAATTGATTTAGTACTTAAAAGGGGGGAAAGTAAAAGATGACGAGGTGATTGTACAAGGAGGGAAAATAAGTTAACTATAAAAATAATAACTAATTAACCAAAATAAATGAAAACGAGATTAGGATCACATCCACACCATAGATAAATATAAGGGATTAAGGACTTTGGTTTGAAAATGCTGTTAACTGAACGTATTCAATTAATTATTAACATCATATGAAGAAATAAAATTTAAAAATGAAAGATAAAACATTCAATCAAAAATTGTCGCAAATCGATTAATGTCGCAATATCTCTATAAACACTAGCATTACATGACAAAAGAATTTAAATGCCTAATATTCACACAAAGTTTTAATTCAAAATAATTAATACAACTAATTAATATATAAAAATAAGAAATCAATCAACAAAAGCTAATTATATTATAACAATACTAGTTTACTAAGCAATTGTAATACCCCTTACTTTTGTGTATTTAATTTTATATTAAATTACTGTGTATGTGTGTGATTTAAAATAATTGTGAATTAAAATGAGAACTTAATATAAATATTGATTTGGGTAGAATTGTTAATATTTATGAGAATTGTACATTTACTAGTGTGATACGGTAAATATAATCTTGATTGCATGAAATTACGTCGTATGTGTGTGTTAGCGGAGGAAATTAGTTATTTCTCAACCAGGGCATATTTGAGTGAGTTATATGAGGTTGGGAGATGATTTTTATATTCAGAGATTTGGATGATAATTTGGAGTGCACGGTTAATCCCAGAAGGGCCGAGAAAGTAAAAATGACTACTTGGGGTTTTATTTGGGTTTCGGGGTCTTTTTAATTAGCATGACTCGAATTGGGGTATACGTGTCATTTTATGTGCGCATTATCATTTAAAGTTGGGATTAATAGTGATCTGGGTTATTAGGCTTAAGAGAAAGTTAATTAATCTCATTTTGAGAGAAAAAAGTAAGGACGAAGAGAAAGAGAAGAGAAAAACTTGGACCCTATATCTTTAACTCAAGTAATTAAACTTGATAAATGCTTATGTGTGTGATTTATTTAATAATTCGTGGATAAATTATAGTAGTGTTGGGTATATATGATAAACCCTAGATTTTGTGTTGAATCCTAGCATATGAAGTGTGTATATGGGTTTATAGGTGTAAAACTTGGTTGGGTTCATATTTTGGATAATCTCTGATACTAAAATTTGGTATGAATGGGGTTTTTGAGATGTAGGACAATCTCATAGAAAAAAAATCTAAACAGGCCAGATCGGTCCATTTTTGTAGCGGACCGATTCGTTTCAGTGCCAGACTGATTCATTTTTAAAGGTTATCAGTTCGGTCTGGTCATAACAGGTTTTCGATAAGTTGGTTTATGAGGAATCAGACCGGTCCATATTTGGGACTCTCGGTTTGGTCTGGTCACTGCAAATTTTTAACTGTTGTTTTATTCCTTTCTTTTTGGGTTTACAGTTTGAGGAACCCTCTAAGATGCTACTATAAACACATTTATGAGAAAATGGGGGTATATGATATGATGTGATGTTGAGGATACATCGAGACAAATATGAAGGTGTAATTGGGAGTTTATTATACTGATTTTCTTCGTAAATTCTCCTAGTGTTAGGAAATTCTTCTAAGGATGGATACGGGCTAGTAGAAAGAGGTCGTGTGTCCTACGAAGTGTTGAATTGGTAACTAGTTATGTTATAGTTGTGATGGAATATAAAGGTTCAAGTGAGCGATTGAGTTGTAAAATGTATTGGGAATGATTCTATGGGTTATCGGCTGGTGTAAAGTGTGTATATGCATGTAGCCAGGATTATTATATATATATATATATATATATATATATATATATATATATATATATATTCGGATAGGAGATGGGTTGTACATATGATATGTATATATCTGTGTGTATGGTATATATCTATTGTGTGGACATATGCCTCTAATGCTATCATGGGAAGTTGTGTGATTGTAAGGACAATTTGTCCATCTTTATGTATATGTTATGTCATACGCCGTTACAAGATTGTTGGTTGAAAAGATCACATCGTTATCAACAAAATCCGAAGATCAAAAGAAGAAAGAATTTGGGAATCAGACCTGGCCGGACCGATCCGGTCCAGAAAAAGAACCGATCCGGTTTACCGGACCGATCCGACCATCTACCGGACCGATCCGTTTTGTCAGACTCCAGTAGCCACCGGATCCATAGCGAACCGATGAAGGCAAAAGTCCCGGACCGATCCGACGCCAACTCTTTCAAATTGGTATCAGAGCAGGTTACGCTAATCTATCGCGTATTCCTTTTTCCGCAAAATTTTTCTAAAGATATCAATTTTTGAAATAAATTGATTTTTGAAAAGAGCGTGTTCAAATGGAGAAGTCATATTATAAAATGCCTATTTTTGACGGGTCGAATTATGCCTATTGGAAAGCCCGTATGAGGTCGGCTTTAAAAGCCATTGATGAACGTGTCTGGATTTTGGTTGAACGAGGATGGACTCCTCCAACCGTGACTGTTGATAATGTGACCAACTTGAAACCTGACATCACTTGGACTGATGATGAATTTAAATGGTCGTCTTTTAACTCTAAGGGTCTAAGTGCTATTTCTGGGTCTGTCACTCCTGATGAGTTCAAACGCATAATGACGTGCACCACGTCAAAAGAAGCATGGGATATTTTGCAACTTACCCATGAAGGAACAAATGCTGTTAAAGAGTCAAAATTGCAAAATTTAACAACTCAATTTGAAACCATCACCATGCATGAAAATGAATGTTTTGATGAATTTTATGCTAGACTTTCTGACATTGTTAATACTAGCTATAATCTTGGTGAACATATTCCAAATGCTAGGGTTGTTAAAAAGATTCTTCGTTCCCTTCCTAAGCGTTTTATACCTAAAGTCACTGTGCTAAATTCATTGGGTAATTTAAATACTCTAAAATTGGAAGAACTGGTAGGAGATTTACAAACTTATGAAATAGACATGTTTCCCAAATCTGCCAAGCCAAAAGATAAGGGAATTGCCCTTAAAGCCCAAGAGAGAAAAAGTGAGGGGTCGGCAAGAAAGAGAGTCGAGTCATCTAGAAAGATAGAAACTTCTGATTCTGAATGTGAGTTTGACTTAGATGATTTGGCATTATTTGCTAAAAACTTCAAGAAAATTCTGAAATTTAAAAAAGGTGGAAATTTCAAAGATAAAAAGAATTTTCAGAAAAATAAGTTTGAAAAGAAAGATTTCAAAGAACCCCCTAAAGACAGTGAGAGGTGTTTTGAGTGCGACGGTAAGGGACACAGAGCGTTTGAGTGTGCCACTCGTCTGAATAGGGAAAAGGGTAAAGCTGTCCTAAACGCTACCCTTAGTGACGACAGTGAGGTCGAGTCGGTGGACTCGGGCGATGAGTCACCGCATGAGCGTAACTTCACCGCGTTCATGGCTAGTCATGTGAGTACTCCTAGTGCATCTCACGACGATGAGGATGCTACTTCACAGGGACACCTCGACAGCGAGAGCGAAGAGAGTGAGGAAGGTAGTGAGGACGAGAGTAGCCTTCAACGCGCCTACGCCGAGTTATATGATGAGTCTTTCAAAACTAAAAAACGTAACAAGGCGTTAGTTCTTAGGATCACCGCGTTAGAAGAAGAGTTAGGAAAGATGAGAGAGAGAGAGTCCTCCACCTGCACCGCCATGAGAGAGAGAGAGTCTGCCTGGGTTAGTAAAGAGAATTTGCTTAAAGAGAGAGAGAGCAGTTTTGAGAAAGAGAAAGCGGACTTGACTAAACAAGTGGCTAGTCTTACGAGTGAGCTCCATTCCTCCCTGGAGACTCGAAAGAAACTTGAATCCCTTGTTGCTCAGCTTACTCATGACGTTGAGAGAGCTAGGAAAGTCAAGGTACAAATCGAGGACAGATCTGGGAAGATGGGAAAGATGCTCCTCGGTCCCGCTTTAGGTTTTGGTGACCGGCAAGGAATAGGTTTTGATGGTGCCTCCACGTCCCAAATTGCACCCGGACCAATTCCTGAGTTTATTACGACTCCTTATGGCCGTCATAAAAAACCAAGAAAGAGAGTTCGACCAAGAAAAGCAAACCAAGGTTCTCCTAATATTGTGCCTTTTTGCTCCCATTGCAAAAGAAATGGACACCTTTGGGTTGATTGCTATAAGTTGGGTCGGACACGACGTACGGTTTCTCCACCACTTCAGACTGATGAGTTTGCCAGTCTGAGAGAGCGTGTTGAGTTTCTAGCCGCCACATCACAGAGCTTGATGGAGGAATTCCGACGGATGACCTTACCATCAATGAATGCGCCCCGCATTCCGGCTAAAACCAACAACAACAAGGGAATACTAAAAGGTACCTTCTCTTGGGTTCCTAAGAAAGAGAAAAAGGCCCTTGTTGTCCATGTCGCTCTCAAAGCCCATAATACCTCACAGTGGTATTTTGACAGTGGTTGCTCCAGACATATGACAGGTGATACCTCATATTTTACCCATCTTGAGGATTATAATGATGGGAGAGTCACCTTTGGAGATGGTAGCAAATCTAGCATAGTAGGAAGAGGTACAGTAGAGTTACCAGGATTTCCAAAGCTAGAGAACGTGCTGTACGTCAAAGGTTTGAAAGCAAACCTTATTAGCATCAGCCAGCTGTGCGACGATGACTTTGCAGTGAAGTTTGACCGGAAAACTTGTAAGGTCTATGATCAAGCCGGTAAACTATTAGTGCAAGGGGTGAGGACAGAAGATAACTGTTATGGGACTGAGCCTAAATCCTCACTTGTCTGCAACAGCGCCACGATCACTCATATGGATCTGTGGCACCAACGTCTAGGTCACATGAACGTTAGAGACTTATCTCGTTTAGTCAAAAAGGACCTAGTACGTGGCTTACCATCACTTGGAAAGCCAACTTCCACGATCTGTGGACCCTGTCAGTTGGGAAAGCAAATTCGTAGCCCACATAGGAAGTTGAATTCCATTACCACCTCACGTGCTCTTGAGTTAATTCACATGGATCTTATGGGTCCTACTCGCACAGAGAGTCTAGGTGGTAAGAGATACATTCTCGTGATGGTGGACGATTTCTCTAGATACTCTATTGTCGGTTTTCTAAGAGAGAAATCAGATGCTGTTGAATTTCTAATGACCAAGTGCCGTGTCCTGCAAAATCAACACGGGGTCACTATTAACAGAATACGTAGTGACAACGGCACTGAATTTAAGGAAGCAAAGGTGGATTTGTACTGTGATAGCCTTGGGATCAAACATGAGTTCTCTGCTGTGAGAACTCCTCAGCAAAATGGGATTGTTGAGAGGAAAAATAGAACGATCCAAGAGATGGCTAGATCTATGCTTCTAGGTCGTAAAGTTTCTAGGAGATTTTGGGCAGAGGCAGTGTCTACTGCATGCCACACGGTGAATAGGGTCTATCTGCGTCCACACACACTTAAGACGCCTTATGAATTGTGGACAGGCAAGAAACCCAACCTAGCATATTTCCGTGTTTTTGGGAGTAAATGCTACATCCTACGGGATAGAGAGCAATTAGGAAAGTTCGACTCCCGGAGCGACGAGGGAATACTGCTAGGATATTCATCGGACAGTAGAGCGTACCGGGTTTTTAACCTGAAGAGCTCTAAGGTTATGGAATCAATAAACGTTACTGTGCAAGATGACGAACCTCCGACGATTATTGATCCCAACCTTCAGTGTGAGGATGAGGACTGTTCTGACAGTGATTTACCTGTTCCTCTCTCACACTCTGTGGACCCTACTCCTGTGTTAGGGGACACACCTGCTTGGGTTCGCAAGAGTCATGACCCCTCTGCCATTGTTGGTGATCCCACTCTAGGGGTCAAGACTCATGCTCAGCTAGAGAACGTTGTTAGCCATCTTTGCTACACGTCCAAAGTCGAGCCCAAGAATCACAAGGAAGCACTCAAAGATGAACACTGGATATCTGCTATGCAGGATGAGTTGCTTCAGTTTAAGAAGAACAATGTCTGGGAACTTTTCCCCCGACCTAGTGATACTAATGTTATTGGTACCCGGTGGATTTTCAAGAATAAAATGGATGAAAATGGTACCATAATCAGAAATAAGGCTAGGTTGGTCGCTCAAGGCTACACACAGATAGAGGGTGTAGACTTTGGAGAGACATTTGCTCCTGTTGCGAGGCTTGAGTCCGTCCGCTTACTACTCGCCATCGCATGTCATCTGCACTTCAAGGTATATCAGATGGATGTCAAGAGTGCCTTTCTGAATGGCATTCTACAGGAAGAGGTTTATGTGGAACAACCAAAAGGGTTTGAAGACCCTAAGCACCCTGAACACGTCTACTATCTGAGGAAAGCCTTGTATGGTTTGAATCAAGCACCCCGTGCTTGGTACGAGAGGCTTACTTCCTATCTCTTAGCCCGTGGCTTCAAGAGAGGGGGAGTTGATATGACGTTGTTCGTCAGGAGAGATGACGGTGCTATTTTGGTTGCCCAAGTCTATGTGGACGACATAGTCTTTGGATCCACATGCTCCCAGCATGCTCATCACTTTGAGGAGGAGATGAAAAGTGAGTTTGAGATGAGCATGGTAGGTGAGCTTACATTCTTCCTTGGTCTCCAGGTTCGTCAGCTAGAGGATGGGATGTTCATCTCCCAATCCAAGTATGCTAGAGACCTAGTAAAGAAATTTGGTTTAGACTCCGCTAAGCATGCTCGTACACCTATGAGTACCACTACCAAGCTTAGTAAGGACACTTCAGGCAAGGATGTAGAGCAAACCTTGTATCGGAGTATGATAGGCAGTCTTCTCTACTTGACTGCTAGTCGTCCCGACATTGCCTTTAGTGTTGGAGTCTGTGCGCGTTATCAGGCGTCTCCCAAAGAGTCACACTTACTCGCTCTAAAACGTATTATCAAATACGTGAGTGGGACTCTCTCATACGGTATTTGGTATTCCTTTGATACCGATGACCGTTTGTCCGCCTATTCGGATGCCGATTGGGCTGGGGACGTAGATGGTTGTAGGAGCACTTCTGGTGGGTGTTTCTACTTTGGTTCTGCTCTTGTCTCTTGGTTAAGCAAGAAGCAAAACTCCATCTCTTTGTCCACTGCGGAGGCTGAGTACATCGCCGCTGGGAGTTGTTGCACGCAACTCATGTGGATGAAGCAAATGTTGGAGGATTATGGGATTTCACAGGACACCATGACCATTTCCTGTGATAACACGAGCGCGATACACATATCCCGCAATCCTGTCCAACATTCGCGCACAAAGCACATCAGGTTACGCGAGCACTTTATACGTCAGTTAGTTGAAGAGAAAGTCGTAACCCTGAGTTTTGTTCCTACCGACCGTCAGTTAGCCGATATTTTCACGAAACCTTTAGATGCCCTTAGATTTGAGAGTCTTAGGAAGTCTTTGGGGATTTGCACTGTTGACTGAGGGGTTGGTCTATGTCTAGAATAGGATGCTTCTTCATGGTCATATCATATGCTTCCTATTGCTAGTCTGTTTATATGTACCATAGCTTTGTTGTACAGCTTTTATGTATTTGTTTCTTATTCTTAGAAAAATACAAAAAAAAAAAAAAAAAAAAAAATTTTTTGAAAAATTTTGAGAAAAGCACAAAAAGATTTTATTTTGATAAAATTCTTTGAAAAAATTCAAAAAGAGATTTGCCTTTTATGGATGAGCATTTAAGATAGCCAAGTCACAACTTCATTCCATATATCCATGTGACTGTTTGATAGAGATTTGAGAGGCTACATCATTTCATCCATGTGCTTAACATTGATTGGAGTCCTTGAGATGTAATTAGTGATATTTCCTACATGCTTGACTCCTATATCCTTTCTTGCACACATGCACGGCTATATTTGATTGTTGCACTTGTCAATCTCATGTTGGCTTGAGTGTTTCCATCTCAATCCTGTCTATACAATGTATAAAATGCGATAAAACTTGACAAGATTGGATTGCATGTAAAAACCGTTTGGTGAGACTGTGCGCATATTTTCATAACGGGGAGGGGCTGTGAAAGTTGATTCTTATCCTTTGCGCAAAAGCCACCGTTAAAAAGGACCTAAAAAATGGAGGAATTGTAATATCCGAGGTCCTAAGAGGTTAAAAGAGCCCGAAAAAAATGAAAGGCAATAAAAAGCAATACATGCCAAATATGGGCCATTTATGTTTTCACCACCAATTCTCCAAAGTTTGAGAATTTAGTATACCTCTATTCATAATATAAATCTGAGGGAGTTTGGTTGGAGATTGAAAAACGGGTTTGCACTTCCTTGAAAGTCCTGAAAAAGCATAAATCATTTTGGACGTTATTGGTGTAGAAATCACTTTGAGCTTTGATTTGATGATTTGATTGAGTCAATATCTTATACTGTCACTCGTTTACACCAAAGGAGGCATTTGAGTTCATTCGTTAGGAATATCCAATATTCATCGTGCACATATGTCATGTTTGTATGCTTTGATTTTCCTATCGAATTTTGATCACACCCATTCTTTTACGCTATCACCGACTTGGTTGTTTTATGTTCATTCATGGTGTGATTTTATGCCTTGTGACATCCCGGTACTTGATTGCTTGATTTATTTCTCTCATTTGTCTATTTGGGGACATCATAAAAAGGGGGAGAATGAATTGTCTGATTATGGGGGAGTTTTTGAAATTCTGAAAATATCATCTTACATATATATGCTTATGTTTATCTCATTTCAAAACTCGATACGTCACTTGGTATTTTGCTTTATCTCATGTGTGTAGGCACTATCTTGATGATCTCTGAATTGCACACCCTGATGAGAAAAGCTTTGAGATTCCTGAAGAATTGAAGAACAAACGATGCAGTCTTATTCACTTGTACTCTTTCAGTTTTGGGTTCATGGAAGGGTAGATTTGTATAGGAAATTTCATATTTGATAATTCGGATTTTTTATGTTTGTTCCGGCATAGACATAGGGGGAGATTTGTAAGGACAATTTGTCCATCTTTATGTATATGTTATGTCATACGCCGTTACAAGATTGTTGGTTGAAAAGATCACATCGTCATCAACAAAATCCGAAGATCAAAAGAAGAAAGAATTTGGGAATCAGACCTGGCCGGACTGATCCGGTCCAGAAAAAGAACCGATCCGGTTTACCGGACCGATCCGACCATCTACCGGACCGATCCGTTTTGTCAGACTCCAGTAGCCACCGGATCCATAGCGAACCGATGAAGGCAAAAGTCCCGGACCGATCCGACGCCAACTCTTTCAGTGATGTGGGTGAGGCTCCTGGCTTGAGGAGCAGGGAGAGTATAGTCCCCAGGTCATAGTGTTCATTTATTTATTTTGTGACATTTATCAGGGGTAAGACGTCTTGGGGATGATTCGTCACTATGTCCGCTTCCCCTTCGTTATGATTTGGTTTATACCAAGTCGGTGTGAGAGTCCAATCACTGGTAACCCAGGATGGTATGTGAGTAATTCCCTGTAAGATGATAGCATTATAGAGATATCATCCATTGAGTTAAAACTCTGAGGGATGGTTAGTATCCATATGTTATGTGTGTTATATATGTGTACTTGGTAGCGATGATTTATCTTGTATAATAGTGAGAATAATATTATACAAACTTATAAATGATTTGTAATTTGTTATAAATAAGTAATTATGTTATTAAAGTAGTAAATTGTAATATAATCATTTAAGATGAGATTTAAATGATTACATTTTGGGTAAAGTAGAGACGCGAGTCAAAATATTGCGTAGATTTGTTGTTGAGTCATCCCTATACGAGTTAGGTAGCTTACTTAATATTAAAATGCATACGTTTAGGTGCACACTATAGTTGAGGGGTAAGGTTGAGTCTCAAGAGAGTGCGGCACCACTTTATATTATGGAATTGTCCATTCATAATTATTATGAGTTTTAATTCAGTTGCTAAACCATTTTCAAACCTCGGGCTCTGACCCATTTATATTCTCTCTCTTGCTTTTATTTATTATTATGTAGGTGTACCACCACAAGAGAGCCAATGATGATAATCAATTCCAGTGTCTATGGAGCTGTAACACGTGCGGACAATTGTAGGACTTTTATTGTAATCGAATCCCTTTTTGTAAATCTAGTTTAAGAATTCATAATTGTAATTCAGGTGTGTATATCCTAGGGGTGTAGCATTGTACATCTTATATATTTTGGAGATTGTTTACTTTATATAGCCTATTTCCTGACAGCTTATTAGGGAATATTCTTTTGTTGTACATGTTGTATATATGATCATGTTCCGTAGTTGTGTTGATGGTTTGTTATGTCCTTGAAGTTTTTTTTTGGCATCCGTTTATTTTGAGAAGGTGATTAATTTACTTTAAATCTCTTCGGCAGTTGATGCTGAGAATGATCCACTTAAGATTTATGTTTTATCTTAGTATAGGGTTGGCCACCCATTATTATTATAAGGGGGTGTCATAAGTGGTATCAAAGCATCAGGTTCTAGAGTCTTAGGATCTTTGCGGATTCTCTACGTTCTAACATAGCATTTTTATTGTAGAGACCTATTATTAGGACTGTTGTGTTCATTACGTATTAACAATCATCTGATTTTATCAATTGCTTGAACTTTTGGCTAATACAATTTGTTCTTACTTCAGATGCCACCAAAATGAGGTCGCCCGGCCAGGGAAAACAGAGGGGTTGAGAATGAGGAACCCCAAACGCTTTTGGGGACTATGACTGCAGCCGAAGTAGCTAATATTGTGGCACAAGCCATCAATCCGTCCATGACCATAATGGCACAACAATATCCTCAGGCTCAGCAACATCCATCATCTCTAGTAGTTTAAACCCACACGGGACTATTCACATGGGTGAGAGTGTGAGAATCTTTTCAGAAGAGACATCCTTCGGAATCCTAGGGGGGAGTTGATGTTATCGTTGCTAGTTAATGGAAGGAGGATATTTAAAGGCATCTTCGAATGGTTAAATGCAGTGAGGTTTAGAATCAAATACTCTCCACTTTTAAACTGGTAGGTGCAGCTCTCTAGTGGTGGGAGTCGTTTACTACCTCTGAGCAGAGAGATACAATGCCCATAGTAGAATTTTGTGTATGTTTTGATCGTAAGTATTTTCATCATGCAGTTCAGATTGAGATGATAAAGAGATTATTTTATGTAACTCAAGGAGATCGAACAGTGGTTGATTATGAAGAAGAATTTACCCGCATGGAAAATTTTGTGCAGGATAAGCTAAATATGGAGGATAAGAGGATTTTGAAGTTTATAGGAGGTTTGAATTGGAGAATTCATCAACATCTATTGGGGAACCTGACTTTGTTAACATTCTCAGATGTAATGAATGTTGCATTGTTGCATTGTCAGTATTACCATCTATATTTGAAGAGGAGTAAGAAGTTTGTGGACTCGGGCTCATCGAATAAGTTAGGAGTAGATGGTTCTAGTGGGGCACAACAAGTTCAACTACAGGGAAATAGGCAGAAGGATCGGGATCTCCATTGAGGGGGTTCATCTAAGAGAACATTCAGGAGGTTTCATATTTGAAGGTGGTGGTTTTAGGTAGAATTTTCAAGAGGGCCAGCAACAACAACAAAATGCTCCCCTAGGGCCAAGCAGGCCGAGGGAATAATGGGGGAGGCCAACCGAGATGAGGTTGTCAGGTCCAGCGGTAAGGTAAACCTAGATTTAGGCAATAGGGATAGAGATTGGAGAACTTTGTACGCCGTTTCTATCAGTATGGAGAGGCAGGCCACTGAACAGCAAAGTGCCCACATCATAACAGAGTACAGGCACCAGGAGCTCAACAGATTCAGCAAGCCCCTTTACCCCCTCCAGTTGTTCAGCCTCAATAGGGACAAATGCAATACCAATGAGTTTATAATGTCCAGAATGTAGTGTTACCACAGGGGCAACAGCCTCCACCATCAGTTTAAGGTAACTTCCCTATCCATAGGCATATGGGTCAGGTGTTATTTGATACTCGAACATCCCATTCATTTATAACCATTCATTTTACTCACGGGACAGGAGTGTTAGAGTCAGCTAATACTATTCAAATGTGTGTGGATTCTCCTTTGGGTTATGGGTCGCTGATCCACTTCATATGTAGAGGGGTGGAGATATATTTTGGGAGATTATGTTTAGCTGCCAACTTACTTGTATTAGATATGTACGGGTATGATGTTTTTTAGGTATGGACTAGTTGGTTAAATATCGGGGATTGGTGGATTATTTTGGGAGGTCGATTTTATTTACTATTCTAGTCTATGAAATGTTTCTTGTTGCCATGCCTCTTTTGGAAGGAGGATCTAGAACCCATTTATATTATATCGAGGAGGAGACTTCGAAGGAAGTGGTTGTTTCCTTAGATTCGATTCCAGTGGTTAGGGAGTTCGCTGATGTTTTCAAGAAATTTTAAGCTTACCTCCTAGTCGTGAGATCGAGTTTGTCATTGATCTAGAGCCTGGGGCTAGGCCGATTGCGCGAGCTCCTTTGGAGACGAGGGAGTTACAAGACCAAATATAGTAACTGTTGTGGCAGGTCTTTATTCGTCAAAGTACGTCGCCATAGAGAGCCCATGTGTTATTCGTGAAGAAGAGGGATGGTTCTCTACAATTATGTGTAGATTACCGAGAGTTAAATAAGGTGATGATCCGGAACAAGTACCCATTACTTATAATCGACGATTTATTTGATCAGTTGAGAGGAGCCTCTTACTTCTCAAAAATAAATTTACGTACGGGGTATCACCAGCTTTATATTAGGGAGAAGGATATCTCTAAGACTGCATTTTTTACCCGATACGAATCCTTTGAGTTTTTAGTTATGCCATTTGGGTTAACCAACACCCCTGTAGTGTTCATGGATCTGATGATGAACAGGGTATTTCAGGATTTCTTGGACCAATTTATGATTGTGTTCATTTACGATATCCTTGTCTATTCTCGGATGGAGGGCTAGCATGCAGAATATTTATGATTGGTTCTGCAGACTTTACGGGACCACTTATTATATGCCAAGTTCAAGAAATGTGGGTTTTGGTTGCGAGAAGTGCAGTTTTTGGGATACATGGTGTCAGAGAAGGGTTAAATCCCCATGAGGGGAATTATCCCACGCATGATTTGGAGTTGGATGCGGTAGTCTTTGCATTGAGAATTTGGAGGCACTATCTCCTAGGTGAGAAATTCAGTCTTTTCGCGGATCACAAGTCGTTGCAATATTTGTTCACCCAGAATGACCTAACTATGAGGCCACTTAGGTGTTTGGAGTGTGTAAAGGATTATCAATTTAATATCCAATATCATCCTGGGAAAGCTAATGTAGTAGCTGACGCGTTGATTCATCGACCCACTGGGCAATTAGTTGAAGAATGGAAAGGAAAGTGGAAGTAACTAGCCAGGATGATGAAGTGGCTAGAGCATGTATAGCAGTGTTGACAGTCACACCCTAGATGGTGATATGGGTGGTGAAATCTCAAATTGAAGATAAGGAATTCCAAGACAGGGTGCACAAATTATTGACGGAGGGAGTGGAATCCTACTCTATCAGTTCTAAGGGTGGATTACATTTCAACGGGAGATTAGTAGTCCCGGATGATAAGGATTTGCAACATACTGTTATATCGGAATCTCACAGGTCAAAATTTGCGGTTCACCCAAGAGGAGACCATATGTATCAGGACATGCATCGATAATACTGATGGACAGGTATGAAAAGGGACATAGCTAAATTTGTCTCTAAATGCACCACTTGTTAGTTAGTAAAAGTGGACCACCAGCGACCTTCTGGAATGTTGCAACCATAAAAAATTTTGGTATGGAAATGGGAAAGCATTTCCATGGATTTTATCATGGGATTACCAATGTCACAGCATAACCATGATTCCATTTGGGTTATCGTGGATCATTTGGCGAAGTCGGCACACTTTTTACCGGTAAGGATGAATTTCATGATAGCGCAGTGTGCTCATCTCTTTATTGCCAAAATTATGAGATTACATGGAGTGCCAATCAATATTGTGTCCGATCGAGATAAAATCTTTACCTCCCATTTTTGGTAGAGTTTTCAGGAAGCCATGTGAACTTAATTGTGATTGAGTACTGCATACCATCCCCAAACTGATGGGTAAACTGAGCGAGTAAATCAGATGATGAAAGATATGCTCCCAATGTGTATGTTAGATTTTAGGGGAAGTTGGGAACAATACCTACCGCTGGTGGATTTTTCTTATAATAATCCTTACCAGCTTACCATAGGTATGACGCCTTATGAGGCATTGCACGGCCACCCATGTCGATCACCCGCATATTGGTTAGAAGTCGGGGATAGTAAACTTCTTGGACCAGAGGTGATCCAAGACACTTCGGCAAAAATTGAGTTGGTTCGGAACCGTATGCATATTGCTCAAGACCGGTAGAAAAGTTATGACAATGCGGATCGTAGACACGTGGAGTTAGAAGTGGGAGACAAAGTGTAGCTAAAGGTATCTCCGATGATAGGTATAATGATATTTGGGAAGAAACGCAAGCTTGTGCCTAGGTACGTAGGACCTTTTCTAATTATTGAGTGAATTGGTCCTATGGCCTATAGACTTGCTTTGCCGAAACATTTGCAGAGAATCTATAATGTGTTCCACGCTTCGTCCTTAAAGAAATATCGAACAAGAGAGAGGGCTAATTGGCATATCCCATTGGAGGAAATTGAGTTGCAACCTGATATATCGTATGAAGAACAACTGATTTCCATTTTAGACTGTAGTGAGAGTACAATACGATCGAAAGTAGTGCCTTTAGTTCGAGTTCAATGGGGGCACCATAACGCCGATGATTCAACGTGGGAACAAGAGGATGAAATGGGAGCCAAGCATCCTTACCTCTTTCCATAAGGTATGCCAGAATTTCGAGGATGAAATTCCTCTGTCAAGGGGGAGTATGTAATATCCCTTAATTTTGTGTATTTAATTTTATATTAAATTATTATGTATGTGTGTGATTTAATATAATTTTGAATTAAAACGAGAACTTAACATATATAGTTATTTGGGTAGAATAGTTAATATCTATGCGATTTTTACATTTACTAGTGTGATATAGTAAATATAATCTTGATTGCATGCAATTACGTCGTATGTGTGTGTTAGCGACGGGAACTAGTTATTTCTCAATCAGGGCATATTTGAGTGAGTTATATGAGATTGTGAGATGATTTTTATATTCGGAGATTCAGATGACAATTTGGAGTGCACGGCTAATCCCGAAAGGGCGAAGAAAGTCAAAATGACTGCTCAGGGATTTTACTTGGGTTCGGGTTCTTTTTAGTTAGCTTGACTCGAATTGGGGTATACGAGTCATTTTATGTGTGTACTATCATTTAAAGTTGGGATTAATAGTCATCTGGGTTATTAGGCTTAAGAGAAAGCTAATTAATCTCATTTTGAGAGAAAAACCTAAGGAAGAAGAGAAAGAGAAGAGAAAACCTTGGAGCTTTGGAAATCTCGAGCAAATCTGTGACTTTGAGGAAGAATCAGACACTACATCTTTGAGGAAAATGATTAAACTTGCTAAATGCTTATGTGTGTGATTTATTTCATAATATGTGGATAAATTATGGTAGTGTTGGGTATATATGATAAACCTTAGATTTTGTGTTGAAGCCTAGCATATAAAGTGTGTATATGGGTTTATAGGTGTAAAACTTGGTTGGGTTCATATTTTGGATAATCTCTGATACTAAAATTTGGTATGAATGGGGTTTTTGAGATGTAGGAGAATCTCATAGAAAAAAAAAATCTAAACAGGCCAATCGGTCCATTTTTGTAGCAGACCGATTCGTTTCAGTGCTAGACTGATTCATTTTAAAGGTTATCAGTTCGGTCCGGTCATAACAGGTTTTTGGTAAGTTATTTTATGAGGAATCAGACCGGTCCATATTTGGGACACTTGGTTTGGTCTAGTCACTGCAAATTTTTAACTCTTGTTTTATTCCTTTCTTTTTGGGTTTACAGTTTGAGGAACCCTCTAAGATGCTACTATAAACACATTTATGAGAAAATAGGGGTATATGATATGATGTGATGTTGGGGATACATCGAGACAAATATGAAGGTGTAATTGGGAGTTTATTATACTGATTTTCTTCGTAAATTCTCCAAGTGTTAGAAAATTCTTCTAAGGATGGATACGGGCTAGTAGAAAGAGGTCGTGTGTCCTGCGAAGTGTTGAATTGGTAACTAGTTATGTTATAGTTGTGATGGAAGATAAAGGTTCAAGTGAGCGATTGAGTTGTAAAATGTATGGGGAATGATTCTATGGGTTATCGGCTGGTGTAAAGTGTGTATATGCATGTAGCTGGGATTATTATATATATATATATATATATATATATATATATATATATATATATATATATATATATATATATATATATATATATATATATATATATATATATGTATGTATGTATATATTCGGATAGGAGATGGGTTGTACATATGATATGTATATATCTGTGTGTATGGTATATATATATTGTGTGGACATATGCCTCTAGTACTATCATGGGAAGTTGTGTGATGTGGGTGAGTCCCCTGGCTTGAGGAGCAGGGAGCGTATAGTCCCGAGGTCATAGCGTTCATTTATTTATTTTGTGACATTTATCAGGAGTAAGACGTCTTGGGGATGATTCATCACTATGGCTGCTTCCCCTTCGTTGTGATTTGGTTTATACCAAGTCGGTGTGAGATTCCAATCACTGGTAATCCATATGAAGTGTGTATATGGGGTTGTAGGTGTAAAAATTGGTTGGGTTCATATTTTGGATAATCTATGATGCTAAAATTTGGTAGAAAAGGGATTTTGAGATGTAGGAGAATCTCGCTGAAACAAAAATTTGAACATGCCAGATCGGTTCATTTTAGTAGAGGATTGGTTCATTTTAGTACCGGACCGGTTAGTTTTTAAAGGTTATCGATTCGGTCCGATCATAATAGGTTTTCTGTAAGTTCGTTTATGAGGAACCGAACCGGTCCATTTTTGGGACTCTCGATTTGGCTTGGTCACTGCAAATTTTTAACTCTTGTTTTATTCCTATCTTTTTGGGTTTACAGTTTGAGGAACCCTCTAAGATGCTACTATAAACACATTTATGAGAAAATGGGGGTATATGATATGATGTGATGTTGGGGACACATCGAGAGGAATATGAGGTATAACTGGGAGTTTATTATACCGACTTCTTTCGTAAATTCTCCTAGTGTTAGGAAATTCTTCTAAAAATGGATACGGACTAGTAGAGATAGGTCGTGTGTCCTGCGAAGTGTTGAATTGGTAACTAGTTATGTTGTGGTTGTGATGGAAGATAAAGGTTCAAGTGAGCAATTGAGTCGTAAAATGCACTGGGAATAATTCTATGGGTTAGCGGCTAGTGTAAAGTGTGTATATGCATGTAGCCGGTATATATATATATATATACACACACACACACACACACACACGCACGCACCCATTCGTATAGGAGACGGTTTGTATATATGATGTGTATATATCTGTGTGTATGGTATATATCTATTGTGTGGACATGCCCCTCTAGCGCTATCATGGGAAGCTGTGCGATGTGGGTGAGGCCCCTGGCTTGAGGAGCAGGAGCTTATAGTCCCCAGTTAATAGCATCCATTTATTTATTTTGTGACATTTATCAGGGGTAAGACATCTTGGGTATGATTCGTCACTATGGACGCTTCCCTTGCATTATTATTTGGTTTATACCAAGTCGGTGTGTGAGTCCGATCGCTGGTAGCCGAGGATGGTATGTGAGTAATTCCCTGGAAGATGATAGAATTGTAGAGATAGCATCCATTGAGGTAAAGCTCTGAGGGATGGTTAGTATCCATATGTTATGTGTGTTATGTATGTGTACTGCGATGATTTATCTTGTACAATAGTGATAATTATATTATACATACTTAGAAATGATGTGTAATTTATTATAAATAATTAGTGAAGTTATTAAAGTAATAAATTGTAACATAATCATTTAGGATGAGATTTAAATGATTACGTTTTAAGTAAAGTAGAGACGCGAGTCGGAAAAATGCGTATATTTGAGGTTGCCTAGACTAGTTGGGTAGCTAGCTTAAGATTAAAATGCATATGTTTAGGTGCGCACTATAGTTGAGGGGTAAGGATGAGTCTCAAGAGAGTGCGGGACCACTTTATATTATGGAATTTTGCATTTATAATTATTATGAATTTTAATTCACCTTCTAAACCATTTTAAAACCTCGGGCTCTGACCCATTGATATTGTCTCTCTTGCTTTTATTTATTATTTTGTAGTTGTCCCACCTCAAGGGCGACAATGATGATTATCCATTCCAGTGTTTATGGAGTTATAACACGTGCGGACTATTGCAGGACTTTTGTTGTAGTTGCATCCCTTTTTGTAAATCTAGTTAAGAATCCATAATTGTAATTCAGGTGTGTATATCCTAGGGGTTGTAGTGTTGTACATCTTATATATTTTGGAGTTTGGTTACTTTGTATAGCCTATTACCTGAAAACTTATTTGGGCATATTCTTTTGTTGTAGGTGTTGTATATATGATCATGTTCTATAGTTGTGTTGATGGTTTGTTATGTTCTTGATGTTTTTTTGGCATCCTTTTATTTTGATAGGGTAGTTAATTTGCTTTAAATCTCTTCGGCAGTTGATGCTGAGAATGATCCACTTGAGATTCCTGTTTTATATTAGTATAGGTCTGGCCACCCGTTATTATTATAAGGAGGGTGTCACAGCAATAAACTAAGCTAGAGTGCAAGAAAATAATGAAGAAGATGATGAATAGTGTACTTACATAAAAAAACGAGTTGAATCCCAAAGAGAGAAAGGGGGAAAAATCACAACTAAACCCTAACTAAACCTAAAATTGCAAGATATCCCTTCTAATAACATCGCACTTAATAAAATTGTAAGGAGGAAAAATAAATGAAAGTTAAAGAAGAAATAAAAGTGTAATTATTTTGATTGAAGAGGTCTGGATCAAGCCGGAACCATCTCTTTCTTATTTGGCAAAATTCGGATCATGCCGTCATGGTTTATATCTGGCCTAATTTCACACATCGGTAAGGAAAAAGCCATAAATTCCTTGTACAAACTCAAATTATGCACGGTTAGAATACGCGAAGATAATTCAATGATATACATTATGGACTTTGAAATTCCCTAAAATTTGGTAGTATAAAGTTTCCAAATTACCCTTAAAGTTTAAGAAAATTCCAAAATGTTCTGAAAATGATCGTAACTTCCTCATTCGGGATCTAAATAATGCATAGTTAGTGGCTACGCAAAGATAATTTGATGACATATATGTTGATAATTTTATACCATCCAAAATATAGAGTTTAAAAAGACTAGAATTCCCCTTGAGATTCCATATTATGATAAAATGTTCTCGAAATGAAACCAAACTTCACTCTTAGCACCTTAGCACTTACAAAAGCTCAATTATATCTCACCAAGAGTATATATAACCATAACGAAGGTTGCTTGGTTAACGAGCATACATATAGGAATTATTGCACAAAAGGGGCTAAAATGCATAAGTATAAAGGATAAATAAATGCAATATTGTAACGAATCACATCCAATAACTTAGACATTTATAGTTCCTATCAATGAAGTGCAAAGAAATAATAACTACAAGTATAACTATAAGGGAGAAGATAAATGCCACTTTTGTGAGCAACGATAGCATTTCACATTCGTAATATGTCGTTAAACCCCCAAGTTACCCTGGTGGATGAGTGTTGTCTCATGAGGGGTTTTAGGTATGAAAACCACATTTAACACCCCATAATTTTGAGTATTTATTTTTGAGCATTTTAAATTACACACGTGCACGTAATTTAAATAAACTGAGAAATAATGAGAATTTAATACATATTAATTATCGAGAAAAGGATTAATATTTATGAGAGAATATATTACTAGTGTGATGAGTAAATAAAATTATGTCAAATGATATTATGTCATAAGTGACTGAAAAGTGTCGAGTTTTGACGGCATCTCATTAGGGATGTGCATGTGGGGTCGTGTTGGGAATGAGATGGAAAATCGATGTTAAGTGACTCGAATGGTAATTTCGAGTGCACAGATGATCCGGGATGGGTCAATATAGTCAAAATTAGGTACTCGGGAGTGGTAATCGAGTTTCGGGGGCTTCGTAGACTAATAAGGACCTGTATTGGGGGTGTTTGGGTCATTTTACGCATAGCCTATAACCTAATTTCGGGATTTGTCTTATAAGTGGGGAAAGCAGATGGAATGGGCAGTCATTCCACCATCCTAAGGGATATAAACTTGAGAGATAATAGAAATGAGAAGGTAGAACTTTGGAGAAAGCCAAGAAAATCGATTCAGGAGGAAATTGGATCAATTTCTAGGAAAAAATCAACAGGTAAAGAGTATCCTAAGAGGAAAATCATAATTATTTACGATTAAAGGCAAGTGTTTAAACTTTCTTCTATATTTTATGCTATGTTAATAATTCATATTATTGTTGGTGCAAAAATATGAATTTTTAGGTAGGAATTATATGATAAAAATGGGATTTAGGGAATGCTATTATAGAAGTTGATTTAATAGTAATATCATATGAAATCTAAGATTGATTTATATATAAAAGATGTGATCTTGAATAAAATCCGAGATTGATTCATAGAAAAGATGTAATCTTGAATGGTTCTTGTGAGAATTTAAAGAATCTTGAAATTTAATTAGGAAAGTGATTGGTTTCTTGTTGTTTATTTCAAATCCCATGAATCAATTTGTTATCAGATGAATTGGTATATAAAAGTGAGTATCTTTACGTTTATAATTGATGGATGCTAGGATGGGTTTGGATAATATTGGTGTCCAATTAGTGTGTGGAAGATTGAGGAATTTCGTCAAACTAGTAACAGCCCTGCCCAAGCCAAAACCAGGGGTGAATCAGTCCGAACAACCTGTTCAGCACTATTGTTTATTTTGATTATTTCGTGAATCGGTTGGGGTACGATTTAATTTAGGAGGTCGATAGTTGATATTTAAGACTCCTAGAATAAATGTGGGATATTATATTACCTTGGGTTAGTAGGGTATATAATCCGAAGTATGGAATGATGGGTGTTTAGGATGAACGACACTTGAAAATTAATTAATGAAATCACTATAGTATTCCAGGTAAAATTGGGATACGGATTGAATTAGAATAGCCTAGTGTCCATAATAATACTATTATTTGTGAATTAATTTTAAATAAGTGGCTACTTATGTATTCGGGAGTCGGGTTAGACTTGGGAATTATGGGCTAATGCTACATGTGACATATGCACGTTTAAACGTATATATATATATATATATATATATGGGTAGAGATACAATGTATATATGTAGGGATATATCTGTGTGATTGATATATGCGAAACATACCTACTCTGTGTGATTGATATATGCGAAACATACCTACTCTGTGTGATTGATATATGCGAAACATACATACTCTATGAATGCTATCATTGGAGGTTGTACGTAGTGGACGGTCCACCCTAGCATTGACCAGAAGGTGTTGGATCGATTACCCAGGTCATAGGTCTGTCGCATGACCATTGTACATAAGTTAAGAGTCTAGTGGGGTATTGTGGTATGGCTATGATCCACGGATGTAAGACTATGACCACGTACAGTTAAATGTTTGCAATTTGGGTTCGATGGCGATATTCTGACCCATTGACCCAGGAGTGGTACGTGATGTACCTGGAGCCTGATAGCATGCTAGAGAATGCATCCGTAAGGTAAATCTCTAAAAATGCGGTTAAACGTATATAGCGAGTGATATATATGTATGCGTGTGTGTGTGGGGGGGGGGGAATTAAACGAATATGTGGACATTGAAATCGTAACTAAGGTAAAGTTATGTGAAGCACTTAACGAAAGGATTATAATTGAGAGTTATAATGATAAAGCTTGTATGTTAGCTAAATGAGAATTAAAGTGAATTAATAATATGTGTAGCGCTGATTGGCTAAAAAATTAGCCCGTGGAACTAAGTTACATGATGGTAGGTGCGTATTATAAATGAGGGGCGAGGATTATCTCATGGGAGTGCGACACCAGTTTAAATATGAACGATTACAAGTCATATTTATTACTGTATTTTAAAGCCTTTCAAAATATTTTCAAATGGTTTTTGGGCTCTGAACCGTATCAATATCTTTTCAAAACCTTTTAGGTGCTCAGCCACAGGGACGTCGGGCTTAGCTAGAAGATATTGCAGCATCTGTGGATGCCTACAGGGATTGATGAAATGATTTTATCTTTGTGATCTAAATAGGATGTTTCTTTAGGTTATATTTCAGACTTGTCTCCCAGTTAGACAGTGTTATACTATTCAAAGTTTATGTATTTCAGTTTCAATTGGACTATTTTATTGGATATTTATAGAGTTATTGGTTAACTTATTTATTTCATCTCGTTCAGTATTCATTTTATTTTATGGTGAATGTATATTATTACAAATAAAGGTGTGAAAGTTGATATGTATGGTTTAAAACTCCAATTTGGAGTTGGTTATAGGATTTTGGTTTTTAAATGAAAGTCTAATATTTAGTCTCAATGGGGTTGACTAGGGAAATAAGTAGGGTGAGGTCAAAGTCAATATGCGTGTAATAATAAATATGGCCTATGTTCAAATATTTTGAAAACCAAAAAAATATATCCACCAACTCTATTTCAAATAATAGAGTATAGATATCCCGGGTCATTCACTGTGTATAAACAAATAACCTAGCAAGCATGAAGTGAAGCATCACGACCATTATCCACAAACAAGTACTCTAAACAAAGCAAAGTAGAAATCAAATATAAAGTAATGCTCATTAATAAAGGACCGAAGCCAATATATATGCGTGTTCAAATGGGTGAAGCCAATAAAAATAATTATTTAGAGGGTCGAAGCCAACAAAAATATGTTCTCAATCTAGAGCCATATTACAGAAGAAATAATAAGGAACAATCATGTGGGAGGGGCAGGAGGAAGCATAATGATAAGAATTTGACCCATGTCCTATAACATAAAGATTCAAAGATCCTCAGCCTCAGATCCTTGCGGAGGCCACGGGGAAATCAACAGCTCATGATAATGAATGTAACATGCTTCATTTAAGTAAGAGGGAGAGGGCATCGGTTCCTCTTTGGTTTCTATGTCATCTGGATTGAAGGACGAAAAGTCATAGTTGGGGTGAGTAGTATTCACCTGACTGTCCAACTCATTATAGTCGTTGATAAAAGGACTAACACTTGATCACCCTATAATAGTATGAAGGAAGGAAGGATTTCAGGTACCTGAACCTAATCATCCAGGCCAAAGCCCTCTCAGCCTTGATAACTTCTTATTTCTCTTTGCTCAAGAGATTTAAGATCCTCTTCATATTAAAAATCTCGGTCGCCACGTGTAAGGACATTTTTCTCAAATCCGATATCTTACATTTGTGTATGTCTTACGCCGCTACCAAAGGCACGTCACTTCACGATATCACATGACGGCTTCTATCCGAATTCTAAGAATCAAGCATTCAACATCTCCATTAAGTGTCCCACATCTTCCTCAATGACTTCACGTTCCACGATTTTAGGGATTCTATGCAAGTGGTACGCAAGAGAAGTCAAAACAATGAAAGAAAGGCAAGATAGGAAAGTTCAAGGGCATTTTCATAACTTTACAATCATAGTTCGGAGGTCTGGTTAACTGGAAAGTTGAATAATTTGACGCCACGAAGATAGTGGAAGAAACGACACCTCAATCCGAGCTACAGTGAAGGAGTTATGACCTTTTGAAGATGGAGAAAAATCCTTAGAAGAATGCTATTTTCTTTTAACCCCAAACCAGCAAGGTACCGCAAACTGCATAGTGAACCGGTTCGGGGGGGAACCGGTTCGGGGTACACGCACAGCAAAAGCCCCACCTACTCAAAACTCTTTTGGTTTTCCTATAAAATCCAACTTCGGGGGAGTTATTTTTTAAGACTTTGAGAGATGTTTTTGAGAGACCAAATACATCAAGTCTTCATATTTTTTAGTCCCAAAACTCATGTTTGATTCACACCAAAATTCACATATACTTTTGTGAATCTTTTGGAACCCATAGAACACAACTTCTTTTGTTCATTCTTGTGGAGTGCGTCTCTACACCGTATGGATGCGTGTCATTGGGGATCTTGCTTCGTGAAGATTCTTTGATGAAGATTGGGCTATGAGTCCTCAGAGGGTGCTGCGTGTATTCTCTTACTGAGTTCAAGACTGCGAGTCTTTATGGGTTGGTTGTGTGTTGATCCATTCCAGATTTCTCTATGTAATTGTAAGTTGCGATTTATGAATTCATAGTGAAATAAAGGTTTTACCTGAAAGTTTTTTTTCCTGAAATCTGTGTCTCAACATATTTATTATGTCGCATGCTTTATATTTGATGGGTTGATTTATTGACATATAGATGCATGTTTAGGGGCTGATTTATATTTGTTTGGGTTATTCAAATATAGACTCTAATTAAATAAGGTTTACTTGGAAACTTGCGAATTAATTAAAATCGATATCACACACTGCATTTATTTGTTTTACTCATACATTGGTATCAGAGCAGGTTACGCTAATTTATCGCGCATTCCTATTTTTCGCAAAATCGTGTGATATTGGTTTGTTTGAAAAATCAGTTTTGTGAAAAATCGTAATTTTTCCAATGGAACATTCAATTAATAAGGTGCCTATTTTTTATGGGAATAATTGTGCCTATTGGAAAGGTCACATGAAATCTAGTTTAAAAGCTATTGACGAGCGTGTTTGGTTGCTTTGTGAAAATGGATGGACTCCTCCCACGGTCACCATTAATAACATCACCTCTTTAAAACCCGTGTCAGCCAGGACTGAAGATGATTATAAAATGTCTAATTTTAATTCTTGTGGTCTGAGTGCTATTTTTGGAGTTGTCACTCCTGATGAGCTTTCCGAATTATGACGTGTGCCATGTCTAAAGAGGCTTGTGATGTTTTGAAATTTACACACGAGCGTACGAACGAGTTAAAGAATCAAAATTACAAAATTTGGCCACCCAATTTGAGACTATCACCTTGTATGAGTCTGAATGCTTTGATGATTTTTATGCACGTCTGTCGAACATTATTAACACATATTTTAATTTGGGTGAGGGTATTGATAACACGCGTGTCGTTAAAAAGATTTTGAGATTTCTCCCAACACGCTTTATTCCTAAAGTCACAGTTTTAAACACTTTGGGAAATTTGAAATCACTTAAGTTGGAAGAACTTGTAGGAGATCTTCAAACCTATGAGATTGACATGTTTCCCAAAACTATTAAGGCTAAGGATAATGGCATTACTTTAAAGACTCATTGTAAGAAAAAGAAAGAAAAAGTTTGTGAGTTCGATTCTGAGGAAGATTTTAATTTTGACAACATGGCCTTATTTGAGAAATTTTTTATAAAGTTTCTGAAAATTTCTAAAGAAAATTCTTCCAATAAAAGGAGATTTTTTGAGAAAAATAAAAATAAAGGAAAGTCCAAAGAAAGCGGTGAGAGGGAAAAAGATAATGACTCAAATGAGGAGTGTGAGGAGGAGTTTGGGAACGTGACTTGTTTTGAATGTGGGGATAGGGGGCATAAGTCGTTTGAGTGTCCTACGTGGCTTAGAAAGAAAGGAAAGAAAGTAGTCATGCCCGCCACACTTAGTGATAGTAGTAAAGTTGAGGGTGATGAGACTAGTTGTGAGAAGTTTGTAGTTTTTTCGAGTCGTGTGAGCACACCCACTTTATCCCACAATAGTGCACACAAATGCGATAGTGATGACTTGAGCACTTCAAGTGAGGGAGAAAGTGAGAGTGAAAGTGAGCTCCAAAAATCCTGTAGAGATTTGTACACCAAAACCTTGAAAATAAAGAAGTATAATAGAGATTTAGGTCATCGGGTTTTAGATTTGGAGAGAGAGAAGGAGGTTTTAAGAAAGGGGAAGTGTGATTTGACCAACACGTTGTCTAGTCTGATGACACGTGTACCCAACTCGAGAGTGATATCGAACGTTCCAGGGAGGTCAAAGTAAATTTTGAGAACGCACCTAAGAAGGTTTAAAAGGTGGTTCTTAAGGGTAAAGGTGAGAACTTAGGAATAAGTCATGACGGTGCTTCTACTTCCCAATTATCACCCGAGTCGATTCCCACCTTAGTGTTAGATTCACGTGAGTCTCACCTTAACCCACCTAGGCATCCCATTCTTAGTAGGAGAGCGCGACCTAGAGTTTTTGAGAGAGGTTTTCCTAGGCCTATATATGTTTTTTCACATTGCAAGAGGAGAGGTCACCTTAGGGAATTTTATTTTAAGTTGGGTTATGTGTCACGTTTTGCTTCTACACGTGTTTCTAGCACACATGAACCCACACATGATACTTTACATGCTCCCGGAGACTACATGAGAGAGTTTGCACATTTAGGTGAGCAAGTTAAGTTTTTGGTCAAAACTTCACAAAATTTTATGGAGGTTTTTTATAAGTTGGCACCACCTTTGGAAAACCCCTCCGCAACTAACGTTTGAGGTTTGACTTATTTACTAGCATAGGATGTTTCATGATGATATATTTTTCCTTTTGCTAGTATGTATCATGCTTGTATGTTTTAAATTTTTTTTGAAAAATTGTGAAAAATACAAAAAGATTTTATTCTGATAAAATTTTGAGAAAATCAAAAAAGATTTTTGTATTTTGTTTGCACCGTTTACGAATAGACACTTAGGATTACCAAGTCACAATATCATTCCATTTTTCATGTGACTATTTGATAGTGTTTTGAGACAATATATCATGTCATCTTTGTGCTTTATAATGTTTGGAGTCATTAAGATGTAATTAAGTGTTACTTCCTACATGTTTGACTCATGATTTCCTTTATTGCACATGTGCACGGATCTGTTTGATTATTGTGTTTGTCTTGTCACATGTTAGTTGGGTGTTTTCACTTTAATCCTGTCCTTTAAAGCGAACCAAGCGCGATAAAACTTAATAAGAAAGTTGTGCATATAAGAACCGTTTTGTGAGTTTGTGTGCTTTATTTGAAAACGGGGAAGGATTGCAAAAGGTTCTTTTTGCCTTTGCGAATACTAAGCCACCGTTTAAA
The DNA here is from genome assembly GCA_949130495.1 of Sambucus nigra. Taxonomy (NCBI): domain Eukaryota; kingdom Viridiplantae; phylum Streptophyta; class Magnoliopsida; order Dipsacales; family Adoxaceae; genus Sambucus; species Sambucus nigra. The sequence goes on along the minus strand of OX422220.1, from coordinate 485,889,655 downwards.
TTGGACCTAAAAATTTAAGAAATTTTAATATCTAGGGTCCAAAGAGGTTTAAAAGAGCCCGAAAAATTTAAAGGCAATAAAAAGAAATTCATGCCAATTATGGGCCAATTAGGTTTTTGCACCAATTCTCCAAAGTTTGAGAATTTAGTTTATACACCTCTAAAAGAAAATATATATGAGGGAGTTTGGATGGAGAGTTAAAACGGGTTTGCACGTCCTTGAAAGTATTGAAAAAGCGTTAAATAGTTTTGGACATTATTGGTGTGGAAATCACTTTGACTTTAATTTGTTGATTTGCATACGACGATGTCATCTAAATTCAACAGTTTTTACACCTAAGGATACTTTTGATGTTCATTCATTAGGGGTACACGTATGCATCATGCACATATGATTGATTGAGTTTATTTATCTATCGAATGTGTTCACACCCATACATTCTGTTTCCATGAGTTGGTTGTTTGAGTTTAAATCCATGGTGTGATTTTTGTGTCATGTTTTACATATTTTAAAAATTGTATCTTATTTTTGTGTGAAAAATTTGAAAAATAAAAAATAGCTTGGGAAGATTTTTTGAGTATCTCTTTGCAAGAGAGCGTTTGCCATCTGATTGATGCCTTGTTTTAAATACGGTGACACGCCGACTTTGCTTGTTTGATTTATTCTTCTCATTTGTATATTTGGGGACATAATAAAAAGGGGGAGAAAGAATTATCATATTATGGGGGAGTTTTGAGATTATGAGATTTTTTTTATGCTGGTATCTATGTTTATCTCATTTCAAACTCGATATGTCACTTGGTATTTGCTTTATCTCATGTGTGTAGGTACTACATTGATGATCTTTGATTTGCACACCCTGATGAGAAAAGATTTGAAGAACAAACGATGAAGACTTATTCATTTGTATCTTTACAGTTTTGGGTTCATGGGAGGGTAGATTTGTATAGGTCAACTGAATGATAATAATTCAGATTTTTATGTTGTACCGGCATAGACATAGGGGGAGATTTGTAAGGATATGTTTCTCAAGTCCGATATCTTACATTTGTGTATGTAAAAGGCACGTCACTTCACGATATCACATGACGACTTCTATCCAAATTCTAAGAATCAAGCATTCAACATCTCCATCAAGTGTCCCACATCTTCCTCAATGACTTCACGCTCCACGATTTTAGGGATTCTATGGAAGTGGTACGCAATAGAAGTCAAAACAATGAAAGAAAGGAAAGATTGGAAAGTTCAAGGGAATTTTCATAATTTTCAGGCATAGTACGGAGGTCTGGTCAACTGTAAAGTTGAAGAAATCGATGCAATGAAGATCCTGGAAGAAACGACACCTCAATCCGAGCTATGGTGAAGGGTTTATGACCTTTTGAAGATGGAGAAAAATCCTTAGAAGAATGTTGTTTTCTTTTAACCCCAAACCAGTAAGGTATCGTGAATCGCATAGTGAGCTGGTTCGGGGGGGAACTGGTTCGGGGTACACACACAGTAAAAGTCCCACATACTAAAAACTCTTTTGGTTTTCCTATAAAAGCCAACTTCGGGGGAGTTATTTTTTAAGACTTTGAGAGACGTTTTTGAGAGACCAAATACATCAAGTCTTCGTATTTTTAAGTCCTAAACTCATGTTTGATTCACACCAAAATTCTTATAAACTTTTGTGAATCTTTTAGAACCCATAAAACACAACTTCTTTTTTTCATTCTTGTGGAGTGCGTCTCTACACCGTATGGCTGCGTGTCATTAAGGATCTTGCTGCGTGAAGATTCTTTCCTGAAGATTGGGCTGCGAGTCCTTGGAGGGTGCTGCGTATATTCTCTTGCTGAGTTAAAGACTGTGATTCTTTGTGGGTTGGCTACACGTTTATCCATTCCATATTTCTCTATGTAATTGTAAGTTGTGATTTATGAATTCATAGTGAAATAAAGCTTTTACCCGAAAGGTTTTTTTTCCTAAAATCTGTGTCTCAGCATATTTATTGTGTCGCATGATTTATATTTGATGGGTTGATTTATTGACATATATATGCATGTTTAGGGTCTGATTTATATTTGTTTGGGTTGTTCAAATATAGATTTTAATTAAATAAGGTTTACATGAAAACTTGCGAATTAATTTAAATCGATATCACACACCGCATTTATATGTTGTTCCCATACCACGCGAGTCTTTAGGATGGTCACCTCCTTCTGAGAAGCCTCATTGGTAGCCTTCTTATCACCATGCTCCTTTAATGCAATTTTCAGAGCCCTATCAGCATCATCTTTAGCCTTTTTTAAAGCCTCTATCTCGACCTTCAATCTGGGTATTATCTTAGCCTCATCGCTCAGCTTTGCCATTTCTGGGGCATGTAAACCCCCAAATAGCTCACCTTCACACAAGTTAGAAAAATTTAATTCAAAATAGCTTGCAGGTTGGAATTTTGTTCAGGAAAAATTAAAATAAACTCTTATCTTATTAGCCAGTTGTATCAGTTCCTTAACGCCATCAATCGCCCCCCCCCCCCCCCCCAATCGTTCGAGGTCCACAGGACAGTAGGCATTCTGGAAAGCTAAGTATCTTTCATCAAGGTCAGCATACCTCAGGAAAGGGTTCCTAGTGCCTCCCTCTCCCTAGGTAATCCTCTCCCCCTCATCAACAGTGTCCTCCTCATTAACAATCACCCCCCGATGAGCAGAGGTGGGAATGATACCATTTTTTAGTGGCCTCTTCACTCGCCTGTTTTATAGGTCCCCTTCCTTCATCAGTTGAACGGAGGAAGTTTCCTCATAAATAACATTGAGGGGGATGATAGTTTCACCAACTCTACCCCCATCAACTGGAGGGTTAGCTTCGGTCGGTCAGAGGATCGATTGTCAAGGAACGAGCATAATGACTGGAGGATTTTGGGCCATTCTTTTAAGGGAATCTCGGTATCCTCGATGAGCAATGAAATCAAAAGTTATACGAAAAAAAGAAGGGAAATATAAGTACAATACTAAACAACCGTATAAAAGATCATGTCGATCGACATAATAAAAGTCTACCTGAGAAATGGGGAAATATGAAAGTTGAAACCGGATAGCAGAAATAGAGCTTCCTCGATATCTGCCTGGAGCCGAATAATGTCATGGTCACGCAATTCCTCTCGCGTAGCTATGAAACTTAAGTCCTTCAACCTCCTCAACTCACAGAGCTCATTGAAAGGGCAATATTTTCATATGTCTTCCTCCACTCTCTTCTTTTGATTATTAGTAATGTCTAGAATCTCGTTGCAAATCCCTATAACACAATAAAGAAAAATCGAATAGTATCTAGAAAAAAAATTCATCACTTCACTAAGAGAAATAAATTCTCACTCAATTCTGGCATAGTCCAGGTCACGGGGATCATGAACAAATGCCCCATAAGGTCAATCTGCTCGTCATGCTCCCACCTCTCCCCTTTAATTTAAAGAAAGTTATGTCTTCAATTATGGTGGGACGAGGTAAGGGAAATGACAAAATCCTTGCCTTTGTGTTTGTAGGCAAAGATGTACTAGCCCCCTCGGGAGGTTGCCAATTTATAGACGGTTAATAGTTCACTGACTATCAAAGGGTGATCAACCCAAACAAGTCAAAAAAATGTATCATGGAATAGATTATTTTTCTTTAGGATTTAAAAATCAATTAGTAAGAGGCAATACTTATGAAGTGAAGGGACCTCCCCTAATGGGCCTCGGGAGAGGAATACTAAGTTCGGCTTAGAAATAGTGCTCGTAAAAGCAGACTTCACCCTCACGGATGATTAGGGCTCAATCGAACTCATCAGTGACATGAACGGACAAAGCCCTTGGGAGAGTTAGTATCCCTACCCATTCATTAGTCGTCTCCCCAGGCAGATAGATAACGATTTCGTAAGGACCCAATGGGTTTCCCTTGACATGAATAACTGAAGAAGGACCAAATGGTTCGGTGGATCTTCGAGAAAGAGGGTTATGGGTCTTAGAAGGCTGATTAAACCCAGGAGAATGCGAAGAAGAAAGCCCCCAGGTAGAGTCCCTTCGTTTGTTATACACGGGACTGATGGCCTTCACTATTTCTACCATATTTTCTAGAGACCTTTAACGCTAGAGCCTAACTTGTGAAGCTTGGGGTAAGGAATGGATGAATGGTTAAAGCCACTCTAAGTACTGGAATTATGGTGAATGGGTGGGTACAAAATCAGAAATATATGGGAATTTCCCTCTGGGAATTGGGAGACAAAGTTATTATTTCTTATGAACCGGAAAGTGAAACCAAGACTGAGATAAGTTAGGATAAGAAATGAAAAGAAAGAATATAAGAAGAAAGGCATACCAATTGGGAATGAAGAATGCAATAGAAAGATTTCTTCAAATGGAGGAATATGGCAAAGTGGGAAACCTTACCTGATAAAAGTTACAAAAAATGAAATCAAATATGCGAAAATCCTTTTATACTGGGGTGAAAAAAATTGTCTGAATTCAATGGCCAAGTATTAATAAATTAAACTATCCATAAACATCGGGTGAAAGCCATGAACAATGGGGGGCGCGTGGGATGGGTAAACACGGCTAATTAGTGCCTCGAAAACACACACAATACCAAATGGTGATAATTGATCTCTGTCAAATGACATTTTTCTTCGGGGGAGTTTTCCATGGTTTAACCGTCAATAAAAATCAACATTAGGCCTTAGTAGGCCTCTAGATATCACAATATCCATGAGATGATACCAATCAATGCCCACATGGCATCAGTTCCGTTCGGTAATAAAAAAGACTCTTTGATTTGGCTTATCAAAAGCAAAAAGTCGGGAGGGTTACTGATGAGGTGAATTTATGAATGATGTTCGGACGGTGTATGAACATTGATCGAGTTGTAGCCGAAGGATACAACCCCCAAGATAGATGGACGAATTGTTTCTTTCAACCTGTAAGGACAAATTTTCGATCGAGTCAATTTTTTTTTATAATTGGTGTAATTCCGAATAAAACATTTAAGTCGTAGGTTAGGCTTTGTATTGTCGATCTCGTAAGCCAATGACATATTTTATGAAGACGTAGCGGCCAAGATTCAAAGTGGATATACATTGTACCGTGTTTATAGTGCCAGGTTTGTCTTTATGTTTATCGAGGATCTCATAAGTATGGATGCACTTGAATATAATCCATGGATAATTTTATGGGTGTTTATTTTTTAACAAAGTCGTTTGGAACTATTTTTCAAATTGTTTTTTTAAAAAGTATTTTTTATTCTGATCTCGTTAGAATGAGATTTGAATCTCGCAAGAACGAAAATACCATTATCTTTAGAACGACTTTGGATATCATTAGAATGAGTTAGAATCTCGTTGGAATGTGCATCGAAAGAACATTAAATGAGGGGTATCCATTTAACTAATGCACATCTCGTTGGAAGGTCGTTGGAAGTTAATTAGAACGAAAAAGGGTTGTTAATCAAATGAACTTTGTTATCATTAAATGAAAACACGTGCTCATATGAACCGACTCTGCAATTTTGTTCGAACAAGTTTGTTGCCTTGGAATTCGTGTTTGTCTTATAAAGGCGTGTTGGACTCATATTTTTAAGAACTTTGATAAAAAAATGTTTGCTTTATAAGTTTCAAAATCCTAGTTTTACCCATTACGTTTAAAGATCCAATATTTGTATTTCTTATGATCTGATATCTTTCTGTTTGGGCACCAAAGTTTGTTTCTCTACATCTTGTGTTGAGAAATTATTTCATGTGAAGGACTCCGTACTTGGTTGACGGTTGCTGAGGCTCATAGGTGGATATTGAGGCGTGCGTGCACTCATGCATTGTGTCAGCTTGCATAGGTGAACTCTTACGTTGTAGCATGGAGGAGTAGTTGGAGATTGAAGAGAGCCAAGGCTTGCGAGGGAGACGAGTTTTTGAGTAATTCCACTGTCTATGATTTGTAAAATCGTATCATAGTAAACTATTTAGTTGGGTCAATTGAGGTTTTTTCATTTATGGTTTTCCTCATACATCGGATTGTTGTGGATGATTTTAAAATAACCTAACGATATTAGAAAGGACCTAAGGGTCACGCTAACATGAAATAGGTTATATAAAAACTCTTTTAACTCTTTGATATAAAATATATTAAAGTTTATAGAATAAAACACTCACCCACACTGGTAAGAAAAGGTGGTGTTGCTAAATATATAAAAAAATACCCTTTAAGAATGAGATGAGGTAAAGTGGTAAGAACACAATATTTGTTCTCGAGGAAACCACCAAAATGGAAAACCCCATTTCTTTTAGTCCGAGGAAAACTCGCACAACCAAGTCCACTATTACCAATGTTTAAGTACGGATTACAACAATATCAATGTAAATGAAATAGTTTGGCCAGTACAAACCACTATACCCAGGCACAAACTAAACAACCCCACAACAATCAGTATCTAAATAAAAAAACCAGGTAGTGGTAAGCTAGAACACACACACAACTACACACTCAACACCAGAGTCCCCGTGAATTTGTACACAACACAAATGAATAGTAATAAGATGAGATTGAATTAATCAGTATACAAAAGAATGATTAACTATTAAGTCGCGAGACACATGCAAGGTCTTTAATATCCACAAACAACTTATGAAATAAAGTTCCGGAAACTGTGAAACTATGTCACAAGAACTGAAATAAAATAACCTAACACCAAATAAAATGTGAGTGAATAAAACAAGTGTTATGTTACAAATATCAAGTCCAAGAAAAATAAGTGAAAGATAAGAAGTGTAGCACTTAGCTCACATATAACTTTGACTGATAAAGAAAATAAAGGAAAAAAAGGAAATGATTTTAAAGCTCACACACTTTAATAAATCCAACTAAATATAGATGAACACACAAAGAAAATGTTCAATTTAGAGGATGTAAACAAGGTGCGAGAAAAAACAGATTAATCTTAATTCACATAGAATTAAATTAAATCAGATATAAAAAATATATTTTAATAAAAATTACGTGACACAAAAAACTTAACTTAAGTTTAGATTTTTAAGATTTAAAATGTTAAGTACACTTTAACAAGAGAAACACACACTAAAACGGGTGTAACAAAAATCTCAGCCGCAGATACCTAAACATACCTAAACAGGATTTAAAGACTAAAACCAAACAACAAGAGACTAAATCAGCGTATATAATCGGATCCACGTAACCAACAAAAATAGTATGGCCCTGTTTGGTTGTCCCAAAATTGTAAATTGATCCATTTATAAATTGTTCCATTTACAAATTGATCCATTAATTGTGTTTAGTTTCATTAATGAAATGATTCGTTAATTGTCCCATTTTAGGGCATGTGTAAAATCTGAAATCGGATCATTTCACAAAAAATATGAAATGCATCCATTTCAAATAGGAGACACATAAAGTGCATGCTCTTCTCTCTTTCCCTCCCTTCCCCCCCCCCCCCCCTCTCTCTCTCTCTCTTAATTTGTTTTTAACTTTTTTTTCCTCATAGAACCTTAACATCAATTTCAAATTACCAAACATTGCGTAAAATTGGATTTAAACTCATTTCAAATCCACTCATTTACAAATCACTAATTCACAGTGAACCAATTTATATAATCAAACAATTTGCACAACCAAACAGGGCCTATGTATATCAGGATAAAAATCAACAACACACAGTTATATATAAAATCAGATCCAAACACCTAACAAACAAGTTTATATTTAAGGGTCTAAACACAAAAATAGTTTATGTTTATGGAAACACAACACAAAAAAATTAGTTTAGTCTATAGATCTAAATAGCACACAAAACAACAAACGTTTTGGTTTTAAACAAAAAAAAATGTGTTAAGAAATCTAAGTACCAACAATAGTAGTTAAGAAAGTAACAAACAATATTTTAGAAAATCTAAATAATCAATCAATAACTAGATAAAGATCTGATAACAAAAACATTTTGAACGAGACAAACAAAACAACAAAACTACAGTAACAAATCTGAACAGTACCCAAGAACCGACAATCAATTTTTGTTTTAAATCAATGCCAAAAGAAATACAGTCTCAAATGATATATCCGAACAATATATATATATATATATATATATATATATATATATATATATATATATATAGAGAGAGAGAGAGAGAGAGAGGGAGGCTCACCTACATCATGCTCTATACATCACCCATGCATCATGCCTAATTCTAAGCCCTAAATTTTTTTTTTTCAAATTTTATATTTTTTCCATGAAATTAACCTTCCAATAAACCCATAAGCAAAAAATTATGTCAAAATACATTTTGTAGCTATTTTTAAAAAATCCACAAAAAACTGCTAAAAATACCTTATTTTTAAGGTTCTGCGCTAGCAGTTTTTTGTGGATTTTTTAAAAATAGCTACAAAATGTATTTTGACCTAATTTTTTGCATATGGGTTGATTGGAAGGTTAGTTTCAAGGGAAAAATATAAATTTGAAAACAAGTTTTTTAGGCCCTATAATTAGGTGTGATGTATAGTGCATGATGTAGGTGAGCCTTCCTCTCTCTCTCTCTCTATATATATATATATATAGAGAGAGAGAGAGAGAGGGTTAAGAAAAGTTACCCCAAAGAGATTTCATCCCAAAAAAATCTGAAAAGAATCCTCAACTCAAATAACCACCAAACCGTGAGACTTCAAGGCTAAAAAAAAAACTCAGCACAAACCTCTCCACAAACAGAGCTTGAAACCAAACATTCATCCCCTCAAACCGTCACAACAAAAATCCTCAAAACTAAGTTCTCATACTTTAAACCAAAAAAAATACCACCTGACCTCCCACTAATATATATAAATATATGCGAACTGTATTAGGGAGGAAAATATCTCAAAGAAACGTATCGATTTCGTTAGAGAAAATTGAGAGAGAGGGAGAGAGAGAGAGAGAGAGAGAGAGATGGTAAAGAAATGTTGGCAGAGTTTCGTTGTGTTTCTCAAATAAAAATCCACAATTTTTAAACAACCCCCAAGCACCTCAATTTATAGGCCATAAGAAGGCACCTTGGAATACACCGTAAATACCAACAACCAAAACTCCAAACTCGTAATCAAGGGCGGATCCAGGGATGGGCCCACCAGGGCTGTAGCCCACTCCTCCCAAATTGGAAAAAAAATCTGAATATACAAACTATCTCAACTTATGGGAAGTTAATTCAGTCTTGGAAGTTAAAATGCTATTGAAAAATAACCCCAAATTTTATAAAGGTTAAAAATTGCTAAAATAAAAAATAATATATATAAATAGATACAAAAACTAAAGAAATTTCTCCTCTTGGCAACTCGCCCCGAACCCCCGACCCATTGACAAAAAATTTCGGATCCATTATTAATTTTAGCCCATCCCTTCAATGAATTCTATCTCTGCCCTTGCTCGTAATCAACCTCAGGCAGCTGGGGGTAAAAACGAAACACCAAAATAGGAGGGCACATGCGTAAAACAGAAGGAGCAACTGAGGGGCAAAAGGCATAAACCCATGAAGAACAAAAATGGTCAATTAATTATCACAGATAGACCTTGGAAGAGGCAATTCTCGAAACCCTCAAGTGATTTTAATGAAAACTATCAAAGCCCAAAATGACACTAAAATAACGAAATGTTGTTGTTTTAATTTCGGGATTATAAGGATTAAAATAAAAAACTTTCATGTTTACTTAAATGTTTGTCTATCCCTTTTAAAATCCAAAAAAAATATCATAAAAATAAATAAAAATTTTGGAATTAAAAAACAATAGAGACACTAAATTTATTTAATTCCAAATAAAAAACATTCTGAACCTATTTTAAAAATATTTTATGTATATTAAGTCAAATAAGAGAAACATGACTTAGGGCATATAAAATAAAATTTTAAAGGCACAAAAATATTAAACCACATAAATCAGAATATATATAAATATTTAAATTTAAAAAATACACACAACATAGTTTATCAAAAATAATTTATATATTAAAAATAGATTTTAATAAAAAATAATGCAAGAGCATATAAAAGAATATTTGTCTCAAAATTGAGCCTACATGGAAGAATGAGATTTTTAACCTCCCCCTTTGGCCAATTTTGAGACAAACTAAATTGAGACTTAAAGATAAGAAATGCCACAAATTACATAACTCAACTATACACATGAGTACTAAAGAATAAATGATTACATGACTCAACTAACGATAAGAGTCCTAATAAAAATAGGAGAGTACATAACTCAACTAACAACAAGAAATCTTAAAAGAAAATAGACGAGTACATAAATCAACTAAACACAATGATTCCTAAATGTATAAGAGTACATAACTCAACTAACAACAAGAAATCCTAAAAGACTCGAAAACATTGTAAAATACAATAATAAAAGAGTTTCAAATTCTCCCCCTATTTGTCTCAAAGGGACAAAGGGTAGGGAAAACCCCTACTCAATAAGCTAGTACAACATAATATGCAAATAAAAGTACTAGACAACAAAAACAAAAACTAAAACAAACTTAGTTTGGAACTTTGAAACTTCTCACTTGATAACCTAAGACATCTTTCTTAATCCACTTAGATTTAACATTCGAAAAAGCAGTTTTAAAATGGGCAAAATTAAAGTTAGATTGGGAACAATTCTAAAAAAAATCAGACTTTAAAGGGATCTTGGGCATATTCTTAACACCACTTTGTTTTATACTTAAACGCTTAAAGAATAATTGTCCTAAATGACCCGTTTTAAGACAAAAATTGCATTTGAAATCATGCCTTTCATTGGATTTAGCATTAACGGCAATGTTATGACATTTAATATTTTCACTTTTTCTAGTTAAATTGAAACTCTTAAAGAAAAACTGTTCCAAATGTCCACATTTAGAACAAAAATTACAATGAAAAGTCTTTTTCTCAACGCATTTAACAATGAAAAGTCTTTTTCTCTTATGACAAAATTACTCCATATGACCCTTTTTAGAACAAAACCCACATAGAAAAACAGGTTTAGGAGAATGATTATTCTTAACATTTTCAGTTTTCCTAAGTTTGCCTTCATTTGCTATATTCTGTCCTAATGTCTTAAAGAAGAATTTTCTTAAATGTCCAGTTTTAGAAAAAAAATCACATTTGAGAACATGCATGGCAGTTTTAAAATTACCAACATTTTGAATTTGCCTAAATTTGTGTAAATTAGATTTATTTTGTCCTAATTTCTTAAAAAAAAAACTTTTCTACATGTCCAGTTTTATGACAAAAACTGCATACAAATATAGGTTTAGCAGATGTAGAGTAGACCTCATTTTCAACATGTCTATAAGATATTCCAATCTCAGTTAAATTAGGAAATTGTTCCTTAGAGTCGACAAAATTAGTTACATCAAATTCTTTTCCCTTAAATCCAAGCCCTTTTGTAGGAACGAAATTAGAATAAGAGTTGGTTGGATCATAGCAAGTATTCTTATTAATAGACTTGACTGCATCACCAGAATTCTAATAACCTTTTAACATTTTCAAATCGCCCTTTAGTTCTTTTCGACACTCATCATATCTATTCAAAATAGCTTTAACCTCGATTTGGTATTTATCAAATTTTAACAAAATTTCCTTGTTTTTAGTTTCAAGAGAGTGATTAAGTTCAATTAACATGACAATTCTTTTCTTTAAAATGAAACATAATTTTCAAGTTCACCTACATGCAATACAGATTCTTCGATTATTGACTTCACTCGATTGTTTAAATCATCATTTTTTAGACATTAGCCTATAATTAATTTGACTTAAATCAATGCAGTTCTCAATTGTGTTATCAAAAGATTTATTACTCACACAATCTTCTAAATGTGTACCCACCGATGAGGACATCTGGTCGGCGCCACCTACGCGATCATTTCGGCCAAGATTTAGGGGACTTCAAATCGGTTACTTCATCTATCCAAACAACATTTTAGTTACTTCATATGTCTAACCTTCATTTTGGTGACTTCATTTCAGACTGTTTATTCATTTGAACTTATTTATTTCAGATTGTATATTATTTGTGATTTGTTGTAAGATGGTGTGATTCACCTCTACTATAATGATTTTTTTGTGATTTGGTGGTTGAGATTTAACATCAAAAGCATATTAGATAAAACACTTTCATGGACTCATGAGTAATTAAACTGGGATGTAAATTTGTAATTATTTTTTTGGTGCATTTGGAAACATGAATTGGAAAAATCTGCTATAAATCGTGTTGTGTCAATCGTGTCATGTTAATCAATTTAATCATATCAAAATTGTAAATTGTGCCAATCATGTCGTGTCGTGTTAGAAGTGGGTCGTGTTCGGGTTCTGAAAAAATAACACAACATCGGGTCGTGTCGTGTTTGTGTCACTAAAATATATTTCGTGTCATGTCGGGCTTGTCCTGAACCCGACCCAATAACACAATTTGCCACCCTACTCAAAATTAAGCCAACATAGAAGAATGAGATTTTTAGATTTATATATTTTATTTGCTTATCACCTAGATGCATGTTTTAGGTTAAAAAGATAAAATTGGATAAATCGATTTTTCACAACAAACGGTTTAAAATTGGTGCATAAGTTTATTGGGTTTAAATTGTTTAATCTTTGATATTTAAAATTTGAAAAATTCAAAAAAAATGCTTTTTTTGTTCGGACCATCCTTGCCTATTAGCACACGCGCATCTCACGTTTACAAATTTGTATCATAGCTAGAACACTAATTTATCGTGTTTAGATCCCATGTTGTTAGGCATGAATTTTTGTGGTTTTGATGGAATTAGAACCCCTATGTTTGATGGGTTAAACTACGCATACTTGGAAATGCGTATGAATTCAGCACTTAATGCAATAGATGAGCGGGTTTGGTTGGTTGTGGTTAAAGGGTGGTCTCCACCTGTCACTAGAGAAGATGAAGCAATTAATTTAAACCCGTAGAATCGTGGAGTGAGGCTGAGCATAGGTTAGCACATTATAACTCTCGAGGTTTAAATGCTCAGTTTTGTTGTGTCACCCCTGAGGAGTTTTGTAGTATTATGACTTGCAAAATCTTAAAAGAGGCTTAGAATATACTCCAACTCACCCATGAAGGAACTAGTTCTGTTAATGCTTCCAAACTTTAAAACCTCACCACTCACTTTGAAACCATTAGGATGTTGGAGAGTGAGTCCTTTGATGAGTTATATGATAGATTGTCTTACATTGTTAACTCGTCTTTTAACTTAGGAGGAAAGATACGCGATAACCGAGTGATCAAGAAATTTTTAAGGTCGTTGCCTGATAGATTTAATCCAAAAGTGACCGCTTTGAATTCTTTGGGTACTCTAGATTCTACGAAACTTGAAGATCTTGTAAGTAAATTACAAACTTATGAGCTTGACATGTTCACCTCCAAGACTGGGAAGAAGAAAGATAAAGTCATTGATTTGAAATCTCGAAAGGAGGAAACACCTATTTCGAATGATGAGTCCGACATTGAGTCCGAGGATAAGGTCATGTTGGCAAATAAATTGAAGAAATTTCTCAAATTCCATAACCAATCGAAAGATGCAAAAAAGTTTGAGAATAAAATGTACAATAAGGTCTATCACTTTCTTAAGAATCGAAATAAGAACTTTAAGAGGGTTGAATCAGAAAGATGTTATAGTTATGAGGATTATTTCCATAGGGTAGCCGAATGCCCCACTAAACTATGGAATAAGGGCAAGAAACTAATAGCATATAATTCCACCCTTAGTGATAGAGATTCAAAAGAGAGAACCGATTCTCCCATTGAGCGCAACTTCACCGTGTTCATAGCTAGTCACATGAGCCTTGATGAAAAATCTTCCCATTAAGATATTTCTTTACATGACACTTTCGAGGATATTATTTATGGATCCCAAGCAAGTGATGGTTGAGAGAGTAAAGATGAGAGTGAGGATAAAGAAGAGGAGGAGGAAAGTGAACTCCAAGTTATCTTTTGTGAGTTATATGCATAAATGTTGAAAGTGAAGTAGGCTAACTCGAAGTTGGAAGCTAAGTTAAACGGCCGTGCTATAAGGAATGATGATGGTGTTTTAATTAATAATCTTAGGGCACGCGAGAGGACTCTTTGAGAGAAGCTAGAGTACATTGAGGGTGAGAAAGGTAGCCTTCATAATTTAATTGTAATACCCCGCATTTTTTTTATTGAATTAAAATTGAACTAATTGAAGAAAAATAATAATTATGGCGGTATATATATTCGAAATGTTTGGAAATGAAAATTTAAAATAAATTAATTAAGATACGAATGTGCGACTTAAATATTAGAAGCGAATTAACGCGTAAAAAAGGATCTGGAGGGTTAAATTTGGCGCAATGGCATTTTTGTAAATAAACTAACCCTAGGTATAAATAGAAAGGAAGAGAAGAAGTCTTCATTCTTTCATTTGAAATGGAGGCTAGGGTTTGGTAGAGAGAGAGAGTAAGAAGAGAAGAAGCTAAGACGATTTCAAGAGGATTTCAATTTCTCCATACAATCCAAGGCAAGTTAATAACATATATGTGTATATTATGTATCTATAATGAAATTTCACATGAACATGTATTTGGATCCCTAAATTAATATGAAATTAATGTTAAAAATGATATGCAATATATTAGGATCATCCTCCATATAGATTCAAATGCGATAACATCATTATAGGGATTGAATTGTTGAACAAACTTTTGAATTTGAGAAATCTATTAAATTGAGTAAATTGTCATATTAAAAATTGTTTTGAGCTGTTTTAATTCCGAGATTGTATATTTCGTCCGCGCTGCCCAATAGAAAATAATATTCTGGACAACTTTGTAGTTTTAAGTTTTTTCAAAAACGGATCGAAAAATCCTCGAATATGCGTTTTAAAATTCTGCGCAGAAAGTTATCGTGAACAGGTCCGAACTGTATATGTTAATTTCGGGTCTGTTTTAAGCTGGCTATGGTAGCGTGCTCGCACGTCCTTGTATAAAATCACGTTCCGAACAACTTTGTAGTTTTAAGTTTTCCCAAAAACGGATCGGAAAAGCCTCAAATCGGCGTTTTAAAATTCTGGGCAGAATGTTGTCGAAAACAAGGGAGAATATTATATGTTAGTTTCGGGTCTGTTTTAGGCCGGCTAAGGTAGCGTGCTCGTGTGTCCTTGTAGAAAATCACGTTCCGAACAACTTTGTAGTTTTAAGTTTTTCCAAAAACGGATTGGAAGAGCCTTGAATCTGCATTTTAAATTCTGGGCAGCATGTTGTTGAAATAAGAGTGATAATATTTTTCATGTTGTTAGTAAGATAATTATGGTGTGGTGCCTAATATCCTAACTTGATCACACACTTAAGGTTATTAGGGATATATAACCTTGAAATGATTTATTGTTGAATTAGTAAATTAATGATGTAAATTATGTTATATTCTAAATAATGACTATTGTATAACTCGAGTAAGAGACTTGACACGATTGTATAAATACATAAGTGTGAAATTGCTTTACATGTATATTGTCGAGTATACACTAGACTAGTCCTCCGGTCGATGTAGGCACATGTTGAATGCATTTTTTGTGATTGATCCGGTTAGGTTCCGCTCGAGTGCCGTGTCGGAGGTAAGCTACCGGAACCGGACACATGGTTGTAATGCGGGTCAGATAGAAAGACCTTGAAACGCCATGTGATTCAGGACTTAGTATGATTTCCCTTGCCACGTAATATTGGGAAATATTCGTGTGTAGGCCTAGTGTTACGACTTGTTTCCCCGGGTAACGATAGTGACCCGATATGACTTGTGTGAGATATTATGCTTGTGTCTTAAAATAATATCCCGAATCGATGCATTTGATATTATACTTGAAGGAAATATTTTGATACGTTAAATACTGAAATGAGACTAATAATGATTAATCAAGATACGATATGAGACTACACGTTACTCTAGTTTGGGTTGGGTAGTCCCGACATAGGAACATTGGTTGGGTAATTGAACAATTTAATTACTGGAGACGAGTAATGACTAGTGTGCTTTCATTATAAGTACATCTTATAATCTTATAGCTTGTTTTCTTTCTTTGACGTTCGCCTATCTTGCTTCTTGCTCCTCTCCTATGTATGTATTATACAGGTCCTCGCCCCGTTGGACAGTAGATCGTGGAGCTGAATGACCTCACATCTATTCTTAGGATCTTGTAGTGGTGGACGCTGGTCCTTATCCTATTTTGTCACTCTTCCTTAGAGTGTGGTATCAGAGATTTCCCATTGTTAGGGATTTGATAGTGTTGAGAGGTTTACATTATACTCTTTACCTAATTTATCTTTGGGCCCGTATGTTTGGGCATTTTATATTCAGTACTGATATTACTTGTGGATCCTATACTTGCTATGATGTGATTTGGTTACACGTATGGGAGTGTACACATTTACTTTACTGCGTTTATTTAAATTATGTTTCTAATGCCAACATATTGACGCTCCGCTTTAATTTAATTGGGCGAAGCTAACCGAATTAGATATAAAAAACAGGGTTGTCACATTAATGGAGGTTAGGAAGAAAGAACTTCTAGAGTTTGAGAAGGCTAGGCATTTACTCGAGTTAAGGATAGTTGATCTAGAGGAGAAATTGAGAGACTCGAGCCGTCTCAAATTTGATTTGGATTCTAGGTCGAAAAAGATGGATAAAATGTTAGGTGCCATCCAAATAAAAGATGACAAGTCTGTAATTAGATTCAATGATAAAAATTCTTTCACTACTCAAGCCAAGACCATGCATTTTAGAGATAGGAGCATTAGGAAAGGTCAACCCTTAGGTAAACACCATCACCATGTTTACACTTTCACTCATTATGGTAGGAAATGTCGCCTTAAGAGTTTTTTTTTTATCTTAGAAACGGTCCTAGGAAGTCTAAGTCTAGAGTCACGAAGGTCACCAAAACTCGGGAGTGTCACTTTACGCCTATGTGGGTTAGAAGATCCCATTTGGAGGCTTTACATAATAGACTTCTTGATTTTCGTTTGCTTGCACGTGATACTTCCCATGCTATATCTAATGGTTGATTGCGTTAGCTTGTTTACATGCACTAGTTTATGCTTCATGATATATATACTTGCTAGTTGTATGTTTGTTTGAGTATTTTATATTTTGATTTTTCATTTATTGAGTCATATTGAAAAACACAAAAAAGATTTTGTTTTGTCTTTAAAGTTAGTATATTTTCAAATTGGTATTTTTTTAAAAATTTAGAAAAACTCAAAAAGATTTTTGGTTTTTGTCTATTTTAGTTTTACACAGTTTGTGTGGCATATTGGTGTGTTTCAATCCAATTCATGTCGTATTTTTCATGTGACTAGGACATTTGGTTATGATTATTAATACTTAGATTGTTCTTAATCATACTTGCATGGAGATGTTTCAAACTTTATTCACTTAATGGATTAACTTTGTATATGACTCCGTACACAAATGCACGAGCTCTGTGAATTTTAACTTCACATGTATATTTGAGGTATGTGAGATGTTCTCCCATCAATCTAATTATCTACATATTTTGTGACTATGGGAGATTTGTGCATATAAGAACCGTTGCCCGCGAGATTATTTAATTTTATTAAAAATATGAGGGTGCATGAAAAATGGCTAAGAAATGAGAAAACCTCCTTTGTGGGAAAGACACCATTGGCAAGAGCCAAATGAAAAGATTTAAAGGTAATAAAAATAGAAAAATTACCAAGGCCAACATAGGTTAGTTTGTTTGATTTTCAAAAGTCATAGCTTCAAAAGAATTAATTTAAAAGAAATATGATTATTATTTATCTTTTAAGGGTGTTATAGTTGAAGATCAACTGGTTTGCACAATGAATCCTAGTTATGCTTCTTTTTGTCATGACTCTATTGATTTGTAAAATCATCAATAATCTAGGCTTGTGTGCATTGTGCTTGTTTGTTCGTAGGGTTCACTTTATCTTGTTACTTGAGGCTAAATCTTAGTCTGATAAAATTTTATGGTCAAATAGAATTCCTTAAACATATTTTAGTGTTTCGGTCATAATTCATTTGTATCGTGTTCACACCCATTCATTCCATTCCACGTGTTTAGATATGTCGACACTATGCTAGTGTGTGAAGCTTATGTGTTTTGTGTCGAGTTTTTTTTATTGTTTATACTTATATATATGTGCCGCTATTTTATTGGTATACGTTGCATATGTATATATTTGGTATCGTTTGTTTTGAATTTTTATGGTTTGCATTTAATCCATGTTTTCCATATGCTTTATCTTTAGATTTTATTTGGAATGTTATATGATCATATTAGTGTATCTCATTGTGTGGATTGAAATTTCATATCAAATTGGTAATTTCAAAACTGATATCATTCTTCATTTCTTATTCATATTGGTATCTTTTTGCATCGATATTGATATTAGTTGATTATTGTGTGGATTATTTGTACTGGAGTTGCCACATTGTGTGTTTGAGACAAGCACATGTTGTGTATTTGTCTCTTGGTATCATATGTTCACATATTTAGGGGGAGATTTGGTTTATGGGGAAGAAATAGTTTTATGCTTTTTTTCTTTAGCTATTCATGAACAAAAAGGGGGAGAAATGGTATCTTTCCTTTCATGGTTAGGATATCTTGATCTTGAGGGGAGACGTCTTTCCTAGGTTGAGGTTGTTTATACATAGTTAGAATTTTATTCTTACGTGGATTTTATACTTATTATATTCTCTTTGCATTTGAAGGTGTGTTTAAGTGTGCTTGTTTGTAACATGCGACAAAGTTTTCAAGCGTGCAAAGCTACTCAGAGTATTTATCTATCAAGCGTATGTATTTCTTTTCCTTTTGGGGTTGGGTATTGAGTCTTTTTAGAGAGCTTGATGGCACATAGAATTTCTATTTCTCATAATAGTCAAGGGGATTATTTGTAAGGGCAAATTTCCAATCGAGTCAATTTGTTTGTAATTGGCGTAATTCTGGGCAAAATATTTGCTTCATAGGTTAAGCTTTGTATTGTCGATCTCATAAGTCTATAACATGTTTGATGAAGACTTAGCAGCCAAGCTTCAAAGTGGATATACATCGTGAAGTTTTTGTAGTGCCAAGTTTGTCATCATGTTTACTGAGGATCTCGCAGGTATGGATGCAATTGAATATGATCCTTGGATAATTTTTATGGGTGTTTGTTTTTTAACAAATCGTTTGGAACTGTTTTTTGAAATATTTTTTTATTTTGATCTTGTTAGAATGAGATTGAATCTCATTTGAACGAAAATACCATTTTCATTAGAACGACTTTAGATCTTTATAAAACCTCATTGGAACATGCATCTAAACAACATCAAACGAGCTGTCTTTGTTTAACCAGTGCACATTTCGTTGGAAGGTCGGTGGAAGTTTGTTAGAATGAAAAAGGGTTCTCGTTCGAACGAAAACTCATTCTCGTTCAAACAAACCATGCCATTTTGTTCGAACGAGTTCGCCACCTCAAAATTCGTGTTTTTACTATTAAATACGAGTTGGATTCGAATTTTTAAGAACTTTTGGCAAAAAATATTTTCCTATGTATTTACCAAATTTCAAAACCCTAACTTCACCCGTTACGTTTAAAGATCCAAGATTCGTATCTCTTATGCTTTGAGATCTTGAGCAATTGAGGATAGAAGAGCGTTAAGGGTTGTGAGGGAGATGAGTCGTTGAGAAAGTTTATTGTCTATGCTTTGTAAAACCGTATCATAGTGAAATATTTGACTGGGTCGTTAGACATTTTTTCCTTTGTGATTTTCCTCGTACATTGGCATGTTGTGTATGGTTTATTTTTTTTATCTGCTTATCACCTAGATGCATGCTTTAGGTTAAAAAGATAAAATTGAATAAATGAGTTTCTCACAACAAACGGTTTAAAATTAGTGCATAAGTTAATTGGGGTTAAGTTGTTTAATGTTTAGATCTTTAAAATTTAAAAAATACAAAAATAAACTTTTTGTTTTTTTCGAACCCTCATTGCCTATTAGCACACACGCATCTCGCGTTTACACAACCAGACCACTAAGTTAAAAATCACACACGAGGTCCCTATCAACGAACCATCAGTAGCCGAAGGAATCTTCGAATTTGACCGGAGGATCATTTATGACAGTTCCTGTGCATTTGAATCTTTGAAGACTTAATCAAAGTTTGTGCTCTCAATGGTAAGCATGATCCCATATTGTTATGGATAAGAACCTCGAAGGATCCGAATACGTGTCGTGCCCAAGTTTGAATGCATCAAACGGGTATACTAAGAACTTGGAAGTACATTATAAAAAGGTTGTGTAAATAACGCCTCACGCAACAATAGAATTGGCAGGACAAAAAAGCACACTCTGTAACCCTATATTAGTCCCCCACTGATAAAAAGATCTCCCCCTCCCCTTCCCCGTGGACGTAAGTCAAATCTGACCGAACTAGGTATACATACTATTCTTATTTGTGTCTCATCTTTTTTTTTTTTTCATTCAAGTTACAAATTTATTATGTTGTGGGAGAACCACATTTTTTTCACTTGCAAATATGAAAGCTCTGGTAACAAATATATCTCGAAGTGTATGTTTTTGGCTAAAATCTCAAGTTTGTTTGCAATAACTCTCTCATGAAATCCTCATTCATTGTGATCTGTGATCCCCCCCCCCCCCCCCCTCAAAGGATAGCTTTTGATTTTCGATAAGATTTGTTCCGAATTTGGAATGAAATTTTAGTTTGCTGATTTTTTTTTTAAATCGGATCAAATATCGAAAATAATTATGTATTAATGATTTGCTAATTTTTCCAATTCAATTTTTTCGAAACTATGGCGATTCGATTTTTTCAAATTATTTTTTATTTTTTCTGAATTATTTTCTGATTTTTTTTCGATTTTTAAAACTTTCTCATATCCCACATCGGTTGGGAGAGGATGAGAATTCCAAAGTAGTACTATATAAAAGGAGATTCTCCTTTTAACCTCTACACAAGTGAAAACTGGGTTAAATCCTTATGTTTTTACATGTGGATTAAACTGTTTTTTTGTTTCTTTAAAATGAGAATTTTGAGTAATCGAAAATCTTAAATTTTGAAATTTTCAAAAATTTTGGATTTTTAATATATTTTTTGAATTTATGATTTTTTCCAATTCTTTCAAATTTGGAATTTTTTTAAATTTTTGAAAAAATCGAGATAAAAAATCTAAAAAATGATTATATTTTTAAAAAATCGAATTTTTTTCGAAGAGGCATTTTTCAATGTGATCTGGTCAAAACACAAGCCTAGCTGGGGGTATATATAGTCTGTAGTGTCAGGAGTTCGACCACTTTGTCTCCACGTTAGTAGTATTGAATGCAAAGTTATGCCCCCATGCTTCCACATCACTATTATTAAATACTGGGAAAAGACTTAACTGACTAGCTATGTGTCAAGCGGCTACCCACAGGTGGTAGTGGGCCAAACCGCCAACCAATCCTCAAACCACCACAATTTACTTAAGTTTGGATTGGACGTATGGTAAGTCATGCATGACATCACTGGAATATTTGTGGAAACCTCTTTGTTACTCTAAACAAAGACCACCTATACCAAACACAGTTGACACAAAACTCATGGTTGCTTGAATGGTGTTTCCTCGGATGATGCACTCTCAGATGAGCTAGTGTTTTACCTAATGTATAAAGAGGTTAAGGTAACGTTGAATTGCTTCTTAATCCTCCAAATCAGTTCCCCCGTAGGTTTCATAAGTGAGGTTGTTTGATAGAGCATGAAAGCTCTCCCAAATCCTGCCAGACCTGCTCCCTCACGAATACCACAGCTATTACAATATGCATCATAAATACATATAAGTATAACAAAATATAAAGGTTCTTGAAACAGTTCCTCGAAAAAACTTCCTCCTTGCTCTTTCTAGCGTTTGGACTAGTTTGCTTGCTTCCTCAGTTCTTGCTTCAGCCTCCTCTATCTTTGTTCGAGATGGCTTATGAGCAAGTTTGCTCGACTCCTCACACTCTCTTGTAATGTCAGTAATCTTTATTGAACCCCTCTCTAGTTTCTCAACTAGTTTCTTAATGAGGGGGATTGCCTCTAATAGGTCCTGATGAGTGCATTATTTTGCATGAATTATTTCCAAATCTAGACCTTGTTACACCCTCTGTATTATAAATAATGAGCTTTTAGAGTCGTTTTTGTAAAATAAAAGAAAAATGCAAGTTTGAATAAAATTTGAGTTAAAAATATAATTTTAGTAACTTGAAGGGGTGAAATCATAATTTTCCAAATATTATGGGCCTGAAAATAATTTTTAAATATTTATCTAGGCAAAATAAAGTTTTCTCTGAAATTCGATTGAATTCCGGATTAAAACGAGCAATTTATGACTTTTGGGGGCTAAAATGCAAAGAGGGGTAATTCTATAATTTTTAGAATATTTATGTTCTTAAATTTGATTAATTATTTTTATTTTTCATTTTTATAGGTACCCCGGAAATGTGGACAACAAAGGAGTCGATGTGCAAAAATTGTTACGATACGTCGCGATACGACACGACATGACACGGTCGACACAGTTGTACTAAATATTTTTATAAAATTGATGTCCATTGAGGCCGTGCCATAGCTTTTCGAAAAGGTCTTGACAAGACTCACAATTTCAAAATTGGGACGAAAATGAGATTTTGAAGTTTGGGGTCAAAAATGCGATTAAAGCTGATCACGTGAATAGTGTCAAAATTGGGGATTTTTTTTTTAAAGATTTCTCAATTATCTCCAACTATTCTCAAGACTAATTATCATCTCAAATACAACCAATCAAAGAGAGTTTCATTCCAACTCAGCCACTTCATTCCTAAGCCTATAAATAAACCCCTTTGGCTCATTCTTTTGTGAAAGAATCTTAGAGAGAGCTCCGAGAGATAGTTTTTGGTTCCTTTATTTTGAGAGTATATTTTGATGAGGCCAAGAATTATTTTGTGGAAGAATTTTTGTCAACATCAATTGTAAGACTCTATTAATTTTGTAAGTTTGTTTCATTAATGATAATTAATATTCATTCTTTCATTTATATTTTTTATTCAATGATGCTAGCTTAATTTCTTTACTAGGAGTAAGTGAAGTTTATTATGTTTGATTAATATTGTGTGTAGTTTAAATTCGTATTTATTTCCCGACATTTTCTAAATGTTTTAAAATTCGGTATTCATTTTAAAGTGACACGAGAGTGTGTTTTAAAACCTTCAAGATTGTTTTGTCAATCAAGTTTTGAAATTTAAAAGTAGTAATTTTTTATGGATTATGCTTGCACTTTGATTGTTTTGATAGTCCATGCGTAAATACATTTGCGAACTTTAAAACTTGTATTTTCTAAGGGAATATGAATTTTTAGCGTCTAAATTTAAAGACCTTAAATTTTATTGTGAACTTAATCGTGTTATCTTCCGAATTAAATACGACGAGGGTCGATTTAATTTGAGTTATAAAATCGGGAATGACAAGTTTAAATTATTACATAATATTAGTTAAATGTGATAAATGAATCCAATGTCCTAATTTTCACGCTCACTTAATTATATCTTACGTAGTCACACTTTTTAATTGTGTTAGCTTAGTTTAATATTACATCTTATCTCTAAAATTATTTTATCTAGTTGGACAATTGCAATTCTTTTAAAAGTTAAAATTGACAAATCTCTGTTGGATCGACCCGTACTTACATTCGATATTATATAATAGCCCGTGCACTTGCAGTATTTTATAAATTGACAACCAAGTTTTTGGCGTCGTTGCCGGGGATTTGTTTGATTTTTTTTAAATAAGTTGTTACTTTCGGACTACTTTTGTCTTTAGTAAAAATTTCAAAAAAATTAAAAAAAAAAGATTCATGCGTTGTAAATTACAATGGGTGATCCTCATATTATTATCCCATCATCTTTCTCATATTCCTCTATTGATCCGGTGGACGTGTTTTTACAAAACACTGAAATTTTAGATGACTACGTATTTCAATTTGAGTCAGATGGATCAGTAATCATTTTAAAAATTAAAGAAGTTATGGATGAGAATCCAACTCCTTTAATTACTATTTGTCCACCAAAGTATATCAATTGGAAAGAAGTAAACAAATGGTATAATGATGCTATTTCGAAAAATAATCATAAATTAAGACAATCTTTACACATGTAATACTTGTGATGATTTGGATGTTAATTTATGTCGAGATTTTTCTCCTAATTAAAATGAGAAATATGCTGATTCTTTTTATATGTGAGAAAATTTGTTTGAGGATTCGTCATCTGAATTTAGTGATACTTTAAGTATTTATGACGGTCCTCCTATTTTTGACGAAGAAAGTGTATCGCCCCGTGATACTTTTTCTTCTCTTGCTTTTCATAAAGTCTCACATTTAGGAGTGGACTGTGCATCCCCAATTTTACGTGACTATTTTCGAAAAAGGGATAGTAAATATTTGGATTCTTATTGTAATTTGCTATTCCCTTGTGATGCATCGACATATGATTCGTGTGATACAAATGTGTTTATTATTGATGATGTCGATGAACACCATTATGACTATGGATTTATAGTTGAAATTAATGTTGTGCAGTTATACTCTCAAATTTTTGATGTTTTGGAACTTTGTGTTATAAAGTTTATTAATTGGAATGACCCACAACTCTTTCGATTATTAATTTATGGCGATGATGGTAATTTTCATGGGTTTGTATATCATTAGTGTAGTTTTTTTCCCTTTTATTGTTATTTTTTATTTATTTTTGTTAGCATACACTTGTTTCTTTGGATGTTGGTAGCAAATTGAAGATCACGGGTAATATCATTATTTCACTTCTTTACTTTATTTTCTTTGTCCATATTTTTCTTTGCGCATACATTGAGGACAATGTAAAATTTAGGTTTGGGGATAAGGATGATATTTTTTAAAAGAAAAAAATCAGAAAATTTTCAAAAAATTCAAAAAGATTTTCAATATAATTCAGTTTTGAAACAATTTCTTAATATAGAATTAATTCATGGATCTCTCATCGTATGAAATTTTTACATATTAGCCATATAATATGATCGAAAATGGATATTGAGGCGAAAGTTAATATGCTTAACGAATAAATGTGGAGATTTTAACCTGGTGAGATTTTGTGTCATTCATCATTTTCGACATATTTAAATCAATCCGAATTGAAATAACTCAAACTTTCCTTCAGTGATTAATTCGTTGATGATCTCAAATTCTTTGTTTTGTTCAATTACTGAAAACAAAAAGTCAAAATATGAATCTTAAAGCACTAGAAGTCGTAGTAAGTTGTCTTAAGACACAAATCAACTTAACGAAACTTGAGAAATGAGATTAGACCATCGTTTGAAAGCTCAAAATTAAGCCTAAACTACAATATTTTTTTCATTATTCTGTTGCAAGCCCATTTGAGCCAAAATGAAAAGATGCCTTTTGTTGAAAACCCATTATCCTACCTAACTCTAACAGGGAGTCTAAGACCCATAAAAAGAACCCATACCCATTTTCTGATAATACTAGGGTGAAATTACGAGGAAATAAAAGGCCAAAAAAAAGTTTGCAAAAGAATTGTGTGAAAAAAAAGAAAAAAAAATGTGAGTCGAAAAGAAAAAGTAAAGAGAAGAAAAATGGAGGTAAGAAAAAGTGCAAAAAAGTCAAAATATCGAAAAAACCCTCTATATTCTCAGAATTTTGAACTCCAAAAAAATATTCATTCTAGCCAAAATTCAACCCTACAATACAACCAAAGAAGGTCCTAATCGATCTCAAGTGAAGTTAGTTATAGTGTGAAGAAAAGATGAATAAAATCTATTGTGCGATTACTCTTTTTCAATAAATAATCCATTTTTCCATGTATGAGATCATATCCATCCAATATAAAAAAGTCAATTTTTCATCATGTATACGTGAAAATTGTTCACGTAAATTTACTCTTTTATTCATATATACCGAGAGAAAATAATCTATTTTCGAGTGTTCGATTGATAGTGCATCCCGTGAGATTTTGAAATTAAAACGAACTTTCGGATAAGAAATGTAACGGTCAAATCTTTTGAAATTGACGGTTATATTGGCTATGCACACACACAAAAAAAAATGAGATTGAAAAGTGAAGTTCTACTATATTTATGAAATTTGCATTCAAACTTGATTATATTACTTTTGAGTCTTTTGTATTGAGTCAAGTTTTTGAATTTTGTGGTTATATTCATTGTAAACTCTCACGAGACAAACTTGTCCGCTAGAGTAACCTAGGGGTTTAACGGTTTGTTGCACATGCTAAGTGCAATCGTGATTCCTACGAAAGTGAGTTATATTTTAAAATTTTAGTTTTTGCTCGAAGACTAGCAAAGTTTAGGTTTGTGGGTATTTGATGAGTGCATTATTTTGCATGAATTGTGTCCAAATCTAGACCTTGTTAGACCCATTGTATTATAAATAATGAGCTTTTAAAGTCGTTTTCGTAAAATAAAAGAAAAATGCAAGTTTGAATAAAATTTGAGTTAAAAATGTTAGTTTAGTAACCTGAAGGGGTGAAATCGTAATTTTTCAAACTTTATGGGGCTGAAAATAATTTTTAAATGTTTATCTAGGCAAAATAAAGTTCTCTCTGAATTTTGGTTGAATTCTGGATTAAAACGAGCAATTTAAGAATTTCGGGGGCGAAAATGCAAAGAGGGATAATTTTATAATTTTTAAAATATTTATGTTCTTAAATTTGAATTCATTATTTTTATTTTGCATTTTTACAGGTACTCCGGAAATGTGGACACAAAGGAGTCGATATGCAAAAATTGTTACGATACGTTGCAATACGACATGACATGACATGGTTGACACAGTTGTACTAAATATATTTTTATAAAATCGCTCGCGTGTCCCTTGAGGCCATGCCATAGTTTTTCGGAAAGGTCATGACAAGACTCACAACTTTGAAGTTCGGACGAAAATGAGATTTTGAATTTTTGGGGGTAAAAAATGTGATTAAAGCGGATGCTGTGAATAGTGACGTGTATAGTGTCAAAATTTGGGAAAATTATTAAAAAAAAAGACTTCTCAATTATCTCCGACTCTTCTCAAGATTTCATGGGATAATTATCAGCTCAAATACAACCGATCAAAGAGAGTTTCACTCCAACTCAAACACTTCATTCCTAAGCCTATAAATAAGACCCTTTGGCTCATTCTTTTGTGAGAGAATTTTAGAGAGAGAGCTATGAGAGATAGTTTTTTGTTTCTTTATTTTGAGTGTATATTTAGATTGAGTGCAAGAAATATTTCGTGGGAGAAGTTTTGTCAACATCAATTGTAAGATTCAATTAATTTTGTAAGTTTGTTTCATTAATGAGAATTAATATTCATTCTTGCATTTATATTTCTTTTTCAATGATGCTAGCTTAATTTCTTTACTAGGACTAGGTGAAGTTTTTTATGTTTGATTAATATTGTGTGTAGTTTAAATTCACCTTTATTTCCCGACATGTTCTAAAAGTTTTAAAAATTCGATATTCATTTAGAGCAACACGATAGTGCGTTTTAAAACCTTCAAGATTATTTTGTCAAATCAAGTTTTGAAATTTAAAAGTATTAATTTTTTATGGATTATGCTTGCACTTTGATTGTTTTGATAGTCCATGCGTAAATACATTTGCGAACTTTAAAACTAGTATTTTCTAAGGGAATAAGAATTTTAGGCGCCTAAATTTAGAGACCTTAAATTTTATTGTGAACTTAACCGTGTTATCATCCGAATTAACAACGACGAGAGTCGGTTTAATTTGAATTATAAAATCGAGAATGACGAGTTTAAATTATTACATAATATTAGTTAAATGTGATAAATGGATCCAACGTCCTAGTTTTCACGCTCACTTAATTATATATTTCGTAGTCACACTTTTTATTTGTGTTAGCTTAGTTTAATATTACATCTCATCTCTAAAACCATTTTATCTAGTTGGACAGTTATACTCGTTATTCTATAATAGCTCGTGCAGTTGCGGTATTTTATAAATTGACAAACAAGTTTTTGCACAATTAATAAGTTCGAACAAGGTAGTTTCACCCAATAAAGTGGTCGGTTGTGGCCGAATCAGACATGCTTATGTTGGCTAAAATTCAATTAAACGTTAGACAACATATTAATTCCAATACAAGTAGAGATTGCATACATAAGTGTGTAGTCGGACTTCCAAAAGAACAACATACAAATCTGGAACAAATAAGTGGAAGTTAATACCAAACACACAACATAACTTGAGTGTCAGGGTCTTATTTTTTCGTGGAAAAGCAAGCCAGGTCCATATGTGGAAGTGGTCAATTGGACTAATAGAGGAAGGTTCAATATTGTAAATAAACCCACTGGGAAACAAGCAAGTAAAATAAGTGGAATAATAATCCACGTCAACCTCTCGGAGAGGACAATCGAAAGAGCAGCAACAAAAGCTACCATCATAGTGACTATAGCAACAAGCAGAGAAAAGAAGCCTATTATCAACTTCCTGGGCAGTTTCACCAGGAAATCCCCTTGTGCATTACGAGATTTTAGGATAGATAGGAAATATAGGATGGAATTGATGGAGAAAAATAGAGCGAGCGGATCCGAAATGGTAAACAATACGAATGTGTCTCTCTTTATGAAATTCGGGATGCCGTGACTGTCGTTGCCTCCTGGCACAGTAAATGCTGCAGCAAACACGACCGTCGCAATCACAGTGGATACAAGCATACAAGAGTTGGATGAATCCTTTATCCACTTCTCTCCATTCGCAAACAGATCGTTGTGCTGCTCTGTGAATATTTCCTCCGGTGTTTTACCATCATCATTTGTCATCAACTTACACATAGGGTTGACTAGATTTTCCACCTCCTGCAGGAATATCATTTTGATGTAAACAATGTCAACTATACCAATGAAGTGTGTATAAACAAGCCAAATATCTAAAATAAAGTGTATTGAATGGGATGTTCTAGCCAGATATCAAAAGGGAGACATATTCTAATCCTAACCAAGGAATGTTCTAGGCTTCTCATGATGTTGTGGGTGACACCACTAGTGTGAGCTAAGCCATGATATCACGAGGGCTATAATATTCTTACCACATATATATATATATATATATATATATATATATATATATATATATATATATATATATATATATATATATATATTCCCTCCATTAACGAATTAACGATGGCATTTAACGGGAAATTAATTTAAGGAAAAAATTACAGTGTCCAACAGGAGAAAAATGTCAAAAATACCGTCATCCGGTTCACTTCGTATTTATCAGCGAAGTAGTTTATATTCCAATTTAAACTTTGTGTTTAGGGGATAAGAGGTAGAAAATACACCACCTTAAACCACTGCAATTCTCTCTGCATTTCAAGAACCGCACCAGAATCCGCATAGAGTTGAAAAGAGGTGCCAACCTCGCTGCCAAATGCAATGGGATATTCCCTGATTCATCTTTGCAGAAAAAGTCTTCCAAACGGGGTACTTTTTTCTTGAATACGAGATTGAATATCTCAGGTTGACCATATTTGATAACAACCAATAAAAGATTGTGTTCACATTTCCTATAAGATAAAATCATGTCTGGAAAATATTTAAGGCATAGTGTAACCATTTCAACAGCTCCATGTCTTGTGGCATTTATGAGGAGCTCTGAGCCCTGAATGAAGTCTAGTATTTATGAATTATTCAATTCTAAAGCCCGTTGACAAATAAGTTCTGCCAATTCCAAAGCACCTTTATGTCTCAAGTTTGCATCTTGTACGTTCTTGCGGTAAGGTGCTGCAATGCAAAGAACCATATTACTATGGAAATAGTTCAGTGACCGAAAATTTTGGCAATATAAAAAATTGTTGCTTACTCAATTGTACAATAATCCCCCGTAGTCGATCCTTGAGTGACCAGTTCGCTAGGAAAGTGCGTGTCCAGCCTAGAGCATAAGAAAGTGTTGATACGAAAAAAAATTTAAACTTATGATCAAAGCGTGACTGAGAGCATGAAGTGCAAAATGAAAAATAATTAAAACTTAGAGTTATCTCTACTGAACGTATGAGAAATGAAAATCACTAATTAAACCACAATTGCTAATTAAGACTTTACGTTTGTGTAAATCCTTTTGAAATCACAAAATTAATTAGTATTATACTAGACAATGGGCCAATGAAACAAATGTAGAGCAATTTCGAACCTTGAGTCAATTCTGTTCTTTGTTGCATTGGTATGTGTCCATCTGTACATTTTTTAATCGAATTCTTTGTGTCACCTTCACTCCATTGTAAAACGTATGTGGCAACTTCAGCAATGAAAACAAAAATGGATATAAATAGGACATCGTTCCTCAATTAATTCCCCCAACCCATTACCAAAAAGGAAAAAGGAAAAAAAAACAATTTAAGACCACCAACATCGGTAGATGTGACTTCTCCAAAAGCCAAGCCTGATTCCACTTTCAAATGCTGTAGGATTTGAAACAATTGCATGTAGTAGAGTAGTATTTCTGTCATCTCTAACGGTAGCCAACCTAGGATACTGTTGTAAAAGTTTCATGGCAATATCTGTGGAACACAAACCACCAATAAGACATGTCATGTACATAAATTTGATATAAATGACACGGCCACTCGCTCCCAGTTTCCCGTTTCCAACTTTATTAAATCGACCTTAGTTACTTTTCTTTGACACATATTCTCTGCTTAAATGCTTTTGGTGAAGTTTCTCTCTCTTAAAACTTTAAATTTTTTACTTGAACTTGAACTTCTGTTTTTAATCTAATTTTGGAACTTTTTAAAATTTATTGGAAACCAGAAGCATTATTTTAATAGGATAGAATATCACCAAGAATAGAGGAACAACAGTCTTCAAACTATATTCAATACAACAGAAAGATGGAAAATCTGAAAACCAAACATATAACAAGAGAACAAAGAAGAATTAAATTTTCTGTGTGTTCCTTGCAGCATCTTGAACACTCAGACCCTTTACACAGGCCTGACAAGAACAATATCTATAATCGATACATTTGTCGAACTGATGGAAAACAAGGACAAAGAGATGTTCTCAAATGGTTTTGATACTGAAGCCTATAAAGATTATGTAAATATATTTTTTTCCCCAAATCCATTCCTTACCTTCCTCTTTTTCTTCAAAAATTATGTTATTGATTTCCATACATGTGTGCAAAAAAGTATCCAAGACAGCTATTCTCCTTAGAACTTTCACCTTTAAGAACTCTCCCAAAACCCTCCCATTACCAAAGTCGAACGTCAATCAGATTAAAAGACGATGCTCCGATAATATTAAATTCTGAAAACAACTTCCTCCACATAGATTTAGCGAAAGATCATAGGAGAATATATATGTATATTGGAATCCTCATTTTTCTAGTCGAGACAACACCCGTTCGGGTATAACTTCATAAAGGGTCTTCTCATATCACCGGTGTTAATTTTCCCTTGGGCCAATAACCATGGTAACACATTAATCTTTCAAGCAAAGCCTGTTGCCCAAATTTTCTGCAAAGGAAGGAAGTTAGACAAAGAAGGATTGTCATAAAGATAATCATAATATAGCTTAGAAGACATTACCACCAAACTTCTCAACTCTCTAATCCCTTGCCTCACTTGAAAGATGAGTATCCATAATTTGACTCAATTGTGCAATAAATTCATCTGTTTTAGCTTCATTAAAGTTCCTCCAAAATGAAAGATCCCAAGAAAGAAATAGAGATACAATATACAATGGAGACATAGTGAAATTCATATTTGAGGAAATATTAAACAACCAAGGATAGATAGATTGTAAAGGTGCTTCAACTCTCCAACAAACCTCACCAAAAACCTATATATTCCCTCTCTCCTAATCTTAGAGAGACACACCTAAGTAAGGAATCAATACCATGAGAAATTAAGGAACTGAAACCAAACGAACTCACAAATCTCCACTTTCATGAGAATAATCACAATTCCTCAGTTTTGCGACGTGCATCTTGTAAATCCTCAAATGTTTCACCATTGACCTTCCTCGTACTAAATACACGTAACCTGAATCAAACATATCTATAATACACCTTGATGTATAACGTTCAATGCATGCGTGTAACTAACAAACGGAAAAATCATCCATTGAATCTAAAGGGGGGCACCAAGCAATATACTCCATTAGTAAGACCTATTCTCTCGGTGATGTTTAAAACTTGCAACCGATGTTTGCATTCTATTCACTTATGAGACATGCCTCAAGTGCTTGATAACTTGGCACGTCGCATCTTATTGCTCTCGAAGTCTGTTTTCGAGGATACAATCCTTTATTCTCCTATTTGTTTGTTAGGACCATACAACCTCATATGACTCTCAAGACTCCAACCGTTACCGACACCCTACATCCCTTGGAATCCAATTGGTTAATAAATATCAGGATTGTTAGCAACTTTAAGTCATAGGTCACACTCCCCACAATGCTTTCCACCCCTCCAAACTTTTGTTTTTAATCTATCACATTCTGTAAATGTTAATCCTCAACATCATGTTGTCTGGCACAAAAGGTAAGTCCAAAATATCTTATCTCAATTGTCCCACCCCTCTTCTTTTGAAATTACCTTGTCATGAAACATCCTTCCATTCCTTTCGTTCCATACAATCCAAGGCACACAAAAAAGTATGCGCATCCACAACGTACCGTGAATTGCCCACAATATCCAACTCAAACTGTACCTTCTCCAACAGGAATCTAGAAAATTCATAAATTAGCATGTAGTCTATATCTTCTCCCTTTCTCTTGCATGGACTACACCAATAGGGAGAAAGACATGCATTAGATCTCCTGTAATGCATCAAGTAGCATGTATTCACCTTTTTTGTGAGCAGCCAACCATGCCAATGCTTGGACTAATGAAGGAGATTCACCTTTTTAAATTCTTTTACATGGGCCAAAAATGGGATGATGGGGGGAATCATCCAGGTCTCTTACACCTCGTTATTACAAGTATCATTTTCTCTCTTCACCTCAATGCATCAATAAACTGCTTCGATTTTCTCAGGGGGTTGGTTCATCAGTGGAAACATTTAAGCATACAAAAATCTAAAAAATAAATCAAGGTTGTTGATAGATTCAATGTTACGCCAATAGAAATAGAGGGAGATTCGTGTATACATCCAGACTTTTCATTTTCACTCATGATGGATATGTTGAGTTATTTGGAATATCATTATGATTTCAATAACGAAGATAATCATGCATTAAACATATTTGCATGAGAGCGTGACTATTAATATTATCCATTTAAACACAACATTGGAAACTTATTTTATTAATGTTTTTTTCCATTCAAAATTGAAACTTGAGAACTAGTTTAGCTTTTCATTCGCCTAAGCCAAAAGGTTTCTAATGTTTATCGTTAGACATTGAGGATACGATCTTTGGCTTGTTTTCAACTATTAGGGGTGTGCAAGGGTTCCAAACCAAGCCATGAAGAGAATCCCTTTCAATCCAATCCAATCCAAGTTGGTTATATAATTTCAGAACCCAATATAAACTGAAATATAGTCAAAAACAACTCTATACAATTAAGATTGGATTGATTCAGTTGTTGTAGTCGGTCCAGTTGAGGTTAATTTTTTTAATACTAAAATGCAATACAATCTAATGTGCCGGTTATTTTAATTAGATTTTATCGCATTAGATTAGATTGGTTGGTTTCATCTTGATGAAAGTTCAAATTAGAAAGAATATAGTAAGAAAAGAAAGGAAGAAGATTGGAGAAGAAAGAGATAGCGTGTATATTTTTATCAACACGCAAAACTCAAATTCTTCTCTCTGAGATTACACGTATATGTAGCATTGAAATGAAACTGAGAAGAACAACTGTGACTCTAACTAACTCTAACTGAATTTACAGTTGTAACCACTAACAGAAATACAATAGGGGCATAAAAGTAAATGTAGTGATCTTGTCTGTATAAGGTCTGTTTGGATAGAATGACTTCTCATAACATTCCCCTCGAGCTAAGGATGGCTGAGGGGCATCAGTAGCTTGATCATTGAAGCCCTTGGAAGAGTAAGGAATAAGATGATCCCTGAGGTACTTGAACCTTGAGACAGTCAGAACCTTGGTAAAGAAATCGGCAAGTTGATCAAGAGAGGACACATGAGCCACCTTGAGCTGCTTAGAAGCCAGTTTCTCTCTAATTAAGTGAAAATCAACTTCAATTTGTTTGGATCTAGAGTGGAAAACAGGGTTGGCAGCCAAAGAAAGAGCCCCCAAGTTATCACACCAAATGGTAGGAGTCCCATATAGAGGTGTAGGAGAACCAGGATGGGTGTCTGTAATTAGAAAATTGTTCTTGAGAGTTCCCTGTGCTAAAACCAGGGGTGTAGGAGAACTGATTTGGAGAAGGATGGGTGGAAGGAACAGATGAGGTAACAGCAGCTAGAGAAATAGTATCAGGGGCAACTGATTTGTTTTCTTTTAGCACATGGGCTTCCTCAGATCTTAGGAGAGTTTGGAGATCAGAAAATGAAGTTAGCTGAGAACTGGTTCGAAGTGTAGTTTTTAATGAAGCATATTCATGAGAGAGACCATTGATTGCATATAGAACTAAATCATCATCCTCAATAATAGTTCCAGAGGCATGCAATTTGTCAACAGATTCTTTGATTTTATCAAGATGGGCATCCATACTCAAGGTTCCTTTAGATGCATTTAACAACTGTAATTTCTATTCATGAGATCTTGATGAAGAGGCATAGAGATTAACCAGATAAAGCCATATATCAGAGGCATGAAAAAACCCTACTATTTGTGGAAAAACTGCTGAGGAGATTGTAGCATTCAAACAGCTAACCAACTGACAATCGATTTTCATCCAAGCAGTATAGAGAGGGTTTGGAGATTGATTACCTTCGCAATCTGTAATATCTGGTTCTGGTTTGCTAATTGTGCCATCAACATAGACAAGAAGATGGTTGGCACGAAGAGAATTCTGTTATGTCTGATATTTATAAATAACAATTGTACAGAATTATGAATGTAATATAATTACAGAATTAAAACAGAATTACATAAATGAAACACTTACTTGAGTTTGCAGAAATAATAAAAGAATTAAAGATAAATTCGAGCCCTGTTATGAACAGTTTCCTTAAGACAATTTATTCCCTCCAATGTGCTCCGAGGTTGATGAATATTGTCTCCCAAGATAGAACGGATTTCCTCAATTAATTATGTAGCACAACAATAATTAATTTCAACGAACTCAAATTCTGTGTGGCCTTTACTCAACAACACTACAACATATGTTATGCAGGAGAAAGAAATTTCGGAACAGATATGACAGGAATTCTGGGACAGAAATGACAACAATTCTGGAGGAGGGAAAATTTCATTGTTTAAAAACGGAGGGAGGCATCTGTATTTATAGCAAAGTAGGTGACGGTTGGCAAATAACTGCCAAAACAGTTAAACGAAATTAACTGTTGACTGTTGGCAATAACTGCCAACAGTTTATTAATTAATTAATTAATTTCGTAATTAATTAATAATTAAAGCCCAGAAAGTTAAATAAATTCGGCCCAAAAATGTAGGAGATTTTTATAAGCCCAAGCCCGAACCGAACCGAACCGAGCCGCGCCGGCCGGACGGACGCGCGCGTGGACTTTTGACCGAAAGTCAACCCGTGCATAGCTTAGGTCATCTCCCCTTCAAAGAGTTGGGATACCCCCAAGGCATCCAAGCCTTAGTCCATACTTGGGGTGTTATTAACTCATCAAAATTCCACTACTCTTCCAATGTGGGACAAGAGTTAAAACACACCCAATTCATTTAACTTTCATTGCTTTGTGAGTCACTTTGGGGACATAATTATCATTCATAACTTATTGAAATTGGACATATGAATATACTACGTTAATCTCCTTGCGGAGGTGAACGCGTTCGTATATGGTCCCACAATTTTCGTAGTGTGGGTCCCACCTAAATTTGAGCTCAAAGTTGCTCAAAATTCTGTCCAGAAAATTCTGGACAGCTTTCTTAAAACCCATTTAAGTCCAATTTTTCCAACAATCCCCCACATGAATGATATATCGCTATAAATAAAACAAATCAGATGCTAATGCAGATGCAGACACAAGTTGAGTAAAACTGAAGACTTATTGCATCAGGAGAAGTAGCCTAGTGGCCTTGAACTTTCCTTAGTGATATACTATCGGATTTACTTGGTTAATCAGTAGACTTCACGTCCTTGAACCGTCAACCATTTTTGTAAACCTAGACAACAGTATTCACACAACAATTCTTCAACACAGTTGGTTCTCACGTTTGTGTTCATTTTGGCCGTGAACACCACTTGGTTCCGCAAGTATTTTAGAGAATATGCCTTTCATTATTCTCATAGAAGTGGCCCCCTTCTTACTCACGTAGGTGACTTCCATAAAGAGTATTCTGCAATACCCCACTTAGACGTACTAAGATATAGATGTCATTAAAAGCATAACTTATCCTAATTTCGCGGCAGATATGCACTGTCTCATCTTTGGAATGGATAGGATTAAATATCCTCCAGTGCTTATTGAATACAATGTAGTTCGGTTTGCCCATTGAACCTAGATCTTGGGATCTCCAGTCAGCTAGGTTGGGTTGCCACTATATTGATTCTTATTTATTTATAGGCTTTAGACCCATTCCTCTCGATGATCTTTCAACTTGCTCTCGGTTTAAACCTTTCGTTAGTGGATCCGATATATTATCTTTTGACTTTACATAGTCAATTGTGATAATTCCGTTTGAGAGAAGTTGTCTAACGGTATTGTGTCTACGACGAATATGTCGTGACTTTCCGTTATACATGTGATTTTGTGCCCTTCCAATCGCTGATTGGCTATCGCAATGTATACATATTGCGGCCACAGGTTTAGACCAATTTGGAACATCCTCTAAAAAATTTCGAAGCCATTCAGCTTCTTCTCCAGCTTTGTCTAGTGCAATGAATTCAAATTCCATTGTCGATCTAGCAATGCACGTTTGTTTTGAGGATTTCCAAGATACGGCTGTACCTCCGAGGGTAAACACATACCCACTTGTAGACTTAGAGTCTTTTGTATCAGATATCCAATTTGCATCGCAATGTCCTTCAAGAACAGCTGGATATTTTGAGTAATGCAATCCATAGTTTTGAGTATATTTTAAATAACCCAAAACTCTCAATATTGTTTTCCAGTGATCTCTTCCTGGATTACTCGTAAATCGACTTAGCTTACTTATTGAGTATGCTATGTCCGGTCGCGTATAGTTCATGACATACATTAAACTGCCGATAATTCGAGAATATTCTAGTTGAGATATGCTTTCACCATTATTTCTTGCTAGATGTAAATTTACATCTACAGGTGTCTTGGTAGAACTAATATCATACTTCTTGAATTTTTCAAGTACTTTCTCAATGTAATGAGATTGAGATAATATAAGTCCATCCGATGTTCTAGAAATTTTAATTCCTAATATAACATCGGCGATTCCCATATCTTTCATGTCAAATCTACTACTCAACATTTGTTTTGTAGTTTTGACAATTTCCAAGTTACTACCCATGATAAGCATATCATCAACATAGAGGCATACAATGACATATCCATTATGAATGTATTTAAAGTAAACACATTTATCGCATTCATTAATTTTGAAACCATTTGATAACATTGCATTATCAAATTTTTCATGCCATTGTTTAGGTGCTTGTTTTAATCCATATAGTGATTTAACAAGCTTACATACTTTTCCTTCTTGTCCGGGAGCTTTGAACCCTTCAGGTTGCTCCATATAAATTTCCTCGTCTAGTCCACCGTTTAAGAATGCAGTTTTTACATCCATTTGATGTATTTCAAGTCCATTAATAGCAGCTATTGCTATTAACATCCGAATGGACGTTATTCTTGTTACCGGTGAATATGTGTCGAAGTAATCCAACCCTTCCTTTTGCCTATAGCCTTTAGCTACAAGTCTAGCTTTATATTTATCAATTGATCCATCAGCCTTCAATTTCTTTTTGAAGATCCATTTATAACCTAACGGTTTTGAACCTGGTGGAAGATCCACTAGTTCCCATGTATGATTTTGTACTATGGATTCAATTTCACTATTAATTGCTTCTTTCCAATTGGAAGCATCGGGTAAGGATATAACTTCTTTATACGATTGAGGTTCATTTTCTAACAAATATGTTAGAAAATCCGGACCGAAAGAAGTCGAGGTTTTTGCTCTTTTACTACGTCTTGGTTCATCCTCTATTGATTCAATAGGTTGATGAGTACCACTTGTAGTAGCTTGATTTGTCCTTTTAGAAGGACCAGATTCTCGGGTCATGTTATACGGGAATTCATTTTCAAAAAATGAAGCATCCCTCGATTCAATAACCGTATTTACATGAATGTCCGAAATCTCAGATTTACAAACTAGAAATCGATATGCACTGCTATTAGTAGCATAACCGATGAATACACAATCCACGGTTTTTGGCCCTATTCTTACCTTTTTAGGTTTAGGAACCATCACTTTGGCTAAGCACCCCCACACTCGTAAATATTTATAAGAAGGTCTCCGACCTTTCCATAATTCATAAGGTGTCTTATGAGTCTTTTTGTGAGGTACTTTATTGAGAATGTAATTAGCAGAAAGTAAGGCTTCCCCCCACAAATTTTGTGGAGCTCCTGAACTTAATAACATTGAGTTCATCATTTCTTTCAAAGTACGGTCTTTGCGTTCAGCAACACCATTCGATTGAGGAGAATAAGGAGCGGTTGTTTGATGAATAATCCCATTTTCAGAACAAAATTCCTCAAATGGATATTCATATTCACCTCCTCTATCACTTCTAATAGCCTTTATCGTTTTGCTTAATTGATTCTCAACTTCATTCTTATATTGTTTAAATGCATTAATAGCCTCATCTTTACTATGTAACAAATATACATAGCAATATTTTGTGCAATCGTCAATAAAAGTAATAAAATACTTTTTCCCACCTTTAGTTTGAACAAATTTTAAATCACAAATATCGGTGTGAATTAAATCTAAAGGTTCAGTTATCATTTCAATAGAATGGAAAGGTAATCTAGCTAATTTAGATTCCACACAAATTTCACATTTATGATTTTTATCAATATTGAATTTTGGAAAAAATTCCAAGTTAATTAATCTACGTAATGTATCAAAATTAACATGTCCCAATCTAGCATGCCAAATATTAGATGACTCAATCAAATAAGAAGAACTAGCAACTTCATTTATTGAAACAAATGTTTTAGGGGTTACAGTAAGAACATTCAATTTAAAGAGCCCCTCATTTAGGTAGCCCTTCCTACATACATGTCATATTTAGACAACACAAAGCGATCAGACACAAACACAAGCTTGAAACCATTCTTAGTAAGGAGAGATCCAGAAATCAGATTCTTTCGGATATCAGGCACGTGAAGAACATTGTTGAGAGTAAGTTCCTTTCCAGAAGTCATTTTCAAAGCAATCTTTCCTTGTCCCACTACCTTAGAAGTGGAAGAATTTCCCATAAAAAGGTTCTCCTCATTTTCCAAAGGCTTATAGGTGGAGAACATCCATTTGTTTGCACAAATGTGTCGTGTGGCTCCAGTGTCCACCCACCATTCCGTGGTATTTCCAACCAAGTTACATTCAGAGACAACGGCAGAAATATTCATATCCGCCAAATCATTGGTGATATTCTCACCCTCAGTCACATTTGCTTGAGAGTTATTTTTATTTGGCTTCTTAGGCTTACGACACTCACTTGAGCGGTGTCCCGGTTTACCACAATTGTAGCATTTGCCTTTGAACTTTTTCTTGTTATGTTTGGAAGTGCCTTCCCTATCATACTTTCGTTTGTTCTTTTTAGGACCTTCAACGACATGGACCTTTGTTTCCATCGGATTCTTCCCACTTTTCTTTTGAGACTCACGGTTGTCTTCTTCGATTCTTAGCCGGACCACCAACTCCTCCACATTCATCTCCTTACGCTTGTGCTTGAGATAGTTTTTGAACAAAGTCCAAGAAGGTGGCAACTTTTCAACAATTGCAGCAACTTGGAAAGTTTCACTAATTGACATTCCTTCAGCATGAATGTCGTGGAGGATCACTTGGAGTTCTTGCACTTGCGAGATTACAGATTTAGAATCAACCATTTTGAAGTCCAGAAAACGCCCCACGATAAATTTCTTCATCCCAGCATCTTCAGTTTTATACTTCTTTTCCAAAGAATTCCAT
Organism: Sambucus nigra; assembly: GCA_949130495.1. Classification (NCBI taxonomy): domain Eukaryota; kingdom Viridiplantae; phylum Streptophyta; class Magnoliopsida; order Dipsacales; family Adoxaceae; genus Sambucus; species Sambucus nigra. Next base: position 485,849,372 of record OX422220.1, on the reverse strand, counting down.
AATTCCTTGGAAGTTTTGATAGTGCAATAGACATGGTACAAAGTCTTGTCCAAGTAGGCCAAAATATAATTTCGGCATAGGTAGTCCGAATGCTTCCAAGCATCGACAGCAGCAACCTTTTCAGCGTCATCTCCCTCTTGAATAGAGGGGCAATCTTCATATACAAACCTGCCCAGTTGGCAGGTAGTGAGATAGAAGTACATTTGTCCTTGCCAACGTTTGAAGTCAGCCCCAATGAACTTTTCAGGTTTCTCCCCGTATGGCATAGATACGGGTGCAGTCACACTTGTGTTGGTGACAATCAGTTTCGTAGGAGTAGTGTTCGTACTTTGCGATTCCATTTCTGTTACAAAAACAGAATTTTTATCAATGATAAAATTCATATATAATGAATTAATCAAAACAGAATACAAAATTCTGTGCAACAATTTCCTCCAAATATGATTCACAATAAATGAATTCCAAAAGAATTCAAATAATAATTCAGAATTAAACTATAATAAAAACAGAATTCCGTACAAAACAGAATTAAATCATAAAATCTGTGTCACACTAATTTTTAATAATAAAAAGAATTCCGTACAAAACAGAATTATAATTTAAGATTAAAAAAAAAATTTAGATAAACAAATTTTAACAAGAGTACACAAATAAAATTTTATTTTCTAAAACAGAATATAAAAACAGTATAGAAAGTAATTTCTATATCAAAACTGTTTTACTAATTTCTACAATAAAGCAGTAAATTAATTCATTTATTTCCAACAAATAAATTTCTATAATAAAAAAAAATTTTGTACACTAAAAACAGTAGAACTAAATAAATTGTCTTAAGATTGTTATGTCTACTATTTATAAATAACAATTGTACAGAATTATGAATTTAATATAATTACAGAATTAAAACAGAATTACATAAATGAAACACTTACTTGAGTTTGCAGAAATAATAAAAGAATTAAAGATAAATCCGAGCCCTGTTATGAACAGTTTCCTTAAGACAATTTATTCCCTCCAATGTGCTCCGAGGTTGATGAATATTGTCTCCCAAGATAGAACGGATTTCCTCAATTAATTATGTAGCACAACAATAATTAATTTCAACGAACTCAAATTCTGTGTGGCCTTTACTCAACAACAATACAACATATGTTATGCAGGAGAAAGAAATTTCGGAACAGATATGACAGGAATTTTGGGACAGAAATGACAACAATTCTGGAGGAGGGAAAATTTCATTGTTTAAAAATGGAGGGAGGCATCTGTATTTATAGCAAAGTAGGTGACGGTTGGCAAATAACTGCCAAAACAGTTAAACGAAATTAACTGTTGACTGTTGGCAATAACTGCCAACAGTTTATTAATTAATTAATTAATTTCGTAATTAATTAATAATTAAAGCCCAGAAAGTTAAATAAATTCGGCCCAAAAATGTAGGAGATTTTTATAAGCCCAAGCCCAAGCCGGACGGACGGACGCGCGCGTGGACTTTTGACCGAAAGTCAACCCGTGCATAGCTTAGATCATCTCCCCTTCAAAGAGTTGGGATACCCCCAAGGCATCCAAGCCTTAGTCCATACTTGAGGTGTTATTAACTCATCAAAATTCCACTACTCTTCCAATGTGGGACAAGAGTTAAAACACACCCAATTCATTTAACTTTCATTGCTTTGTGAGTCACTTTGGGGACATAATTATCATTCATAACTTATTGAAATTGGACATATGAATATACTACGTTAATCTCCTTGCGGAGGTGAACGCGTTCGTATATGGTCCCACAATTTTCGTAGTGTGGGTCCCTCCTAAATTTGAGCTCAAAGTTGCTCAAAATTCTGGACAGCTTTCTTAAAATCCATTTAAGTCCAATTTTTCCAACAAATTCTTCATTTGATGTTGCCAAGATCAGGAAATTTGAAGCATCAAGTTCGATCGGCACAAGAGAATTGAGATTGGAGACAAGGAACACTATGTGTGGTGGAAGATTGAGAGAGCTGGAGGTGATCGTCATGAAAGATCAGTAAGAAGATTCAGAGAACTGGATGAATATGAAGAAGAATCACAGGCAATGGAGCTCCTGAAGCTCTGATACCATGATGAAAGTTCAAATTATAAAGAATATAGTAAGAAAAGAAAGGAAGAAGATTGGATAAGAAAGAGATAAGAGTGAATGAGAGAATGCTATATTTTTATTTACACACAAAACTCCAATTCTTCTCTCTGAGATTACACGTATATGTAGCATTGAAATGAAACGGAAAAGAACAACTGTTACTCTAACTAACTCTAACTTAATTTACAGTTGTAACTACTAACAGAAAAACAATAAGGGCATAAAGTAAATGTAATGATCTTGTCTGTATAAGGTCTGTTTCGATAGAATGCCTTTTCATAACACATCTGTTTGGAACTTGCACAGCCACTGCTAACTATACTAATTTGTTTCATGCATTTGCAATGAAGAAATAACTTACCATAGTAACCTGCGACAATAATCCTATAAATGAGTTTTCCATTGAAAGGACTAGTGAGGGGATTGAGAGGATGGCCATCTTTAGTTACCCCACAAAGGTACAGCACCATTTCCTTTCTATCCGAGTGTCCATCCCACGTGGCAGCATATAGTGGTGTTTCTCCATCAGGACTTGCAATATTTGGTAAATCGGGTTTTCTTCTGACCATTTCCTTAGCAGCATTTACATCTCCAGTCATGGCAATGTAGTGGAGAGCTGTGAAGCCCTTCTTATCTTTCATCTCAAGTGCTTCTGCGCTCATGAGTTCCATTCCCATCAACTCCATAACAAACTGTGATTGCCCACTAGCAGCTGCAACTTGAAGTATGTTCAATCCTTTAAGAGAGATGATTGCTGTCAATGCACTAGGGTTTATTGAGAGGAACTTTTTAGCACGTGTCCAGTCACCTTCAAATGTAGCTTGGTGCAGGGGTTGGTAGTGTTTAAGGTCAACTTCATTATCTGTTTCTGCCATCACTCACCACTGCAATGATTAATTTATGGGCATATATCAAATAGTCCATCGAATATTTTTTAATACACGTTTAGTCCAAGTCTTTTTATTTTGTTCCAAAAAGTCCTCCACCACATAAAAACACTCAAAACAAGAATCTCCAGTGAGGGTTGTTGGAGCTCCGGCAGTGGGGGGTGGGGGTGGGGGAGAGGTGGGGCGTGTGTGCTGCTTGTGCAGACCTTTAAAAATAAGAGAATATTGGTTAAATGGGTGTTTATGGGACTTTTTGGAACAAAATGAAAATACTTGGACTAAATGTGTATTAAAAAAATGTTTGAGGGACTTTTTAGTTATTGATCTTTAATTTATTGCTGACCAAATAATTTTAGTAGGTCGGCCTCGACCCAAGGCTAGTGCCAAAGCTAGGAATTTAATTTAAGAGAGGCCAATATAGGAATTTTCAAAATCAAGTTAAAACTCTATTATTTTAAACTTTTACAATACAAAATTAATAATAATTTGGATGTTATTTTGATTTATATATTAGAATCTACATCATAAACTAAATTATATTCTTAAATGCTACGTTCCATTGGTAAAACTTCTTAAGAAAATGACTAAATTGTATATTAAATAAAATTTAAGGGGTCATCATTTGAATTTTTTCAAAAGTTGTGCATGTGTGTGTTGGGAGGGGGGGGGGGGGGGGGGGGGGGGTGGTAGTACATGTCCCTCCAGTCCAAAGAAAGTGAGTCAGTCGCTTTGGACTCCCATATGAGGAGGGTCCCAAGTTCAGAAAATTGTTTATATAGGCTCAGATGTTTTTAGTCTATTTGATAAATAGACCCAAAATTTATACTAAAGATTATGCAATAGGCATAAAAGAAATAAAAAATAAAAATAGAGTAACAGGTTAAGGAGCCCAAACAATAACTCTATGTGTGATATTGTGTTTGGTCCCCATTAATTCCTTACTAAGAACTTTGGCACATGAAGTTCATTTCTTGGCATTTGACCCAAGCATCCTAAATACGCCTTTTTGATTAAGCAATCTTTTGCGATAATTTATGAGCATTCATGACATTCTTGAGGTTCAACCCCCAAGGCATGAAAACTCCAGGGCCAAAGAGAATTAACGGGCCCAAACCCCAAGTTACCCAAACTTTTTTTTGGGAGTGGCCCAAACTTTTTTAGGCATGAAAACTTTCTAATAAAAACTTATTTAACATATCAGTTTGTGGAGTGATTGTGTTTATAGTGATACGGTGCGTACGGATGTTTGGGACTTATTTTCATTCTGAAAGTGTTGTAGTTTTGTCCAAACATCTCTAGCAGTATTTAAGCCTATCACAGTAGCAAGAACATCTGCACTAAGAGAACCTAAGATCCATCCTTTTAGAAGTCGGCCTGATCTTCTCCAAAGTTGATAATCCTGATTAGCAGAACTTGAACTGTCAGGTGCTTGGACTGTTCAGTAAATGAAACCAAGAAAATCTTGACTCTCAATAAGACAGAGCATTTGTGTTTTCCATAGAAGGTAGTTCCTTTTGGTGAGCTTGATAGGAACAAAGCTTCTCACGTTAAGAGTGGATGGGTAGGGATATCTTGAGGAAGCCATTGCATTCAGCCTTGTTTTGTAACTGATCACTCTTGTTGAGGCGTGTGTGTACATATATTAACCAATTTAGTTGCCAGTTGATGAATATTGTTTAGGTGATACGTGGTCGATGGTATGCGAAGAAAGAACAAACGTATAAACCCGCAACTAGTACCACTATATGGTGAGGACAGACCATAATCGTTGAAATATGCAGAATTTGCAAGAATAAGAAATGGTTAAGAACAAAATCTTTCAGTAAAGTGGTGTGTGATACATAAGACCATGTATAGTATGTCTTCAGTATAGTGAACTTATGTCCATCATAATTTATAAATAAAAATGGCTTCCATGATCAATTTCAACATCCAAAACAAAAAGGGTGGATAGGACTGGTATTCTTCCTTCGTTTTGTGTATGGTTATTCAAGTACAATTCAAGATGACACTAAAAGGCTCTATTGAAAAACACCATGAACACGGCAGATCATGGATGAGAAAAACATCATTCAAAATGCAAGTTACGTTGTATCATCATAGCCTTATGTACTCCCTCCGTCCGTCCCTCCCCCTATTTGGTTTTCACATTTATTAAGAATACCACTAAGGCACTAATCAATGGCTGAGATCAAGACATATTAACTATCTTGAGACTTGGTTCATTGTCGTTCTACTAAAAGGGAGAAGGGAATCCTAATTCAGGACAACCCTACGAGGAATAATGGACTCTTAATTCAAATGAGGGAGTATATGTTAGATGGTTTAGCGATAGTGAGGGGCTTTGTATCAGTGCTATGGTTCATACTTATGGGATGTTATGGATATGGTCTCTTCAAAACGACTTCAGTATTGATGTTCCTACCCCCATGCAGTATTGAGACAATCAGGTTGCTCTTTTATTGCTAATAATCCAGTGTTCCATGAGTGCACAAAACATATTGAGGTTGATTGTCACTTTAATGGAGATTAACTGATGAAGAAGAGGATTATCACACTCCTTATATTCACTCTTATGATTGACTTATAGATATCTTCACAAAGACACTACCCCGTGATTCTTTGTAGCACTTGTGTTTCAAGCTGGGTATGTTTTGTTTGTATGCTCCAGCTTGATGGTGGTGTTAGATTTTATAGTGTTAGTGAGAGTGGTTTTGTATTTTTCATTGCTTTGTGTAAGTTCTCATATTATTAACATATATGGATGATGTTAATATAGCTCTCTCTTCCTCCAAACCCAAACCTTAAACTTAATTACATATAAATGCACACATAAGCATACACTTGGTTGAGTGAGTACCCTAAGAAACAAACAATACATTCTGATGATAATGGTTATTGACTTATTCCGTGTCAAATTGTTTGTAAAACTCTGATACTATATCTTGGACCGTGTCAAGCCTTTGTCTAGGGTAAAGATGATCTCCTCGTGCATTAGAGTTTGTTCTGTGAGGATATGTAATTCATTGGATATCAAATTTCACACACGGAAGCACCAATTTTTATTCTGTGTAAAAGATAAATGGACATAAAAAGACCCAACACTTCACATTTGATGTGATCACAACATAATTCCCAAAGGATTTACTTTGAGTGCATGTTTACTCTTGGGAAATGGGCATCCAATTGATTGATTAGCGGTGCCTAAACAGTCATTATCACCACCAAGCAATCGGTCTAATTGATCGGGCTAGTTTGGTTGACCGATCAAGTTATCAAATTCGATAAACTCAGTTTTTGTATTTCAAGTTTTGTTTCAATTTATCGATCAAATTTGAATTATGATTGAACATTTTTCAGAGTCACAATTTTTCCATAACGATCAATTTCTTCAATTATAAATAGAACCCAGGTAGTGGATGTATTAAGAGAGCATATATTATAGAATCCAGGTAGTGGATGTATTAAGAGAGCAAATATTACAGAATCCAGAGCATGTCTTCTACTCAACTAACTGTTGGAAATTATGTAGCAAATACAGAAATAGAACTCTTTATTGTATCACAACAATGTCAACTTTATTACAATAATGTAACTTTATGAATCTTCAAGGTGTGATGTCACTTTCCTAAATACAGTATTTGCCCCACACGAATAACTTCGGTATACAAACGGGAATCAGCAAATCGGTACTCAAGATACAATGAAGCAATTGCACTGTCTGCAAATTGTATGTCTGAAGACAGCCCTTGGATACAGCAGCGAAGAACAGTCAATCAAGTTCTTATTCTGTTTCTATGCAAAAAACAGAATAAGAGAATTTGTATCTCCTGAAAATTGCAAGAGAGTAATAGCAGGGTTTGGAAATCTGAAACTGATCTTTTTTTTTTATCAATATAATTTCGTTTTAGGCAGCCTTTATTTATAGATAGTGAAAAGCTTTGTCTACAAGAGTCATTACTGTTGGATTAACAGTCTTAAGTCAATTCCGAAATGGTATAATTGCAAATTAGCAACAGTCTTAAGTCATTTCCGAACAGGTACAATTAATACCGAATCGGTTTTGCATGGGTCAACCAAAAAGTGACCGCGCCCGAGCTACCACGATCCGGCCCGGACGAATCCCGGCAACCTGCTACCACTGCGGCATGCGAAGTGCAAAGTGTGCCACTAGCGCCTCTACAGCCCACTGCCCCGCACCCGCACGCACGGGCGCATGCGCGTGTACGTGTGCGTAAGGTGCTTCGCACCGTATTGAGGTCTCATGAATAGCCTCTTAAATGCTAGATGAATTAACTCTTCATCTTCCATTTGTACTTATTAATTGCACAAATTATTAATATTTTTCCAATGCGGGACTCAAAGGTTGCCCACTACTTTTATAGCTTAGTGGTGACACTTAGCTTTATACATTTTCCAATGTGGGACACTATCCCCTTTTATATTTGGGTTAGCTTCCCACCTCTTCCACACACTTCTAACGTGGGACCATCTCTTTAAGCTCTTACACCCAAAACTCTTACACACTTATTTTATAAAATCTCCAACATTCCTCAACCATTTTCAAAATAAGTTTTATAAATCTTTGATTGTCTATAAGACTGTGTATAAGCATTGGTGTCTCACGATTTGAACCAATACCCTGTGAAGGTTCGTCAAGGCTAACCATGAAAGTATAGTAGACTTGTCTTTGAACTATCAATACATATTGATTAGACGGATTTGTCTTCACACACAAATCTTTTAGTCACTGATTATCCATATAAGCCGACATATGTATTTGGCCTTGTGTCTGTACCTTGATTTCATGAGTGCTTTAGAGTCAAGCCCAGTTCTCATAGGAAGCGACACCACTTCCACACTCATATAGGTAGATTATCATAGGTGTCCATATAACTTAAAACACCATAAATCTATTAAGGTTAAACTCATCCTCTTTCATTATTCATTACATGTTCTAAGCACTTATCCTTGGGATGTTAAATTTTATAGTGCTTACAATCACGTCGTATGATGTACTTTAATCATTGAACTTGAGACTTGAATATATCAAGTTTCAAGTTGATTTTCCATCAAGAGTGATTATTATTAATGGGCTTTAGTCCCATCCCTATTGATTTCTTAGACACCAGTCCTCTTGCAAGACCTTTTGTAAAAGGATCAGCTAAATTTTGACTTGATTTTACATAATCCACTGTGATTACACTATCTGTAATTATTTGTCTGACATAACTATGTCTCAGGCCAATATGTCTAGATTTTCCATTGTACACTTTACTATATGCTCTGGAAAGTGTAGACTCACTATCACAATGTATAGATATTGGATGCATTGGTTTTGACCAAACTGAAATTTCAATTAATAAATTCCTTAACCATTCTGCCTCTTTACTAGTTGCAACTAATGCTACAAACTCAGCTGCCATAGTAGAATCAGCTATACAAGTTTATTTCTTTGATCCCCAAGAAACAGCTCCTCCACCAAGAGTGAAAATCCATCCACTTGTTGAGGAATGATCCTCCCGCTCAGTTATCCAACTGGCATCAGAAAACCCTTCTAATACTGAAGGATATCCACTATAGTATATACCATAGTCCATAGTTCCTTTCAAATATTTTAATATTCTATTGACAGCATGCCAATGCAATAAACTTGGATTACTAGTATATCTGCTTAATTTACCAACATCATAAGCAATATCAGGTCGAGTACATGTCATGGAAAACATTAAACTACCAATTACCCATGCATATTCCAATTGTGAAATAGCTCTACCATTATTAGGGATCATCTTTAGCTGTGGTTCAAAAGGTGTACTAACAGGTGTGCAATCAAACTGATTAAATTTCTTTAAAATTTTCTCAACATAATGAGATTGAGTGAATCCTTTGCCTACAAAGGTACCATTCTTAGTCAGAATAAATTTGTCTGACTCAAATACAAGCTTAAAGCCAAATTTCTTAAGAAGACTTCCAGAAACTAAATTTTTCCTAACATCAGGAACATGAAAAACATTAGTGAGGCTAAGGATTTTTTGAGAAGTGAATTCGAGATCCACTGTCCCTTTGCCTTTAACCGCAGCAGTAGATGAATTTCTCATATAGAGAACATCTCCTTCCACTGTTTCATAGGCAGAGAACAAGTTCTTGTCCTTACAAACATGCCTTGTGGCACCAGAATCAACCCACCAAGAGTTGTCTTCTCCAAGCATATTAGCCTCGGATATCATAGCAGCAAATTTTTGCTTTGTGTCTGATGTCCCTCCTTTTCCCTTTAGTTTCTTGAACTCACGACAATCCTTTTTGAAGTGACCTGGTTTGTTGCAATGAAAACAATTTCCTTTCTTCTTTTTGTTTGCTTTAGAATTATTTGAAAAATTCTTCCGCTTGTTATTTTTTCCATGATTGCCACATTTTTGCTCCTTTCCTTCCTCCACCACATGGACCTTAGAAACAGAATTTTCTTGTTCCTCTTTACCATCTAGAATTCGAGACTCTTGTTCAATTCTTAAATGAGTCTCTAATTCTTTAAGTGAAAGATTCTCCTTTTTATGTTTGAGTTCTTTCTTATAATCTTTCCAAGAAGGAGGAAGTTTTTCAATTATGGCAGCAACAATTACATTATCATCCATATTTAATTTTTTCAGTTTGCAATGATTTATGATGCGTTGGATGTCATGAAATTGCTCTAGCACAGGCCTATTATCATGCATTTTAAAGCTTAAAAACTGACCGATAAGGAACTTCTTACTTGTAGCGTCTTCTATAAGATATTTGGTCTCCAATGTTTCCCACAAAGTTTTTGCAGTCCCAACATTTTGGTACAAGTCGAACAAATTGTCATCAAGTGCATTGAGAATGTGACCATGACACAAGTAATCATCGGTCTCCCATTTTGTGCGTTGCCTAGTCTGTTCCACGGTTTCATCTTCATCTTCATTTGGTTTCTGTTATGACAAGACATATACAATCTTCAATGTTGTTAGAAGAAAATGAACCTTTTTCTGCCAACGCAGAAAATTACCACCATCAAAACGGTCCAACTTGACAAAGCCTTCTGTTATTTGTCGAAGTGATTTGGAAGAGTCGGCCATTTATGAAATTACTGTATTTAGATTGTTGGAAATTATGTAGCAAATACAGAAATAGAACTCTTTATTGTATCACAACAATGTTAACTTTAATACAACAATGTAACTTTATGAATCTTCAAGGAGTGATGTCACTTTTCTAAATACAGTGTTTGCCCCACACGAATAACTTCGGTATAAAAACGGGAATCAATAAATCTGTACTCAAGATACAATGAAGCAATTGCACTATCTGCAAATTATATGTCTGAAGACAACCCTTGGATGCAGCAGCGAAGAACAGTCAATCAAGTTCTTATTCTGTTTCTGTGCATAAAACAAAATAAGAGAATTTGTATCTCCTGAAAATTGCAAGAGAGTAATAACAGGGTTTGGAAATTTGAAACTGTTTTTTTTTTATCAATGTCAATTCGTTTTAGGCAGCCTTTATTTATAGATAATGAAAAGATTTGTCTTCAAGAGTCATGACTGTTGGATTAACAGTCTTAAGTCAATTTCGAAATGGTATGACTGTAAATTACCAACAGTCTCAAGTCATTTCCGAACAAGTACAATTAATATCGAATCGGTTTTTAACGGGTCAACCAAAAAGTGATCGCGCCCGAGATCCGACCCGAACGAATCCCGGCAACCCGCTACCACTGTGAACATGCGAAGTTCAAAGTGCACCACTAGCGCCTCTACAGCCCACTGCCCCGCACCCGCTCGCGCGCGTGTGCTTACGGTGCTTCCCACCGTATTGAGGTCTCTTGAATAGCCTCTTAAATGCTTGATGAATTAACTCTTCATCTTCCATTTGTACTTATTAAGTGCAAAAATTCTTAATATTTTTCCAATGTGGGACTCAAAGGTTGCCCACTCCTTTTATAGCTTAGTGGTGACACTTAGCTTTGAACATTTTTCAATGTGGAACACTAACCCCTTTTATATTTGGGTTAGCTTTCCACCTTTTCCACACACTTACAATATGGGACAAGCTCTTTAAGCTCTTCCACCCAAAATTCTTACTCACTTATTTTATAAAATCTCCAACACTAACCTCATAATACTTCTCAACTACATGAGATATAGACAGAGCATTCATAGAAATTTTCAAAAATAATTGATACAAAACAAACACAGTGAAAATGTACCAATAAATTTTACTTGAAATAGTTGCTCAAAATCATTCACAGCACTATGGTTTGATGATTGAAACAGTTTAGTTGGAATTATTATTCACTTTGATATATATACTAGATATACATGTGCCTAAAGTCACTACACTTATATATTTAATATAATAAGAAATAAATTTTACGTGTCTACAATAGTACATGCAAGTCTTAAATAAATTTGCAAGTCATATTAACATTAGTGCATTTAATAATATAATGTTCTTTTGAAATAAGGCAAAAATAGTATTCAAAATACTGATTCCCAAGCAAAACTAAGTCACAAATATCATAAATTTGCAAGTCATATTAACATTAGTGCATTTCCAGTACCCCCATATGAAATCTAACAATGGTGTTCTCAAACACATAGTTAAGGGTCGGAGTTAATTTAGCTCAAAATCCAAAAACCATCCAAATTGTGCAAAGTAGCCGTATGAAGAGAAACCATAAGATCACTAATAATTAACAATAATCATAAACAACCTATTCAAAGGTTAAATGAACAACGATATACAAAGAGTACATACATCCCCATCGTACAATATTCAACTATACTTCTTTATACGAATGAAAATCCCAACACATATACAAAATAAAAATTAATTAATGATGTTTACCCTTTCTCAACGACCTCTCTTTGGTATCTTCCATTCTTTTAAAACGAAACACAACACTATAATAGAAAAAAAAAACTCACTAAAATCAAACTGCAGACATATCTCCTTCATTATTGTCATTAGCTTTCACCCGAAAGGTTTGATGAAACAGCTAAATCTTATAGTATCTGTCTGGGAAGAAAGATATTTCTCCTTATAAGCATTTATTTGATTTTATGGCCTATAACAAACCCCACAGCAAAATATATATTACATGGTTCATAGACTACCTTTGCTTCTAAAATGCCATATTCATATATCAAGTCCAACGACATATCAGAATATGTAAGATAATTTCTTTTTTATTTTTATCCATTGCTAAGCCAAAGAGTAACCATCAAAAGATAATGTGAGGATTTGGCTTAATTTCATAGCTCACAAAGTAGCCCACTTCTTTTGACACAATGGAACCATTTTTTTTGGGATGTCGGTAGAGTCCTTGTTTGGGCCCCCATATTTATCCGAAAAGGGACTGGTTCACCACTTACAAGGAGGTGAACGGAGTAAATGTCTTCAGTTGACGTCAGTACCATTTGGTTCACTTTGTTTGACGGAGCTTTGAGGACATTAATAGAAGTTAATAATGTTCTCGATCTCCGAAAGACCTTGATTTCATTCAGAGTCCTAGAGGCGAACGGCTATAAAATATGGATAAACATACATGGACGCGATTTTCATACCCGATTTCCATACCCGCTGCTTTAGAATGCTATACCTTGTTGTTTTGGGTCCCGCTAGGGCACATAGTACAACTCCTTATAGCCTTGTCTTATTAGCGTGTATGAAAGTGTGTATGGGCAGTGGTGTTCATAAAATATTAGCCAAGAACATAATTTTAAGCTTGCGTAGCGTGACTGGTTGATTATGACTGGGTAGCGACATGGTAACTTGCATTTCCTTACAAGAAATACCATTTTAGGTGTAGCTACAATTTCCCAAATAGAAGAGAAGGAGTCGATTGCTACACGATTGTGGCACATGCGATTGGGCCACATGAGTTGAGCAAGCGTGACTTTCTTGGCGGGGACAAGATTAACAAGTTGAATTTTTGTGAGCACTGCATATTTGGGAAGTAGTGCAGGGTGAAGTTTCGTCATCGCACTAAGGTAACCTTGGATTACATCCATTCAGATGTATGGGTTGTTTATAAAGGGGTGCAAGGTATTTTGTTACCTTCAATGATGAATTCTTGTTGAGAGTTTGGTTGTACACCATGAAGCATAAAGATGAAATCACAACTGTGTTCAAGGAGTGGAAGACAATGGTTGAAAAGAGGACTGGCAGACAAGTGAAGAGGATTTGTTCTGACAATGGTGAGGAGTACACTTGCGATCCATTGAAGGATTTTTGTCAGGCAAGGGAAAAAGATATTGTTCGACACTTCATAGTGAAGGTAACACCTCAACAAAATGAGGTTGTGGAACGGATGAACCGTACCCTATTGGAGAGATCACGGTGCATATTATCTTATATTGCGTAGGGTAAAGAGTTTTGGGTTGAACACAGTTTGTTATCTCGTGAATAGATCACCATCGAGAACAATTTGATTTAAGACACCTATTGAGGCATGATATGATAAACCTACAGACTATAGTTCCCTTGAAGTGTTCGGTTAGCAGGCTTATTTTCATGTCAGTGCGGATAAAATGGATCCTCAAGTCAAGAAAGCAATTTGTATGAGTTACCAAACAGGTGTTAAGGGATACAGATTATGGTGTCCAAAATTAAAGAAATTTGTTATTAGTAGAGATGTAACATTTAATAAAGATTCTATACTCGAGCCTAGGAAGCAGACTTTGGATACATCTGAAGAGGTTAATAGTAGTGGTGTTGATTTCTTGCAGGAGTTTTTTTTGGATAATATGAATGCAAATACAGAAATGGAACTCTTTATATATCACAGTAATGTCAACTTCAATACAATAATATAACTTCTGAATAGATACTAGAAAGCTTCAAGGCGTGATGTCACTTTCCTAAATACAGTATTTTCCCCACACGAATAACTTCGGTATATAAACGGGAATCCGTTAATCCGTACTGAAGATACAATGAAGCAACGTGTATATTTGAAGACAACCTTTGGACGTAGCAGCGAAGAACAGTCAATCAAGTTCTTATTCGATTTATGTCCACTAAACAGAATAAGATAATTTATATCTCCTGAAAATTATAAGAGAGTAATAGCAAGGTTTGGAAATCTGAAATTGGGTTTTTGTTATATGCAATTTCATTTTAGGCAGCCTTTATTTATAGATAATGAAAAACTTTCTCTTAAAGAGTCATGACTGTTGGATTAACAGTCTTAATCAATTCCGTAATTGTATGAATGTTAATTACCAACAGTCTTAAGTCTTTTCCGAACAGGTACAATTAGTACCGAAACGGTTTTCCACGGGTCAACCAAAAAGTGACCGCGCCTGAGCTACCGCGATCCGACCCGAACGAATCCCAGCAACCCGTTACCACTGCGGACACACGGCATGCAAAGTGCAAAGTGTGCCACTAGCGCCTCTACAGCCCACTTCCTCTCACCAGCGCGCGCGCGCGCGCGTGTGCATGTGCGTGTGCGTACGGTGCTTCGCACTGTGTTGAGGTTTCTTGAATAGCCTCTTAAATGCTAGATAAATTAACTCTTCATCTTCCATTTGTACTTATTAAGTGCACAAATCCTTAATATTTTTCCAATGCGGAACTCAAAGGTTGCCCACTACTTTTATAGCTTAGTGGTGACACTTAGCTTTGTACATTTTCTAATGTGGGACACTATCCCTTTTTATATTTGGGTTAGCTTCCCACCTCTTCCACACACTTCCAATGTGGGACAAGCTCTTTAAGCTCTTACACCCAAAAACTCTTACTCACTTATTTTATAAAATCTCCAACATTCCTCCACCATTTTCAAAATAAGTTTTGTAAATCTTTGATTGTCTGTAAGACTGTGTATAAGCATTGGTGTCTCACGACTTGAACCAATACCCTGTGAAGGTTCCTCAAGGCTAACCATGAAAGTATAGTAGACTTATCTTTTATCAATGCATATTGATCAGCCGAATTTGTCTTCACACACAAATCTTTTAGTCACTGATTATCCATATAAGCCGACACATGTATTAGGCCTTGTGTCTGTACCTGGATTTCATGAGTGCTTTAGAGTCAAGACCAATTCTCATAGGAAGCAGCACCACTTCCATACTCATATAGGTAGATTATCATAGGTGTCCATGTAACTTAAAACACCATAAATCTTTTAAGGTTAAACTCATCCTCTTTCATTATTTATTACATGTTCTAAGCACTTATCCTTGGGATGTTAAATTTTATAGTGCTTACAATCACGTCGTATGATGTACTTTAATCATTGAACTTGAGACTTGAATATATCAAGTTTCAAATTGAGTTTCCATCAAGAGTGATTATTTATTAATGGGCTTTAGTCCCATCCCTATTGATGTCTTAGACACCTGTCCTCTTGCAAGACCTTTTGTAAAAGGACCAGCTAAATTTTGACTTGATTTTACATAATCCACTGTGATTACACTATCTGTAATCATTTGTCTGACATAACTATGTCTCAGGCAAATATGTCTAGATTTTCTATTGTACACTTTACTATAAGCTCTGGAAAGTGTAGACTCACTATCACAGTGTATAGATATTGGAGGCATTAGTTTTGGCCAAACTGGAATTTCAATCAATAAATTCCTTGACAATTCTGCCTCTTTACTAGTTGCAGCTAATGCTACAAACTTAGCTGCCATAGTAGAATTAGCTATACAAGTTTGTTTCTTTGATCCCCAAGAAACAACTACTCCACTAAGAGTGAAAATCCATCCACTTGTTGAGGAATGATCCTCCCGCTCAGTTATCCAACTGGCATCAGAAAACCCTTCTAATACAACAGGATATTCACTATAGTATATACCATAGTCCATAGTTCCTTTTAAATATTTTAATATTCTATTGACAGCATGCCAATGCAATAAACTTAGATTACTAGTATATCTACTTAATTTACCAATAGCATAAGCAATATTAGGTCGAGTACATGTCATGGCAAACATTAAACTACCAATTACCCATGCATATTCTAATTGTGAAATTGCTCTACCATTATTAGGGATCATCTTTAGCTGTGGTTCAAAAGGTGTACTAACAGGTGTGCAATCAAACTGATTAAATTTCTTTAAAATTTTCTCAACATAACGAGATTGAGTGAGAATTATTTTTTTATCTTTCCTTATTACTCTCATTCCTAATATGACATCAGCTACACCCATATCTTTCATATCAAATTTAGAAGACAGAAAACTCTTTGTATTATTAATGCTTTCCAAATCAGTACCAAGAATTAACATGTCATCTACATATAAACAAATGATCACACCTTTACCATTATAAAATTTAATATAAACATACTTATCAGATTCAAGAATTTTAAAACCATAAGAAATAATGACTTTATCAAAATTTTCATGCCATTGTTTAGGTACTTGTTTTAGGCCATATAAGGACTTAATAAGTTTACATACTTTATTTTCTTGTCCAGGCATAACAAACCCTTCAGGTTGTTCAATATAAAATTCTTCTTCTAAGTCACCATTTAAAAAGGCAGTTTTTACATCCATTTGATGAATCTCAAAATTATATATAGATACTAATACAATTAAAATTCTAATAGTGGAGGTTCTAGCAATAGGTGCATAGGTATCAAAATAATCAATTACTTCTTTTTGTGTAAAACCTTTAGCAACCAATCTATACTTGAATTTATCAATTATTCCGTCTATTTTCATTTTCTTTTTAAAAATCCATCTACATTTGATGGGTTTTGATCCTGGAGGTAAGTCAACTAGCTTCAAAGTTTTAATTCCCAAGATTGAATCCATTTCATCATTTATATCTTCTTTTCAAAATGCAGAATCTACAGACTTATTTGCCTCACTATAAGTTTGTGGGTCTGTTTCAACACTAAGAGTCAAAGCATATTGATTACAAGACGTGTCTCTAGTTCCTTCAACAAGATAGACTACAAAGTCGGGACCAAAGCTTTTTTCTTTCCTGGGTCTCTTACTTTTTCTAATCTCTTCTTGTTCCACTGGTGGAGTATCAGATAATTGTGAAGGATTGCTAACTTCTTTTTTATTATTAATTCTAGGAATAGAAGAAAACTTTTGTTCATAAAAAATCGCATCTCTCGTTTCAATTATTGTATTTACCTCAACAGAATCATTAGGTTCACTAACCAAAATTCTATAAGCTTTACTATGTTGTGCATAACCTATGAAAATACACTCAACACATTTGCTTCCTAATTTCTTTCTCTTAGTTTCAGGTAGTCTTACAATATCTCTACAACCACAAACTTTAAGATAACCTAAATTAGGTTTTCTATTCTTCCATAATTCGTAAGGAGTTTTCTTATTATCTTTAACAGGTATCCTATTCAGAATATGACACGCAGTTAAAAGTGCTTCTCCCCAAAACCCTTTACTTAAACCAGAATAAGAAAGCATAGCATTAACCATTTCAGTTAGTGTTCTATTTTTTCTTTCTGATACTCCATTTTGTTGTGGTGTATAAGGGGCAGTAACTTCTTGTATAATTCCCATATCTTTACAGAATTGAGGAAAGTGATATTCACCACCTCTATCAGATCTAAGACATTTTATTTTTAGTATCACATTGATTTTCAACTTCATTTTTATATGTCTTAAATCTATTAAGCACATCATCCTTAGAGTTTAAAAGATATACGTAACAATATTTTGAAAAGTCATCAATAAATGTAGAAAAATATTTACTACCACCTCTAGTAGGTGTTCCATGCAAATCACAAACATCACTATGTAGTAATTGCAACAAAGATGTAGTTTTTTCTATTTTTGGAAAAGGCAATCTTGTTATTTTTGTTTGCATGCATATTTTATACTTTTCATTCATATTATTCTCATATTTAGGAATTAAATTTAAATTAACCATGAAATGCATTTTCTTTGTATTAACATGTCCTAAACGACTATGCCATAATGAAAGACAATCAACAATATAAGCAGAAGAATCTTTTTTATTGATATTGAGATTAAACATGTCCTCATACAAATATACTTTGCCTACGAAGGTACCATTCTTAGTCAGAATAAATTTGTCTGACTCAAATACAAGCTTAAAGCCAAATTTGTTAAGAAGACTTCCAGAAACTAAATTTTTCCTAACATTAGGAACATGAAAAACCTTGGTGAGGCTAAGGATTTTTTCGGAAGTGAATTCGAGATCCACTGTCCCTTTGCCTTTAACCGCGGCAGTAGATGAATTTCCCATATAGAGAACATCTTCTTCCACTCGTAACACCCCGTAATTCTGCTTAATTCTAAATTACATAAGTAGAGTAATTTAATGGGATTAAATACGCTTTAATTAAATTACGTGAGTAGAGTAATTTAATGTGATTAAATATGTTTGATTTAAATTACGTGAGTAGAGTAATTTAAATAGATATTATGTTAATAAAGATGAATATGTGTTATAGAAAATTTACTAAGGTGAATATAAATTTTCAATGTTAATATGTACGATCTAGTGACTATATGGACGTACCGGATGTAACTCGGCAAAATTAAGGATGAGAGTAGAAAAATATTTACGAGACTCAAATGATAATTTAGAGTCCACGGTTAATTTCGAAAGGGTCGAATTAGTCAAAATAGTGTACCCGGGGGTACTAGTTGAGTGCCGGGTCATTTTAGGGCTAAACCGGGACCATTCGGGGGCATTTTGGTCTCTTTACAATTATGGGAAAGAAGACCTACGAATTTTTGTAACCCTAAATCTGATTATAAGAGTGGTGGCTAGGGTTAGATAATGAGAGTTACACCATAGCCATTAGAGAGAGAGAGAGAGGCAAATTCCTTAGGCAAGAAGGAAGGAGGGATCATCTTAGGAAGATTTCACCACAAAGATTGTTGGGAAGAAGGATTGAGGCACCAACATCATCAATCATCATCAACAACCACGAAATCAGACCCTACAAATCTTAAGGCAAGTGGTTATAATACCCATGTTTAAGCTTGAGGAAGAACATGATTTTTATGATATTCTTGGGAACAAACAATTGATAATAATCCATAATTGATTAGGATTTGCATGTAGGACGTTTTTGAATTGCCAAGTATGTTTATATCATAGAAAACTTGATGAGAAATTCGTATGAAAATCTGGAAGTTTGATGAAAAATATAAAGAATGCAGTTTTAGGGTTCTTAAATATTAGAGAGATTTTCAGTGAATTTGGCGAAGATTTATAATGATTTTGTTATTTTAAATCGTTAGTAATCATCCCAGAACATGTAGGAATGATTAGAAATTGTTGGTTGTGAATAAGATGGCTTATCATGAAAGTTAGAGATGTAACAATGGTGAAACCCGAAGGAAGAAGATGAACTGGGTCTGTCACTATTCGATCGATCGATCGACCCTTGAATGTCGATCGATCGAAGCAGTCGATCGATCGAAGCAGTCGATCGATCGACCATCTTCCTTCGATCGATCGACCCTGTCTGAACTATAGAAAATTTGTGTAGAAATTTCCTTAAATGCCGTTACTTAATGGGAACCTTAGAATTGATATTTTTCCTATGAGGGGACTTGGAATTTACCAGTAGGTGTACCATTAGGTTCCTCCACTAATGATTGAGTAGGAATGTTGGAGAAATGGAATGACGATAGAACGATTGACTTAGCCGTGAGTTGTATTAGTTAATTTAATTACGGAAAGAGTGAGACTTAATTCCGGAAAGAAAATACCAGTAGGTTAAAATTAACTTAACTACTGAATTAAGGGAGGGGTAACTAGGACCCTTAGAGTTACGCGAATACTCGAATAAATACAATAGTGAGAAATTGTAATTAATAAGTACGGAGAATATAAGTAAAATATATTACGTACGGGTAGGATTTATTAGGTCGAGTGTGTACCTACTATATCTATATAAATAGGTTTGGGTTAAGAGAATATTACCTAAACTAATTATGTTAGGGTCGATGTGACATTCCGAACTAACATAAAGTTATTATATATTTGGGGTCGAGGTTAATGCCGAACCAAACTTTGAACTGGTGCCGCGATGAAAGAGTCCCGAACCAGAATATGTGTATATATTTATATTTGTAGATAGTTGGGGTCGATGGATCATTCCGAACCAACTTTCACTTGGAGTCGATGAATTATTCCGAGCCAAGGGTCCTTTGTGTGTAATAAAAGGATATATTAGTGGTAACTAATATTAAATACATTGTTGTGGGACAAAATGTTTCTATATGCTTAATCTACAAATTGAGAATAGTAGACAATGAAATGATATGTGAATGTCTTAGTAATAATTTTGGACATAATGAAATTATTACAAGATTAAGGAAAACGAACGGTAAATGAGTTAACCACGGTTATGGGAAGTATAACTAGGACGGCTAAGTACCCTTGATAGTTACGTATCACGTAAGAGAGTTGAGGAAGTTCAAGGGAGCGTGCGAAACCTTAAAATGTGTAATCAATAACTTAATTGTGTTAACCGCTTGCAAAATATTTTCAAATGTTTTGAGTACTAACTCTTGCTATGTAAAATTTTAAAAACCTTTTAGGTGCCCAGCCACAAGGACACCCAGCTTGATTCATGTCAGAGATTTGGGAGATGCAGCCAGTGTGGAGGTTGCAGGGATTGTTTAGACGCTTCCTCTTTTTCAGTTCTAGTGCAGGATCTCAGTTTTATTATTCTTGTTGGAACATGTCGTTCCACCGTTTCTATTATAGTTTATTCTAGTTATGGATTTGTAGTTGTCTTTTTGGGCCGTGGTTTACGGAAAGACTTTAAATGCTTTCAGATTATTTTTATACTGCGTATTCATATCTAGTTTTGGTAATGTGTGGTTTGGATTATTTTGTTGTTTAAGAAAGATAAAATTTGGCACCCGTTTTAATTTCATTTAGGTGGTTCGTATTATTTAAAAAGGCTTTCGACAGTGATGCTAAGAATGAACCATTTAAGAAACCTGTTTATATTAAAATAAGGCTTGATCACCCAAGGTTTAATTAGGCGGGGTGTCACAGATGGTATCAGAGCATCAGGTTCTAGTGTCCATAGGATCTGTACGGCTTACTACGATTCAGCGTTACGTTTGTTGTATTAGAGCCCTACTATTTAGATTGTTGATAAAAATTTCCAACTGTTGCGTTATCGTACTTCTGCTCTTAAATTTTGTATAAACTGTGTACTTATACAATTTGAATCTTATTTCAGATGCCGCCATGGAGACTGAGAGCAGAGAGGGCTGAAGCCAGAGAGGAGGTGAGGGAGGCTCATCAGGAGCCACAGGTACTGATACCACCACCCCCACCCGAGCTAATCTCCACTACTCAGGTTGCAGTGATAGTGGCTTAGGCAGTTGAGACAGCAATGTGGGCAATGGCAGGCCACTTTCCACAGCCCCAAGTACCTCCCCCTGTGGCACCGGCAGTGCAAGTTCCGGCAGGACCATCTACTTGGCAACGAGTCAGGGAGACATTTCAGAAGGGGCACCCACCCGAGTTTCAGGGCAGTACTGATATAGTGGAAGCGTGCAACTGGAAGAAGAATATCCAGTGCCACTTGCGCATGCTAGAGTGCACCGGAGTGCAGGAACAGATGCTAGCCACTTTCCGTCTGTCAGGAGAGGCCCTACAGTGGTGGGAGTCAGTTACCACCACCGAGGAGAGAGATACTTTGACTATTTCTGAGTTTTGGGTGCGGTTTGACCGCAAGTATTTCCCTCCAGCAGTAGAGTCAGAGATGAGAAAGAAGTTCAGTGAAGTGGTTCAGGGTGATCGCTCAGTTGCTGACTACGAGGAGGAGTTTACCCGCTTGGCCAATTTTGGGCCAAACAAGGTGAGCATTGAGGAGAGGAAGAAGTCCAAATTTATGGAGGGCCTAACCTGGAGAATCAGACAACACTTAATTGGTAATTCGGCATTGGTAACCTACACAGATGTTGTCAATGACGCTCTACTACACTGTCAGGATCACCGTTTTCATACTAAGGGAAGTAAGAGGGGTGAGCCTAGCCAACCGGGCAAGGTGGATGGAGGTAGTGGAAGCAGTGCAACACAGCAGCAGGCAGCGGGTCAGTTGGGATAGGATTCCAGACAGGGGAACCCTGCCAAGAAGTTTAAGCATGGGAAGTATCGCTTCGACCGATAGGGCCAGCAGGGTCCTCAGCAACCAGTCCCTCAGGGTCGACAGGGACAGGGTAATCAAAATGGGGGACAACAAGGCCAAGGGCGACAGGGCCAACTTCAGGGCCAACAGGGCCAAGGACAAAGACAGTTCTAGGGTCAGTGCTTCACTTGTGGTCAGCAGGGTCACAAGAGCAGAAATTGTCCACAGCAAGACCGGGCACGACAACAGGGTGCCCAACAAGGGCAGCAGGCACCAGTAGCCCCAGCAGCAGTACAGGCCCCACAGCCAGGACAGATGAAGTACGGGCGTGTGTTCAACATCCGTGACATTCCATTTCAGCCGGCACCACCATCACCGCCGGCAGTTGCGGGTATGCTTCCTATTCATGGGCTTGAGGGGAATATTTTGTTTGACACAGGGGCAACGCATTCTTTTATCTCCACTAGATTCGCACGGGCAGCCGGCTTATTAGCGACAGCAGACACTCATCTTATGTGTGTGGGGTCACCGATGGGTAGTGGGTCCCTTATACACTCGATTTGTAAGGGTGTGGACATTATGGTCGGGAGATTGAGTCTAGCGGCAGATCTTCTAGTGCTGGATATGGAGGGTTATGACGTCATCCTAGGCATGGATTGGTTGGCACATAATAGGGCAATGGTAGATTATTATAGAGGACCATCGTGTTCTCTATCCCGGGACAGGAGATGTTCCTTGTGGCTATGCCACTTCCCGAGGGAGGATCGCGAACTCACTTATATTATATTGAGGAGGAGACCTCACATGGGGTGGTCGTTTCCCAGTTGTGAGGGACTTTGAGGATGTCTTTCAGGAGATACCAGGGTTACCACCTAGCAGAGAGATAGAGTTCGTAATTGATCTCACGCCGAGGACGAGACCGATTGCCAGAGCACCATATCGCATGGCTCCTTCAGAGATGCGGGAACTGAGAGAGAAAATCCAGCAACTGTTAGGACAGGGTTTTATTCGACGGAGTACATCGCCATGGGGTGCGCCAGTACTTTTTGTGAAGAAAAGGGATGGTTCACTTCATCTGTGCGTAGATTACAGAGAGATGAACAAAGTAACGATACGTAATAAGTATCCATTACCGAGGATTGACGTCTTGTTTGATCAATTGAGAGGGGCTACATACTTCTCAAAGATCGATTTGAGATCGGGTTACCACCAATTGCGCATTCGTGAAGAGGATGTACCTAATACCGCTTTCCCGTCGCGGTACGGGTCATATGAGTTCAGAGTGATGCCTTTTGGGCTAACTAATGCACCGGCGGTATTCATGGATCTCATGAACAGGGTATTCAGGGAGTTTCTGGATCAGTTTGTCATTGTATTCATAGACAACATTTTGATTTACTCCCGTACGGAGGAGGAACACGCAGAACACTTACGATTGGTCCTACAGACATTGCGGAACCATCAGTTATACACCAAATTTGAGAAGTGTGGATTTTGGCTTCTGGAGGTGCAGTTCCTAGGCCACGTCGTATCTAGCATAGGCATTGCTGTTGACCCGAGTAAGGTATCGGCGGTGAGGGAGTGGGGATATCCCACGACACCGACAGAAATCCGCAGTTTCTTAGGTTTGGCTGGTTATTATCGTCGCTTCATCAAGGGATTCTCAAAAATTGCCAGACCGTTGACGAATCTGACTCGGAAGGGAGTTCCCTTTGTATGGAGTGATAGTTGCTAGTTAGCATTTGATGAGTTGAAAGACAAGTTGACATCAGCCCCCGTTCTTACCTTGCCTAAGAGCGGAGTGGAATACCGAGTCTATACTGATGCGTCCTTACAAGGACTTGGGGGTGTGTTACAACAGGAGGAGAAGGCTATAGCTTATGCGTCACGAAAGCTTAAGCCACATGAGAAGAACTACCCCACCCACGACCTCGAGTTGGCAGCGGTTGTTTTTGCTTTGAGGATTTGGAGACACTATCTTCTGGGTGAGCAGTTTATGTTATTCACGGATCATAAGTCATTGCAATATCTGTTCACTCAGAAGGACCTGAACATGAGGCAGAGAAGGTGGCTTAAATTTGTGAAGGACTACCAATTTGACATATAGTATCACCCTGGTAAGGCTAACGTGGTGGCAGATGCGTTAAGCAGAAGACCTATCGGAGAGTTAGCAGAAGTTTGGAAGGCAAAGTGGAGTGAGCTCTGACACGAGGATGATATGGCAAGAGCATGTATGGCAGTTCTAGCTATCACTTCCGAGAACGCTATGCGGATAGTGAGGGCACAAGCAGAAAGCCCATTTTGTCAGGATAAAGTACGGCAGTTACTGGCCAAGGGGGCAGAGTTCTACTCCATCAGTTCAGAGGGTGGACTACGCTTCAACGGTAGACTGATAGTACCCGAAGACGATGATTTGAGGCATGACGTTATGACAGAGTCGCACGGGTCAAAATTCTCGGTACATCCAGGTGGGGACAAAATGTACCAGGATATGCGACGAGTATATTGGTGGTCAGGTATGAAACGAGATATTGTAGAATTTGTCTCAAAGTGTGTTACATGCCAACTCATAAAAGTTGACCATCAGAGGCCTTCAGGAATGCTACAACCACTAGAGATTCTCGTGTGTAAGTGGGAGAGTATCTCAATGGATTTTATTACCGGGTTACCAACCTCGCAGAAGGGCCACGGTTCCAAATGGGTGATAGTGGATCGTTTGACTAAGGTCACACATTTCTTATCGGTTCGTATGGATTACGATACGATGCGATACGCGCATCTTTTTACTTCAGAGATTGTTAAGATTCATGGAGTTCCTATTAATATCGTGTCGGACCGAGATAAGATATTTGTGTCGCACTTTTGGCAGAGTTTTCAGGAGGCCATGGGCACCAACTTACGGTTGAGTACGACATATCACCCACAGACGGACGGCCAGACGGAAAGAGTAAACCAGATGCTAGAGGACATGCTGAGAATGTGTATTCTAGATTTTGGGGGAAATTGGGAGCCATATCTTCCTTTGGTGGAGTTTGCGTATAATAACTCTTAGCAATTCACTATTGGCATGGCTCCATTCGAGGCGCTTTATGGGAGGCCTTGTCGTTCACCCGCTTGTTGGTTAGAGGTGGGGGATAACAGACTTTCAGGGCCAGAGATGATACAGGAGACTTCCTCCAAAATAGAGTTAATTCGAGGACGTATTCGAATAGCCCAGGATAGGCAGAAGAGTTATGCTGCCGCCGGCAGAAGGCATGTGGAATTAGATGTGGGAGACCAGGTGTTAATTCGAGTATCTCCTATGAAAGGGGTTACGAGGTTTGGAAAAAAGGGGAAGTTAGCACCGAGATATGTGGGGCCGTTTCCTATCATTGAGAGAGTGGGACCGGTAGCTTACAGATTGGGACTCCCTGAGCATCTTCAGCGAATATACGATGTGTTCCATGTAGCATCGCTGAAGAAATACAAGAGGAGCGAAAGAGCCTTCTGGCACATTCCACTGGAGGAGATCGATTTGCAGCCAGATATCTCGTATGAAGAAAGACCCGTGGCGATCCTGGATTATAATGAGCGCAAACTAAGATCCAAGGTGGTGCCCTTAGTACGAGTACAGTGGGGACACCACAATATGGATGAGTCCACTTGGGAACGGGAAGAGGATATGCGAGAACAATATCCAGAATTATTCATAGCAGGTATTTTTCCTAATTTCGAGGACGAAATTCCTTTTGTAAGGGGGTGAGTATGTAACACCCCGTAATTCTGCTTAATTCTAAATTACGCAAGTAGAGTAATTTAATGGGATTAAATACGCTTTAATTAAATTACGTGAGTAGAGTAATTTAATGTGATTAAATATGTTTGATTTAAATTACGTGAGTAGAGTAATTTAAATAAATATTATGTTAATAAAGATGAATATGTGTTATAGAAAATTTACTAAGGTGAATATAAATTTTCAATGTTAATATGTACGGTCTAGTGACTATATGGACGTACCGGATGTAACTCGGCAAAATTAAGGATGGGAGTAGAAAAATATTTACGAGACTCAAATGATAATTTAGAGTCCACGGTTGATTCCGAAAGGGTTGAATTAGTCAAAATAGTGTACCCGGGGGTACTAGTTGAGTGCTGGGTCATTTTAGGGCTAAACCGGGACCATTCGGGGGCATTTTGGTCTCTTTACAATTATGGGAAAGAAGACCTACGAATTTTTGTAACCCTAAATCTGATTATAAGAGTGGTGGCTAGGGTTAGACAATGAGAGTTACACCATAGCCATTAGAGAGAGAGAGAGAGAGGCAAATTCCTTAGGCAAGAAGGAAGGAGGGATCATCTTAGGAAGATTTCACCACAAAGATTGTTGGGAAGAAGGATTGAGGCACCAACATCATCAATCATCATCAATAACCACGAAATCAGACCCTACAAATCATAAGGCAAGTGGTTAATTGCAAAATAATTGAGTTATAATACCCATGTTTAAGCTTGAGGAAGAACATGATTTTTATGATATTCTTGGGAACAAACAATTGATAATAATCCATGATTGATTAGGATTTGCATGTAGGACGTTTTTGAATTGCCAAGTATGTTTATATCATAGAAAACTTGATGAGAAATTCGTATGAAAATCTGGAAGTTTGATGAAAAATATAAAGAATGCAGTTTTAGGGTTCTTAAATATTAGAGAGATTTTCAGTGAATTTGGCCAAGATTTATAATGATTTTGTTATTTTAAATCGTTAGTAATCATCCCAGAACATGTAGGAATGATTAGAAATTGTTGGTTGTGAATAAGATGGCTTATCATGAAAGTTAGAGATGTAATAATGGTGAAACCCGTAGGAAGAAGATGAACTGGGTCTGTCACTGCTCGATCGATCGATCGACCCTTGAATGTCGATCGATCGAAGCAGTCGATCGATCGACCATCTTCCTTCTATCGATCGACCCTGTCTGAACTATAGAAAATTTGTGTAGAAATTTCATTAAATGCCGTTACTTAATGGGAACCTTAGAATTGATCTTTTTCCTATGAGGGGACTTGGAATTTACCAGTAGGTGTACCATTAGGTTCCTCCACTAATGATTGAGTAGGAATGTTGGAGAAATGGAATGACGATAGAACGATTGACTTAGCCGTGAGTTGTATTGGTTAATTTAATTACGGAAAGAGTGAGACTTAATTCCGAAAAGAAAATACCAGTAGGTTAAAATTAACTTAACTACTGAATTAAGGGAGGGGTAACTAGGACCCTTAGAGTTACGCGAATACTCGAATAAATACAATAGTGAGAAATTGTAATTAATAAGTACGGAGAATATAAGTAAAATATATTACGTACGGGTAGGATTTATTAGGTCGAGTGTGTACCTACTATATCTATATAAATAGGTTTGGGTTAAGAGAATATTACCTAAACTAATTATGTTAGGGTCGATGTGACATTCCGAACTAACATAAAGTTATTATATATTTGGGGTCGAGGTTAATGCCGAACCAAACTTTGAACTGGTACCGCGATGAAAGAGTCCCGAACCAGAATATGTGTATATATTTATATTTGTAGATAGTTGGGGTCGATGGATCATTCCGAACCAACTTTCACTTGGAGTCGATGAATTATTCCGAGCCAAGGGTCCTTTGTGTGTAATAAAAGGATATATTAGAGGTAACTAATATTAAATACATTGTAGTGGGACAAAATGTTTCTATATGCTTAATCTACAAATTGAGAATAGTAGACAATGAAATGATATGTGAATGTCTTAGTAATAATTTTGGACATAATGAAATTATTACAAGATTAAGGAAAACGAACGGTAAATGAGTTAACCACGGTTATGGGAAGTATAACTAGGTAGGCTACGTACCCTTGATAGTTACGTATCACGTAAGAGAGTTGAGGAAGTTCAAGGGAGCATGCGAAACCTTAAAATGTGTAATCAATAACTTAATTGTGTTAACCGCTTGCAAAATATTTTCAAATGTTTTGAGTACTAACTCTTGCTATGTAAAATTTTAAAAACCTTTTAGGTGCCCAGCCACAAGGACACCCAGCTTGATTCATGTCAGAGATTTGGGAGATGCAGCTAGTGTGGAGGTTGCAGGGATTGTTTAGACGCTTCCTCTTTTTCAGTTCTAGTGCAGGATCTCAGTTTTATTATTCTTGTTGGAACATGTCGTTCCACCGTTTCTATTATAGTTTATTCTAGTTATGGATTTGTAGTTGTCTTTTTGGGCCGTGGTTTACGGAAAGACTTTAAATGCTTTCAGATTATTTTTATACTGCGTATTCATATCTAGTTTTGGTAATGTGTGGTTTGGATTATTTTGTTGTTTAAGAAAGATAAAATTTGGCACCCGTTTTAATTTCATTTAGGTGGTTCGTATTATTTAAAAAGGCTTTCGACAGTGATGCTAAGAATGAACCATTTAAGAAACCTGTTTATATTAAAATAAGGCTTGATCACCCAAGGTTTAATTAGGCGGGGTGTCACACCACTGTTTTATAGGCATATAACAAGTTCTTGTCCTTACAAACATGCCTTGTGGCACCAGAATCAACCCACCTGGAGTTGTCTTCTCCAAGCATATTAGCCTCGGATATCATAGCAATATATTTTTTCTTTGTGTCTGATGTCCCTCTTTTTTCCTTTAGTTTCTTGAACTCACGACAATCCTTCTTGAAGTGACCTGGTTTGTTGCAATGAAAACAATTTCCTTTCTTCTTTTTGTTTGCTTTAGAATTATTTGAAAAATTCTTCCGCTTGTTATTTTTTCCATGATTGCCATATTTTTGCTCCTTTCCTTCCTCCACCACATGGACCTTAGAAACAAAATTTTCTTGTTCCTCTTTACCATCTAGAATTCGAGACTCTTGTTCAATTCTCAAATGAGTCTCTAATTCTTCTAGTGAAATATCCTCCTTTTTGTGTTTGAGTTCTTTCTTATAATCTTTCTAAGAAGGAGGAAGTTTTTCAATTATGGCAGCAATAATTACATTATCATCCATATTTAATTTTTTCAGTTTGCAATGATTTATGATGCGTTGGATGTCATGAAATTATTCTAGCACAGGCCTATTATCATGCATTTTAAAGCTTAAAAACTGACCGATAAGGAACTTCTTACTTGTAGCGTCTTCCGTAAGATATTTGGTCTCCAATGTTTCCCACAAAGGTTTTGCAGTCCCAACATTTTGGTACAAGTCGAACAAATTGTCAGCAAGTGCATTGATAATGTGACCACGACACAAGTAATCATCGGTCTTCCATTTTGTGCATTGCCTATTCTGTTCCACGGTTTCATCTTCAACTTTATTTGGTTTCGGTTGTGACAAGACATATACAATCTTCAATGTTGTTAGAAGAAAATGAACCTTTTTCTTCTAACGCAGAAAATTACCACCATCAAAACGGTCCAACTTGACAAAGCCTTCTGTTATTTGTCGAAGTTATTTGGAAGAGTCGACCATTTCTAATGATACTGTATTTAGATTGTTAGATAATATGAATGCAAATACAGAAATGGAACTCTTTATATATCATAGTAATATCAACTTCAATACAATAATGTAACTTCTGAATAGATACTAGAAAGCTTCAAGGCGTGATGTCACTTTCCTAAATACAGTATTTGCCCCACACGAATAACTTCGATATACAAACGGGAATCAGCAAATCCGTACTCAAGATACAATGAAGCAACTTGCACTGCCTGCAACTTGTATATTTGAAGACAGCCTTTGGATGCAGCAGCAAAGAACAGTCAATCAAGTTCTTATTCGGTTTATGTGCACTAAACAGAATAAGATAATTTATATCTCCTGAAAATTGTAAGAGAGTAATAGCAGGGTTTGGAAATCTGAAACTGGGTTTTTGTTATATGCAATTTCGTTTTAGGCAACCTTTATTTATAGATAATGAAAAGCTTTATCTTCAAATGTTATGACTGTTGGATTAACAGTCTTAATCAATTCCGTAATGGTATGATTGTTAATTATCAACAATCTTAAGTCTTTTCCGAACAGGTACAATTAATATTGAATAGGTTTTCCATGGATCAACCAAAAAGTGATTGCGCCAGAGCTACCGCGATTCGACCCAGAAGAATCCCGACAACCCGTTACCACTGCGAACACGCGGCATGCGAAGTGCAAAGTGTGCCACTAGCGCCTCTACAACCCACTGCCCCGCAGTGCGCTACTAGCGCCTCTACAGCCCATACGTGTGCATGTGCGTGTGCGTATGGTGCTTCGCACCGTATTGAGGTCTCTTGAATAGCCTCTTAAATGCTAGATGAATTAACTCTTCATCTTCCATTTGTACTTATTAAGTGCACAAATTTTTAATATTTTTGCAATGTGGGACTCAAAGGTTGGCCACTTCTTTTATTGCTTAGTGGTGACACTTAGCTTTGTACATTTTCCAATGTGGGACACTATCCCTTTTTATATTTGGGTTAGCTTCCCACCTCTTCCACACACTTCCAATGTGGGACAAGCTCTTTAAGCTCTTACACCCAAAAACTCTTAATCACTTATTTTATAAAATATCCAACAGTTTTTAACTGCTAATGTAACTACAGAGGTTATAGATGATGTGATGGAAGATGAAAATGAGGAGGCTACAAAAAAGGAGCATAGTCAGCAACAACAACAACCATCTTTTGCTAGTGATAGAGAACCAAGGATTAAAAAAGCACCACAACAATCACAACAGTATGTTTGAGATAGTGCATCATGTGCATTGTCAATATTTGGTGATGAGCCGTCTACCTATCAAGAAGCGATGAATGATCATCACTGTGATCATTGGAGGATAGTTATGGATGAAGATATGCAATCTCTTTATAAGGATCACACTTGGGAGCTTGTAAAAGTTCTATTGGGTAAGAAACCAATTGGGATGGTTCAAAGTCTCGATATCGGTCCCGGTATCGGATACTCAATTTTCAACTAGGTCGTGGTATGGTTATACTAAAGGGCGATGGGTTTTTCAATATTATTTTTACAAGAGTTAATGTTGTAAAAAGTTACTATACTAAAAAAAACTTTTGCATCCTTTTAAAAAAAATAAACTTTAGTGTTAATTTTTGTGTGCTACTAACGGACCATTAAAAATAAGAGAATATTAGTTAAATGGGTGTTTAAGGGACTTTTTTAGTAGAGTTAATGTTTTTAAAAATAACATTTGCATTCTTTTAAAAAAACTCTACTTTAATGTTATTTGTAAATAGAGTTAACTTAAAAAATAACATTTGCATTCTTTAAAAAAATAAAATAATTCTACTAAGTTATTTCTTTTGGTATAACTATTTTTTTTTAGAAAGAATGCAAATTTTATTTTTTAACTACGGTTAATGTTTTTATTGTTATTTTGTTATTTGTTATCCTTTTAGAAGGGATGTTTTTTTTATTAAAAAGAATGCAAAACTAGCACCTTGACGACAACTGTTAACATTAACAACAACTCACTTGTTAACATTACAACACCAAGGGGCCTTAATTACACATGCAGCTTTCAAACAAAAGAAACCAATCATCCCTCAAAAACCAAGAGGTAAAATTAGGAGAGAAAGAGAGGAGACCAACCTTTGTTTGTTATCCGACGAAAATAGGCTTCTACGCTTCACAAAAAAACGTATGGCAGTAATGGGATTTTTATAGCTGAGATTTTCCCTTTTTTTATCAACCCGTGACTTGGTTTTGTTCCCTCCTCTCAAATCTGGTACAAGGTTAGTATGTCCTCTCAAATCAGCTACAAGGTTAGTACATTAAAGAATCTTTGTATTATTATACATTTTTATATCCTTTCTACACTTTTTTAACAAAATCATTGATGTGTCAGAATTTTTTCATTATTGTACAATTTTATGTAATTTCTACACTTTTTCTACAAAATCATTGATGTGTCAGCCCTTTTTTTAACCACCGTGGAACAAAGAAAATATTATCATTGATGTCTCATGAAAGAGCGGAATGACATTTTGGAATGCAAAATTCAAAGCCTGCAAGTATCCCGTTAGTTGCACACTTTAAACTCGCATGTACTATATCTCCGAGTAATGATTAAGAGCATGCGTTTATGTCTCAGATTCCTTATGTGAGTGTCGTTGGTCGCCTAATGTATGCTATGGTGTGTACTCCCTGATATAACTCAAGCAATAAACAGGGTAAGTAGATAGATACATGGGAATTTTTTTTATCATTATGGTTGGGAGATAATTCTCTCTATGTGTTATAAATGCACTCACTTAACTATTTATATGCATGGACCAAAAAACCATAGGTTTTAAAAAAAATGTTCCTTCTTTATTTAAGTTATTTTTTTAAAGTTGTTTTTATATACAAATGTTATAAAACAAAAAAACAATTTTTTTTAATGTTTTTTATATGTATATAAATTAAAAAAATTAAATATCTATTTTTTATATATAAAAATATAAAAAAATGTTAAATTACTGTTTGTTATATATAAAAATATAAAACACATTAAATAAGTTATTTAACAATAAAAAAATGCTAAATAACTGTTTTTTTAAGTTATTTTTTATATAAATAGTTTTTATATATATGAATGTTAAATTTAAATAACTGTTTATATATATATATATATATATATATAAACTCTTTTACATTTTTTAAATTTATATATATATAAAACATTAAAAAAACTATTTTTTTAGTTTTATAACATTTTTATATAAAAACAACTTAAAAAAAAAATAACTTAAATAAAAAAGGGACTTTTTAAAAAAAAACTTATGATTTTTTGGTCCATACATATAAATAGTTGAGTGAATGCATTTATAACAGAGAGAGAATTATCTCTCAAATGACACTTGGACTTCAACCATTGAACGACATAAAAAATGATGTCGTTGAACACATCAAAAAATTTTCCTAGATACATGGCATATCTAGGCAAGCAACATTAGGACGTAGCGAAGTGAATTTTGCAATATCTTCGAGGTTCCTTAGATGTGGGAGTGAATCGAATTTTGCAATATCTTCGAGGTTCTTTAAATGTGGGACTAGTGTAACAGAAGGTTGATCAATATTCAATATCAATTATGTGGTTATGCTGATTCTGATGATTCAGGTGACTTGGATAAGCGGAGGTCTACTACAGGTTATTTCTTTACATCAGCCCATGGTCTAGTCAATTGGAGGTCTATGTTAGAGTCGACAGTGTCTTTGTCTACTACGAAGGCAGAATATAGGACAGTGACAGAGGCTGTGAAGGAGTCATTATGGGTCTGAGGTTTAATTGGTGACTTGGGATCATTCAGGAGAGTGTGAAGGTGCATTATGATAGCCCAAGTGCTATCCATGTGGAAAAGAATCAATTTCATCATGGAAGGACCAAGGACATTGACGTTCATTTTCATTTCATCGAGGATATTATCGAAGATGGTGAAATTCTTCTACAAAAGATTAACACTGAGTATAATGACAAGAGTGGTACCGGGGGTAAAGTTTGAGCATTGCTCAAACGTGATCAATAACCTACATTGTTGAGACCCTTCGAGGTGGTTTGTGATCACTCACGATGGTTATATTTTCTTCAAAAAGGGGCATAAACACTGTTATACCAAAATGGAGGATCAAGAGTGGAGAGTATGAAATTCTTGCCAAAGTGGGGATTTGATTGATTTGGCTTGATTTCATAGCTCATACAGTAGCCCAATGTTGTCAATTTTATAAAATACCGTAAGTGCATGGGCTATTATAGAATAGCGAGTGTAAGTACGGATCGAACCCATAGATATTTGTCAATTTTTTTATTCAAAATATTTGTGATTGTCTAACTAGACTAAATGGGGTAGAGAATGATTATGAACTACAATAAATAAAAGAAACTACGATAAATGAGGGTAACACAAGATTTTTGTAAACAATTAGGATTCGGGGCCCATTTATCACGTAACTAAGATTGCACATTAATTTAATGTTGTCATTCCCTTTTTATAACTCAAATTAAACCGACTCTCACCGCGTTTAATTCGAAAAATATGACGGTTATGATCAAAATATTTTTAACGTCTCTAATAGACGACTAAAATCCATATTCCCTTAGAAAATACAAGTTTCAAAGTTCGCAAATGTATTTAAGCATGGATTATCAATACAATCAAAGTGCAAGCATAATCCATAAAAAAATGCTACTTTTAAATATGAAAACTTGATTTGACAAAACAATTTTGAAGGTTTTAAAATACACTCTCGTGTTGTTTTAAAATGAATACTGAATCTTTGATAACAATTAAAACAAGTAGGGAATAAACAACAATCAAATTAATGTGACAATATTAGCTAACTATGAAAAACTTCTCTATAATCCTGATAGAATAATCAAGTTATCATAATGAAAGAGAAATTGCAGGAATGAGTAGAGATTTTCATTAATAAATCAAACTCACAAATAGTTCTCTCAAAACAATCTTCAATCCTCTAATAAATGATAAAGACTTGACCCTCAAATTGAATACTATCCCTAAAAAATTACTCTCTCTAAAATTTTCTCCTAAAATAATGAGCCAAAGGCTCTTATTTATAAGTTTAGGAGTGAGGTGTTAGAGTTAGAGTGAAACTCGCTTTGATTTGTTGTCTTTGCGCTGATAATTATCTCATAGAGTCTTGGGAAGAATTAGAGATAAGTGAGAAGTCTATTTTTTTTTTAAAAGTAATTTTCCTCAATTTTGGCACTATTCACGTCACTATTCACAACACCACCTTTAATCGCATTTTTGACCTCTAAAACTTCAAAATCTCATTTTCGTCCGAACTTCAAAGTTGTGGGTCTTGTCAATACCTTTCCGAAAAGTTATGGAACGACCTGAACGGACACTCGAGCGATTTTATAAAAAATATTTAGTGCAGTTGTGACAACCGTGTCGTGTCGCGACGTATCATGACAATTTTTCCACATCGACTCATTTGTTATCCAAATTTTCGGGGTACCTATAAAAATGAAAAATAAAAATAATTAATTCAAATTTAGGATCATAAATGTTTAAAAAATTATAAAATTGCCCCTCTTTGCATTTTAGTGCCTGAAATTATAAATTGATCGTTTTAATTCGAAATTCAACCCAATTTCATAGAAATCTTTATTTTGCCTAGATAAATATTTAAAAATTATGATTAGGCCCATAAAGTATGAAATTTTTTGATTTCATCCCTTCAGGTTATTAAAATTGTATTTTTAACTCAAATTCTATTCAAACTTGCATTTTTTGTTTTATTTTATGAAAACGACTCTAAACGCTCATTATTTATATTACAAAGGACCTAACAAGGTCTAGATTTCGGCATAATTCATGCAAAATAATGCATTCATCAAATACCCACTGACCTAAACTTTACTACTCCTCGAGCAAAAATCAAAATTTTAAAATCTAACTCACTTTTGTAGGAATCACGATTGCACTTAGCATGTGCAACAAGTCGTGAAACCCCTAGGTTACCTTAGTGGACGAGTTTTGTCTCGTTAGAATTTGCAGTGAATATACCCACAAAATTCAAAAAATTGACTCAATACAAAATACTCAAAAGTAATATAATCAAATTTGAATGCAAACTTCATAAATATAGTAGAACTTCATTTTTCTATCTCAACTTATCATGCATGTGTGTGTGTGCATAGCCAATATAACCGTCAATTTCAAAAGATTTTATCGTTACATTTCTTATCCGAAAGTTTGTCTTGATTTCAAAATCTCACAGAATGCACTCACAATCGAACACTAAAATGGGTAATTTTCTCTCGATATATGTGAATAAAATAGTAGATTTAGATGAACAAATTTCACATATACATGATGAAAAACGGAAGTATTTATAATGGATGACTATGATCTCATGAATGGAAAATCGATTACTTACTGAAAACGTTGAACCGGACAATAGATCATATTCATCTTCTCTCCACGCTATAACTAACTTCACTTGAGATCGATTAGGACTTTCTTTGGTTGTATTGTTGGCTCAGGTTTGGCTAGAAAGAATTTTTTTTTTGGAATTCAAGATTTTTTAGAATATAGAGGTTTTTCGATATTTTATCTTTTTGGCACTTTTTCTCACCCCCATTTTTCTTCTCTCTTTCCTTTTTCTTTTCGACTCACATTTTTTTCATCTTTTTTTTTCACACATCATTCTTTTGCAAACTTTTTTTTTGGCCTTTTTTTTCAACCATAATTTCACCCTAGTATTCTCAGAAAATGGGTATGACTTCTTTTTATGAGCTTTAGACTCCAAATTGGAGTTAGGTAGGATAATGGATTTTCAACAAAAAGGCATTTTTTTGGCTCAAATGGGCTTGCAATGAAATAATGAAAAAAATATTGGAGTTTAGGCTTAATTTTGGGCTTTCAAATGATGGTCTAATCTCATATCTCAAATTTCGTTGAGTTGATTTGTGTCTCAAGACGACTTACTAAGCTTTCTAGTGCTTAAGATTCACAATTTGACTTTTTGTTTTCAGTAATCGAAGAAAACAAAGAATTTGAAATCATCAACGAATTTATCGCTGAAGGAAAGTTTGAGTTATTTTAACTCGGATTGATTTAAATCTCTCAAAAATGATGAATGGCACACAATCTCACCTGGTTAAAATCTCCACATTTATTCGTTAAGTATATGTGACACCCCACCTAATTAAATACCGGGTGATCAGTCATTTATTAAATTAAATCAAAGTATCTGGTTGGTTCATTCTCAGCATCATTGTCGAAAATATTTTTCTATGTTAATCACCTAATAAATAATTAAGATCCATGTTATGATTTAATATGAAACCATTTTCATGAACAAAATATATAAAAATAAACCAAACCATTCAAATGAAATATCCAAGCTAGATTAAACAATCCAAATAATAAATCCCAATTGCAGGACAAGGAAATAAATAAAACAATCTCAACAATAACTAAATCCTGAAATGATAAAGAGTACAAGTCTCTCTCTGAACTAAAATGAGATATGAAAACGAGCGACACACGCCATGTCTGAGAATAACTAAACACAAGACTGGAAAGACAATAATGGAGTCGTCTACTACAAGGACCTGCAACTTCCACGATAGCTGCAGCACGTCAATGGTCCAAAGATCTAGGCCTGACGCCACTGTAGCTGGGCACCTGTATTATATATATATATATATATATATATATATATATATATATATATATGTATTAGAGGAAGAAAAGATAACAGAAAACGGGTCAGAGCCCGAGTGTAAAACAACTTTAAAATGGTTTAGCAAGTATTTAAAATGCTTACCAGTTGATATTACATACATGTTAGTACTCGACACTCACTTGAGAATTCTCACCTCTCAACTAGTGTGCACGGCTAACATACTACCGAATTAATCTACTTAAATTTAACCCAGTTAACTAGTCTAACCAAATCTGCATTCACCAAGCCTAATCCAAGTGATCGCATAACCATAGATTATATATGATGACCCTTTTATTAGGAATTTTCCAAGACAGTTATATTCATCTCAATTTAGAATTAAGTTCTCAACCATTTAACTCCTTTAATATTACTTACACAGCCCTTATCTACTTACAAGCATAGTAAACTAATCACAGGTACATATATTTATCACCCATAATATATATACTAGTAGGGAACCCCACATAAGTCTATGGTATTGGCATACTCTGCTATCAAGTTCCCGTATCACTCATACAAAAGGGGAAATACTAGTTCGGAATTACTCTCCAACTGTATTAACACAAAATACACATAATGGAGGCGAAGCATAGTTCCAAGTCACTAAGAGGTCAGCACATACCCTCACGTCTCTTAGGACCATCTGACTATCATTCTCGAATAGTCTATATAAAGGATTCTATGTTCTAGGGTACAAGTCAATATCCTCCATAAAGGTCCAATCGAGATAAGACTGTACCGACACGGAACATCCGTGATAGGAAGTAGCGCGGGTATGATTACACACAAATATACAATATTATATATATACATGCACCCATATATATATTCAAATAAATTATCTAGGTACGCCCACGATCCATCACATATTTGAACCATACGAGGCATATAACGCCCGAGTTCTACGTATAATTTAAGTCATCCTTTTTATTTTCTTAGTTATCGCAAATTCTTAACTACTTACCGACTCTCGAAGTGTATCCTCTTGATAAATATAAAATCAATAGGTGTACCCTCACTACCCTACTGGTCTAAGTCCTTCTTAATTTTCACAAGACTTAATTTAACGTACGCACGATTTTCACCTCAATTTACACTTCGCCAAAAACAATAATTTGGCACACCCTCATATTAAAAATCTGGCACAGTTTAAAACTGTGCCAAATTTTGGCAGAGTTTAATAACAATCTGGTACACTTTAAAACAGTGCCAAAATTTGGCACTGTTTTAAAGTGTGCCAAAATTGATTGGCACTGTTTTAAAGTGTGCCAAAATTGAGTACACTTACTAAAATATAAAAGACCTAAAAAAAACATTAGATAAGATTTCTTTTCATTCCCGCTCAAGCCCGTATCTCTTTCATCTCATTAGCGCTCTCTCCCCTCTCTCTCTCTCTCTCTCTCTCTCTCTGGCCAGCTCTCTCTCTCTCTCTATTTCTCCGGCCGGCTTCATCATCTATCCGTCCATCTCTTTCTCTCTCTTTTTGGATAGCTCTTTCTTCCATACTCTCTCTCGTCGGTAAAAAACCTCCGATCGATTTTGGCCACTGAGACTTCAATCGACCAAAGGTAGCAGCTCCATCGTGTTTGGCCACTAAGAAAAACTTCGAATCAAGGTAAACTCTGACCAAATCTTTGAAATGTAGTTTTGATATTTTAAAAAAATATATGTAACAAGTTACTTTAGCTATATTCGGATTATTGTGAATTCTTGATTACCATTTTATGTTATCTTGATGAGCAAATGAGATGGGTTTTCGATTTTATATTGAGATTTTGTGATCTGGGCATTTTAGGAACACCTAATTTGGGATATTTTGGTTGCAATTGCTTGATGGGGATATAACTTAATATAAATTTTTTATTTTTGATGTAAGATTGAGATTTTGTGATCTGTGTTGTTGGAGAAAGTTTTTTTAATGGAAATGTTTGTTGTTGAGATTTTGTATGCATGTATAATTTTGTGGTCAGTGTTGGCTTCCTCGCTGGCATATTGTGCGAGTTTTTGCCCTTGTGTCCCTTCTTATTGGTGCTATTCAAAACTTTATTAGTTATGGTTGGGTATGGCTCATTGTTACTGATCGAGATCTTGTTTTGCCATTATGGGTTGTGAGTCTCTCTTTCCTTTTCTCATTATTTTTGTTAGATTATAAGATTATTTCATGATTTGGTTATGTCTTTAATAATTTTCATGTTTATATTACAAGCTTATTTCATTGTGGGATGTGAGATCCTATTTTGCCCAACGTGTTTCTCTCTAGTCGTAAAAAAGAGTTAAGAAATCATCACTCTTTAATTCAATCCATTTTTAGCTTTTTGTGATTTGTGTAAACTTCAACTCTGAGTGACCAGACTTGAGCTTTAAAATCATTGCATAGTCATTCGTATAGGTGACCATATATGGATCAATTGATTGAACCTTCTCATTATTAATGGGAATTAATTTCACAAATTGAGTCATGATGCATTCCGAATGAAGATTATTAATGGTTTATATTGTTACAAGAAAATATTTTCTCTATAACGGAAGTTGTATATTTTTCTCATATTTTGGATACATAACTTTCATTCTATTGTCCTCCGCACAATTCCCACATTTTAAGTCATGATGAATTCCGATTGAAGATAATTAATTCTTTATATTGTGACAATTTAACAAAAGTATTGTAATTTAACAGGTGTTGAACGTTTTGTTATTCCGAGATTCATTTACTCCTACATCCCTACTTCATTCATACACCTTTTGACAGTTATGCTTGGCTCTATTTTTTTTTGTCTTGGTCGATATGTATTGTATGGTTGCATTAGTTCGATTTTTGTCCCAATAATGGTGAAGGTGAGCAAGGTATTTGACGAATTGCCCAAGTGTCGGTTCTAACTTTTTGGTGACTTTTTAGGCATTTGGGACAATTTTGCGCATTCATTTGGTTTTCAGTTGCTTGGTCGAGGATATTCCTTGATGGAACTGGGTAAAATCAATCAAGTAAGATTTTATCACTACAACATTTGTTTTTTTATTCTATTGTAGGTCATATTATGGGTTGATTAATAGAAACGATGAATAACTGTCATCTAAAAAGGCAAGAAAGCCCTCACTTGAAAAATCTAATGGTTGATGGTTAAAAAAGTAGTTTGTTCGTTTGAAACAATTGGTATCATTTATACACTGTAATAATATTTAACAATCAATGATATAATGAATGAATCTTATTTACATTAACGAAAGACTAAAAGACATTTTATGGAAAATACGACTTAAGAATGCATTGTACTCTCTGTAAAATCCCTGTATTGGTTCACTGTTATAAATAATAATACATTAGGAGTATTTGTACTAACAATGCGATTTCGTATTTTTGTAGTTTTATGAAAGTTGAAAACTTTTGTTCCCATTCAAATTCGGTATATTGTGTACTCCTTTTTGAATTTGATGTTTTTTATTATGCTTTTCAACTTCTAATTATAAGTTCTGGAAAACAGCTAGTATTCCAGATCGCTAGTGGTGGTCTTACAGTGAAAGGTGGTGGTCAGCTAGTATTCCAGATCGCTAGTGAGGTCTTCGCCTGATGACTGGAAAAGAAATGTGGAAACCATAGTGTAATGGTCACCCTACGTAAGTGAAGATGAACTTCTTCAACAGGTAATGTTTTGATTTTTTAACCCTCAATGGAAGTTCTTGGATCATAACTGATGTTAAATTGCACTAGATTTAATGACCATTTTATCATTTTTCTAGTGAAGTTAACCTTTTTCAAGACTTAATTTAGTGGGTGAAGTGAGGACGACTATTTCGTATTTATTAAAATAGTTCCTCGAATTCATGAATGATGTGACTAGGGCCAAGTAAAACTTCTCTATAGGCATATAACATATATCATGTTCAAGGAGAGTGTGATTGAAGTAATACACTAGCTTCTTCTCTCATTCTTCCGATTGAAATGATACCTTTGAAAGGTTTCCCCGATTTTCTTTAATGTGGATGGAATCACCTTGCAATAGTATCACAAACCTTGGCCCGTACCTATCTTTCAAACAACTATATAGCTGTTATAGTTGTTATATATATATATAACAGCTATAAAAACTATATAGATTTTATATATATGGATATATATATATATATATATATATATATATATATATATATATCACTACACCAAAAGACTTATTTTGTAACGGATTTATTTTTCTATTTGTAACAGATTTTATCCATTAAAAATTTGTAACGGTTAAGAAATGTCACAAATCAAGTATAACCGTTGGAATATATGACTAATAGTTGGAATATATCATTAAAAAGGAACAACAAACTAAAAAAAAGTCGGGTGGGATTTATTCCCCCCCAATCCCCAAACCTTTCCCTCCAATACCTGTCCCACTCCCTCTCCGTCTCTCTTCACCGACCTGTGTCCCCGGTGCGGATGGAATCCAAGATCCTTCACAAGGAGCCTAATCGTGTTATGGTTGACGATTGTGATCTCGATTCCAGTGTTGTGGTGGTGGGAGACTTGCATGGGCAGATGCATGATGTTTTATTTCTTTTAAGGGATGTTGGGTTTTCGGCGGAAGATAGGTTCTTTGTGTTTAATGGTGATTATGCTGATAGGGGTTCTTGGGTACTTGAGACCTTCCTTCTCTTGTTGGCTTGGAAGGTATAATATTTTAATTAAATTATCATCTTCTACTTAAAAAAATCAAAATAAGATGGAACTGTGATAACAACTTTGCTGATGTATGGCCTTCTACTTACGCCTTTGATGGCTTTTTATCTGCTCTATCTCCATTGCAGGTATTTAAATACTAATTTGAAATGTTTTTGCCATTGAGATATTGATTCATTCTTGTGTACTTACCATAAGCTTGGTGTTCAACGTTGCAACTTGTGCGTAGTAACAACCGTCGGTTTATGACATCACAAGCTGATGAAGAGGCTCATCAGTTATCATATTTACAATAACACTTGGGCAACATAATATCACTGTTGTCTGACTCCATTGAAGAAGGCGAACATTCTATGGTTAGTCAAAGTCAATGTTGAACAATCATTTATATCCACCTCATAAATTTGGATAGGTTCTAAAGAAATGGCACTCATGACTTATTGAAAATAATGATAAATAAAAGGAAATGTCACATTTCAAAAAATTGTTCTTTCATTCCATTTTCACATCATTTATATAATGCATTTCCATTTTTTCTCATTAAACATATCTATTGATTTTAAGGTGGGGGGGGGGGGTATCATAGCAATAATTTTCTGTCATTCTACTGTCTAAAGCTTATGTTTTCTTACTATTGCCAAGAAAATTGCATCTAATGTAAAAATCTACATATGATTTCTAGGTTGCTAACTTGCAAGTTAAAGCATATGGACTCTTTCTTAATCTTTCGAATTATTTGGCAACAAGGACATGTTGTATACGGTAAAAGAGTTCACAAATACTAAATTTAAATGCGGTAAATCCTTATAGCTTCGTGTTGATTTAGAATACGTACCATTTCGGATCTGGAGAACCAAGTTTCTATAGTCTTAGTTTTTTTCTAACATACTATCATAATTCTCTTCATGTATCAACATTGTTTAACACTTTGCATCCATTCAGTTTTTTTCTTGTAAACAACTGCATTTCTTACAACTAATAACAGAGTAACAGTCATGACTCAACTGGTTAGGGGAACAAAATAAAAGCTCTTATCATGAAAGGGAAAAGAGGGGGGGGGGGGGGGGGAGGAAGCTTCCATAAGCAAGAGACTTCAGAAGAAAAATAATATAGTTCCAATTACACCATCCAAATGAAAACTACCCAAAATGAAGTCTGTTAGCGAAAGGGATGTGTTTTTTTTCACTTGTATGAACTTAAAGAGACTGTTGTTTTCAGTGTATGTGCTTTGATCATGATTTTATTTATCTGGGGTTCTTGTTTAAGTTTTTTTATTTTTCTAATGCCTTGTTTGTTGGTTCTATAAGCTTGTATATTTTGCATTGCTCCAGTAACGATGGTAACTGATACTAGCATCCTTTACTAGTACTTTATATTTCTCCAAATTTGATAAGTTAACCTTTCCTTTTGTTTGACTAGTTACTATAACATTTTCTAAGGTATACATCGCTTTAGAACACACAGATGGGGGAAAGTAGGTTATGTTGGAATAATTGGTTATTGGGGCACTAATTCCATATATTGGTTTCAAGAAAATATAGTTGTTAAGTTAATATAGTTTGATTTGACTTTATTATTAGTATGATATGTTATAATGATATACATTTATAAGTAGAGAAAGATAAATGTCATTTGTTATGTTATCTATTAATCATATTGATATATTTTCTGCATAAGATATTGTTAAAGGTTTTGTCATACTTTTGGCATCTGCAGAAGACACGACACTTGATATTCTTGATGCTTCAAACGAGCTTGCTATTTTCCTGGCCAAGGAATTCATCGATGATGTGTTAGCCCTACTGAATTTAGACGAAATCAGAAGCAGA
The DNA here is from genome assembly GCA_949130495.1 of Sambucus nigra. Taxonomy (NCBI): domain Eukaryota; kingdom Viridiplantae; phylum Streptophyta; class Magnoliopsida; order Dipsacales; family Adoxaceae; genus Sambucus; species Sambucus nigra. Next base: position 485,805,599 of record OX422220.1, on the reverse strand, counting down.
TTGTTCCCAAATTGCAGTGGGTGTGAGACTATGAATATAGCTTGGTCACTCATTGCTACACGCTACACTGGTGAGAGGATATTGTGGTGTTGGGGAGGTGGAATAGGTTTTACATTTACTGCTTTTTTTCGTTCTAATTTTCAGAAATAATATTTAATGGATGACTTAATTTCCCCCCGTTATCTCACTTTTCTTAACTCGCCAAGTTGAATTCAAATGGTTGCACATTGGTCCTTAGAAAAACAAAGAAAAAAAATGTCAAGTTTCTGAAGACATTGTAGATATGGATATTGTAACCAAAAGTATGATAATTCTTTTAAGTATATCTTATAGTTTGTTTTTCAAGTGTTCCTTCAATTTTCTAGAATAAATTGTCGCTTGTTATTCCGTTTGAATTGCTTTTTTTGTGTGGAATAATTCTTAACATCTCATCATTTCAACTGGGATAGAATTACTTAGCTTCATGACTTATTATTATTATTATTATTATTATTATTATTATTATTATTATTATTATTATTATTATTATTATTATATGAGCTAATAATTAAGAAAATTCTAACAATGACATTCCCCCCAGCTTTGACATCTTAACTTTCTTCTTGTACAGAACTTATAACTCCTAGGGTTCTAATATCTTGAGTTTAAGTTTGTCCATTTATGAGATGTTAAATACCAACTCTGCTCAAACTTGTCACTATGTAATATAATTTACAATATTTCAAACAACCAGTATGAAACTAGTGTTTTTTTTAAGACCGTTCGACTTACACAACCCTACTTGTACTTATGTTCGGCACTAGCAAGAGACATGTAGATGTGCAATTTTGGACCTCAGATTTGCTTCTAAGTTCCAGTTGTTTATGCTTTATAGTTTCTGTTGTATATTTTATACTATAGATATAATTAATGTTAATTATTATATATTTAGGCCTCGGTCCAGGTGTGATTGGTCTAGAAAAGGTGTACCCAAGATCGGCCTTATTTTTATCGACCTAAAAAAGAAAAATTAAAGTTTGATATATAGGACTACATAATTAGACCAGACCCTATGAATTAGTAGCATGGACCTTTCGGGCGGAGAGTCCTCAACCAGTCGGCCAATATGTCCACCCCTATTTTCCTTATTGCATCTCCTACAAAAAGTGGAGATGGATTTCCATTTGATCACTTCTTCAGAGTCTCATTTTGTATCTTGTTGTTTCTTGTCTTAGGAGTCATCCTCCTAACACTTCAATGGATACAGCTATACAAGTTCAAGTTCAAATGGTTCAAGGCCTAAGGCGTTCCTGTCAAGTTGTCCTGCATTCAAGTTCAAATGGCTCACACTATAAGTGGATTCTTATTAACAAGTTCTGATCCGAATGAGGTGAGGGTTTACTTTTAGTGTTTTACTTTATTGTTTTGATCTCTCCTATCTCTTTCTCTAATTCTATTTGTTTTCTATAGAAACTAAATTGGTTTTGTAGGCATGTTTTTTTATTGATGTTATTATCTACCTGCATACTTTATTGTCTGAACTGTAAAATAGAATAAAGAGAAATATCGCGTAGTCACGAGTCTCCCCGTTTGAGAATATGATGATAATTTCAAAATACGTCGATTAGGCTTAAAAACAAGCCCTTTGAGGGTTAAAACCCAAACCAGCACCCGAACATCCCCGTAGGAGGCACGAACACCTCGCACGGCATTAATGTAACTTGTAGGAACTGACCGCATAGTCCCGGGTCTCCCGGTTTGAGAATATGACGATAATTTGCAAAAATCAACTCTTAGACTTAGAAACAAGCCGTTAAAGGGTTAAAACCCAAACTAGCCCCCAAACGCCCCCGTAGGAGGCACGAACACCTCGCATGGGACCAATGTAACGTATAGGAACTGACCGCGTAGTCCCGGGTCTCTCGGTTTGAGAATATGACGATAATTTGTAAAAATAAACACTTAGACTTAAAAACAGGCCGTTAAAGGGTGAAAACCTAAACCAGCCTTCAAACGGACTCGTAAGAGGCACGAACACCTCGCACGCGACCAATGTAACTTATAGGAACAGACAAGGTAGTCCCGGGTCTCCCGATTTGTGAATATGATGATAATTTGAAAAAATCAACACTTAGACTTAAAAACAAGCCGTTAAAGGGAGAAAACTCAAACCAGCCCCCAAACGACCCCGTAAGAGGCACGAACACCTCGCACGAGACCAATGTAACTTGTAGGAACTGACCGCGTAGTCTTGTGTCTCCCGGTTTGAGAATATGATGATAATTTGCAAAAATCAACACTTATAGACTTAAAAACAAGCTGTTAAAGGGTGAAAATCCAAACCAACCCCCAAACGACCCCGTAGGAGGCACGAACACCTCGCACGGGACCAATGTAACTTGTAGGAACTGACCGCGTAGTCCCAGGTCTCTCGGTTTGAGAATATGACAATAATTTGCAAAAATCAATAGTTAAACTTAAAAATAATCCGTTAAAGGGTGAAAACCCAAACCAACCCCCAAACGACCCCGCAGGAGGCACAAACACCTCGCATGTAACTTGTAGGAACTGATCGCGTAGTCCCGGGTCTCCTGGCTTGAGAATATAACGATAATTTGCAAAAATCACACTTAGACTAAAAACACAAGCCGTTAAAGGGTGAAAACCGAAACAAGCCCCCAAACGACCTCATAAGAGGAACGAACACCTCGCACGGGACCAATGTAACTTGTAGGAACTAACCGCATAGTCCCGGGTCTCCCGATTTGTGAATATGATGATAATTTCCAGAAATCAACAGTAAAACTATAAAACAAGCCGTTAAAGGGTGAAAACCCAAACCAGCCCCAAATGACCCTGTAGGAGGCACGAACACCTCGCACGGGACCAATGTAACTTGTAGGAAGTGACCGCGTAGTCCCGGGTCTCCCGCTTTGAGAATATGATGATAATTTGAAAAAGTCAACACTTAGACATAAAAACAAGTCGTTAAAGGTTGAAAATCTAAACCACCCCGTAGGAGGCACGAACACCTCGCACGGGACCAATGTAACTTGTTGGAACTGATCGCATAGTTCCGGGTCTCCCGAATTGAGAATATGACGATAATTTGCAAAAATCACACTTAGACTTAAAAAGAAGCCGTTAAAGGATGAAAACTCAAATCAACCCTCAAACGACCCCGTAGGAGGCACGAACACCTCGCACGGGACCAATGTAACTAGTAGGAACTGACCGCGTAGTCTCGGGTCTCCCAGTGTGAGAATATGATGATAATTAGAAAAAATCATACTTAGACTTAAAAAAAAGCCGTTAGAAGGTGAAGACCCATACCAGCCCCCAAACGACCCCGTAGGAGGCACGAACACCTCGTACGGGACCAATGTAACTGGTAGGAACTGATCGCATAGTCCCGGGTCTCCCGATTTATGAATATGATGATAATTTGTAAAAAATAACACTTAAACATAAAAACAAGCTGTTAAAGGGTGAAAATCCAAACCAGCCCCCAAACGACCCCGTAGGTGGCACGAACACCTCGCAAGGGACCAACGTAACTTGTAGGAACTGACCGCATAGTCCAGAGTCTCCCGATTTGAGAATATGATGATAATTTGCACAAATCAATAGTTAAACTTAAAAACATGCCGTTAAAGGGTGAAAACCCAAACCAGCCACCAAACGACCCCGTAGGAGGCACGAACACCTCGCACGGGACCAATGTCACTTGTTGGAACTGATCGCGTAGTCCCGGGTCTACCGATTTGAGAATATGACGATAATTTGCAAAAATCACACTTAGACTTAAAAAGAAGCCGTTAAAGGGTGAAAACCCAAATCAACCCCCAAACGACCCTGGAGGAGGCACGAACACCTCGCACGGGACCAATGTAACTAGTAGGAACTGACCGCGTAGTCTCGGGTCTCCCAGTTTGAGAATATGATGATAATTAGAAAAAATCACACTTAGACTTAAAAAAAAGCCGTTAAAAGGTGAAAACCCATTCAAGCCCCCAAACGACTCCGTAGGAGACATGAACACCTCGCACGGGACCAATGTAACTTGTAGGAACTGATCGCAAGTCCTGGGTCTCCCAGTTTATGAATATGATGATAATTTGAAAAAAATAACACTTAGACTTAAAAATAAGTTGTTAAAGAGTGAAAATCCAAACAAGCCCCCAAACGACCCCGTAGGTGGCACGAACACCTCGCAAGGGACCAATGTAACTTGTAGGAACTGACCGCATAGTCTCGAGTCTCCCGATTTGAGAATATGATGATAATTTGAAAAAATCAACATTTAAACTTAAAAACAAGCCGTTAAAGGGTGAAAACCCAAACCAACCCCCAAACGACCCCATAGGAGGCACGAACACCTCGTACGGGACAAATGTAACTTGTTGGAACTGATCGCGTAGTCCTGGGTCTCCCGATTTGAGAATATGATGATAATTTGCAAAAATCACACTTAGAATTAAAAAGAAGCCGTTAAAGGGTGAGAACCCAAATCAACCCCCAAACGACCTCGTAGGAGGCACGAACACCTCGCACGGGACCAATGTAACTAGTAGGAACTGACCGCGTAGTCTCGGGTCTCCCAGTTTGAGAATATGATGATAATTAGAAAAAAATCACACTTAGACTTAAAAAAAATCAGTTAGAAGGTGAAGACCCATACCAGCCCCCAAACGACCCCGTAGGAGGCACGAACACCTCGTACGGGACCAATGTTACTGGAAGGAACTGATCGCATAGTCCCGGGTCTCTCGATTTATGAATATGATGATAATTTGTAAAAAATAACACTTAAACTTAAAAACAAGCTGTTAAAGGGTGAAAATCCAAACCAGCCCCCAAACGACCCCGTAGGTGGCACGAACACCTCGCAAGGGACCAACGTAACTTGTAGGAACCGACCGCATAGTCCCGAGTCTCCCGATTTGATAATATGATGATAATTCTCACAAATCAATAGTTAAACTTAAAAACAAGCCGTTAAAGGGTGAAAACCCAAACCAACCACCAAATGACCCCGTAGGAGGCACGAACACCTCGCACGGGACCAATGCCACTTGTTAGAACTGATCGTGTAGACCCGGTTCTCTCGATTTGAGAATATGACGATAATTTGCAAAAATCACACATAGACTTAAAAAGAAGCCGTTAAAGGGTTAAAACCCAAATCAACCCCCAAACGATCCCGTAGGAGGCACGAACACCTCGCACGGGACCAATGTAACTAGTAGGAACTGACCGCGTAGTCTCGGGTCTCCCAGTTTGAGAATATGATGATAATTAGAAAAAATCAAACTTAGACTTAAAAAAAAGCCGTTAAAAGGTGAAAACCAATTCCAGCCCACAAACGACTCCGTAGGAGGCACGAACACCTCGCACGGGACCAATGTAACTTGTAGGAACTGATCGCAAGTCCTGGGTCTCCCGGTTTATGAATATGATGATAATTTGCAAAAAATAACACTTAGACTTAAAAATAAGTTGTTAAAGGGTGAAAATCCAAACAAGCCCCCAAACGACCCCGTAGGTGGCACGAACACCTCGCAAGGGACCAATGTAACTTGTAGGAACTGACCGCGTAGTCCCGAGTCTCCCGATTTGAGAATATGATGATAATTTGCAAAAATCAACATTTAAACTTAAAAACAAGACGTTAAAGGGTGAAAACCCAAACCAACCACCAAACGACCCCGTACGAGGCACAGACACCTCGCACTGGACCAATGTAACTTGTTGGAACGGATCGCGTAGTCCCGGGTCTCCCGATTTGAGAATACGATGATAATTTGCAAAACTCACACTTAGACTTAAAAAGAAGTCATTAAAGGGTGAAAACCCAAATCAACCCCTAAACGACCTCGTAGGAGGCACGAACATCTCGCACGGGACCAATGTAACTAGTAGGAACTGACCGCGTAGTCTCGGGTCTCCCAGTTTGAGAATATGATGATAATTAGAAAAAATCATACTTAGACTTAAAAAAAGCCGTTAAAAGGTGAAAACCCATACCAGCCCCCAAACGACCCCGTAGGAGGCACTAACACCTCGCATGGGACCAATGTAACTGGTAGGAACTGATCGCATAGTCCCGAGTCTCCCGATTTATGAATATGATGATAATTTGTAAAAAATAACACTTTGACTTAAAAATAAGCTATTAAAGGGTGAAAATCCAAACCAGCCCAAAAACGACCCCGTAGGAGGCACGGACACCATGCATGTAACTTGTAGGAACTGATCGCATAGTCCCGGGTCTCCTGGCTTGAGAATATAACGATAATTTGCAAAAATCACACTTAGACTAAAAACACAAGCCGTTAAAGGGTGAAAACCGAAACCCGCCCCCAAACGACCTCATTAGAGGAACGAACACCTCGCACGGGACCAATGTAACTTGTAGGAACTGACCGCATAGTCCCGGGTCTCCCGATTTGTGAATATGACGATAATTTGCGAAAATCAACAGTTAAACTTTAAAACAATCCGTTAAAGGGTGAAAACCAAAACCAGCCCCGAAACGACCCCGTAAGAGGCACGAACACCTCGCACGGGACCAATGTAACTTGTAGGAACTTATCGCATAGTCTCGGGTCTCCCGCTTTGAGAATATGATGATAACTTTTAAAAATCAACACTTAGACTTAAAAATAGGTCATTAAAGGTTGAAAACCGAAACCGGCCCCTAAACGACCACATAAGAGGTACGAACACCTCGCACGAGACCAATGTAACTTGTAGGAACTGACCGCATAGTCCCGAGTTTCCCGATTTGTGAATATGATGATAATTTGCAGAAATCAATAGTTAAACGTTAAAACAAGCCGTTAAAGGGTGAAAACCAAAACAGCCCCAAACCACCCCGGAGGAGGCATGAACACCTCGCACGGGACCAATGTAACTTGTAGGAACTGACCGCGTAGTCCCGGGTCTCCCGCTTTGAGAATATGATGATAATTTGAAAAAATCAACACTTAGACATAAAAACAAGTCGTTAAAGGTTGAAAATCCAAACCACCCCGTAGGAGGCACGAACACCTCGCACAAGACCAATGTAACTAGTAGGAACTGACCGCGTAGTCCCGGGTCTCCCAGTTTGAGAATATGATGATAATTAGAAAAAATCACACTTAGACTTAAAAACAAGTCGTAAAATAGTGAAAACCCAGACCATCCCCCAAACGACCCCGTAAGAGGCACGAACACCTCGCACGGGACCAATGTAACTAGTAGGAACTGACCGCGTAGTCTCGGGTCTCCTAGTTTGAGAATATGATGATAATTTGCAAAAAATAACACTTAGACTTAAAAATAAGCTGTTAAAGGGTGAAAATGCAAACAAGTCCCCAAACGACCCCGTAGGTGGCATGAACACCTCACAAGGGACCAATGTAACTTGTAGGAACTGACCGCATAGTCCCGAGTCTACCGATTTGAGAATATGACGATAATTTGCAAAAATCAACAGTTAAACTTAAAAACAAGTCGTTAAAGGGTGAAAACCCAAACCAGGCCCCAAACGACCCCGTAGGAGGCACGAACACCTCGCACGGGACCATTGTAACTTGTTGGAACTGACCGCGTAGTCCCGGGTCTCTCCGTTTGAGAATATGATGATAATTTGCAAAAATCACACTTAGACTTAAAAACAAGCCGTTAAAGGGTGAAAATCCAAATCATCCCCCTAACGACCTCGTAGGAGGTACAAACACCTCGCACGTGACCAATGTAACTAGTAGTAACTGACCGCGTAGTCCCGAGTCTCCCAGTTTGAGAATATGATGATAATTAGAAAAAATCACAATTAGACTTAAAAACAAGTCGTAAAATGGTGAAAACCAAGACCAGCCCCCAAACGACCCCATAAGAGGCACAAACACCTCGCACCGAAGCAATGTAACTTGTAGGAACTGATCGCATAGTCCCGAGTCTCCCGATTTATGAATACGACGATAATTTATAAAAACCAATACTTAGACTTAAAAACAAGTTGTTAAAGGGTGAAAATCCAAACCAGCACCCAAACGACCCCGTAGGTGGCACGAACACCTCACACGGGACCAATGTAACTTGTATTAACTGACCGTATAGTTTCGGGTCTCCCGGTTTGAGAATATGATGATAATTTGCAAAAATCAACAGTTAAACTCTAAAACAATCCGTTAAAGGGTGAAAACCAAAACCAGCCCCGAAACGACCCCGTAAGAGGCACGAACACCTCGCACGAGACCAATGTAACTTGTAGGAACAAATCGCATAGTCTCGGGTCTCCCGCTTTGAGAATATGATGATAACTTTTAAAAATCAACACTTAGACTTAAAAATAGGTCGTTAAAGGTTGAAAACCGAAACCAACCCCAAAACGACCACATAAGAGGTACGAACACCTCGCACGAGACCAATGTAACTTGTAGGAACTGACCGCATAGTCCTGGGTCTCTCGATTTGTGAATATGATGATAATTTGCAGAAATCAACAGTTAAATGTTAAAACAAGCCGTTAAAGGGTGAAAACCAAACCAGCCCCAAACGACCCCGGAGGAGGCATGAACACCTCGCACGGGACCAATGTAACTTGTAGAAACTGACCGCGTAGTCCCGGGTCTCCCGCTTTGAGAATATGATGGTAATTTGCAAAAAATCAACACTTAGACATAAAAACAAGTCGTTAAAGGTTGAAAATCCAAACCACCCCGTAGGAGGCACGAACACCTCGCACGGGACCAATGTAACTAGTAGGAACTGACCGCGTAGTCCCGGGTCTCCCAGTTTGAGAATATAATGATAATTAGAAAAAATCACACTTAGACTTAAAAACAAATCGTAAAATGGTCAAAACCCAGACCAACCCCCAAACGACCCCGTAAGAGGCACGAACACCTCGCACGGGACCAATGTAACTTGTAGGAACTGATCGCAAGTCCTGGGTCTCCCGGTTTATGAATATGATGATAATTTGCAAAAAATAACACTTAGACTTAAAAATAAGTTGTTAAAGGGTGAAAATCCAAACAAGCCCCAAACGACCCCGTAGGTGGCACGAACACCTCGCAAGGAACCAATGTAACTTATAGGAACTGACCGCATAGTCCCGAGTCTCCCGATTTGAGAATATGATGATAATTTGCAAAAATCAACATTTAAACATAAAAACAAGCGGTTAAAGGGTGAAAACCGAAACCAACCCCCAAACGACCCCGTAGGAGGCACGAACAGCTCGCACGGGACCAATGTAACTTGTTGGAACTGATCGCGTAGTCCCGGGTCTCCCGATTTGAGAATATGACGATAATTTGCAAAAATCACACTTAGACTTAAAAAGAAGCCGTTAAAGGGTGAAAACCCAAATCAACCTCCAAACGACCCCGTAGGAGGCAGGAACACCTCGCACGGGACCAATGTAACTAGTAGGAACTGACCGCGTAGTCTCGGGTCTCCCATTTTGAGAATATGATGATAATTAGAAAAAATCACACTTAGACTTAAAAAAAGCCGTTAGAAGGTGAAGACCCATACCAGCCCCCAAACGACCCCGTAGGAGGCACGAACACCTCGTACGGGACCAATGTAACTGGTAGGAACTGATCGCATAGTCCCGGGTCTCCCGATTTATGAATATGATGATAATTTGTAAAAAATAACACTTAAACTTAAAAATAAGCTGTTAAAGGGTGAAAGTCCAAACCAGCCCCCAAACGACCCCGTAGGTGGCACGAACACCTCGCAAGGGACCAACGTAACTTGTAGGAGCTGACCGCATAGTCCCGAGTCTCCCGATTTGATAATATGATGATAATTGTCACAAATCAATAGTTAAACTTAAAAACAAGCCGTTAAAGGGTGAAAACCCAAACCAGCCACCAAACGACCCCATAGGAGGCACGAACACCTCGCACGGGACCAATGTCACTTGTTAGATCTGATCGCGTAGACCCGGGTCTCTCGATTTGAGAATATGACGATAATTTGCAAAATTCACACTTAGACTTAAAAAGAAGCCCTTAAAGGGTAAAAACCCAAATCAACCCCCAAACGACCCCGTAGGAGGCACGAACACCTCGCACGAGACCAATGTAACTAGTAGGAACTGACCGCGTAGTCTTGGGTCTCCCAGTTTGAGAATATCATGATAATTAGAAAAAATCAAACTTAGACTTAAAAAAAAGCTGTTAAAAGGTGAAAACCCATTCCAGCCCACAAACGACTCCGTAGGAGGCACGAACACCTCGCACGGGACCAATGTAACTTGTAGGAACTGATCGCAAGTCCTGGGTCTCCCGATTTATGCATATGATGATAATTTGAAAAAAATAACACGTAGACTTAAAAATAAGTTGTTAAAGGGTGAAAATCCAAATAAGCCCCCAAACGACCCCGTAGGTGGCACGAACACCTCGCAAGGGACCAATGTAACTTGTAGGAACTGACCGCATAGTCCCGAGTCTCCCGATTTGAGAATATGATGATAATTTGCAAAAAATCAACATTTAAACTTAAAAACAAGCCGTTAAAGGGTGAAAACCCAAACTAACCCCCAAACGACCCCGGAGGAGGCATGAACACCTCGCACGGGACCAATGTAACTTGTAGGAACTGACCGCGTAGTCCCGGGTCTCCCGCTTTGAGAATATGATGACAATTTGAAAAAATCAACACTTAGACATAAAAACAAGTCGTTAAAGGTTGAAAATCCAAACCACCCCGTAGGTGGCACGAACACCTCGCACGGGACCAATGTAACTTGTAGGAACTGATCGCAAGTCCTGGGTCTCCCTATTTATGAATATGATGATAATTTGCAAAAAATAACACGTAGACTTAAAAATAAGTTGTTAAAGGGTGAAAATCCAAACAAGCCCCCAAACGACCCCGTAGGTGGCACGAACACCTCGCAAGGGACCAATGTAACTTGTAGGAATTGACCGCATAGTCGCGAGTCTCCCGATTTGAGAATATGATGATAATTTGCAAAAATCAACATTTAAACTTAAAAACAACCCGTTAAAGGGTGAAAACCCAAACCAACCCCCAAACGACCCCGGAGGAGGCATGAACACCTCGCACGGGACCAATGTAACTTGTAGGAACTGACCGCGTAGTCCCGGGTCTCCCGCTTTGAGAATATGATGATAATTTGAAAAAATTAACACTTAGACATAAAAACAAGTCGTTAAAGGTTGAAAATCCAAACCACCCCGTAGGTGGCATGAACACCTCGCACGGGACCAATGTAACTTGTAGGAACTGATCGCAAGTCCTGGGTCTCCCGATTTATGAATATGATGATAATTTGCAAAAAATAACACTTAGACTTAAAAATAAGTTGTTAAAGGTTGAAAATCCAAACAAGCCCCCAAATGACCCCGTAGGTGGCACGAACACCTCGCAAGGGACCAATGTAACTTGTAGGAACTGATCGCATAGTCCCGAGTCTCCCGATTTGAGAATATGATGATAATTTGCAAAAATCAACATTTAAACTTAAAAACAAGCCGTTAAAGGGTGAAAACCCAAACCAACTCCCAAAAGACCCCGTAGGAGGCACGAACATCTCGCACGGGACCAATGTAACTTGTTGGAACTGATCGCGTAGTCCCGGGTCTCCCGATTTGAGAATATGACGATAATTTGCAAAAATCACATTTAAACTTAAAAATAAGCCGTTAAAGGGTGAAAACCCAAATCAACCCCCAAACGACCCCGTAGGAGGCACGAACACCTCGCACGGGACCAATGTAACTAGTAGGAACTGACCGCGTAGTCTCGGGTCTCCCAGTTTGAGAATATGATGATAATTAGAAAAAATCACACTTAGACTTAAAAAAAAAGTCGTTAAAAGGTGAAAACCCATACCAACCCCCAAAGGACCCCGTAGGAGGCACTAACACCTCCTAGGGGACCAATGTAACTGGTAGGAACTGATCGCATAGTCCCGAGTCTCCCGGTTTGTGAATATGACGATAATCTATAAAAAATAACATTTTGACTTAAAAATAAGCTGGTAAAGGGTGAAAATCCAAACCAGCCCAAAAATGACCCCGTAGGAGGCACGAACACCACGCATGTAACTTGTAGGAACTGATCGCGTAGTCCCGGGTCTCCTGGCTTGAGAATATAACGATAATTTGCAAAAATCACACTTAGACTAAAAACACAAGCCGTTAAAGGGTGAAAACCGAAACTAGCCCCCAAACGACCTCATAAGAGTAACGAACACCTCGCACGGGACCAATGTAACTTGTAGGAACTGACCGCATAGTCCCGGGTCTCCCGATTTGTGAATATGACGATAATTTACGAAAATCAACCGTTAAACTTTAAAACAATCCGTTAAAGGGTGAAAACCAAAACCAGCCCCGAAACGACCCCGTAAGAGGCACGAACACCTCGCACGGGACCAATGTAACTTGTAGGAACTGATCGCATAGTCTCGGGTCTCCCGCTTTGAGAATATGATGATAACTTTAAAAAATCAACACTTAGACTTAAAAACAGGTCGTTAAAGGTTGAAAACCGAAACTAGCCCCTAAACGACCACATAAGAGGTACGAACACCTCGCACGAGACCAATGTAACTTGTAGGAACTCACCGCATAGACCCGGGTTTCCCGATTTGTGAATATGATGATAATTTGCAGAAATCAACAGTTAAACGTTAAAACGAGCCGTTAAAGGGTGAAAACCAAACCAGCCCCAAACGACCCCGTAGGTGGCACGAACACCTCGCACGGGACCAATGTAACTTGTAGCAACTGATCGCAAGTCCTGGGTCTCCCGATTTATGAATATGATGATAATTTGCAAAAATCACACTTAGACTTAAAAACAAGCTATTAAAGGGTGAAAATGCAAACAAGCCCCCAAACGACCCCGTAGGTGGCATGAACACCTCACAAGGGACCAATGTAACTTGTAGGAACTGACCGCATAGTCCCGAGTCTACCGATTTGAGAATATGACGATAATTTGCAAAAATCAACAGTTAAACTTAAAAACAATTCGTTAAAGGGTGAAAACCCAAACCAACCCCCAAACGACCCCATAGGAGGCACGAACACCTCGCACGGGCCCAATGTAACTTGTTGGAACTGACCGCTTAGTCCTGGGTCTCTCCGTTTGAGAATATGATGATAATTTGCAAAAATCACACTTAGACTTAAAAACAAGCCGTTAAAGGGTGAAAATCCAAATCAGCCCCCTAACGACCTCGTAAGAGGTACAAACACCTCGTACGGGACCAATGTAACTAGTAGGAACTGACCGCGTAGTCCCCGGTCTCCCAGTTTGAGAATATGATGATAATTTGCAAAAATCAACAGTTAAACTCTAAAACAATCCATTAAAGGGTGAAAACCCAGACCAGCCCCGAAACGACCCCGTAAGAGGCACGGACACCTCGCAAGGGACCAATGTAACTTGTAGGAACTGATCGCATAGTCTCGGGTCTCCCGCTTTGAGAATATGATGATAACTTTTAAAAATCAACACTTAGACTTAAAAATAGGTCGTTAAAGGTTGAAAACCGAAACTAGCCCCTTAACGACCACATAAGAGGTACGAACACCGCGCACGAGACCAATGTAACTTGTAGGAACTGACCGCATAGTCCCGGTTTTCCCGATTTTTGAATATGATGATAATTTGCAGAAATCAACAGTTAAACGTTAAAATAAGCCGTTAAAGGGTGAAAACCAAACCAGCCCCAAACGACCCCGGAGGAGGCATGAACACCTCGCACGAAACCAATGTAGCTTGTAGGAACTGACCGCGTAGTCCCGGGTCTCCCGCTTTGGGAATATGATGATAATTTGAAAAAATCAACACTTAGACATAAAAACAAGTCGTTAAAGGTTGAAAATCCAAACCACCCCGTAGGAGGCACGAACACCTCGCACGGGACCAATGTAACTAGTAGGAACTGACCGCGTAGTCTCGGGTCTCCCAGTTTGAGAATATGATGATAATTAGAAAAAATCACACTTAGACTTAAAAACAAGTCGTAAAATGGTGAAAACCCAGACCAGCCCCCAAACGACCCCGTAAGAGGCACGAACACCTCGCACGGGACCAATGTAACTAGTAGGAACTGACCGCGTAGTCTAGGGTCTCCCAGTTTGAGAATATGATGGTAATTTGCAAAAAATAACACTTAGACTTAAAAATAAGCTGTTAAAGGGTGAAAATGCAAACAATCCCCCAAACGACCCCGTAGGTGGCATGAACACGTCACAAGGGACCAATGTAACTTATAGGAACTGACCGCATTGTTCCGAGTCTGCCGATTTGAGAATATGACGATAATTTGCAAAAATCAACAGTTAAACTTAAAAACAAGTCGTTAAAGGGTGAAAACCCAAACCAGCCCCCAAACGACCCCGTAGGAGGCACGAACACCTCGCACGGGATCAATGTAACTTGTTGGAACTGACCGCGTAGTCCCGGGTCTCTCCGTTTGAGAATATGATGATAATTTGCAAAAATCACACTTAGACTTAAAAACAAGCCGTTAAAGGGTGAAAATCCAAATCAGCCCCCTAACGACCTCGTAGGAGGTACAAACACCTCGCACGGGACCAATGTAACTAGTAGTAACTGACCGCGTAGTCCCGGGTCTCCCAATTTGAGAATATGATGATAATTAGAAAAACACTTAGACTTAAAAACAAGCCGTAAAATGATGAAAACCCAGACCAGCCCCCGAACGACCCCGTAAGAGGCACGAACACCTCGCACCGGACCAATGTAACTTGTAGGAACTGATCGCATAGTCCCGGGTCTCCCGATTAGAGAATATGATGATAATTTGCAAAAATCAACATTTAAACTTAAAAACAAGCCGTTAAAGGGTGAAAACCCAAACCAACTCCCAAAAGACCCCGTAGGAGGCACGAACACCTCGCACGGGACCAATGTAACTTGTTGGAATTGATCGCGTAGTCCCGGGTCTCCCGATTTGAGAATATGACGATAATTTTCAAAAATAAATAGTTAAACTTAAAAAGAAGTCGTTAAAGGGTGAAAACCCAAACCAACCCCCAAACGACCCCATAGGAGGCACGAACACCTCGCATGGGCCCAATGTAACTTGTTGGTACTAACCGCGTAGTCCTGGGTCTCTCCGTTTGAGAATATGATGATAATTTGCAAAAATCACACTTAGACTTAAAAACAAGCCGTTAAAGGGTGAAAATCCAAATCAGCCCCCTAACGACCTCGTAGGAGGTACAAACACCTCGTACGGGACCAATGTAACTAGTAGGAACTGACCGCGTAGTCCCGGGTCTCCCAGTTTGAGAATATGATGATAATTTGCAAAAATCAACAGTTAAACTCTAAAACAATCCATTATAGGGTGAAAACCCAGACCAGCCACGAAACGACCCCGTAAGAGGCACGGACACCTCGCAAGGGCCCAATGTAACTTGTAGGAACTGATCGCATAGTCTCGGGTCTCCCGCTTTGAGAATATGATGATAACTTTTAAAAATCAACACTTAGACTTAAAAATAGGTCGTTAAAGGTTGAAAACCGAAACTAGCCCCTAAATGACCACATAAGAGGTACGAACACCGCGCACGAGACCAATGTAACTTGTAGGAACTGACCGCATAGTCCCGGGTTTCCCGATTTTTGAATATGATGATAATTTGCAGAAATCAATAGTTAAACGTTAAAATAAGCCGTTAAAGGGTGAAAACCAAACCAGCCCCAAACGACCCTAGAGGAGGCATGAACACCTCGCACGAGACCAATGTAGCTTGTAGGAACTGACCGCGTAGTCCCGCGTCTCCCGCTTTGGGAATATGATGATAATTTGAAAAAATCAACACTTAGACATAAAAACAAGTCGTTAAAGGTTGAAAATCCAAACCACCCCGTAGGAGGCACGAACACCTCGCACGGGACCAATGTAACTAGTAGGAACTGACCGCGTAGTCCCGGGTCTCCCAGTTTGAGAATATGATGATAATTAGAAAAAATCACACTTAGACTTAAAAACAAGTCGTAAAATGGTGAAAACCCAGACCAGCCCCCAAACGACCCCGTAAGAGGCACGAACACCTCGCACGGGACCAATGTAACTAGTAGGAACTGACCGCGTAGTCTCGGGTCTCCCAGTTTGGGAATATAATGATAATTTGCAAAAAATAACACTTAGACTTAAAAATAAGCTGTTAAAGGGTGAAAATCCAAACAAGCCCCCTAACGACTCCGTAGGTGGCATGAACACCTCACAAGGTACCAATGTAACTTGTAGGAACTGACCGCATAGTCCCGAGTCTATCGATTTGAGAGTATGGCGATAATTTGCAAAAATCAACAGTAAAACTTAAAAACAAGTCGTTAAAGGGTGAAAATCCAAACCAGGCCCCAAACGACCCCGTAGGAGGCACGAACACCTCGCACGGGACCAATGTAACTTGTTGGAACTGACCGCGTAGTCCTGGGTCTCTCCGTTTGAGAATATGATGATAATTTGCAAAAATCACACTTAGACTTAAAAACAAGCCGTTAAAGGGTGAAAATCCAAATCAGCCCCCTAACGACCTCGTAAGAGGTACAAACAACTCGTACGGGACCAATGTAACTAGTAGAAACTGACCGCGTAGTCCCGGGTCTCCCAGTTTGAGAATATGATGGTAATTAGAAAAAATCACACTTAGACTTAAAAACTAGTCGTAAAATGGTGAAAACCCAGACCAGCCCCCAAACGACCCCGTAAGAGGCACGAACACCTCGCACCGGACCAATGTAACTTGTAAGAACTGATCGCATAGTCCCGAGTCTCCCGATTTATGAATATGACGATAATTTACAAAAACCTATACTTAGACTTAAAAACAAGTTGTTAAAGGGTGGAGATCCAAACCAGCCCCCAAACGACCCCGTAGGTGGCACGAACACCTCGCACGGGACCAATGTAACTTGTCGGAACTGACCGTATAGTTTCGGGTCTCCCGGTTTGAGAATATGACGATAATTTGTAAAAATCAACTGTTAAACTTAAAAATAAGCCGTTAAAGGGTGAAAACCAAACCAGCCGCAAACGACCCTGGAGGAGGCATGAACACCTTGCATGGGACCAGTGTAACTTGTAGGAACTGACCGCGTAGTCCCGGGTCTCCCGCTTTGAGATATGATGATAATTTTAAAAAATCAACACGTAGACATAAAAACAAGTCGTTAAAGGTTGAAAATCCAAACCACCCCGTAGGAGGCACGAACACCTCGCACGGGACCAATGTAACTAGTAGGAACTGACCGCGTAGTCCCGGGTCTCCCAGTTTGAGAATATGATGATAATTAGAAAAAATCACACTTAGACTTAAAAACAAGTCATAAAATGGTGAAAACCCAGACCAGCCCCCAAACGACCCCGTAAGAGGCACGAACACCTTGCACGGGACCAATGTAACTAGTAGGAACTGACCGCGTAGTCTAGGGTCTCCCAGTTTGAGAATATGATGGTAATTTGCAAAAAATAACACTTAGACTTAAAAATAAGCTGTTAAAGGGTGAAAATGCAAACAATCCCCCAAACGACCCCGTAGGTGGCATGAACACCTCACAAGGGACCAATGTAACTTGTGGGAACTGACCGCATAGTTCCGAGTCTGCCGATTTGAGAATATGACGATAATTTGCAAAAATCAACAGTAAAACTTGAAAACAAGTCGTTAAAGGGTGAAAACCCAAACCAGCCCCCAAACGACCCCGTAGGAGGCACGAACACCTCACACGGGACCAATGTAACTTGTTGGAACTGACCGCGTAGTCCTGGGTCTCTCCGTTTGATAATATGATGATAATTTGCAAAAATCACACTTAGACTTAAAAACAAGCCGTTAAAGGGTGAAAATCCAAATCAACCCCCTAACGACCTCGTAAGAGGTACAAACACCTCGTACGGGATCAATGTAACTAGTAGGAACTGACTGCGTAGTCCCGGGTCTCCCAGTTTGAGAATATGATGGTAATTAGAAAAAATCACACCTAGACTTAAAAGCTAGTCGTAAAATGGTGAAAACCAAAACCAGCCCCGAAACGACCCCGTAAGAGGCACGAACACCTCGCACGGGACCAATGTAACTTGTAGGAACAAATCGCATAGTCTCGGGTCTCCCGCTTTGAGAATATGATGATAACTTTTAAAAATCAACACTTAGACTTAAAAATAGGTCGTTAAAGGTTGAAAACCGAAACCAACCCCAAAACGACCACATAAGAGGTACGAACACCTCGCACGAGACCAATGTAACTTGTAGGAACTGACCGCATAGTCCTGGGTCTCTCGATTTGTGAATATGATGATAATTTGCAGAAATCAACTGTTAAACGTTAAAACAAGCCGTTAAAGGGTGAAAACCAAACCAGCCCCAAACGACCCCGGAGGAGGCATGAACACCTCGCACGGGACCAATGTAACTTGTAGAAACTGACCGCGTAGTCCCGGGTCTCCCGCTTTGAGAATATGATGGTAATTTGCAAAAAATCAACACTTAGACATAAAAACAAGTCGTTAAAGGTTGAAAATCCAAACCACCCCGTAGGAGGCACGAACACCTCGCACGGGACCAATGTAACTAGTAGGAACTGACCGCGTAGTCCCGGGTCTCCCAGTTTGAGAATATGATGATAATTAGAAAAAATCACACTTAGAGTTAAAAACAAGTCGTAAAATGGTGAAAACCCAGACCAGCCCCCAAACGACCCCGTAAGAGGCACGAACACCTCGCACGGGACCAATGTAACTAGTAGGAACTGACCGCGTAGTCTAGGGTCTCCCAGTTTGAGAATATGATGGTAATTTGCAAAAAATAACACTTAGACTTAAAAATAAGCTGTTAAAGGGTGAAAATGCAAACAATCCCCCAAACGACCCCGTAGGTGGCATGAACACCTCACAAGGGACCAATGTAACTTGTGGGAACTGACCGCATAGTTCCGAGTCTGCCGATTTGAGAATATGACGATAATTTGCAAAAATCAACAGTTAAACTTAAAAACAAGTCGTTAAAGGGCGAAAACCCAAACCAACCCCCAAACGACCCCGTAGGAGGCACGAACACCTCGCACGGGACGAATGTAACTTATTGGAACTGACCGCGTAGTCCCGGGTCTCTCCGTTTGAGAATATGAGGATAATTTGCAAAAATCACACTTAGACTTAAAAACAAGCCGTTAAAGGGTGAAAATCCAAATCAGCCCCCTAACGACCTCGTAGGAGGTACAAACACCTCGCACGGGACCAATGTAACTAGTAGTAACTGACCGCGTAGTCCCGGGTCTCCCAATTTGAGAATATGATGATAATTAGAAAAAATCACACTTAGACTTAAAAACAAGCCGTAAAATGGTGAAAACCCAGACCAGCCCCCGAACGACCCCTTAAGAGGGACGAACAAGTCGCACCGGACCAATGTAACTTGTAGGAACTGATCGCATAGTCCCGGGTCTCCCGATTTGAGAATATGAAGATAATTTGAAAAAATCAACACCTAGACTTAAAAACAAGTCGTTAAAGGTTGAAAATCCAAATCACCTCGTAGGAGGCACGAACACCTCGCACGGAACCAATGTAACTTGTTGGAACTGAGCGCGTAGTCCCGGGTCTCCCGATTTGAGAATATGACGATAATTTGCAAAAATCACAGTTAGACTTAAAAAGAAGACGTTAAAGGGTGAAAACCCAAATCAACCCCCCAAACGACCCCGTAGGAGGCACAAACACCTCGCACAGGACCAATGTAACTAGTAGGAACTGACTGCGCAGTCTCGGGTCTCCCAGTTTGAGAATATGATGATAATTAGAAAAAAATCACACTTAGACTTAAAAAAAAGTCGTTAAGAGGTGAAAACCCATTCTATCCCCCTAACGATCTCGTAGGAGGCACGAACACCTCGCACGGGACCAATGTAACTTGTAGGAACTGATCCATAGTCCTGGGTCTCCCAGTTTATGAATATGATGATAATTTGCAAAAAATAACACTTAGACTTAAAAATAAGCCGTTAAAGGGTGAAAATGCAAACAAGCCCCCAAACGACCCCGTAGGTGGCATGAACACCTCGCAAGGGACCAATGTAACTTGTAGGAACTGACCGCATATTCCCGAGTCTCTCGATTTGAGAATATGATGATAATTTGCAAAAATCAACAGTTAAACTTAAAAACAAGCCGTTAAAGGGTGAAACCCCAAACCTGCCCCCAAAAGACCCCGTAGGAGGCACGGACACCTCGCACGGGACCAATGTAAATTGTTGGAACTGACCGCGTAGTCCCAGGTCTCCCCGTTTAAGAATGTGATGATAATTTGAAAAAATCACACTTAGACTTCAAAACAAGTAGTTAAAGGGTGGAAACCCAAATCAGCCCCCAAACGACCTCGTAGGAGGCACGAACACCTCGCACGGGACCAATGTAACTTGTAGGAACTGATCGCAAGTCCTTGTTCTCCCGGTTTATGAATATGATGATAATTTGCAAAAAATAACACTTAAACTTAAAAATAAGTTGTTAAAGGGTGAAAATCCAAACAAGCCACCAAACGACCCCGTAGGTGGCATGAACACCTCACAAGGGACCAATGTAACTTGTAGGAACTGATCGCATACACTACACCAAATCCTGCGAATGGTCACGCCGAGTTGGTCACGGCCCAAGTCCGCGACCCGTTGGTCGCGGACTTGGGCCATGACCAAGGCTGTTTTGGGCGTGACCATATTTATTATCACACTAGACCATGGATGCTTTGAAAGTGGTCACGGCCCAAGTCCCTGACCACTGTGGGTCACGGACTTGAGCCGTGACCAGGCCGTGACCATCTTGGCGCCAAATTCGCGCCAAAATTCCCTCCAAACTGGTCGCGGATGGGGTCACGGCCCAAGTCCGTGACCAAAGGCACGACGAAGTAAATAACACACACATTTAGGGTCACGACCGAAGACCCTGACCATTTCTGGGTATGGGTCACGGCTTTAGGCCGTGACCATCCTTCATTCGAGCAGTGGTGGTGATGGTTTGCAGGTTGCGCAATGGGGGTCACGGGTCACGGCCCTCAGCCGTGACCATTTCCTTGTATGGGTCACGGCTTTAGACCGTGACCATCCCTCATTCGAGCAGTGGTGGTGATGGTTTGCAGGTTGCGCACTGGGGGTCACGGCTCTGGGCCGTGACGAGGTTCAATCGAGCAGCAGTCGAGTTTCATTTAAGGGTCGCGCATGGTGGGTCACGGTGGTTGGCCGTGACCAGGTTCAGTCCTTAAAAAAAAGAATCGCGCCTCCCTCATTTCATTTCTGTCGATCGAGGTCAGTGTCTAAAGCCCTAGGCGATTTGTGCGATTTCCATCCTTGAGATTTCGGCTCAGAAAGGTATTGTGTGTTTATTTGTGCGATTTCCATCCCTCATTTCGATTCTCGTGCATTTCGATTCTCATTGTGTTAGTATATGTGTGTATATGTGTGTGTATGTATAGATTTATGTGTGTGTATGTATAGATTTGTATATATGTGTGTGTATGTATAGATTTATGTTTATATGTGTGTGTGTATGTATAGATTTGTATATATGTGTGTGTATGTATAGATTTATGTTTATATGTATGTGTGTATGTGTGTTTATGTGTGTAACTACAAACAAATTGTATTTTATTTCAATAAACCCTAGACATTTTATTTCAATAAACCCTAGACATTGTATTGGGATTTTTTTTTTTGACAAAATATTATTCAAAATATAACCCTAGACATTATATTTTTTTTGACAAAATATTATTAAATGGATTCTTAATAAGTAAAAAAAAAAATTACATCTACCTCGTGGGATTTTATAGGGGGTTATATGCGTGCCATCATACTATATTGGGGGTTATATGCATGTCGTGTTGGATACTATGTTGAATTTATTGAATTGATACTAGTGTCGATAAATGTATATGTTATAAAATTTGTTGGATACTACTTTTCTCAGGAAAAATGAGGCACGGTGATAAATACTGTCAACAAGAGTGGGACAGGTTGCAATTAGACCGCACACATAACTCTTTTATTAGCGTGCGTCATATAGAGGGTACTCCTATTTATAGGTACGGAAATAAAAAGATCGAACAATTTAACTACCTTATAAATCATGGATTTGATATCCAGCAAGATTACTTGTTCGATCGTATTCTATTTTCTCTACCAGAAAACTGGGATGACGTTATACAAAATATATTTCACACACATAATCCCGACATAGCCCTGACCTTGGTTACGTTGTTGGAGAAGGCGGAAAAAAAAATCCACCCGTTATGGATACAACTGCGTACAGAGAGCATTGACATAGACTGTGATGTCTCGTGGGAACAGACCCCGCAGCCGCGGGTGTCCCGGTTTGAGAGTACGACGGTAATTTGCTTATTTCCACACTTAGGCTTAAAAACATGGCGTTAGAGGGTGAGAACTCGAAACAGCCCCCGAACGGCCCCGTGGGTGGCACCAACACCTCCCACGGGACCAACGTAACTCGTAGGAACTGACCCCGCAGCCGCGGGTGTCCCGGTTTGAGAGTACGACGGTAATTTGCTTATTTCTACACTTAGGCTTAACATGGCGTTAGAGGGTGAAAACTCGAAACAGCCCCCGAACGGCCCCGTGGGTGGCACTAACACCTCCCACGGGACCAACGTAACTCGTGGGAACGGACCCCGCAGCCGCGGGTGTCCCGGTTTGAGAGTACGACGGTAATTTGCTTATTTCCACACTTAGGCTTAAAAACATGGCGTTAGAGGGTGAGAACTCGAAACAGCCCCCGAACGGCCCCGTGGGTGGCACCAACACCTCCCACGGGACCAACGTAACTCGTAGGAACTGACCCCGCAGCCGCGGGTGTCCCGGTTTGAGAGTACGACGGTAATTTGCTTATTTCCACACTTAGGCTTAAAAACATGGCGTTAGAGGGTGAGAACTCGAAACAGCCCCCGAACGGCCCCGTGGGTGGCACCAACACCTCCCACGGGACCAACGTAACTCGTGGGAACGGACCCCGCAGCCGCGGGTGTCCCGGTTTGAGAGTACGACGGTAATTTGCTTATTTCCACACTTAGGCTTAAAAACATGGCGTTAGAGGGTGAGAACTCGAAACAGCCCCCGAACGGCCCCGTGGGTGGCACCAACACCTCCCACGGGACCAACGTAACTCGTAGGAACTGACCCCGCAGCCGCGGGTGTCCCGGTTTGAGAGTACGACGGTAATTTGCTTATTTCCACACTTAGGCTTAAAAACATGGCGTTAGAGGGTGAGAACTCGAAACAGCCCCCGAACGGCCCCGTGGGTGGCACCAACACCTCCCACGGGACCAACGTAACTCGTAGGAACTGACCCCGCAGCCGCGGGTGTCCCGGTTTGAGAGTACGACGGTAATTTGCTTATTTCCACACTTAGGCTTAAAAACATGGCGTTAGAGGGTGAGAACTCGAAACAGCCCCCGAACGGCCCCGTGGGTGGCACCAACACCTCCCACGGGACCAACATAACTCGTGGGAATGGACCCCGCAGCCGCGGGTGTCCCGGTTTGAGAGTACGACGGTAATTTGCTTATTTCCACACTTAGGCTTAAAAACATGGCATTAGAGGGTGAGAACTCGAAACAGCCCCCGAACGGCCCCGTGGGTGGCACCAACACCTCCCACGGGACCAACGTAACTCGTAGGAACTGACCCCGCAGCCGCGGGTGTCCCGGTTTGAGAGTACGACGGTAATTTGCTTATTTCCACACTTAGGCTTAAAAACATGGCGTTAGAGGGTGAAAACTCGAAACAGCCCCCGAACGGCCCCGTGGGTGGCACCAACACCTCCCACGGGACCAACGTAACTCGTGGGAACGGACCCCGCAGCCGCGGGTGTCCCGGTTTGAGAGTACGACGGTAATTTGCTTATTTCCACACTTAGGCTTAAAAACATGGCGTTAGAGGGTGAGAACTCGAAACAGCCCCCGAACGGCCCCGTGGGTGGCACCAACACCTCCCACGGGACCAACGTAACTCGTGGGAACTGACCCCGCAGCCGCGGGTGTCCCGGTTTGAGAGTACGACGGTAATTTGCTTATTTCTACACTTAGGCTTAACATGGCGTTAGAGGGTGAGAACTCGAAACAGCCCCCGAACGGCCCCGTGGGTGGCACTAACACCTCCCACGGGACCAACGTAACTCGTGGGAATGGACGCCGCAGCCGCGGGTGTCCCGGTTTGAGAGTACGACGGTAATTTGCTTATTTCCACACTTAGGCTTAAAAACATGGTGTTAGAGGGTGAGAACTCGAAACAGCCCCCGAACGGCCCCGTGGGTGGCACCAACACCTCCCACGGGACCAACGTAACTCGTAGGAACTGACCCCGCAGCCGCGGGTGTCCCGGTTTGAGAGTACGATGATAATTTGCTTATTTCCACACTTAGGCTTAAAAACATGGCGTTAGAGGGTGAGAACGCGAAACAGCCCCCGAACGGCCCCGTGGGTGGCACCAACACCTCCCACGGGACCAACGTAACTCGTGGGAACGGACCCCGCAGCCGCGGGTGTCCCGGTTTGAGAGTACGACGGTAATTTGCTTATTTCCACACTTAGGCTTAAAAACATGGCGTTAGAGGGTGAGAACTCGAAACAGCCCCCGAACGGCCCCGTGGGTGGCACCAACACCTCCCACGGGACCAACGTAACTCGTAGGAACTGACCCCGCAGCCGCGGGTGTCCCAGTTTGAGAGTACGACGGTAATTTGCTTATTTCTACACTTAGGCTTAACATGGCGTTAGAGGGTGAAAACTCGAAACAGCCCCCGAACGGCCCCGTGGGTGGCACTAACACCTCCCACGGGACCAACGTAACTCGTGGGAACGGACGCCGCAGCCGCGGGTGTCCCGGTTTGAGAGTACGACGGTAATTTGCTTATTTCCACACTTAGGCTTAAAAACATGGCGTTAGAGGGTGAGAACTCGAAACAGCCCCCGAACGGCCCCGTGGGTGGCACCAACACCTCCCACGGGACCAACGTAACTCGTAGGAACTGACCCCGCAGCCGCGGGTGTCCCGGTTTGAGAGTACGATGATAATTTGCTTATTTCCACACTTAGGCTTAAAAACATGGCGTTAGAGGGTGAGAACGCGAAACAGCCCCCGAACGGCCCCGTGGGTGGCACCAACACCTCCCACGGGACCAACGTAACTCGTGGGAACGGACCCCGCAGCCGCGGGTGTCCCGGTTTGAGAGTACGACGGTAATTTGCTTATTTCCACACTTAGGCTTAAAAACATGGCGTTAGAGGGTGAGAACTCGAAACAGCCCCCGAACGGCCCCGTGGGTGGCACCAACACCTCCCACGGGACCAACGTAACTCGTAGGAACTGACCCCGCAGCCGCGGGTGTCCCGGTTTGAGAGTACGACAGTAATTTGCTTATTTCTACACTTAGGCTTAACATGGCGTTAGAGGGTGAAAACTCGAAACAGCCCCCGAACGGCCCCGTGGGTGGCACTAACACCTCCCACGGGACCAACGTAACTCGTGGGAACGGACGCCGCAGCCGTGGGTGTCCCGGTTTGAGAGTACGACGGTAATTTGCTTATTTCCACACTTAGGCTTAAAAACATGGCGTTAGAGGGTGAGAACTCGAAACAGCCCCCGAACGGCCCCGTGGGTGGCACCAACACCTCCCACGGGACCAACGTAACTCGTAGGAACTGACCCCGCAGCCGCGGGTGTCCCGGTTTGAGAGTACGATGATAATTTGCTTATTTCCACACTTAGGCTTAAAAACATGGCGTTAGAGGGTGAGAACGCGAAACAGCCCCCGAACGGCCCCGTGGGTGGCACCAACACCTCCCACGGGACCAACGTAACTCGTGGGAACGGACCCCGTAGCCGCGGGTGTCCCGGTTTGAGAGTACGACGGTAATTTGCTTATTTCCACACTTAGGCTTAAAAACATGGCGTTAGAGGGTGAGAACTCGAAACAGCCCCCGAACGGCCCCGTGGGTGGCACCAACACCTCCCACGGGACCAACGTAACTCGTAGGAACTGACCCCGCAGCCGCGGGTGTCCCGGTTTGAGAGTACGACGGTAATTTGCTTATTTCTACACTTAGGCTTAACATGGCGTTAGAGGGTGAGAACTCGAAACAGCCCCCGAACGGCCCCGTGGGTGGCACCAACACCTCCCACGGGACCAACGTAACTCGTAGGAACTGACCCCGCAGCCGCGGGTGTCCCGGTTTGAGAGTACGACGGTAATTTGCTTATTTCCACACTTAGGCTTAAAAACATGGCGTTAGAGGGTGAAAACTCGAAACAGCCCCCGAACGGCCCCGTGGGTGGCACCAACACCTCCCACGGGACCAACGTAACTCGTGGGAACGGACCCCGCAGCCGCGGGTGTCCCGGTTTGAGAGTACGACCGTAATTTGCTTATTTCCACACTTAGGCTTAAAAACATGGCGTTAGAGGGTGAGAACTCGAAACAGCCCCCGAACGGCCCCGTGGGTGGCACCAACACCTCCCACGGGACCAACGTAACTCGTAGGAACTGACCCCGCAGCAGCGGGTGTCCCGGTTTGAGAGTACGACGGTAATTTGCTTATTTCCACACTTAGGCTTAAAAACATGGCGTTAGAGGGTGAGAACTCGAAACAGCCCCCGAACGGCCCCGTGGGTGGCACCAACACCTCCCACGGGACCAACGTAACTCGTAGGAACTGACCCCGCAGCCGCGGGTGTCCCGGTTTGAGAGTACGACGGTAATTTGCTTATTTCCACACTTAGGCTTAAAAACATGGCGTTAGAGGGTGAGAACTCGAAACAGCCCCCGAACGGCCCCGTGGGTGGCACCAACACCTCCCACGGGACCAACATAACTCGTGGGAATGGACCCCGCAGCCGCGGGTGTCCCGGTTTGAGAGTACGACGGTAATTTGCTTATTTCCACACTTAGGCTTAAAAACATGGCGTTAGAGGGTGAGAACTCGAAACAGCCCCCGAACGGCCCCGTGGGTGGCACCAACACCTCCCACGGGACCAACGTAACTCGTAGGAACTGACCCCGCAGCCGCGGGTGTCCCGGTTTGAGAGTACGACGGTAATTTGCTTATTTCCACACTTAGGCTTAAAAACATGGCGTTAGAGGGTGAAAACTCGAAACAGCCCCCGAACGGCCCCGTGGGTGGCACCAACACCTCCCACGGGACCAACGTAACTCGTGGGAATGGACCCCGCAGCCGCGGGTGTCCCGGTTTGAGAGTACGACGGTAATTTGCTTATTTCCACACTTAGGCTTAAAAACATGGCGTTAGAGGGTGAGAACTCGAAACAGCCCCCGAACGGCCCCGTGGGTGGCACCAACACCTCCCACGGGACCAACGTAACTCGTGGGAACTGACCCCGCAGCCGCGGGTGTCCCGGTTTGAGAGTACGACGGTAATTTGCTTATTTCTACACTTAGGCTTAACATGGCGTTAGAGGGTGAGAACTCGAAACAGCCCCCGAACGGCCCCGTGGGTGGCACTAACACCTCCCACGGGACCAACGTAACTCGTGGGAATGGACGCCGCAGCCGCGGGTGTCCCGGTTTGAGAGTACGATGGTAATTTGCTTATTTCCACACTTAGGCTTAAAAACATGGTGTTAGAGGGTGAGAACTCGAAACAGCCCCCGAACGGCCCCGTGGGTGGCACCAACACCTCCCACGGGACCAACGTAACTCGTAGGAACTGACCCCGCAGCCGCGGGTGTCCCGGTTTGAGAGTACGATGATAATTTGCTTATTTCCACACTTAGGCTTAAAAACATGGCGTTAGAGGGTGAGAACGCGAAACAGCCCCCGAACGGCCCCGTGGGTGGCACCAACACCTCCCACGGGACCAACGTAACTCGTGGGAACGGACCCCGCAGCCGCGGGTGTCCCGGTTTGAGAGTACGACGGTAATTTGCTTATTTCCACACTTAGGCTTAAAAACATGGCGTTAGAGGGTGAGAACTCGAAACAGCCCCCGAACGGCCCCGTGGGTGGCACCAACACCTCCCACGGGACCAACGTAACTCGTAGGAACTGACCCCGCAGCCGCGGGTGTCCCAGTTTGAGAGTACGACGGTAATTTGCTTATTTCTACACTTAGGCTTAACATGGCGTTAGAGGGTGAAAACTCGAAACAGCCCCCGAACGGCCCCGTGGGTGGCACTAACACCTCCCACGGGACCAACGTAACTCGTGGGAACGGACGCCGCAGCCGCGGGTGTCCCGGTTTGAGAGTACGACGGTAATTTGCTTATTTCCACACTTAGGCTTAAAAACATGGCGTTAGAGGGTGAGAACTCGAAACAGCCCCCGAACGGCCCCGTGGGTGGCACCAACACCTCCCACGGGACCAACGTAACTCGTAGGAACTGACCCCGCAGCCGCGGGTGTCCCGGTTTGAGAGTACGATGATAATTTGCTTATTTCCACACTTAGGCTTAAAAACATGGCGTTAGAGGGTGAGAACGCGAAACAGCCCCCGAACGGCCCCGTGGGTGGCACCAACACCTCCCACGGGACCAACGTAACTCGTGGGAATGGACCCCGCAGCCGCGGGTGTCCCGGTTTGAGAGTACGACGGTAATTTGCTTATTTCCACACTTAGGCTTAAAAACATGGCGTTAGAGGGTGAGAACTCGAAACAGCCCCCGAACGGCCCCGTGGGTGGCACCAACACCTCCCACGGGACCAACGTAACTCGTAGGAACTGACCCCGCAGCCGCGGGTGTCCCGGTTTGAGAGTACGACGGTAATTTGCTTATTTCTACACTTAGGCTTAACATGGCGTTAGAGGGTGAAAACTCGAAACAGCCCCCGAACGGCCCCGTGGGTGGCACTAACACCTCCCACGGGACCAACGTAACTCGTGGGAACGAACGCCGCAGCCGCGGGTGTCCCGGTTTGAGAGTACGACGGTAATTTGCTTATTTCCACACTTAGGCTTAAAAACATGGCGTTAGAGGGTGAGAACTCGAAACAGCCCCCGAACGGCCCCGTGGGTGGCACCAACACCTCCCACGGGACCAACGTAACTCGTAGGAACTGACCCCGCAGCCGCGGGTGTCCCGGTTTGAGAGTAAGATGATAATTTGCTTATTTCCACACTTAGGCTTAAAAACATGGCGTTAGAGGGTGAGAACGCGAAACAGCCCCCGAACGGCCCCGTGGGTGGCACCAACACCTCCCACGGGACCAACGTAACTCGTGGGAACGGACCCCGTAGCCGCGGGTGTCCCGGTTTGAGAGTACGACGGTAATTTGCTTATTTCCACACTTAGGCTTAAAAACATGGCGTTAGAGGGTGAGAACTCGAAACAGCCCCCGAACGGCCCCGTGGGTGGCACCAACACCTCCCACGGGACCAACGTAACTCGTAGGAACTGACCCCGCAGCCGCGGGTGTCCCGGTTTGAGAGTACGACGGTAATTTGCTTATTTCTACACTTAGGCTTAACATGGCGTTAGAGGGTGAGAACTCGAAACAGCCCCCGAACGGCCCCGTGGGTGGCACCAACACCTCCCACGGGACCAACGTAACTCGTAGGAACTGACCCCGCAGCCGCGGGTGTCCCGGTTTGAGAGTACGACGGTAATTTGCTTATTTCCACACTTAGGCTTAAAAACATGGCGTTAGAGGGTGAAAACTCGAAACAGCCCCCGAACGGCCCCGTGGGTGGCACCAACACCTCCCACGGGACCAACGTAACTCGTGGGAACAGACCCCGCTGCCGCGGGTGTCCCGGTTTGAGAGTACGACGGTAATTTGCTTATTTCCACACTTAGGCTTAAAAACATGGCGTTAGAGGGTGAGAACTCGAAACAGCCCCCGAACGGCCCCGTGGGTGGCACCAACACCTCCCACGGGACCAACGTAACTCGTAGGAACTGACCCCGCAGCCGCGGGTGTCCCGGTTTGAGAGTACGACGGTAATTTGCTTATTTCTACACTTAGGCTTAACATGGCGTTAGAGGGTGAGAACTCGAAACAGCCCCCGAACGGCCCCGTGGGTGGCACTAACACCTCCCACGGGACCAACGTAACTCGTGGGAACGGACGCCGCAGCCGCGGGTGTCCCGGTTTGAGAGTACGACGGTAATTTGCTTATTTCCACACTTAGGCTTAAAAACATGGCGTTAGAGGGTGAGAACTCGAAACAGCCCCCGAACGGCCCCGTGGGTGGCACCAACACCTCCCACGGGACCAACGTAACTCGTGGGAACGGACCCCGCAGCCGCGGGTGTCCCGGTTTGAGAGTACGACGGTAATTTGCTTATTTCCACACTTAGGCTTAAAAACATGGCGTTAGAGGGTGAGAACTCGAAACAGCCCCCGAACGGCCCCGTGGGTGGCACCAACACCTCCCACGGGACCAACGTAACTCGTAGGAACTGACCCCGCAGCCGCGGGTGTCCCGGTTTGAGAGTACGACGGTAATTTGCTTATTTCTACACTTAGGCTTAACATGGCGTTAGAGGGTGAAAACTCGAAACAGCCCCCGAACGGCCCCGTGGGTGGCACTAACACCTCCCACGGGACCAACGTAACTCGTGGGAACGGACGCCGCAGCCGCGGGTGTCCCGGTTTGAGAGTACGACGGTAATTTGCTTATTTCCACACTTAGGCTTAAAAACATGGCGTTAGAGGGTGAGAACTCGAAACAGCCCCCGAACGGCCCCGTGGGTGGCACCAACACCTCCCACGGGACCAACGTAACTCGTGGGAACGGACCCCGCAGCCGCGGGTGTCCCGGTTTGAGAGTACGACGGTAATTTGCTTATTTCCACACTTAGGCTTAAAAACATGGCGTTAGAGGGTGAGAACTCGAAACAGCCCCCGAACGGCCCCGTGGGTGGCACCAACACCTCCCACGGGACCAACGTAACTCGTAGGAACTGACCCCGCAGCCGCGGGTGTCCCGGTTTGAGAGTACGACGGTAATTTGCTTATTTCTACACTTAGGCTTAACATGGCGTTAGAGGGTGAGAACTCGAAACAGACCCCGAACGGCCCCGTGGGTGGCACCAACACCTCCCACGGGACCAACGTAACTCGTAGGAACTGACCCCGCAGCCGCGGGTGTCCCGGTTTGAGAGTACGACGGTAATTTGCTTATTTCCACACTTAGGCTTAAAAACATGGCGTTAGAGGGTGAAAACTCGAAACAGCCCCCGAACGGCCCCGTGGGTGGCACCAACACCTCCCACGGGACCAACGTAACTCGTGGGAACGGACCCCGCAGCCGCGGGTGTCCCGGTTTGAGAGTACGACGGTAATTTGCTTATTTCCACACTTAGGCTTAAAAACATGGCGTTAGAGGGTGAGAACTCGAAACAGCCCCCGAACGGCCCCGTGGGTGGCACCAACACCTCCCACGGGACCAACGTAACTCGTAGGAACTGACCCCGCAGCAGCGGGTGTCCCGGTTTGAGAGTACGACGGTAATTTGCTTATTTCCACACTTAGGCTTAAAAACATGGCGTTAGAGGGTGAGAACTCGAAACAGCCCCCGAACGGCCCCGTGGGTGGCACCAACACCTCCCACGGGACCAACGTAACTCGTAGGAACTGACCCCGCAGCCGCGGGTGTCCCGGTTTGAGAGTACGACGGTAATTTGCTTATTTCCACACTTAGGCTTAAAAACATGGCGTTAGAGGGTGAGAACTCGAAACAGCCCCCGAACGGCCCCGTGGGTGGCACCAACACCTCCCACGGGACCAACATAACTCGTGGGAATGGACCCCGCAGCCGCGGGTGTCCCGGTTTGAGAGTACGACGGTAATTTGCTTATTTCCACACTTAGGCTTAAAAACATGGCGTTAGAGGGTGAGAACTCGAAACAGCCCCCGAACGGCCCCGTGGGTGGCACCAACACCTCCCACGGGACCAACGTAACTCGTAGGAACTGACCCCGCAGCCGCGGGTGTCCCGGTTTGAGAGTACGACGGTAATTTGCTTATTTCCACACTTAGGCTTAAAAACATGGCGTTAGAGGGTGAAAACTCGAAACAGCCCCCGAACGGCCCCGTGGGTGGCACCAACACCTCCCACGGGACCAACGTAACTCGTGGGAACGGACCCCGCAGCCGCGGGTGTCCCGGTTTGAGAGTACGACGGTAATTTGCTTATTTCCACACTTAGGCTTAAAAACATGGCGTTAGAGGGTGAGAACTCGAAACAGCACCCGAACGGCCCCGTGGGTGGCACCAACACCTCCCACGGGACCAACGTAACTCGTGGGAACTGACCCCGCAGCCGCGGGTGTCCCGGTTTGAGAGTACGACGGTAATTTGCTTATTTCTACACTTAGGCTTAACATGGCGTTAGAGGGTGAGAACTCGAAACAGCCCCCGAACGGCCCCGTGGGTGGCACTAACACCTCCCACGGGACCAACGTAACTCGTGGGAATGGACGCCGCAGCCGCGGGTGTCCCGGTTTGAGAGTACGACGGTAATTTGCTTATTTCCACACTTAGGCTTAAAAACATGGTGTTAGAGGGTGAGAACTCGAAACAGCCCCCGAACGGCCCCGTGGGTGGCACCAACACCTCCCACGGGACCAACGTAACTCGTAGGAACTGACCCCGCAGCCGCGGGTGTCCCGGTTTGAGAGTACGATGATAATTTGATTATTTCCACACTTTGGCTTAAAAACATGGCGTTAGAGGGTGAGAACGCGAAACAGCCCCCGAACGGCCCCGTGGGTGGCACCAACACCTCCCACGGGACCAACGTAACTCGTGGGAACGGACCCCGCAGCCGCGGGTGTCCCGGTTTGAGAGTACGACGGTAATTTGCTTATTTCCACACTTAGGCTTAAAAACATGGCGTTAGAGGGTGAGAACTCGAAACAGCCCCCGAACGGCCCCGTGGGTGGCACCAACACCTCCCACGGGACCAACGTAACTCGTAGGAACTGACCCCGCAGCCGCGGGTGTCCCGGTTTGAGAGTACGACGGTAATTTGCTTATTTCTACACTTAGGCTTAACATGGCGTTAGAGGGTGAAAACTCGAAACAGCCCCCGAACGGCCCCGTGGGTGGCACTAACACCTCCCACGGGACCAACGTAACTCGTGGGAACGGACGCCGCAGCCGCGGGTGTCCCGGTTTGAGAGTACGACGGTAATTTGCTTATTTCCACACTTAGGCTTTAAAACATGGCGTTAGAGGGTGAGAACTCGAAACAGCCCCCGAACGGCCCCGTGGGTGGCACCAACACCTCCCACGGGACCAACGTAACTCGTAGGAACTGACCCCGCAGCCGCGGGTGTCCCGGTTTGAGAGTACGATGATAATTTGCTTATTTCCACACTTAGGCTTAAAAACATGGCGTTAGAGGGTGAGAACGCGAAACAGCCCCCGAACGGCCCCGTGGGTGGCACCAACACCTCCCACGGGACCAACGTAACTCTTGGGAATGGACCCCGCAGCCGCGGGTGTCCCGGTTTGAGAGTACGACGGTAATTTGCTTATTTCCACACTTAGGCTTAAAAACATGGCGTTAGAGGGTGAGAACTCGAAACAGCCCCCGAACGGCCCCGTGGGTGGCACCAACACCTCCCACGGGACCAACGTAACTCGTAGGAACTGACCCCGCAGCCGCGGGTGTCCCGGTTTGAGAGTACGACGGTAATTTGCTTATTTCTACACTTAGGCTTAACATGGCGTTAGAGGGTGAAAACTCGAAACAGCCCCCGAACGGCCCCGTGGGTGGCACTAACACCTCCCACGGGACCAACGTAACTCGTGGGAACGAACGCCGCAGCCGCGGGTGTCCCGGTTTGAGAGTACGACGGTAATTTGCTTATTTCCACACTTAGGCTTAAAAACATGGCGTTAGAGGGTGAGAACTCGAAACAGCCCCCGAACGGCCCCGTGGGTGGCACCAACACCTCCCACGGGACCAACGTAACTCGTAGGAACTGACCCCGCAGCCGCGGGTGTCCCGGTTTGAGAGTAAGATGATAATTTGCTTATTTCCACACTTAGGCTTAAAAACATGGCGTTAGAGGGTGAGAACGCGAAACAGCCCCCGAACGGCCCCGTGGGTGGCACCAACACCTCCCACGGGACCAACGTAACTCGTGGGAACGGACCCCGTAGCCGCGGGTGTCCCGGTTTGAGAGTACGACGGTAATTTGCTTATTTCCACACTTAGGCTTAAAAACATGGCGTTAGAGGGTGAGAACTCGAAACAGCCCCCGAACGGCCCCGTGGGTGGCACCAACACCTCCCACGGGACCAACGTAACTCGTAGGAACTGACCCCGCAGCCGCGGGTGTCCCGGTTTGAGAGTACGACGGTAATTTGCTTATTTCTACACTTAGGCTTAACATGGCGTTAGAGGGTGAGAACTCGAAACAGCCCCCGAACGGCCCCGTGGGTGGCACCAACACCTCCCACGGGACCAACGTAACTCGTAGGAACTGACCCCGCAGCCGCGGGTGTCCCGGTTTGAGAGTACGACGGTAATTTGCTTATTTCCACACTTAGGCTTAAAAACATGGCGTTAGAGGGTGAAAACTCGAAACAGCCCCCGAACGGCCCCGTGGGTGGCACCAACACCTCCCACGGGACCAACGTAACTCGTGGGAACGGACCCCGCTGCCGCGGGTGTCCCGGTTTGAGAGTACGACGGTAATTTGCTTATTTCCACACTTAGGCTTAAAAACATGGCGTTAGAGGGTGAGAACTCGAAACAGCCCCCGAACGGCCCCGTGGGTGGCACCAACACCTCCCACGGGACCAACGTAACTCGTAGGAACTGACCCCGCAGCCGCGGGTGTCCCGGTTTGAGAGTACGACGGTAATTTGCTTATTTCTACACTTAGGCTTAACATGGCGTTAGAGGGTGAGAACTCGAAACAGCCCCCGAACGGCCCCGTGGGTGGCACTAACACCTCCCACGGGACCAACGTAACTCGTGGGAACGGACGCCGCAGCCGCGGGTGTCCCGGTTTGAGAGTACGACGGTAATTTGCTTATTTCCACACTTAGGCTTAAAAACATGGCGTTAGAGGGTGAGAACTCGAAACAGCCCCCGAACGGCCCCGTGGGTGGCACCAACACCTCCCACGGGACCAACGTAACTCGTGGGAACGGACCCCGCAGCCGCGGGTGTCCCGGTTTGAGAGTACGACGGTAATTTGCTTATTTCCACACTTAGGCTTAAAAACATGGCGTTAGAGGGTGAGAACTCGAAACAGCCCCCGAACGGCCCCGTGGGTGGCACCAACACCTCCCACGGGACCAACGTAACTCGTAGGAACTGACCCCGCAGCCGCGGGTGTCCCGGTTTGAGAGTACGACGGTAATTTGCTTATTTCTACACTTAGGCTTAACATGGCGTTAGAGGGTGAAAACTCGAAACAGCCCCCGAACGGCCCCGTGGGTGGCACTAACACCTCCCACGGGACCAACGTAACTCGTGGGAACGGACGCCGCAGCCGCGGGTGTCCCGGTTTGAGAGTACGACGGTAATTTGCTTATTTCCACACTTAGGCTTAAAAACATGGCGTTAGAGGGTGAGAACTCGAAACAGCCCCCGAACGGCCCCGTGGGTGGCACTAACACCTCCCACGGGACCAACGTAACTCGTAGGAACTGACCCCGCAGCCGCGGGTGTCCCGGTTTGAGAGTACGATGATAATTTGCTTATTTCCACACTTAATTTTTATATTTCTACTTGGTTACTGATAATTTTAACTCATATATGCAATTTTTCAGCTTAATTAATTTTTTTGTAAAATTACTTGGTTACTGATACTTTTATTTTTTGTATCCTATCATTTGTAGGATTTTTGCGCGTGGATCAAATGAAGGAGGCAATGTTTTACAACATGATGATTATTTATATGTTGTGGATATTCAGGATAATGTTTTTTATGTGTTATAGCCGTGCAGGCTTTTATTGTTTAGTTTTATGGCCGTGCGGGCTTTTATAATTTGATTGTTGAATTTTATAGCCGTGCGGGCTTTATAATAAGCAGGTTTTTCATTTACAGGTTTTGGAATGTCAAGAAAATAGAGGAAACTCTGCCCAATTTTTTTTTGGTCTGTGAATTATTAAGACGTGTAATATTTTTATGTTTGTATATATATTTGTTTATTAACAACATTCTCAATTCGCAATTTGTGATTTTTTTTTATTGTTTTGCCTATAATAAATATTTGTAACACCTCGTAGCAACCGATGATGCACTCACAGGAATCCCAATTTTAGGATTGGGCAAAAAAAAATACATTTTTTTTAAATTACAGATAAATATGGTCATGGACTTTGTCCATGACCATTTTTACTTTTTTTTGTCGCGCTTAAAAATGGTCGCGGCCAAAGTCCGCGACCATTTTTTTTATTTTTTGTCACGGTAATGGGTCGCGGACTAGGGCCGCGACCAATTTTTTTTAATTTTTTTTTGTCACACACATGGGTCGCGGCCAAAGTCCGCGACCAATTTGTCACGGTCGTGGGTCATGGACAAGGACCGTGACCAATTTTTTTAATTTTTTTTTGTCACGCACATGGGTCGCGGACTTTGGCCGCGACCAATTTGTCACGGTTGTGGGTCATGGACAAGGGCCGCGACCAATTTTTTTAATTTTTTTTTGTCACGCACATGGGTCGCGGACTTTGGCCGCGACCAATTTGTCACGGTTATGGGTCACGGATTAGAGCCGCGACCCATCACGGCATGGGTCACGGCCTAAGTCCGCGACCATCTGCCGTGACCCCTCTCGGCCGTGACCATTTTTTGGTCACGGACTTGGGCCGCGACCCACGAAAATGGTCACGCCCGAAATGGTCACGGCCCAAGTCCGCGACCCACAGGTTTGGTCAGGGATTTTGGCCGTGACCAATCGCCAGTTTTGGTGTAGTGATAGTCCCGAGTCTGCCGATTTGAGTATATGATGATAATTTGCAAAAATCATACTTAGACTTAAAAAGAAGACGTTAAAGGGTGAAAACCCAAATCAACACCCAAACGACCCCGTAGGAGGCACGGACATCTCGCACGGGACCAATGTAACTTGTTGGAACTGACCGCGTAGTCCCGGGTCTCCCCGTTTGAGAATGTGATGATAATTTGTAAAAATCACACTTAGACTTCAAAACAAGTCGTTAAAGGGTGGAAACCCAAATCATCCCCCAAACGACCTCGTAGGAGGCACAAACACCTCGTACGGGACCAATGTAACTAGTAGGAACTGACCGCGTAGTCCCGGGTCTCCCAGTTTGAAATTATGATGATAATTAGAAAAAATCACACTTAGACTAAACAACAAGTCGTTAAATGGTGAAAACCCAGACCAGCTCCCAAACGACCCCGTAGGAGGCACGAACACCTCGCACGGGACCAATGTAACTTGTGGGAGCTGACCGCATAGTCCCGGGTCTCCCGATTTATGAATATGATGATCATTTACAAAAATCAACACTTAGACTTAAAAATAAGTCTTTAAAGGGTGAAAATCCAAACCTGCCCCCAAAGGACCCCGTAGATGGCACGAACACCTCACACGGGACCAATATAACTTGTAGGAACTGACCGCGTAGTTCCGGGTCTGCCGGATTGAGAATATGACGATAATTTGCCAAAATCAACAGTTAAACTTAAAAACAAGCCGTTAAAGGGTGACAATCCAAACCAGCACCCCAAGACCTCGTAGGAGGCACGAATACCTCGCACGGGACCAATGTAACTTGTAGGAAATGATCACGTAGTCCCGGGTCTCCCGATTTTAGAATATGAAGATAATTTGAAAAAATCACCATTAGACTTAAAAATAAGCCGTTAAAGGCTGAAAATTGAAATCAACCCCCAAACGACCCCGTACGAGGCACGAACACCTCGCACAGGACCAATGTAACTTGTACGAACTCACCGCGTAGTCCCAGGTCTCTCGGTTTGAGAATATGACAATAATTTGCAAAAATCAACAGTTAAACTTAAAAATAATCCGTTAAAGGGTGAAAACCCAAACCAACCCCCAAACGACCCCACAAGAGGCGTGAACACCTCGCATGTAACTTGTTGGAACTGACCGCTTAGTCCCGGGTCTCCTGGCTTGAGAATATAACGATAATTTGCAGAAATCACACTTAGACTTAAAACACAAGCCGTTAAAGGGTGAAAACCGAAACCAACCCCAAACGACCTCATAAGAGGTACGAACACCTCGCACGGGGACCAATGTAACTTGTAGGAACTGACCACTTAGTCCCGAGTCTCCCGATTTGTGAATATGATGATAATTTGCAAAAATCAACAGTTAAACTTTAAAACAAGCCGATGAAGGGTGAAAACCCAAACCAGCCCCCAAACGATCCCGTAAGAGGCACGAACACCTCGCACGGGACCAATGTAACTTGTAGGAACTGACCGCATAGTTCCGGGTCTCTCGCTTTGAGAATATGATGATAATTTGCCAAAATCAACACTTAGACATAAAAATAAGTCGTTAAAGGTTGAAAAATGAAACCAACCCCCAAACGACCTCATAAGAGGTACGAACACCTCGCACGGGACCAATGTAACTTGTAGGAACTGACTGCATAGTCTCGTGTCTCCCGATTTGTGAATATGATGAGAATTTGCAAAAATCAACAGTTAAACTTTAAAATAAGCCGTTAAAGGGTGAAAACCCAAACCAGCCCCCAAACGACCCCGTAAGAGGCACGAACACCTCGCACGGGACCAATGTAACTTGTAGGAACTGATCGCATAGTCTCGGGTCTCCCGCTTTGAGAATATGATTATAATTTTCAAAAATCAACACTCAGACTTAAAAATAAGTCGTTAAAGGTTGAAAACCGAAAACAGCCCCCAAACGACCTCATAAGAGGTACGAACACCTCGCATGTGACCAATGTAACTTGTAGGAACTGACCGAATAGTCCCGGGTATCCAGATTTGTGAATATGATGATAATTTGCAGAAATCAACAGTTAAACTTTAAAACAAGACGTTAAAGGGCGAAAACCCAAACCAACCCCAAACGACCCCGTAGGAGGCACGAACACCTCACACGGGACCAATGTAACTTGTAGGAACTAACCGCGTAGTCCCGGGTCTCTCGCTTTGAGAATATGATGATAATTTGAAAAAATCAACACTTAGACTTAAAAACAAGTTGTTAAAGGTTGAAAATCCAAACCATCCGGTATGAGGCACGAACACCTCGCACGGGACCAATGTAACTTATTGAAACTGACCGCGTAGCCCCGGGTCTCCCGATTTGAGAATATGACGATAATTTGCAAAAATCACACTTAGACTTAAAAAGAAGCCGTTAAAGGGTGAAAACCCAAATCAACCCCCAAACGACCCTGTAGCAGGCACGACCACCTCGCACGGGATCAATGTAACTAGTAGGAACCGACCATGTAGTCTTGGGTCTCCCAGTTTGAGAATATGATGATAATTACAAAAAATCACACTTAGACTTAAAAATAAGTCGTTAAATGGTAAAACCCAGACAAACCCCCAAATGACCCCGTAGGAGGCACGAACACCTCGCAAGGGACCAATGTAACTTGTAGGAACTGACCGCATAGTCCCGGGTCTCTCGATTTATGAATATGACGATATTTTACAAAAACCAACACTTAGACTTAAAAACAAGTCGTTAACGGGTGAAAATCCAAACTAGCCCCCAAACGACCCCGTAGGTGGCACGAACACCTTGCACGGGACCGATGTAACTTGTAGGAACTGACCGCATAGTTCCGGGTCTCCCGATTTGAGAATATGACGATAATTTGAAAAAATCAACAGTTAAACTTAAAAATAAACTGTTAAAGGGTGTAAACCCAAACCAGCATCCAAAGACACCGTAGGAGGCACGAACACCTCGCACGGGACCAATGTAACTTGTAGGAACTGATCGCGTAGTCCCGAGTCTCGCTATTTTAGAATATGAAGATAATTTACAAAAATCACAATTAGACTTAAAAATTAGCCGTTAAAGACTCAAAATCGAAATCAGCCCCCAAACGACCCCGTAACAAGCACGGACACCTCGCACAGGACCAATGAAACTTATACGAACTGACCGCGTAGTCCCGGGTCCCTCGGTTTAAGAATATAATGATAACTTGTAAAAATCAACACTTAGATTTAAAAACAAGTCGTTAAACGGTGAAAATCAAAACCACCCCCCAAACGACCCCGTACGAGGTACGAACACCTCGCACGGAAATAATGTAAGTTGTAGAAACTGATCGCATCATCCCAGGTCTCCCTGTTTGAGAATATGATGATAATTTGCAAAAATAAACATTTAAACTTAAAAATAAGCCGTTAAAGGGTGAAAACCCAAACCATCCCCCAAACGACACCGTAGGAGGCACGAACACCTTGCACGGGACCAATGTAACTTGTAGGAACTGATCGCGCAGTCCCAGGTCTCTCGGTTTGAGAATATGATAATAATTTGCAAAAATCAACAGTTAAACTTAAAAATAATCCTTTAAAGGGTGAAAACCCAAACCAGCCCCCAAACAACCCCATAGGAGGCACGAACACCTCGCATGTAACTTGTAGGAACTGACCGCATAGTCCCGGGTCTCCCGGCTTGAGAATATAACGATAATTTGCAAAAATCACACTTAGACTTAAAACACAAGCCGTTAAAGGGTGAAAACCGAAACCAGCCCCCAAACGACCTCATAAGAGGTACGAACACCTCGCACAGGACCAACGTAACTAGTAGGAACCGACCGCATAGTCCCGGGTCTCCCAGTTTGAGAATATGATGATAATTAGAAAAAATCACACTTAGAATTAAAAACAAGTGGTTAAATGGTGAAAACCCAGATCAGCCCCCAAACAACCCCGTAGGAGGCACGAACACCTCGCACCGGACCAATGTAACTTGTAGGAACTGATCGCATAGTCCCGGGTCTCCCGATTTATGAATATGATGATAATTTACGAAAACCAACACTTAGACTTAAAAATAAGTCTTTAAAGGGTGAAAATCCAAACCTGCCCCCAAACGACCCCGTAGATGGCACGAACACCTCGCACGGGACCAATATAACTTGTAGGAACTGACCGCATAGTTCCGGGTCTGCCGGATTGAGAATATGATGATAATTTGCAAAAATCAACAGTTAAACTTAAAAACAAGCCGTTAAAGTGTGAAAATCCAAACCAGCACCCCAAGACCTCGTAGGAGGCACGAATACCTCGCACGGGACCAATGCAACTTGTAGGAAATGATCACGTAGTCCCGGGTCTCCCGATTTTAGAATATGAAGATAATTTGAAAAAATCAACAGTTAAACTTAAAAACAATCCGTTAAAGGGTGAAAACCCAAACCAGCACCCAAAGACCCCGTAGGAGGCACGAACACCTTGCACGGGACCAATGTAACTCTTAGGAACTAATCGCGTAGTCCCGAGTCTCACAATTTTAGAATATGAAGATAATTTGCAAAAATCTCAATTAGACTTAAAAATAAGCCATTAAAGGTTAAAAATCGAAATCAGCCCCCAAACGATCCCGTAAAAGGCACGAACGCCTCACACAGGACCAATGTAACTAGTAGGAACCGATCGCGTAGTCCCGAGTCTCCCAGTTTGAGAATATGATGATAATTAGAAAAAATCACACTTAGACTTAAAAACAAGTCGTTAAATGGTGAAAATCCATACCAGCCCCTCAAAAACCCCGTAGGAGGCACAAACACCTCGCACCGGACCAATGTAACTTGTAGGAACTGACCGCATAGTCTCGGGTCTCCCGATTTATGAATATGACGATAATTTACAAAAACCAACACTTGGACTTAAAAACAAGTCGTTAAAGGGTGAAAATCCAAACCAACCCCCAAACGACCCCGTAGGTGGTACGAACACCTCGTACGGGACCAATGTAACTTGTAGGAACTGACCGTATAGTTCCGGGTCTCCCGGTTTGAGAATATGATGATAATTTGCAAAAATCAAGAGTTAAACTTAAAAATAAGTCGTTAAAGGGTGAAAACCCAAACCAGCACCCAAAGACCCCGTAGGAGGCACGAACACCTCGCACGGGACCAATGTAACTTATAGGAACTGATCGCGTAGTCCCGGGTCTCCTTATTTTGGAATATGAAGATAATTTGAAAAATCACAATTAGACTTAAAAATAAGTCGTTAAAGGCTGAAAATCAAAATCAGCCTCCAAACGACCCCGAAAGAGGCACGAACACCTCGCATGTAACTAGTAGGAACTGACCGCGTAGTCTCGGGTCTCCCGGCTTGAGAATATAATGATAATTTGCAAAAATCACACTTAGACTTAAAACACAAGCTGTTAAAGGATGAAAACTGAAACCAGCCCCCAAACGACCTCATAAGAGGTACGAACACCTCGCATGGGACCAATGTAGCTTGTAGGAACTGACCGTATAGTCCCGAGCCTCCCGATTTGTGAATATGATGAAAATTTGCAAAAATAATAGTTAAACTTTTAAACAAGCCCTTAAAGGGTGAAAACCCAAACCAGCCCCCAAACGACCCCGTAAGAGGCACGAACACCTCGCACGGGACCAATGTAACTTGTAGGAACTGACCACATAGTCCCGGGTCTCCCGCTTTAAGAATATGATGATAATTTGCAAAAATCAACACTTGGACATAAAAACTAGTCGTTAAAGGTTGAAAACCGAAACCAACCCCCAAACGACCTCATAAGAGGTACGAACACCTCGCACGGGACCAATGTAACTTATAGGAACTGACTGCATAGTCCCGTGTCTCCCATTTTGTGAATATGATGAGAATTTGCAAAAATCAACAGTTAAACTTTAAAATAACCCGTTAAAGGGTGAAAACCCAAACCAGCCCCCAAACGACCCCGTAACAGGCACGAACACCTCGCACGGGACCAATGTAACTTGTAGGAACTGATCGCATAGTCTCGGGTATCCAGTTTTGAGAATATGATGATAATTTGTGAAAATCAACACATAGACTTAAGAATAAGTCGTTAAAGGTTGAAAACCGAAACCAGCCCCCAAACGACCACATAAGAGGTACGAACACCTCGCACGGGACCAATGTAACTTGTAGGAGCTGAACGCATAGTCCTGGGTCTCCCGATTTGTGAATATGATGATAATTTGCAGAAATCAACAGTTAAAATTTAAAACAAGCCGTTAAAGGGTGAAAACCAAACCAGCCCCAAATGATGCCGGAGGAGGCACTAACACCTCGCACGGGACCAATGTAACTTGTAGGAACTGACCGCGTAGTCCCGGGTCTCCCAATTTGTGAATATGATGATAATTTGAAAAAACAAGTCGTTAATGGTTGAAAATCAAAACCACCCCGTAGGAGGCACGAACACCTCGCACGGGACCAATGTAACTTGTTGGAACTGATCGCGTAGTC
The DNA here is from genome assembly GCA_949130495.1 of Sambucus nigra. Lineage (NCBI taxonomy): Eukaryota > Viridiplantae > Streptophyta > Magnoliopsida > Dipsacales > Adoxaceae > Sambucus > Sambucus nigra. The sequence continues at coordinate 485,762,183 of OX422220.1, read as the reverse complement.
TCGGGTCTCCCGATTTGAGAATATGACGATAATTTGCAAAAATCACATTTAGACTTAAAAAGAAGCCGTTAATGGGTGAAAACTCAAATCAACCTCCAAACGACCCCGTAGGAGGCACGAACACCTCGCACGGGATCAATGCAACTAGTAGGAGCTGACCGCGTAGTCTCGGGTCTCCCAGTTTGAGAATATGATGATAATTAGAAAAAATCACACTTAGACTTAAAAAAAGCCGTTAAAAGGTGAAAACCCATTCCAGCCCCCAAACGACCCCGTAGTATGCACGAACACCTCGCACGGGACCAATGTAACTTGTAGGAACTGATCGCATAGTCCTGGGTCTCCCGATTTATGAATATGATGATAATTTGCAAAAAATAACACTTAGACTTAAAAATAAGCTGTTAAAGGGTGAAAATCCAAACAAGCCCCCAAACGACCCCGTAGGTGGCACAAACACCTCGCAAGGGACAAATGTAACTTGTAGGAACTGACCGCATAGTCTCGAGTCTCCCGATTTGAAAATCAATAGTTAAACTAAAAAACAATCCGTTAAAGGGTGAAAATCCAAACTAGCCCCCAAACGACCCCGTAGGTGGCACGAACACGTCGCACGGGACCAATGTAACTTGTTGGAACTGATCGCATAGTCCCGGGTCTCCCAGTTTGAGAATATGATGATAATTAGAAAAAATCACACTTTGACTTAAAAACAAGTCGTTAAATGGTGAAAACCAAGACCAGCCCCCAAATAACCCCGTAGGAGGCACTAACACCTCGCACCGGACCAATGTAACTAGTAGGAACTGACCGCGTAGTCTCGGGTCTCCCAGTTTGAGAATATGATGATAATTAGAAAAAATCACACTTAGACTTAAAAATAAGTCGTTAAATGGTGAAAACCCAGACCAGCCCCCAAATATCCCCGTAGGAGGCACGAACACCTCGCACCGGACCAATGTTACTTGTTGGAATAGACCGCATTGTCCCGGTTCTCCCGATTTACGAATATGATGATAATTAACAAAAACCAACACTTAGACTTAAAAACAAGTCGTTAAAGGGTGAAAATCCAAACCAACCCTCAAACGACCCCGTAGGTGGCACGAACACCTCGCACGGGACTAATGTAACTTGTAGGAACTGACCGCATAGTTTCGGGTCTCCCGGTTTTATAATATGACGATAATTTGCAAAAATAATCAGTTAAACTTAAAAACAAGTCGTTAAAGGGTGAAAACCCAAACCAGCACCCAAAGACCCCGTGGGAGGCACGAACACCTCGCACGGGACCAATGTAACTTATAGTAACTAATCGCGTAGTCTCGGGTCTCCCAATTTTAGAATATGAAGAAAATTTGCAAAAATCACAATTAGACTCAAAACTAAGTCGTTAAAGGCTGAAAATTGAAATCAGCACCCAAACGACCCCGTAAGAGGTACGAACACCTCGCACAGGACCAATGTAACTTGTACGAACTGACCGCGTAGTCCCGGGTCTCTCGGTTTGAGAATATGATGATAACTTATAAAAATCAATACTTAGACCTAAAAGCAAGTTGTTAAAGGGTGAAAATCAAAACCAGCCCCCAAACGACCCCGTACGAGGCACGAACACCTCGCACGGCAACAATGTATGTTGTAGAAACTGACCGCATCGCACCGGGTCTCCCTGTTTGAGAATATGATTATAATTTGCAGAAATCAACAGTTAAACTTAAAAACAAGCCGTTAAAGGGTGAAAACCCAAACCAGCCCCCAAATGACACCGTAGGAGGAACGAACATCTCGCACGGGACCAATGTAACTTGTAGGAACTAATCGCGTAGTTTTGGGTCTCCCGGTTTGAGAATATAATAATAATTTGCAAAAATCAACACTTATAGACTTAAAAACAAGCCGTTAAAGGGTGAAAATCCAAACCAACCCCCAAACGACCCCTTACGAGGCACGAACACCTCGCACGGGACCAATGTAACTTGTAGGAACTGACCGTGTAGTCCCAGGTGTCTCGGTTTGAGAATATGACAATAATTTGCCAAAATCAATAGTTAAACTTAAAAACAATCTGTTAAAGGGTGAAAACCCAAACTAGCCCCCAAACGACCCCGCAAGAGGCACGAACACCTCGCATGTAACTTGTAGGAACTGACCGCATTGTCCCGGGTCTCCCGGCTTGAGAATATAACAATAATTTGTAAAAATCACACTTAGACTTAAAACACAAACCGTTAAAGGGTGAAAACCCAAACCAGCCCCGAAACGACCCAGTAAGAGGCACGAACACCTCGCACGGGACCAATGTAACTTGAAGGAACTGACCGCATAGTCCCGGGTTTCCCGATTTGTGAATATGATGATAATTTGCAGAAATCAACAGTTAAACATTAAAACAAGCCGTTAAAGGGTGAAAACCCAAACCAGCCCCAAACGACCCCGTAGGAGGCACGAACACCTCGCACGGGACCAATGTAACTTGTAGGAACTGACCGCGTAGTCCTGGGTCTGCCGCTTTGAGAATATAATGATAATTTGCAAAAAATAACACTTACACTTAAAAACAAGTCGTTAAAGGTTGAAAATCCAAACCACCCCGTAGGAGGCACGAACACCTCGCACGGGACCCATGTAACTTGTTGGAACTGACCGCATAGTCCCGGGTCTCTCCGTTTGAGAATATGATGATAATTTGCAAAAATCAGACTTAGACTTAAAAAGAAGCCATTAAAGGATGAAAACTCAAATCAACCCCCAAACGACCCCGTAGGGGGCACGAACACCTCGCATGGGACCAATGTAACTAGTAGGAACTGACCGCGTAGTCTCGGGTCTCCCAATTTGACAATATGATGATAATTAAAAAAAATCACACTTAAACTTAAAAAAAAGCCGTTAAAAGGTGAAAACCCATACCAGCCCCCAAACGACCTCGTAGGAGGCACGAACACCTCGTACGGGACCAATGTAACTGGTAGGAACTGATCGCATAGTCCCGGGTTTCCTGGTTTATGAATATGATGATAATTTGTAAAAAATAACACTTAAACTTAAAAACAAGTTGTTAAAGGGTGAAAAGCCAAACCAGCCCCCAAACGACCCCGTAGGTGGCACGAACACCTCGCAAGGGACCAACGTAACTTGTAGGAACTGACCGCATAGTCCCGAGTCTCCCAATTTGAGAATATGATAACAATTTGCACAAATCAATAGTTAAACTTAAAAATAAGCCGTTAAAGGGTGAAAATCCAAACCAGCCACCAAACGACCCCATAGGAGGCACGAACACCTCGCACGGGACCAATGTAACTTGTTGGAACTGACCGCGTAGTTCCGGGTCTCCCGATTTGAGAATATGACGATAATTTGCAAAAATCACACTTAGACTTAAAAAGAAGTCATTAAAGGGTGAAAACCCAAATCAACCCCCAAACGACCCCGTAGGAGGCACAAACACCTCGCACGGGACCAATGTAACTAGTAGGAACTGACCGCGTAGTCCCGGGTCTCCTAATTTGAGAATATGATGATAATTAGAAAAAATCACACTTAGACTTAAAATCTAGTCGTTAAAAGGTGAAAACCCAGACCAGCCCCCAAACCACCCCGTAGGATGCACGAACACCTCGCACGGGACCAATGTAACTTGTAAGAACTGACCGCAGAGTCTCGGGTCTCCCGATTCGTGAATATGATGATAATTTACAAAAAATCAACACTTAGACTTAAAAACAAGTCGTTAATGGGTGAAAATCCAAACCAGGCCCCAAACAACCCCGTAGGTGGAACGAACACCTCGCACGGGACCAATGTAACTTGTAGGAACTGACCGCATAGTTTCGGGTCTCCCGGTTTGAGGATATGATGATAATTTGTAAAAATCAACAGTTAAACTTAAAAACAAGCCGTTAAAGGGTGAAAACCTAAACCAGCAGCCAAAGAACCCGTAGGAGGCACGAACACCTCTCACGGGACTAATGTAACTTATAGGAACTGATTGCATTATCCCGGGTCTCCCAGTTTTAGAATATGACGATAATTTGCAAAAATCACAATTAGACTTAAAAACAACCCGTTAAAGGCTAAAATTCTAAATCAGCCCCCAAACGACCCCGTAAGAGGCGCAAACACCTCGCACAGGACCAATGTAACTTGTACGAACTAACCGTGTAGTCCCGGGTCTCCTGGTTTGAGAATATGATGATAATTTGTAAAAATAAATAATTAGACTTAAAAACAAGTCGTTAAAGGGTGAAAATCCAAACCAGCCCCCAAACGACCCCGTACGAGGCACGAACACCTCGCACGGGACCAATGTAAGTTGTAGAAACTGACCGCATCGTTCCGAGTCTCCCTGTTTGAGAAAATGACGATAATTTGCAAAAATCAATAGTTAAACTTAAAAATAAGCCGTTAAAGGGTGAAAACCCAAACCAACACCCAAAGACCCCGTAGGAGGCACGAACACCTCGCACGGGACCAATGTAACTTGTAGGAACTGATCGCGTAATCCTGGGTCTCCCGGTTTTAGAATATGATGATAATTTGCAAAAATCACAATTAGACTTAAAAATAAGCCGTTAAAGGCTGAAAATCAAAATCAGCCCCCAAATGACCCTCTAAGAGGCACGAACACCTCGTACAGGACCAATGTAACTTGTACAAACTGACCGCGTAGTCCCGGGTCTCTCGGTTTGAGAATATGATTATAATTTGTAAAAATCATCAATTAGATTTAAAAACAAGTCGTTAAAGGGTGAAAATCCAAACCAGCTCCCAAACGACCCCGTACGAGGCACGAACACCTCGCACGGGACCAATGTAAGTTGTAGAAATTGACCGCTTCATCTCGGGTCTCCCTGTTTGAGAATATTATGATAATTTGCAAAAATCAACAATTAAACTTAAAAACAAATCATTAAAGGGTGAAAACCCAAACCAGCCCCCAAACGACACCGTAGGTGGCACGAACACCTCACACGGGACCAATGTAACTTGTAGAAACTGACCGCATCATCCCGGGTCTCCATGTTTGAGAATATGACGATAATTTGCAAAAATCAACAGTTAAACTTAAAAACAAGCCATTAAAGGGTGAAAACCCAAACCAGCGCCCAAACGACCCCGTACGAGGCACGAACACCTCGCACGGGACCAATGTAACTTGTAGGAACTGACCGCGTAGTCCCAGGTCTCTCGATTTGAGAATATGACAATAATTTGCAAAATTCAACAGTTAAACTTAAAAACTATCCGTTAAAGGGTGAAAACCCAAACCACTCCGTAGGAGGCACGAACACCTCGCACAGGACCAATATAACTTGTTGGAGTTGACCGTGTAGTCTCGAGTCTCTTGGTTTGTAACTTGTAGGAATTGACCGCGTAGTCCCGGGTCTCCTGGTTTAAGAATATGATGATAATTTGCAAAAATCAACACTTAAACTTAAAAACAAGCCGTTAAAGGATGAAAACCTAAACCAACCCCTAAACGACCCCGTAAGAGGCACGGACACCTCGCACGGGACCAATGTAACTTGTAGGAACTAACCACGTAGTCCCGGGTCTCCCGGTTTGTGAATATGATGATAATTTGCAAAAATCAACACATAAACTTAAAAATAAGCCGTTAAAGGGTGGAAACCCAAACCAGGCCCAAACGACCCCGTAGGAGGCACGAACACCTCACACGGGACCAATGTAACTTATAAGAACTGACCGCGTAGTCACGGGTCTCCCGGTTTGAGAATGTGACGATAATTTTCACTCCTATATGTAATTTTTTAGTTTGAGTAATTTTTTTTTAAAATTATTGGGTTACTAATATCGTATCTTTTTTATATCCTTTTTTTTACAGGATAACAGTTTATCGTTGGCATTTATTCATGTGGAACACACAGAGAACTCAATGGTTTACAACAAGGGGTTTATTCATGATTCCATTTTTTTGTGTTATGGCCGTGCGGGCTTTTGTTAGTTAATTGTTATATTTTGTGGCCTTGCGGGCTTTATGTTAGGCAGGTTTTGGAATGTCCAGAAAATAGAGGAAACTCTGCCTAATTTTTTTTGGCTTGTGAACTATTAAAGACTTGTAATAGTTTGAAGTTTGTATGTACATTAGTTTATCAACAACGTGCAATATTTTTAATTTGTGAATTTTTGTTCTTTCAAATAATTAATTTTTTTTCTTTTTATAAAAAAGTTTGGCGCAGTTCAAAACCGTGGCAAAAGTGTATCATATTTTGGCATGGTTTTGAACTGTGCCAAAAAATTTTAAACTGTGTTGAATCTGGTACAGTTAAAAACTGTGCCAAAAGTGTGCCAGAAATATCAAATTCTGGCATGGTTTAAAAGTGTGCCTGAAGTGTTCCTGTTTGGCCAAATCTGGCACACTTTTGAGCCGTGCTAGGAAAAAATGGTCATTTTGGAACACCTGATTCTGGCACAATTCAAAACCGTACCAGATTTGATCTGGCACAGTTTTAAACCATGACAGATTCCTATTTTTGGTGTAGTGTTATACCCCTGAAATCCCACGGTCAAATCTCATGTAATGTCATGTTTTTCGGACCCCACTTCTACTCTACTGGTCCTTCTTAAGTCCCATTATGATATATAAATTATGTCCAAAGGTTATTACACATTAGGATTGGATTACTATCTAAAAGGAGAAAAATTTCCCATTTATAGGAGGAGTCGATTGATAGATGAAAGGGGGTCGATCGATCGATCGATATTCTTGGGTCGATCGATCGATCGACCAGTTCTTTCCCACATTCTGCAATTCTTTACCTACGGGTTTCCTTAACATTAATTCTCAAATACTCTAATAATTCATCCCAAACTCCCCATTAATCAACCCAACAGTCATAGTACCCTACATACATGATTTCTAACGTAAAACATAAACGAATTCATCAAGGGCCATCAATAAAAGGGTTAATTCAAATTTAATTCATCAAAATCCTATTTTAATCATCATCATCAATATTTTCTTAATTCTTCCAAAATTTAACCTCTACTGAACATCAATTTCGTAGTTAATCATCTACATATAACCATAGGGTTGTCCTAACATGATTTCTATTTAGAACTTCCTTAAGAATCTCCCAATTATCATTTATCTTTCATGAAACATAAATTTATCATCTCCTAAATTATCATGGATGTGTTATCAACTGAAGAACAGCAAGTCAGATACTTTCCTGGAAATCAAAGGTCTAGTCCGACGAATTTGAGTGGTATAGGAATGTTTCCCTTCTCCCGATCTGCTTGTTGGTGGTGGAATTAATGAGAGTGGTGTAGGGTTGGTGGCTCTCCTCCTTGGAAGCCTTCTCTCTTATCTCTTCCTTAGCATCTATGGAACACCAAGGTTTCTAACCCTCAAGGACTCTAACTCTCATCAGATATAAGTCTCCAATTTTCGTCCATAATTAAGGCCTAAAATGGGTAATTACCAAAATGCCCTCGCGGATTATCGGTTAGGCATAAAAACCTCCCGAGACCCAAACTAAACCCACGGGTACACTTTTCTGACTATCTCGACCGTTTCGGACATATTGGCACACTCAAAAAGACCATACGGGTGAATTATAATTAAATTACTTTTTATTCCATTAATTTACTCCCGACACGACACATGCACGTCCTGACTTAATTTCTATGAATGTCGTATTATTCACTCACGATAATTTTAATAAATTCAATATCATATATTACTTTACTCATCTAGTAATATTCAACATAATTCTTACTAATAATTACTCACTCTCATCACGCTAGTAAATATTTATTTTAAAATCCAGATTATTATTAAATTAATTTATCCTAATTTAATTTAATTTAATTAATCCCATAATTAAATTCCATAAAAATACGGGGTATTACATACTTCCCCCTAATAACGGAATTTTATCCCGAAATTCAAAAAATAAGGCATAACTGGTAAAAGCAATTCCGGATACTTTTCACGTATATATGTCTCGCGCTCCCAAGTGGACTCCTCTACATTATGATGCTCCCATTGGAGCCGTACAAGTGGGACTACCTTTGACCTCAATTTCCTCTTGCTATAGTCTAGGATAGCCACTGGTCTCTCCTCATAAGAACTGTCGGGTGTCAAATCAATCTCAAGTATCGCAATATGAATGTTGATACCAAAATTAATCTGGTGACATGGACCAATCATATGAAGACACGTGGCTATCTACATGGCAATAATAAACACTTCCTAGGAACCCACTCGCTCCGAGAAACAAGACTACAACGAGGAAGACTAGTTCCCCGAGGAACTCACAAGCTCCGAGGAACTCTTAAATACCGAGAAGCTTAGGCAGTCCGACCAACTCATGGCGGTCCGAGCTGCACCTCGAAGCAGGATACCAACAGTTTAACTGCTCATTAAATGCTTATCATTTGGACGCGCACGCAAAGAGGGCATTAAATGTATTACCCTTTCATATGTATATCATTTAATGTATTACCCTTTCACATTACAGCTTCAGGGCTATAAATACATTGTACAATCCTCATTGTAAAAGGAGGCCCAGACCGGAATTTCTTGAGATAACTTGTAATCGAGAATTCCCATACAAACAGCAATACCAAAACAGTGGACGTAGGGGCGCCGTCTGTGGGAAACGACTGATAATATCGTTTTTCATAAAAAACAATCCCTTACCAATGGCGGATATTCCTGAATCCAGCAATCGAAACGCTGGAACCCCTCCAAATCCATCTGCTCCACCAATTATTCTAGATCTGACTGGAATAATGGCAAATTTGGCTCAGGGCCAGACCGTCATGCAAGAAACAATGCGACAACTCATCCAAACCCTCCATGACGGTGCATCAGCCCATTCCGGACCACGAAGCATTCAAAGAAATACCCGTACGCCTTCTTCACGTACTAGGCGTACTAACTCACATCGCAATGAGGAATCTGATGATTTCTCTTATCAACCTGGGTGAACTTCGTCGGTACGAGCCACGGATACTGAACAACGTGTCACCCTCTCCCCAGAAAGGACCAACGCATTGGAAAGATTAAGTAGGGTTTCTCCTTTCGACCGATTAGGCCCTAGGAGGAACAAAAGTCCTCTTAATGCAGCGTCGAGGAGCTTTTGATGACCATCAGATTTAAGGGAAGGATCTGCCTAGTCGCGACTAGCTGCTCGTCAAGATAGATCCTATGACCGACCAGTTGCTCGGCAAGATAAATCCCAGGAAGCTACTTCAACGCGACTCGAGCAAGGAAATGATGCATGGAAAGGATCTATTCAGAGGCTGGAGGATAGATTAGGGGAAATGGCTAAGGCCAAGAATCCTCTATAACGAACCTTTATTTGAGGAACACCTTTTGTCCAGGACATTGTTGATTTTCCAACACCATCAAAGTTCAAAGCACCTGTTATGACTCCCAAGTATGATGGAAAGACTGACCCTATCCTTCATATAGAACAATACCAAGCTGTTGCCGACATCTATGATGTCCCAGATGAGATGAGATGCAGAGCATTCTCGGGAACACTTACCGGATCTGCTCAAATATGGTATAATAGTCTTCCTCGGGGTAATATTTCAACTTTTCTTTAACTGGACGAGCTATTCATTGGGAATTTCTGCTTTGGTGCAAAGCCAGTGAAACGAGTAGCTCATTTGTTAAGTGTTAGACAAAAAGCTGGTGAGAGTACCAGAGATTATATAACTCGTTTTCATAACGAGAAAATCGAAGTCATTGATTATGAGGAGAAGACAGCGATTACCGCTTTGATGAGTGGACTACTGCCAAACAAGTTATACTACACTTTGGCCAAAGATCCACCTCGAACCATGTCGGACCTGATGGGAAAAGCGTCCAAGATTATGAATGTCGAGGAGGCTATGTCTGCAAAGAAGAATATGGACGCCAAAGAAACCGAGGTGGAAGGTGATAAATCTAAGAAGAAAGAACATAAGAACAATGGTGGTGACAAACAATCCAAAAATAGGTCGTCATGGGAGGTCTTGAAGAAATTTGATAATTACACACCTTTGAAAGTAAATATCAATCACGTCTTGGAAGAAATTAAGAACAACGAGGAGTTAAACTGGCCAAAGAAAATGAAGGCAGACCCTGACATGAGAAATAGGGAAAAATATTACGAGTTCCACAAGGATCATGGCCATATGACAAAAAATTGCATAGCTCTTCAGAATGAAATTGAAACACTCATCCGACGAGGAAAGCTAGCAAAGTATGTTGATCGGGGAGGCGAAAGAAGAAACAGCGACTGAACTAGGGAGAGGTCTAGATCTCCTCATCGAGCAGAGGATAACAAGAAGAGAAACCATGAAGTTGATCCAGAGGATGACCCCGATCTTCCCAAGAAACCAAGGCAGCCAGAACGAGAGGTATTTTCAATACGCTTTGGGTCATTTGATTGTAATGTAATTACAGGAGGAGATGCAAGAGGAGGAGACCTTACTGCAGAAAGAAAAGCTTACCTCGGTGAGGCTCAAGGTTGCTCGTACATTCAGCGAATAAATCTAGCTGAGGAAGATCGACCGAGAAAGGTGAACAAGGAGAAATTGGTTATCAGTTTTTCAAAATATGACCTTGTAGGTGTTTTATATCCTCATGATGACCCACTGGTGATCAAAATGAGAATGAAGGAAGTCATGATTTCAAGAGTACTGGTCGACAATGGTAGCTTGGCAGACATCATGTTCTACTCGTGCTTTGATAGTTTAAATCTAAAGCTATCTCAACTGGAGCCTTACCACAGACCCCTCATTGGTTTTGCTGGCGAGAAAGTATTTCCACTTGGGACGATTAAGTTGGATATATTCATTGGTACATGGCCTGCTTGTCGGACAGAAAGAATACGTTTCTTCGTGATGGACAAGAATGTCCAATCATCGTATAATATCATCATGGGAAGAGTAGGATTGAATAAGTTCGAGGCTGTGCCATCTACAATACATCAATGCCTAAAATTTCCAACAAACTTTAGAGTAGGAGTTGTGAAAGGTGATCAGAAAGTAGCTCGGGAATGCTATTATTCATCCGCCGAGTAAGAAGAACTGGAAGAATCAAAGAAAAAGACTACTACCTATCAAGTGGATGAAGGTGCAGAAATTGAAACATTGGATCCTCGAGATGAGTCGCAACGCGTGAAGGGTCAAGTGGTGGAAGCTACTGAAAACATCATTCTGAACGACGAGCACCCTGAGCTGTGACACCCCGACTAATTAAATACCGGGTAGCTACTCCTTTATAAAATTAATTCAAAATGCCAAGTTGGCTCAGTTAATAGCATCACTGTCGAAAACATTTTATTATTACTAACCACCTAGTATTTAAAAAGCAAGTTGCAAAATTTTAATTTAAGTCTGATTAACATGCAACAAGTGAAATGAAGAAATAAATAACACCATTCACCATGCTGAAGTAAAATGAATAACCATCACAAATAGAGTAAATAAAGTCTATAGGAAACCCCTCACTACAATCCCAAAACTGAAATAAAACATGCTAAAGTCTGAAAACTGAAATGTAAAAGATGCTCTAAGTAGAAATGGGCAACATGCCCTACAACTGATAGATGGTGACCCTGGAATCCAAAGAGATAGAAGCGTCTACATGCAAATCCCTGTAGCTTCCACAAGCAGCTACAGCTCATCACCTGAATGAGTACCTATGCTTGGTGTCCTTGTGGCTGGGCACCTAAAATGGTTTTACAAAGAAAAAGAGATTTGAAAAGCAAACGGGTCAGAGCCCGAATGTGGAGTTATATTTTAAAAACTTGCAAGTGCTTTAAAAACATTTAAAACATTAAATGCAAAGTACATGTTAGGACGTACACTCACATGATATTCTCACCTCTCGTCTAACTGTGCACTCCTAACGTAAGTACCCATCTATAACGACCCATACTACTAGCTAACTGACAACATAACTAGCTAGACTGCCAAAGGTTCTATTCATATTACTCGGTTCATTTAACATAACAACGCTCGTAATTAAAATAGGGGCTTAACGTAAACTCAGTTACTAAACATACCATTGATATAACTATCAGTTAACTCATTATATAACTCGAAACAATACCGTAATATTTTTACAACATTAACATGAGGATTCCCATTAATTTAATGTATATTATTCACATAAAAAATATACGATACAAGCACCCCGCAATCTAAGCTATGGTGCACGCATACTCTGCTATCCATCCCGGCACATCACGTACATAAGGATCACATATTCCGAATCTCTCAGGAATAGTTCAGATAACACAAATCACAAATAGTGGAGGCGAACACAGTCACCATCACATGGGTCACGCACATACCTACGCTCCCATGATCAGCGGGCTTATTAATATCACAATAAGTCTTTCTATGACCTATGTTCATCAAGGTACCAATCTATATCCCCCCCGTAGGCACACAAGGATTAGAGGGTCCTAAGCGAACGTAACCTCCCGTGATAGCAAGTATGGTAGGTATGTCATACACACAAGATTTTATGCTAAGTATTCACACATCTTAGATATCTCAATATTAATAAATTCATACTCTACATCATTATACCATTATTCCTAATCCATATATTTCAAGTATCCCGATAATATATAATTTAAATGGTCGACACGTCTCACGTCGTAATTCCTTAAACTTAAAACCTATCTCAAATAGACTATTAAGTCTCCCATAATTCTCACATATGACATCTTTATACCTAAGGTCTTTGCTTCTGCCCCAAACCTTATTTCATCAACTTATTCAAATTTGTACTATTAACCCAAATATTATCTCACATGACAAATTTCATTTATTTAGAAAAATTCCTCAAATTACATTCCAAATAAAGTCCCATCTCATAATCATGCCTACTGGTCTTCCTTAAAGTTAAGGGTATTCATAAAGTCTCTAATAATATTATACAAGGGTTAACACCACTAAAATTCAATTAAGGGAAAACTTCATTTATTCTGGGAAGGTCGATCGATCGACCTTGACCTTCGATCGATCGATTTTGTCGATCGATCGACTGATGAATGTCGATCGATCGATTACACAGGTATGGTTACGGACTGTTTCGATTTACAGATTTGAAAACATCCCAAAACTTATTTTTAAAGCATGATTCTCTAATATAACGTTTTAGTAATGTTATATAACCATCCTACAATATTACTAACGTCCATAAATCAATATTTCAACAACTAAAGGCTACATATGGATCAATCTTCATCAAAAACCTAGTTTTCTAATTTATCTCAAGAACATTCATAAACCTCATCTTAAATCCGTTTTTGGTATCACAAAAGTCAGTAATTCTCTTAATATGATCTTCCAGTAACATTCTACATGCAACCTATATCCCAAAAATTAAACTAATAACTCCAATCTTATGGGTTTTTCATTATCTTCCAAGAACACATAAAGTTTTTGAATAATCTAACATGGAAGAAGCATTCTCCGAAATTTAAATGGAATAAATCACTTGCCTTGATTGTCTCTGGATTTGGTGTTGGATTTGTAAGCTCTTTCTGCAGATTTTCTGCAGAATTCCTCCTCTTTCCCTTCCTCTCTAAGCTTTCTTTTTCCAAAGGTGGCTATGGTGGCTAGGGTTTCCTTTGGGAGAGTTGGAAGACTAAATGATAACCTACGTAGCTTTCTAGGTTAATAAGGGTTGGTTATGGGCTTAGTGGGTCTTATCCACATCAGATTTAATTAACCAAATTTTCGTCACTTTTAATTCCTCAAAACGTGAAATTACCAAAATACCCTTTAAGTTGCCGGTATGGCCTAAAAATACCCCGGGACCCAAACTATACCCCCGGCTAGTGTTTTCTGACTATCTCGACCCTTCCGGACGCGATGGCGCACTCAAAACGACCATACGGATTATATATTTTAAATTCACTTTTTATTATCAAAATATTATACCGTGACGCGGCGGTCCCACGCGTCTCAACAAAATTTCTAAAATGCCGTATATAAATCCCACGACAAATTTCATAACACCAAATACATATATAATCATATATGCACATAATCAAATACCAATTCGCATCACATTAGTATTTTTATCCCGGATTAATTTCCAAATAATACACATTTAATTAATTAATCCTCAAAATAAATATAGCCAAAAGTACGGGGTATTACATACTTCCCCCCTAATAACTGAATTTCGTCCCGAAATTCGAAGCTAGAAAGTACCTGCTAAAAACAGCTCTGGATAACGTTCGTGCATCTCATCCTCGCGCTCCCATGTGGACTCCTCGACATCGTGATGTCGCCACTGAACACGCACTAACGGGACTATCTTTGACCATAGTTTCCTCTCGCTTCGGTCCAAAATAGCAATTGGCCCCTCCTCGTAGGAGCTATCCGACTGGAGATCGATGTCCTCCACAGAAATGTGAGAATGAGCCAAATCATCTCTAAGGTATTTCCTCAGCGAGGAAATATGGAACACGTCGTGAATATGATGCAAGTGCTCCGGTAGTCCAAGTCTATACGCAACCGGTCCGATCCGCTCAATAATAGGAAACTGTCCCACATACCTTGGTGCCAACTTCCCCTTCTTCCCGAATCGCATAATCCCCTTCATCGGAGAAACCCTGAGCAAAAGCTGGTCCCCCACTTGGAACTCCCTGAAAAACCTCTTCGCATCAGCATAACTCTTCTGCCTGTCTTGAGCTACCCGAATGCGACTCCGAATCAACTCAATCCTTGCCGAAGTATCCTGAATCACTTCCGGCCCAAGTAGTTTGTTGTCCCCCACCTCCAACCAACATGCTGGGTAACGACAAGGCCTACTGTACAATGCCTCAAACGGAGCCATGCCAATCGTGAACTGATAGGAGTTGTTGTAAGCAAACTCTACCAGTGGAAGGTACTGCTCCCATCCACCCCCGAAGTCAATGATGCACATGCGTAGCATGTCCTCCAACATCTGATTGGTGCGCTCTGTCTACCCATCGGTCTGCGGATGATAAGCCGTACTCAACCGCAATTCCGTGCCCATGGCATCCTGGAAACTTTCCCAAAACCGCGAAACAAATATCTTGTCTCGGTCAGACACGATATTTAGGGGCACACCGTGAAGTCTCACAATCTCTGAAATGAAGAGCTGGGCATACTGTCCCGTAGTGTAGTCGGTCCTTACGGGTAAGAAGTGAGCGACCTTGGACAACCTGTCCACAATTACCCAAACGGAGTCGTGATCCCTCTGCGACGTAGGCAACCCCGTGACAAAATCCATGGATATGCTCTCCCACATCCACACCGGAACCTCCAACGGCTGTAGCAATCCTGCTGGTCTCTGATGATCCACTTTTACAAGCTGACAAGTGGCGCATTTCGAGACAAACTCAGCGATATCTCTCTTCATACCGCTCCACCAATATTGCCGTCTCATGTCTTGGTACATTTTGTCCCCTCCGGGATGTACCGCGAACCGCGAGTCGTGCGACTCTGCCATAACATCGTGCCGCAATTCTTCCCCTTCCGGAACTACCAATCTACCATTGAAGCGCAATCCCCCGTCTGAGCTAACGGTATAGGATTCGGCTCCCTCTGCTAACAATCGAACTATCTGCTCCTGACAGAACGAGTCATTAGCCTGTGCCCGTACAATCCTCATGATAATCTGCGGTGTAACGGTCATTACAGACATGAAAGATCGAGCCACTGCATCCTGGTGTCCCAATTCCTTCCACTTAGCTTTCCACACCTCTGCCACCTCATCTGCTGGCCTGCGGCTCAACGCGTCTGCTACCACGTTAACCTTACCCGGGTGGTACTGGATGTCGAACTGGTAGTCCTTCACAAATTCAAGCCACCTACGCTGCCGCATATTCAGTTCCTTCTGCGTGAACAGATACTGTAGTGACTTATGGTCCGTGAACAGTTGAAACTTCTCCCCCAAAAGATAGTGCCTCCAAATCCGTAAGGAAAATACTACCGCTGCCAACTCCAAATCATGCGTGGGGTAATTCTTCTCATGAGGTTTAAGCTTACGGGAAGCATAAGCTATGGCCTGTCTCTCCTGCTGCAAAACACTTCCAAGCCCTTGCAAAGACGCATCGGTGTAAACCAAATACTCAACTCCCGGTCTCGGCAATGCTAACACTGGTGCTGAGGTCAACTTGTCCTTCAATTCATCGAATGCCAACTGACAGCCATCACTCCAAATGAACGGCACACCTTTACGAGTAAGATGTGTCAAAGGACCTGCAATCTCTGAGAAACCCCGAATAAACCTCCTGTAGTATCCTGCTAGACCCAAGAAACTACGAATCTCCATTGGTGTCGTGGGCTGTCCCCACTCCCTCACCGCTGATACCTTCCCCGGATCAACTGATATTCCCTGGTCGGAAATAATGTGGCCCAAGAACTGGACTTCCTTCAGCCAAAACCCGCACTTCTCGTATTTTGCATACAGCTCGTTCTGACGAAGTGTCTGCAAAACCTGCCTCAAATGCTCGGCGTGCTCCTCCTCTGTCTGAGAGTAAACCAGAATATCATCAATGAAGACAATGACAAACTGGTCTAGGAAATCCCTGAACACTCTGTTCATCAAGTCCATAAACACTGCTGGAGCGTTGGTCAAGCCGAAAGGCATAACCCGAAATTCATAAGAACCATATCTCGACAAGAATGCGGTCTTCGAGACATCCTCCTCCCTGATACGCAACTGATGGTATCCTGACCTCAAGTCAATCTTCGAGAAGAAAGAAGCTCCTCTCAACTGGTCGAATAAGTCATCGATTCGAGGCAACGGATACTTATTCCGTATCGTGACCTTATTCAACTCTCGGTAGTCCACGCACAATCTCAGTGAACCATCCCTCTTCTTCACAAACAAAACTGGAGCGCCCCAAGGTGAGGTACTCCTGCGAATAAAGCCCTGCCCTAACAGCTGCTCTATCTGATCCCGTAGCTCTCTCATCTCAGCTGGAGCCATACGGTACGGTGCACGTGCTATAGGTCTCGTACCCGGTAGCAAATCAATAACGAAGTCTATCTCCCGACTGGGTGGTAAGCCTGGTATCTCCTGAAACACATCTGAATACTCCCTGACAATTGGGATAGAATCTAAAGGAATCACAACCTCCTTAGAGGTATCCTCCTCTATGTAATACAGATGAGCGGTCGATCCTCCCTCTGGGCGAGGCATCGCCGCTACAAACATCTCTTGCCCCGGAATGGCAAAAACAATGCTCCCGCTGAAGCAATCAATCATGGCCCTATATGCAACGAGCCAATCCATACCGATGATCACATCGTGAACATGCATGTCTAACACTAACATATCTGCAGGTAATACCAAGCCACCGATCTCTACCCCCACTCCCCGACATATAAAGAATATAAGTGACCCACTCCCCAATGGTGAGTCGACACACGTAACTGTGCTCTCTGCCGTCGCTAACAATCCTAAAGCTTTCGCGAAGTGTGTAGCTATGAAACAATGTGTAGCACCCGTATCAAACAATACCCGACCCATAGTGCCATGGATAGGAAACGTACCCTCGATCGCGGGCGGTGCCTGTGGAACTGCAGCCTGGTGAACGTTGTAGACACGTCCATACTGTAGCTGCCCCTGCTGAGCTGGGACTGCTGGAATGGGTGGCAATGCTGCCATCTGTGGCGGTGCGGGAAGAGCGGCAGGAAACATAGGTCTCTGTGGCTCCTGGCGAGCACCCTGCTGCTGCTGCTGTGGGGCCTTGCCCCTATCAGGACAATCCTGCTTCTTATGGCCAGTCTTGCCACAAGTAAAGCACTTCCCTGGGAAGTTCCCTCCCCTCTGCCCCTGCTATCCCCGGCCCTGGTGGCCGTTACCATTCCTCCCTTGGCCCTGCTGGCCCTGATTCCCGTTCTGCCCCTGTTGGCCCTGATGGCCGTTTGGACCCTGTTGGCCCTGACGGAAACCTCCCTGCCCCTGCCTGTAGTTCCCTGACCGGAACCTCTTATTATCCCCCTGCTGGGAGCCCTGCTCAGCCTGTCTCTGCCCCTGACCGGTTTGTGCCCCGCTGGCACCATGTCCTCCAGTCCTGCCCTGATGGCTAGACTCTCCCGATCACTTGCCCTCGGCCATATGAAAACGGTGGTCCTGGCAGTGTAATAATGCAGCGTTAACCACATCAGAATACGTGGCCAACGATAGGTTCCCTAGCAGATGCTGACGGATCCTCCAATTCAACCCATCGGTGAACTTCTCTATTTTCTTCTTCTCTGTTGGAATCTCGTCTGGAACGATATTCAACAGGTTAGTGAACTCGGACTCATACTCGGCCACTGTCTTGCCCTCCTGCTTCAAACTCATCAGCTTCCTCCTCATCTCTGTATGAACTGCGGACGGAAAGTACTTGCGGTCGAACCGCACCCAGAACTCCTGAATCGTGAGGGTATCCCTCTCCTCCGCGGTGGTAATAGACTCCCACCACTGCAGTGAAGATCCCACTAGCTTGAAAGTAGCTAGCACCTGTTTCTGAATATCAGTGCACTCATGCATCCTCAAATGCCTCTGTATGTCCTTCCTCCATTGGCTCGAGACTACTACGTCTGAGCTACCTGCAAACTCCGGCGGATGCGCTTTCTGAAAAGCGTCACGTACACGCTCCCAAGCAGACAAAAATGCATCAACCTGTACTGGCGCGGCAACCGGCGCCTGAGGCGGTGCCTGCTGAATCACGGCAATCGCGGCATTTACCGCTTGGGCTACTATAGCAGCAACCTCAGCGGCGTTCATCATGCCCTGAACTGGAGCGGGCTGGGGTTCGGGCATTGCATTCCTGGGAACTCGTCGTGCACGTCGTGGAGGCATCTGAAGTAAGAACAAAGTTTATAAGTTCACGGTTTATAAACTTAAAATAGCTGAAGAACGAAGCATACACAAAAAGAGTACAACAGTCCTAAAATATAGGGCTCTATATCAAAGAAAACGTAGCAGAAACATAATAGCCGTACAGATCCTAAAGGACACTAGAACCTGAAGCTCTGATACCACCTGTGACACCCCGACTAATTAAATACCGGGTAGCTACTCCTTTATAAAATTAATTCAAAATGCCAAGTTGGCTCAGTTAATAGCATCACTGTCAAAAACATTTTATTATTACTAACCACCTAGTATTTAAAAAGCAAGTTGCCAAATTTTAATTTAAGTCTGATTAACATGCAACAAGTGAAATGAAGAAATAAATAACACCATTCACCATGCTGAAGTAAAATGAATAACCATCACAAATAGAGTAAATAAAGTCTATTGGAAACCCCTCACTACAATCCCAAAACTGAAATAAAACATGCTAATGTCTGAAAACTGAAATGTAAAAGATGCTCTAAGTAGAAATGGGCAACATGCCCTACAACTGATAGATGGTGACCCTGGAATCCAAAGAGATAGAAGCGTCTACATGCAAATCCCTGTAGCTTCCAAAAGCAGCTACAGCTCGTCACCTGAATGAGTACCTATGCTTGGTGTCCTTGTGGCTGGGCACCTAAAATGGTTTTACAAAGAAAAAGAGATTTGAAAAGCAAACGGGTCAGAGCCCGAATGTGGAGTTATATTTTAAAAACTTGCAAGTGCTTTAAAAACATTTAAAACATTAAATGCAAAGTACATGTTAGGACGTACACTCACATGATATTCTCACCTCTCGTCTAACTGTGCACTCCTAACGTAAGTACCCATCTATAACGACCCATACTACTAGCTAACTGACAACATAACTAGCTAGACTGCCAAAGGTTCTATTCATATTACTCGGTTCATTTAACATAACAACGCTCGTAATTAAAATCGGGTTTAACGTAAACTCAGTTACTAAACATACCATTGATATAACTATCAGTTAACTCATTATATAACTCGAAACAATACCGTAATATTTTTACAACATTAACATGAGGATTCCCATTAATTTAATGTATATTATTCACATCAAAAATATACGATACAAGCACCCCGCAATCTAAGCTATGGTGCACGCATACTCTGCTATCCATCCCGGCACATCACGTACATAAGGATCACATATTCCGAATCTCTCAGGAATAGTTCAGATAACACAAATCACAAATAGTGGAGGCGAACACAGTCACCATCACATGGGTCACGCACATACCTACGCTCCCATGATCAGCGGAATTATTAATATCACAATAAGTCTTTCTATGACATATGTTCATCAAGGTACCAGTCAATATCCCCCCCGTAGGCACACAAGGATTAGAGGGTCCTAAGCGAACGTAACCTCCCGTGATAGAAAGTATGGTAGGTATGTCATACACACAAGATTTTATGCTAAGTATTCACACATCTTAGATATCTCAATATTAATAAATTCATACTCTACATCATTATACCATTATTCCTAATCCATATATTTCAAGTATCCCGATAATATATAATTTAAATGGTCGACACGTCTCACGTCGTAATTCCTTAAACTTAAAACCTATCTCAAATAGACTATTAAGTCTCCCATAATTCTCACATATGACATCTTTATACCTAAGGTCTTTGCTTCTGCCCCAAACCTTATTTCATCAACTTATTCAAATTTGTACTATTAACCCAAATATTATCTCACATGACAAATTTCATTTATTTAGAAAAATTCCTTAAATTACATTCCAAATAAAGTCCCATCTCATAATCATGCCTACTGGTCTTCCTTAAAGTTAAGGGTATTCATAAAGTCTCTAATAATATTATCCAAAGGGTTAACACCACTAAAATTCAATTAAGGGAAAACTTCATTTATTCTGGGAAGGTCGATCGATCGACCTTGACCTTCGATCGATCGATTTTGTCGATCGATCGACTGATGAATGTCGATCGATCGATTACACAGGTATGGTCACGGACTGTTTCGATTTACAGATTTGAAAACATCCCAAAACTTATTTTTAAAGCATGATTCTCTAATATAACGTTATAGTAATGTTATATAACCATCCTACAATATTACTAACGTCCATAAATCAATATTTCAACAACTAAAGGCTACATATGGATCAATCTTCATCAAAAACCTAGTTTTCTAATTTATCTCAAGAACATTCATAAACCTCATCTTAAATCCGTTTTTGGAATCACAAAAGTCAGTAATTCTCTTAATATGATCTTCCAGTAACATTCTACATGCAACCTATATCCCAAAAATTAAACTAATAACTCCAATCTTATGGGTTTTTCATTATCTTCCAAGAACACATAAAGTTTTTGAATAATCTAACATGGAAGAAGCATTCTCCAAAATTTAAATGGAATAAATCACTTGCCTTGATTGTCTCTGGATTTGGTGTTGGATTTGTAAGCTCTTTCTGCAGATTTTCTGCAGAATTCCTCCTCTTTCCCTTCCTCTCTAAGCTTTCTTCTTCCAAAGGTGGCTATGGTGGCTAGGGTTTCCTTTGGGAGAGTTGGAAGACTAAATGATAACCTACGTAGCTTTCGAGGTTAATAACGGTTGGTTATGGGCTTAGTGGGTCTTATCCACATCAGATTTAATTAACCAAATTTTCGTCACTTTTAATTCCTTAAAACGTGAAATTACCAAAATACCCTTTAAGTTGCCGGTATGGCCTAAAAATACCCCGGGACCCAAACTATACCCCCGGCTAGTGTTTTCTGACTATCTCGACCCTTCCGGACGCGATGGCGCACTCAAAACGACCATACGGATTATAGATTTTAAATTCACTTTTTATTATCAAAATATTATACCGTGACGCGGCGGTCCCACGCGTCTCAACAAAATTTCTAAAATGTCGTATATAAATCCCACGACAAATTTCATAACACGAAATACATATATAATCATATATGCACATAATCAAATACCAATTCGCATCACATTAGTATTTTTATCCCGGATTAATGTCCAATTAATACACATTTAATTAATTAATCCTCAAAATAAATATAGCCAAAAGTACGGGGTATTACATACTTCCCTCCTAATAACTGAATTTCGTCCCGAAATTCGAAGCTAGAAAGTACCTGCTAAAAACAGCTCTGGATAACGTTCGTGCATCTCATCCTCGCGCTCCCATGTGGACTCCTCGACATCGTGATGTCGCCACTGAACACGCACTAACGGGACTATCTTTGACCACAGTTTCCTCTCGCTTCGGTCCAAAATAGCAATTTGCCCCTCCTCGTAGGAGCTATCCGACTGGAGATCGATGTCCTCCACAGAAATGTGAGAATGAGCCAAATCATCTCTAAGGTATTTCCTCAGCGAGGAAATATGGAACACGTCGTGAATCCGATGCAAGTGCTCCGGTAGTCCAAGTCTATACGCAACCGGTCCGATCCGCTCAATAATAGGAAACGGTCCCACATACCTCGGTGCCAACTTCCCCTTCTTCCCGAATCGCATAATCCCCTTCATCGGAGAAACCCTGAGCAAAACCTGGTCCCCCACTTGGAACTCCCTGAAAAACCTCTTCGCATCAGCATAACTCTTCTGCCTGTCTTGAGCTACCCGAATGCGACTCCGAATCAACTCAATCCTTGCCGAAGTATCCTGAATCACTTCCTGCCCAAGTAGTTTGTTGTCCCCCACCTCCAACCAACATGCTGGGGAACGACAAGGCCTACCGTACAATGCCTCAAACAGAGCCATGCCAATCGTGAACTGATAGGAGTTGTTGTAAGCAAACTCTATCAGTGGAAGGTACTGCTCCCATCCACCCCCGAAGTCAATGATGCACATACGTAGCATGTCCTCCAACATCTGATTGGTGCGCTCTGTCTGCCCATCGGTCTGCGGATGATAAGCCGTACTCAACCGCAATTCCGTGCCCATGGCATCCTGGAAACTTTCCCAAAACCGTGAAACAATCCTGCTTCTTATGGCCAGTCTTGCCACAAGTAAAGCACTTCCCTGGGAAGTTCCCTCCCCTCTGCCCCTGCTATCCCCGGCCCTGGTGGCCGTTACCATTCCTCCCTTGGCCCTGCTGGCCCTGATTCCCGTTCTGCCCCTGTTGGCCCTGATGGCCGTTTGGACCCTGTTGGCCCTGACGGAAACCTCCCTGTCCCTGCCTGTAGTTCCCTGACCGGAACCTCTTATTATCCCCCTGCTGGGAGCCCTGCTCAGTCTGTCTCTGCCCCTGACCAGTTTGTGCCCCGCTGGCACCATGTCCTCCAGTCCTGCCCTGATGGCTAGACTCTCCCGATCGCTTGCCCTCGGCCATATGAAAACGGTGGTCCTGGCAGTGTAATAATGCAGCGTTAACCACATCAGAATACGTGGCCAACGATAGGTTCCCTAGCAGATGCTGACGGATCCTCCAATTCAACCCATCGGTGAACTTCTCTATTTTCTTCTTCTCTGTTGGAATCTCGTCTGGAACGATATTCAACAGGTTAGTGAACTCGGACTCATACTCGGCCACTGTCTTGCCCTCCTGCTTCAAACTCATCAGCTTCCTCCTCATCTCTGTATGAACTGCGGACGGAAAGTACTTGCGGTCGAACCGCACCCAGAACTCCTGAATCGTGAGGGTATCCCTCTCCTCCGCGGTGGTAATAGACTCCCACCACTGCAGTGCAGATCCCACTAGCTTGAAAGTAGCTAGCACCTGTTTCTGAATATCAGTGCACTCATGCATCCTCAAATGCCTCTGTATGTCCTTCCTCCATTGGCTCGAGACTACAACGTCTGAGCTACCTGCAAACTCCGGCGGATGCGCTTTCTGAAAAGCGTCACGTACACGCTCACAAGCAAACGAAAATTCATTAACCTGTACTGGCGCGGCAACCGGCGCCTGAGGCGGTGCCTGCTGAATCACGGCAATCGCGGCATTTACCGCTTGGGCTACTATAGCAGCAACCTCAGCGGCGTTCATCATGCCCTGAACTGGAGCGGGCTGGGGTTCGGGCATTGCATTCCTGGGAACTCGTCGTGCACGTCGTGGAGGCATCTGAAGTAAGAACAAAGTTTATAAGTTCACGGTTTATAAACTTAAAATAGCTGAAGAACGAAGCATACACAAAAAGAGTACAACAGTCCTAAAATATAGGGCTCTATATCAAAGAAAACGTAGCAGAAACATAATAGCCGTACAGATCCTAAAGGACACTAGAACCTGATGCTCTGATACCACCTGTGACACCCCGACTAATTAAATACCGGGTAGCTACTCCTTTATAAAATTAATTCAAAATGCCAAGTTGGCTCAGTTAATAGCATCACTGTCGAAAATATTTTATTATTACTAACCACCTAGTATTTAAAAAGCAAGTTGCCAAATTTTAATTTAAGTCTGATTAACATGCAACAAGTGAAATGAAGAAATAAATAACACCATTCACCATGCTGAAGTAAAATGAATAACCATCACAAATGGAGTAAATAAAGTCTATAGGAAACCCCTCACTACAATCCCAAAACTGAAATAAAACATGCTAAAGTCTGAAAACTGAAATGTAAAAGATGCTCTAAGTAGAAATGGGCAACATGCCCTACAACTGATAGATGGTGACCCTGGAATCCAAAGAGATAGAAGCGTCTACATGAAAATCCCTGTAGCTTCCACAAGCAGCTACAGCTCGTCACCTGAATGAGTACCTATGCTTGGTGTCCTTGTGGCTGGGCACCAATAATGGTTTTACAAAGAAAAAGAGATTTGAAAAGCAAACGGGTCAGAGCCCGAATGTGGAGTTATATTTTAAAAACTTGCAAGTGCTTTAAAAACATTTAAAACATTAAATGCAAAGTACATGTTAGGACGTACACTCACATGATATTCTCACCTCTCGTCTAACTGTGCACTCCTAACGTAAGTACCCATCTATAACGACCCATACTACTAGCTAACTGACAACATAACTAGCTAGACTGCCAAAGGTTCTATTCATATGACTCGGTTCATTTAACATAACAACGCTCGTAATTAAAATAGGGGTTTAACGTAAACTCAGTTACTAAACATACCATTGATATAACTATCAGTTAACTCATTATATAACTCGAAACAATACCGTAATATTTTTACAACATTAACATGAGGATTCCCATTAATTTAATGTATATTATTCACATAAAAAATATACGATACAAGCACCCCGC
This sequence comes from Sambucus nigra, assembly GCA_949130495.1. Lineage (NCBI taxonomy): Eukaryota > Viridiplantae > Streptophyta > Magnoliopsida > Dipsacales > Adoxaceae > Sambucus > Sambucus nigra. Next base: position 485,737,101 of record OX422220.1, on the reverse strand, counting down.
AATCTAAGCTATGGTGCACGCATACTCTGCTATCCATCCCGGCACATCACGTACATAAGGATCACATATTCCGAATCTCTCAGGAATAGTTCAGATAACACAAATCACAAATAGTGGAGGCGAACACAGTCACCATCACATGGGTCACGCACATACCTACGCTCCCATGATCAGCGGACTTATTAATATCACAATAAGTCTTTCTATGACATATGTTCATCAAGGTACCAATCTATATCCCCCCCGTAGGCACACAAGGATTAGAGGGTCCTAAGCGAACGTAACCTCCCGTGATAGCAAGTATGGTAGGTATGTCATACACACAAGATTTTATGCTAAGTATTCACACATCTTAGATATCTCAATATTAATAAATTCATACTCTACATCATTATACCATTATTCCTAATCCATATATTTCAAGTATCCCGATAATATATAATTTAAATGGTCGACACGTCTCACGTCGTAATTCCTTAAACTTAAAACCTATCTCAAATAGACTATTAAGTCTCCCATAATTCTCACATATGACATCTTTATACCTAAGGTCTTTGCTTCTGCCCCAAACCTTATTTCATCAACTTATTCAAATTTGTACTATTAACCCAAATATTATCTCACATGACAAATTTCATTTATTTAGAAAAATTCCTCAAATTACATTCCAAATAAAGTCCCATCTCATAATCATGCCTACTGGTCTTCCTTAAAGTTAAGGGTATTCATAAAGTCTCTAATAATATTATCCAAGGGTTAACACCACTAAAATTCAATTAAGGGAAAACTTCATTTATTCTGGGAAGGTCGATCGATCGACCTTGACCTTCGATCGATCGATTTTGTCGATCGATCGACTGATGAATGTCGATCGATCGATTACGCAGGTATGGTTATGGACTGTTTCGATTTACAGATTTGAAAACATCCCAAAACTTATTTTTAAAGCATGATTCTCTAATATAACGTTATAGTAATGTTATATAACCATCCTACAATATTACTAACGTCCATAAATCAATATTTCAACAACTAAAGGCTACATATGGATCAATCTTCATCAAAAACCTAATTTTCTAATTTATCTCAAGAACATTCATAAACCTCATCTTAAATCCGTTTTTGGTATCACAAAAGTCATTAATTCTCTTAATATGATCTTCCAGTAACATTCTACATGCAACCTATATCCCAAAAATTAAACTAATAACTCCAATCTTATGGGTTTTTCATTATCTTCCAAGAACACATAAAGTTTTTGAATAATCTAACATGGAAGAAGCATTCTCCGAAATTTAAATGGAATAAATCACTTGCCTTGATTGTCTCTGGATTTGGTGTTGGATTTGTAAGCTCTTTCTGCAGATTTTCTGCAGAATTCCTCCTCTTTCCCTTCCTCTCTAAGCTTTCTTCTTCCAAAGGTGGCTATGGTGGCTAGGGTTTCCTTTGGGAGAGTTGGAAGACTAAATGATAACCTACGTAGCTTTCTAGGTTAATAAGGGTTGGTTATGGGCTTAGTGGGTCTTATCCACATCATATTTAATTAATCAAATTTTCGTCACTTTTAATTCCTCAAAACGTGAAATTACCAAAATACCCTTTAAGTTGCCGGTATGGCCTAAAAATACCCCGGGACCCAAACTATACCCCCGGCTAGTGTTTTCTGACTATCTCGACCCTTTCGGACGCGATGGCGCACTCAAAACGACCATACGGATTATAGATTTTAAATTCACTTTTTATTATCAAAATATTATACCGTGACGCGGCGGTCCCACGCGTCTCAACAAAATTTCTAAAATGCCGTATATAAATCCCACGACAAATTTCATAACACCAAATACATATATAATCATATATGCACATAATCAAATACCAATTCGCATCACATTAGTATTTTTATCCCGGATTAATTTCCAATTAATACACATTTAATTAATTAATCCTCAAAATAAATATAGCCAAAAGTACGGGGTATTACATACTTCCCCCCTAATAACTGAATTTCATCCCGAAATTCGAAGCTAGAAAGTACCTGCTAAAAACAGCTCTGGATAACGTTCGTGCATCTCATCCTCGCGCTCCCATGTGGACTCCTCGACATCGTGATGTCGCCGCTGAACACGCACTAACGGGACTATCTTTGACCGCAGTTTCCTCTCGCTTCGGTCCAAAATAGCAATTGGTCCCTCCTCGTAGGAGCTATCCGGCTGGAGATCGATGTCCTCCACAGAAATGTGAGAATGAGCCAAATCATTTCTAAGGTATTTCCTCAGCGAGGAAATATGGAACACGTCGTGAATCCGATGCAAGTGCTCCGGTAGTCCAAGTCTATACGCAACCGGTCCGATCCGCTCAATAATAGGAAACGGTCCCACATACCTCGGTGCCAACTTCCCCTTCTTCCCGAATCGCATAATCCCCTTCATCGGAGAAACCCTGAGCAAAACCTGGTCCCCCACTTGGAACTCACTAAAAAACCTCTTCGCATCAGCATAACTCTTCTGCCTGTCTTGAGCTACCCGAATGCGACTCCGAATCAACTCAATCCTTGCCGAAGTATCCTGAATCACTTCCGGCCCAAGTAGTTTGTTGTCCCCCACCTCCAACCAACATGCTGGGGAACGACAAGGCCTACCGTACAATGCCTCAAACGGAGCCATGCCAATCGTGAACTGATAGGAGTTGTTGTAAGCAAACTCTACCAGTGGAAGGTACTGCTCCCATCCACCCCCGAAGTCAATGATGCACATGCGTAGCATGTCCTCCAACATATGATTGGTGCGCTCTGTCTGCCCATCGGTCTGCGGATGATAAGCCGTACTCAACCGCAATTCCGTGCCCATGGCATCCTGGAAACTTTCCCAAAACCGCGAAACAAATATCTTGTCTCGGTCAGACACGATATTTAGGGGCACACCGTGAAGTCTCACAATCTCTGAAATGAAGAGCTGGGCATACTGTCCCGTAGTGTAGTCGGTCCTTACGGGTAAGAAGTGAGCGACCTTGGACAACCTGTCCACAATTACCCAAACAGAGTCGTGACCCCTCTGCGACGTAGGCAACCCCGTGACAAAATCCATGGATATGCTCTCCCACATCCACACCGGAACCTCCAACGGCTGTAGCAATCCTGCTGGTCTCTGATGATCCACTTTTACAAGCTGACAACTGGCGCATTTCGAGACAAACTCAACGATATCTCTCTTCATACCGCTCCACTAATATTGTCGTCTCATGTCTTGGTACATTTTGTCCCCTCCGGGATGTACCGCGAACCGCGAGCCGTGCGACTCTGCCATAAGATCGTGCCGCAATTCTTCCCCTTCCGGAACTACCAATCTCCCATTGAAGCGCAATCCCCCGTCTGAGCTAACGGTATAGGATTCGGCTCCCTCTGCTAACAATCGAACTATCTGCTCCTGACAGAACGAGTCATTAGCCTGTGCCCGTACAATCCTCGAGATAATCTGCGGTGTAACGGTCATTACAGACATGAAAGATCGAGCCACTGCATCCTGGTGTCCCAATTACTTCCACTTAGCTTTCCACACCTCTGCCACCTCATCTGCTGGCCTGCGGCTCAACACGTCTGCTACCACGTTAGCCTTACCCGGGTGGTACTGGATGTCGAACTGGTAGTCCTTCACAAATTCAAGCCACCTACGCTGCCGCATATTCAGTTCCTTCTGCGTGAACAGATACTGTAGTGACTTGTGGTCCGTGAACAGCTGAAACTTCTCCCCCAAAAGATAGTGCCTCCAAATCCGTAAGGAAAATACTACCGCTGCCAACTCCAAATCATGCGTGGGGTAATTCTTCTCATGAGGTTTAAGCTTACGGGAAGCATAAGCTATGGCCTGTCTCTCCTACTGCAAAACACCTCCAAGCCCTTGCAAAGACGCATCTGTGTAAACCAAATACTCAACTCCCAGTCTCGGCAATGCTAACACTGGTGCTGAGGTCAACTTGTCCTTCAATTCATCGAATGCCAACTGACAGCCATCACTCCAAATGAACGGCACACCTTTACGAGTAAGATGTGTCAAAGGACCTGCAATCTCTGAGAAACCCCGAATAAACCTCCTGTAGTATCCTGCTAGACCCAAGAAACTACGAATCTCCGTTGGTGTCGTGGGCTGTCCCCACTCCCTCACCGCTGATACCTTCCCCGGATCAACTGATATTCCCTGGTCGGAAATAATGTGACCCAAGAACTGGACTTCCTTCAGCCAAAACCCGCACTTCTCGTATTTTGCATACAGCTCGTTCTGACGAAGTGTCTGCAAAACCTGCCTCAAATGCTCGGCGTGCTCCTCCTCTGTCTGAGAGTAAACCAGAATATCATCAATGAAGACAATGACAAACTGGTCTAGGAAATCCCTGAACACTCTGTTCATCAAGTCCATAAACACTGCTGGAGCGTTGGTCAAGCCGAAAGGCATAACCCGAAATTCATAAGAACCATATCTCGACAAGAATGCGGTCTTCGAGACATCCTCCTCCCTGATACGCAACTGATGGTATCCTAACCTCAAGTCAATCTTCGAGAAGAAAGAAGCTCCTCTCAACTGGTCGAATAAGTCATCGATTCGAGGCAACGGATACTTATTCCGTATCGTGACCTTATTCAACTCTCGGTAGTCCACGCACAATCTCAGTGAACCATCCCTCTTCTTCACAAACAAAACTGGAGCGCCCCAAGGTGAGGTACTCCTGTGAATAAAGCCCTGCCCTAACAGCTGCTCTATCTGATCCCATAGCTCTCTCATCTCAGCTGGAGCCATACGGTACGGTGCACGTGCTATAGGTCTCGTACCCGATAGCAAATCAATAACGAAGTCTATCTCCCGACTGGGTGGTAAGCCTGGTATCTCCTGAAACACATCTGAATACTCCCTGACAATTGGGATAGAATCTAAAGGAATCACAACCTCCTTAGAGGTATCCTCCTCTATGTAATACAGATGAGCGGTCGATCCTCCTTCTGGGCGAGGCATCGCCGCTACAAACATCTCTTGCCCCGGAATGGCAAAAACAATGCTCCCGCTGAAGCAATCAATCATGGCCCTATATGCTACGAGCCAATCCATACCGATGATCACATCGTGAACATGCATGTCTAACACTAACATATCTGCAGGTAATACCAAGCCACCGATCTCTACCCCCACTCCCTGACATATAAAGAATATAAGTGACCCACTCCCCAATGGTGAGTCGACACACGTAACTGTGCTCTCTGCCGTCGCTAACAATCCTAAAGCTTTCGCGAAGTGTGTAGCTATGAAACAATGTGTAGCACCCGTATCAAACAATACCCGACCCATAGTGCCATGGATAGGAAATGTACCCTCAATCGCGGGCCGTGCCTGTGGAACTGCAGCCTGGTGAACGTTGTAGACACGTCCATACTGTAGCTGCCCCTGCTGAGCCGGGACTACTGGAATGGGTGGCAATGCTGCCATCTGTGGCGGTGCGGGAAGAGCGGCGGGAAACATAGGTCTCTGTGGCTCCTGGCGAGCACCCTGCTGCTGCTGCTGTGGGGCCCTGCCCCTATCAGGACAATCCTGCTTCTTATGGCCAGTCTTGCCACAAGTAAAGCACTTCCCTGGGAAGTTCCCTCCCCTCTGCCCCTGCTGTCCCCGGCCCTGGTGGCCGTTACCATTCCTCCCTTGGCCCTGCTGGCCCTGATTCCCGTTTTGCCCCTGTTGGCCCTGATGGCCGTTTGGACCCTGCTGGCCCTGACGGAAACCTCCCTGTCCCTGCCTGTAGTTCCCTGACCGGAACCTCTTATTATCCCCCTGCTGGGAGCCCTGCTCAGTCTATCTCTGCCCCTGACCGGTTTGTGCCCCGCTGGCACCATGTCCTCCAGTCCTGCCCTGATGGCTAGACTCTCCCGATCGCTTGCCCTCGGCCATATGAAAACGGTGGTCCTGGCAGTGTAATAATGCAGCGTTAACCACATCAGAATACGTGGCCAACGATAGGTTCCCTAGCAGATGCTGACGGATCCTCCAATTCAACCCATCGGTGAACTTCTCTATTTTCTTCTTCTCTGTTGGAATCTCGGCTGGAACGATATTCAACAGGTTAGTGAACTCGGACTCATACTCGGCCACTGTCTTGCCCTCCTGCTTCAAACTCATAAGCTTCCTCCTCATCTCTGTATGAACTGCGGACGGAAAGTACTTGCGGTCGAACCATTGATATAACTATCAGTTAACTCATTATATAACTCGGAACAATACCGTAATATTTTTACAACATTAACATGAGGATTCCCATTAATTTAATGTATATTATTCACATCAAAAATATACGATACAAGCACCCCGCAATCTAAGCTATGGTGCACGCATACTCTGCTATCCATCCCGGCACATCACGTACATAAGGATCACATATTCCGAATCTCTCAGGAATAGTTCAGATAACACAAATCACAAATAGTGGAGGCGAACACAGTCACCATCACATGGGTCACGCACATACCTACGCTCCCATGATCAGCGGACTTATTAATATCACAATAAGTCTTTCTATGACATATGTTCATCAAGGTACCAGTCTATATCCCCCCCGTAGGCACACAAGGATTAGAGGGTCCTAAGCGAACGTAACCTCCCGTGATAGAAAGTATGGTAGGTATGTCATACACACAAGATTTTATGCTAAGTATTCACACATCTTAGATATCTCAATATTAATAAATTCATACTCTACATCATTATACCATTATTCCTAATCCATATATTTCAAGTATCCCGATAATATATAATTTAAATGGTCGACACGTCTCACGTCGTAATTCCTTAAACTTAAAACCTATCTCAAATAGACTATTAAGTCTCCCATAATTCTCACATATGACATCTTTATACCTAAGGTCTTTGCTTCTGCCCCAAACCTTATTTCATCAACTTATTCAAATTTGTACTATTAACCCAAATATTATCTCACATGACAAATTTCATTTATTTAGAAAAATTCCTCAAATTACATTCCAAATAAAGTCCCATCTCATAATCATGCCTACTGGTCTTCCTTAAAGTTAAGGGTATTCATAAAGTCTCTAATAATATTATCCAAGGGTTAACACCACTAAAATTCAATTAAGGGAAAACTTCATTTATTCTGGGAAGGTCGATCGATCGACCTTGACCTTCGATCGATCGATCGATTACACAGGTATGGTTACGGACTGTTTCGATTTACAGATTTGAAAACATCCCAAAACTTATTTTTAAAGCATGATTCTCTAATATAACGTTATAGTAATGTTATATAACCATCCTACAATATTACTAACGTCCATAAATCAATATTTCAACAACTAAAGGCTACATATGGATCAATCTTCATCAAAAACCTAGTTTTCTAATTTATCTCAAGAACATTCATAAACCTCATCTTAAATCCGTTTTTGGTATCACAAAAGTCAGTAATTCTCTTAATATGATCTTCCAGTAACATTCTACATGCAACCTATATCCCAAAAATTAAACTAATAACTCCAATCTTATGGGTTTTTCATTATCTTCCAAGAACACATAAAGTTTTTGAATAATCTAACATGGAAGAAGGATTCTCCGAAATTTAAATGGAATAAATCACTTGCCTTGATTGTCTCTGGATTTGGTGTTGGATTTGTAAGCTCTTTCTGCAGATTTTCTGCAGAATTCCTCCTCTTTCCCTTCCTCTCTAAGCTTTCTTCTTCCAAAGGTGGCTATGGTGGCTAGGGTTTCCTTTGGGAGAGTTGGAAGACTAAATGATAACCTACGTAGCTTTCTAGGTTAATAAGGGTTGGTTATGGGCTTAGTGGGTCTTATCCGCATCAGATTTAATTAACCAAATTTTCGTCACTTTTAATTCCTCAAAACGTGAAATTACCAAAATACCCTTTAAGTTGCCGGTATGGCCTAAAAATACCCCGGGACCCAAACTATACCCCCGGCTAGTGTTTTCTGACTATCTCGACCCTTCCGGACGCGATGGCGCACTCAAAACGACCATACGGATTATAGATTTTAAATTCACTTTTTATTATCAAAATATTATACCGTGACGCGGCGGTCCCACGCGTCTCAACAAAATTTCTAAAATGCCGTATATAAATCCCACGACAAATTTCATAACACCAAATACATATATAATCATATATGCACATAATCAAATACCAATTCGCATCACATTAGTATTTTTATCCCGGATTAATTTCCAATTAATACACATTTAATTAATTAATCCTCAAAATAAATATAGCCAAAAGTACGGGGTATTACAGAACTACTCAAATAGGTTCGTCGTTGGAAACCTCATTAAAACAGGAATTGATAACTTTCCTTAGAAGCAGAAGACAAACTTTTACGTGGAGTCATGAAGATATGCCTGGGATAGACCCAAACTTCTTATGTCACGAGCTCAATGTGAATAAGGAGATCAAGCCTGTGAAGAAGAGTATTCAGTCCCGAGAAGAATCAATCCATACAGGAGGAAGTCGAGAAGCTCCAGAAAGCTAGTTTCATTGAAGATGTTAAATATCCATATTGGTTAGCTAATGTGGTAATGGTAAAGAAGAAAAACAACAAGTGGAGGATGTGTGTAGACTTCACCGACCTCAACAAAGCATGCCCAAAGGATCACTTTCCACTGCCCCGAATTGATCAACTGGTGGATGCTACCTCGGGACACGAGTTGCTGAGCTTCATGGATGCTTATTCTGGATACAATCAAATTAAAATGAAACCTGAAGACAGGGAAAACACTTCTTTCATTACCCCTCGGGGAACTTATTGTTATAATGTTATGCCTTTTGGTTTGAAAAATGCAGGTGCGACATATCAGAGGCTGATGAACAAGGTCTTTGCTGAACAAATTAGTGACAACATGGAAGTCTATGTTGATGATATGCTGACGAAAAGCAAGAAAGCTGCCGATCATCTAGTTAACTTAAGTCAGACTTTTGATCAACTAGATAAATATCAAATGAAGTTGAACCTGACGAAGTGCATCTTTGGAGTACGAGAAGGCATGTTTCTCGGGTACATTGTCAATCAACGAGGCATTCAAGCAAATCCTGAAAAGATCAAAGCTCTATTAGGGCTGCGATCTCCAACGACGAAGAAGGAAGTACAGAGTCTCACAGGATGAGTAGCGGCACTCAACAGATTTGTGTCACGAGCAACTGATAGATGTCTCCCATTCTTCAAGACACTCAGAAAGACTTTTGAGTGGAATGATGAATGTGAGAAGGATTTTCAAGACTTGAAGAGATACTTGGGAGCACCCCCATTGTTGTCAAGGCCAGTGATGGGAGAAAAATTGTACTTGTACCTTGCAGTGTCCGAGAATTCAGTTAGCTCGGCGTTGATCAGAGTGGAGAATGGAGTACAAAAGCTAATTTACTACACAAGTAAGGCCTTCCGAGGAGCAGAGATTGGATATCCAAGGCTGGAGAAATTGGCACTGGCGCTAATTGAGGCGAGTAGGAGAATGAGGCCATATTTCCAGGCTCATACCATAGTAGTATATACTGATATGCCATTGAGGCAAGCCCTGCATAATCCAAAAAAATCAGGAAGATTGATGTACTGGGCAATAGAGCTCGGTGAATATGATATAGTCTATGAACCCAGATCATCGCTTAAAGGGAAGGCTGTAGCAGATTTTATAGCGGAGTTCACCTATTCTGATAGCTTCGAGGAACAAAAGTTGCTCGCTGATCAGCCTGTGGATGTTACAGGATCAACAAACATAGGCTCAGACTAACTCCGGTTGGTAAAAAGGCAAGTGGATGTTACAAGATCATTGACTTCGGGCTCAGACCAACTCCGGTTGGTAAAGGGAAAGAAGAAATGATCGACGAAGAGCAAGAAGAATCCGAGGAGGAAATGAAGCAACAAATATTTCACCGAGGAACTCTAACTGATCAGAAATTTGAAGACGAGTTACCTATATGGAGACTATATGTAGATGGATCATCTTGCGGATGTGGCGCGGGGATAGTTTTGAGCACTCCGGATGAGGTCGATATGGAATAAGCCTTGCGTTTCCAATTCAAAGCTTCCAATAATGAGGCTGTGTATGAGGCCATGATTGCAGGACTTGGTTTAGCAAAAATTATGGAGGCGCAACAGGTCATTGTTTTCAGTGATTCTCAATTGATCATAAACCAAATGATGGGAGTATATGCAGTTAGAGGAGAATTAATGATCAGATATCATGCAAAGGCAAAGGAGCTGGTGTCAAAATTTTCCGTTATTCAGCTGGCCAGAATACCAAGAATGGAGAATGCGAGAGCAGATGCCCTAGCTCGACTAGCGTCAGCTACTCGCACTGAGCTATGATGAACGATCCCAATTGAAGTGTTAGCTAGTCGGAGCATAGATGAAGATCTGAAGATGAACTTTATCACCCTTGATTTAGGACCATCTTGTATGGATTCCATCAGGGCGTATATCGAGGAGGGAGAATTGCCAATTGACAAGCTCGCTGCCAAAAAATTAAATTTTAAAGCTGCTCGATATGTATTAAATAATGGAGTTTTATATAGACGAGGAATCATGGCAGGTTTGCAGAGATGTGTACATCCCTTCGAGGTGAAAGAATTAATTGAAGAGATCCACGAAGGGTCTTATGGAGAACATGTAGCAAGTCGGACGATTTTACAAAGGGTAATGATGCAAGGATACTACTGGCCGACGATGAGGGCTGATTGTATAGCCTACGCCAAGAAGTGTGACAAGTTCCAACATTTTTCATCCATCCGAAGAACTCCACAAGCATTGTTGACACCCATAACTTCCCCTTGGCCATTTTCCATGTGGGTAATTGACTTGGTTGGGCCACTGCCAACGACCCGAGAAGGTTCAAGTACGTCGTTGTTGCAGTGGATTATTTTACTAAATGGGTAGAAGCTAAGCCACTCATTGACATGACGTACGAGAAGGTGTACCAATTTGTTTGGAAGAACATCATTTGTCGATATGGTCTACCTCATGCCTTCATCACAGACCATGGAACATAATTTGATAACGAGGAGTTTGTCGCCTATTGTCATCAATCAAATATTTTGAAGGTCCACTCAGCACCAGGCCATCCTCAAAGCAATGGACAAACTGAAGTGACAAACAGAACGCTGCTAAATGGCTTGAAGAAAAGATTGGATGATGTAAAAGCAAACTGGATCAACGAGTTACAATCAGTACTTTGGGCTTACTGAACTACTCCCTGAGTTGCAACTGGAGAATCACCATACATGCTGGCGTTTGGAAGTGAAGCCATCATACCTGCCGAGTTGGGCCTTCCAACACACAGGGTACTGAATTTTAATTCCCCTGTCAGCGACTTAATGAGAAGACTGGATTTAGACATGCTCGAGGAAGTTAGAGAAGAAGCAGCCATTAGAAATGCTTCTTACCAGCAGTGAACAACTTTGTTCTACAACAGAAGGGTGAATAAGTGCGACCTGAAAGAAGGAGACTATGTGTTGAAGAAAGTAATTCAAAAGCACAATAAGATGGAAGAAAATTGGCATGTACCATACCGAGTTACAGAAGTTGTTCGACCAGGAACTTATCGAATAGCAACTCTAGAGGGGGAGGAGTTCAAGAATGCATGGAACGCAGAGAACCTACGCAAGTATTATCAGTGATATATATGTAACACAGTTCCATCAGTATGAATAAAATGAAGATATTCTGCTAAAGTCTCTCCTTTTATTGAAAAATTTTCGGGGAATACTAGTGCTACACACTACTCGGCAAAACTCGGCAAAGCTTAGACTGCTCAGCAGCAAAATATTCCTAAAAATGCCAACCTCGGTTGGTTAGGAAACAAAATATTCCTAAAAATGCCAACCTTGGTTGGTTAGGAAACAAAATATTCCTAAAAATGCCAACTTCGGTTGGTTAGGAAACAAAATATTCCTAAAAATACCAACTTCGGTTGGTTAGGAAACAACATATTCCTAAAAAAGCCAACCTCGGTTGGTTAGGAAACAAAATATTCCTAAAAATGCCGACCTCGGTTGGTTAGGAAACAAAATATTCCTAAAAATGCCAACTTCGGTTGGTTAGGAAACAAAATATTCCTAAAAATGCCAACTTCGGTTGGTTAGGAAACAAAATATTCCTAAAAATGCCAACCTGTTTGGCTAGGAAATGAAATATTCCTAAAAATGCCAACCTGTTTGGCTAGGAAACAAAAAATTCTCGCAAATGCCAAATTATGTTGGTCGGGAGGTAAGCTTATTCCAGAAAGTGCAAAAGTTGCTAACTATGGCTGGTCGGGGATAAAAACCCACCAACTGTAGTTGGTCGACAAAGAAAATTTACCTACCTTGGTTGGTCGGAAACATTTAAAAGAAAAATTGCTAACTATGGCTGGTCGGGGATAAAAACCCACCATCTGTAGATAGTCGACAAGCAAAATTTACCGATCTTGGTTGGTCGGAAACATTTTATGGGTAAAATTATTTCAAAAAGACTAACTATAGCTGGTCGGGGATAAAAACCCACTAACTGTAGTTCGTCGACATGGAGAATCTAATAACCTTGGTTGGTTGGAAACATTTTAAACAATATTTTTATACTCATTACTTTATTATTAAGTGATCGAGCAATAGTATTGATACTTGTAACTTTTTAATTGTTACTGAGTTGGTCGACAAACAACACAATATTGTTATCTTTTTAACAGATATGCATAAATATAAAGTGTTTGATAATTACAAGATAATAGCAACCAAGATTTGCAAACAAAAATGAAAGTCTTTCATTCAATTCAAAATAAATTACATTGATAATGAAATTACAGCTACATTGACATGTATACTAACTATTACATCAAAAATTCCTATTCTACTGGTTTCTTCCCCTCTGCTTTTGACACAGGTTCCTCGCCAGCAGGCGAATCATTTAAAGACAGAGGAGAATTGATGAAGTTGGGATCCTTCAACATCCTGACATTCATCACGGATGGTCTATCTAAGAGATGCTCGGGACGAGATACTTCGATTTGAGAATGCAAATTGTAGTCACCAAGATACTTTGAAATTAAGCTCCGAGGAATGGCCTGAGCAGGGATCCAATCCATGTCCAAATTTTATGGTGGCACAGGCAAGTCGAGCAACCCGGGATCATGGTAGTCCCACAGATAATGACCTTGTTCGAGCTTCAGAACACCTAAGGCATTCAGCCAGCCTTGCTTGTAGCCCTCATTGTTGGCATTCTGGATACGATCATCCAAGTGAATAATGCTTCATTGTATCCAGCCATCCAGAACTCCCTGGGCTGTTTGTCTTTCTAGCTACTCATGGAGATTCTTGATAAAAAGCTACTTATTCTCCAAGACTGACTTCTGTGCAGAGAGCTATTTTTCCAGGTCCCTAATATTCTTTGACATATCAGACAACGCCTGGTTATTCGCCACTAGATGTAAAGCCTGGTTTTCTAAGGCAGACTGAGTCCTCTGTTCCTTGACAAGAACCCGAGCTACTCTTGCTCATCCTCGAGGAGCTCTTGCTCGACCACGAGAAGATGAAGAGGTTCCAGAGCTCCTCAAAGTCTCCAACTCTTCCCTCAACTTGTCTTTCTCAACCTCTAAGAACGAAAATCCCTCATCGGTTACTGGGATCAAGGCACTAGAAGTGGAAGCTGCAGGCTTCAATTGTGACAGCTCTTTCTGCAGGTTATTATTTTCCTTTTCTAGCAACTCAGTAATCGGTCTTCATTCTTTGACTTCACCTCTCAAGGTTCTCGCCCTTACATCGTACCCAGTAAAGAGCTTCTCGTAGCCCTTCTCGGCAATGATCTGCTAGTACTTCTTCTCGTACCCCTCATGAAACAAAGTAGTGGATTCTTTGTATTGGAGCTGAAGGTCCTCAAGGGTGCTTTGAAGATCCTCAATCATTTCATAATAGGAAACATTGTTGGCTACAGCCCTATCAAGAAGACACTTCAGATATTGATATGCTTCCACTGCCTGTTCTGAAGCGTCATGACCAAGTATGTCGACAATTTGTGCAGCACTCAGCTCTGTGTGACCAGCCTTAAAGTACTCGTTACATTGTCGCAGCAACTTTGTATCATGGGCAAAGAGCATTTCCATCCTAGCCAGAAACTAACAGAGAAAGAAGAGAAATCATCAATAAGAAGAATAAGCAGAGTATGAATGAAAGATAGACAACAATATGCAAAAAGTTCAAATTTTATTAGATCATAATTCAGAGTTACATCTTCTGAGTTACATTTGATAAAGAGAAACAAAATAAAGAGAAACTCGAACAACACTAAACCTTTTCCTTATCTCCCAAAACCTTCTCGGGAGGCTGGGATGAAGAGGTAGGTTGCTCGGAGGGAAGAGATAGCTTCTCGGGTAGAGTAGGCAGTTGCTCGGAGGAAGAAACGATGTGCTGATTTTCCTCGACAGCAAGCTGGATGGTTAGGGAATGATCTCCCATCACCATCGAAGACTCTTCAGAGGTAGCTTCATCCTCTTCTAATTCTTCTGAAGTTGGGGGGGACCAGGGATATGTCTCTAGAAGAGCTCGGAAGACTCGTCGACCTTCATTTCCTGAAGGGCAGCAACCCATCCGTCCCTAATGTATTTGAGGGTGCCATAGTCTACTTGCGACACCATGGCAGCCAACCCCTTGTTCCACCCCTTTTCCCAGCTAGAGCTGAAGGACTTCTTCATAGTAGCTTTCATCTTCAGCTTCTCCGAGGAAAGTTTCTCAGACAGCAGGTTCTCAGCAGCCTTTAATTTATTTTTTGCTTCCTCCTTTTGCCGACCTACTTCTTGAAGCTGGCCCAACCTTTCCTCAGCAACCCTGAGCTTATCTTCAAGCTCTCCAGCAGTTTTGAGCTTCTCTGCGAGCTATTTATTTGCCTTCTCCAAGGCATTCTTTTTATTCTCCAACTCTTTGGAGGCTTCAACAGCTCGAGCTTTATCCTGCTCGGTGGAGGCAAGCTTCTTCTCCCAGACAGCTTTGTCATCAGCATATTTCTGGCGAGAATCTTCCAGAGACTTGGTAGCTTCTTCCAGAGCTCCACCCACACTGGACGAGGAGCAAGAAGCCTTAATCGCTTCGTCCTTCTTCAGGATTATATTGAAGCAACTCGTCAACGGTGAACAGAAAAAGAAAGTAAGTTAGAAACAGAAATGACAAAGGAAATATGAAAAATTCAAAGTAAAGAGACTTACAGAAGCAAGATGACGAGCAGCTAGTGAGGTGACCATGTCCCGAGTAAGGTTCTCTTCAGTACCTTGTACCTCGGGAATGATCGAGGACTTTATCGAGATCATGGTAGGGCTCGGGGGAACGAAAGTTGGAACCCCAGTTCCAGTAACTGGGGGCTAAGCAATGGTATCAGCCAAATGGACCGAGGAGCTCTTCTTCAGCCTCCTTAGGGGAACAGGTACCGATTCAACCAAGGAAGAACCCTTGGTTGGTGATATCACAATCACCTTTCTAGGAGCATCAGACCTTCTTGGAGCCACTACGAGCTTCTCGGCAACTTTAACAGGAGCAGCGGGAGGAGCTGCATCAATCTTTTTCGTCCCCTCCTTTGGGACATCAATCCTACTCCTTTTTACCTCCCCAGAACCGGAGGCAGTCTTCTCAAACAGGGCAGGAAGTCTTCTCTTCTTCATCCTTTCACTTAAAGGAATATGGGATTCAGGTGATGAGCTTTTGGAAGCAGGAACGGGCTTTGATTCACTTATCACTGGACGAGCAGTGAAGGAAGTGGTGTAGCTCTTGTACTGGAGCAGATACGAGGCCAACCTAATGTGCTCGTTGGCAACACTCTGATGAAGACTCCAGATAAGTTTCAGATGTCTTACATTAACATCTGCTTCCTTTGGGCACTTTCTTTTGTTATCAACTGTAAATAAATAAACATTGTTATCAGTGGCACATTTTATCAAACACAAAAGAAACATGATTTCAAAATAAAATAAAATAAAAATAGCCTATCCCATTGCCATAAGGAGGGCATCTGGGACCCTGATAAACCTCATCTCCAGCTAATGGAGGGTGTTGCCAATTTTTTATGACAACCCCCTGTTCAAAATAATCCCTATTGGCATCAGGGAGATTGACTACTAAGGCTCTATTTAAAAATCTAGTTTTTAAATAAAAAATATTATCATTAACTGCCCATCTATAGTAGTACATGATTTCTGGAATTCCTATGCGAGTTTCATGGACTTAATTTAATTTATGCACCCCATTAACTATTC
Organism: Sambucus nigra; assembly: GCA_949130495.1. Classification (NCBI taxonomy): domain Eukaryota; kingdom Viridiplantae; phylum Streptophyta; class Magnoliopsida; order Dipsacales; family Adoxaceae; genus Sambucus; species Sambucus nigra. The sequence goes on along the minus strand of OX422220.1, from coordinate 485,720,853 downwards.
TCCATGTGTTGGGGGCTATTCTCGTAGGAACGACGTCAAAATAATGACAGAATTCCCGACACAAGGGATTTTGTGGAAAAGAAAATCCACACTCAGCAATAAAAAGGCTGGGAACCAATGTCCCTCAGCCAAATTGAAATAATCAGAAGGCTCAGAAAGCTCTTCCAAGACAACCCAAGAGGGAATGGAAAAATCAGAGCGAAACTTTTCAAGAGACTCAATAGAGTAAACCATGATGATGAATAAAAGAAATGAATAAGAAAGAAGAAGATCTTACAGAAAAAGAGTAGAGCTGTTGACAACGAATGACGGAAAAGATGAACGCACAAGAGAGTAGAAAGAGACGACGTGTAATACCCCGTATTTTTATGATATTTAATTATGGGATTAATTGAATTAAATGTGTATTAATTAGAAATTAATCCGGATAAAAATACTAGCGAGATGCGAGTTGGTATTTGATTTTAATGAGTATATATGGCTATATATGAATATTGAATTATGAAATTTGTCGTGAGATTGAAATACGACAATTTGGAAATTTTGTTGGGACGCGTGTGAAAGTCGCGTCAGGAATATAATTATTTTAATTAAAAAGTGAATTTATTTCTATTAACCTTATGGTCGTTTTGAGTGCGCCAAGGCATCCGAAAGGGTCGAAATAGTCAGAAAACACTAGCCGGGGGTTTAGTTTGGGTCCCGGGGCATTTTTAGGCCATACCGGCAACGTATAAGGGTAGTTTGGTAACTTTGGAATTTTGGGAATTAAAACCCACGAAAATTAGAATTAAAAATCTGACTTAGTCTTAACCCACTAAGCCATTTCTAACCCTAATCTAGGTAGTGGGCTACGGGAGAAGTTTAGAAACCTTAAACTTGCCAAAAACCAGCCTCTACCTCCATTATCATCCTTAGAGAAGAAATTTGTAGACAGAGAAAGAGAAGAGAATTCTGCAGAGAGAGAGAGAGAGGACAATTCAACCTTCAAGATTCAACATCAAAATCAGAGAAAGACATAAGGCAAGTGGTTTAATTTCGTTTTTGCAAAGAATGCTTCTTCCATGTGTTGGAAATTCATATAATTGTATTGTTTTGGGGAAATCTATAAAAAACCCATGAAATTGGAGTTGTGAATTCAGATTTTAATGTAGGATTGCATGTAGAACTGTTATTGGATGATTGAACTAAGAGAATTACTACTTTTTATATGCAAAAACGGATTTAATTATAACTATGGAAGACTTTAAATTTCTAGGGTTCATGTTCTTGAAAATTGGGAAAAAATGGAGAGATTTGATGATTAGATGTGGTTTGGGATGATTAGATCCCATATAAATGTTGTTATACGAATTTAATATGTTTAAGGATGATTATAAACATTTAGATAATATTAGAGGTGAAGAAAAGTTGGAAAAACGTAATAGGAATTTTCTGGGCTCAAACTGTCACCTCGTTAGAAGACCTGCCCAGGTCGTTCGAACGAGCTCATTCGAACGAGCTTCTAACGAGTTAACAGTTTGCCTTCTAACGAGAGGGATGTTCGTTCGATGTCTTTTGTTCGAACGAGATCTCATTAGATGCCCAGTTCATTCGAACGAACTCTCGTTCGAACGAGACTTCTAACGAGAGGACAGTTTGGCCTTTTTGGCCTGATTTGATTTTGAGTGTTCCATAACGTTATTAAATGGTAGACTTGACATTTCCTTGATGACTAATTGATATAGTTGGGTTATTTGGGATATATTGAGGAGTAAAACATAGAAGTGTGATTTGAATTGAATGGAAATTGTGGAATAGGACGTGAGTGACTATTACGATGCGAGAATTATTGACGGCTTAAATAATTGAATTTAATCGGGAACATATGAATTGTGTAACATGATAAGTCGGTACGAGAATGAGAAGTGTACTACAAACAAATTATGGTGATTACTAAGATGTGTGCATACTTAGTATATGTATATGATTTTATGTGTATGACATACCTACCATACTTGCTATCACGGGAGGTTTACATTCGCTTAGGGCCTTCTAATCCTTGTGTTGCCCGAATTTAGATTGGTACCTCGAGAACATAGGTCGGAGAAGGACTTATTGGGATGTTAATAAGTCTGCTGATTGTGAGAGCGTAGGTATGTGCGTGACCCATGTGATGTGACTGTGTTCGCCTCCATTGTTTGTGATTATTGTTATCTGAGAACGATTCCTGAGAGATTCGGAATGCGTGATCCTTATGTACGTGATGTACCGGGATGGATAGCAGAGTATGTGTGCACCAAAGCTTAGTCTCGGGGTGCTTGTATTGTATATTTATGACGTGAATAATATACACTTAAATTAATGAGAACTTTCATGTTGGTATGGTGAGTATAAATACGATAACGCTTTGAGTAACTATAAAGGGATAACCTGTAATGAATTGTATTGCTAATAATTGAGAATCTGAGTTCAAGTAAAGCCCTCTACTTAATTGATGATGTTAGAATGTACAATGAGAACCGAGTAGAAAGGATAGAACTCATGTCAGTTTAGTTAGATATAAATATCAATTAGATGGGTGCTATTCGTTAGGAGTGCACAATTAGTTGAGAGGTAAGTATTTCATGCGAGTGCACGTCCTAACATGTATTTTTCATTCATTGTTTTTATGTTATTAAAACACTTGTTGTTTTTAAAATAATCTCCACTTTCGGGCTCTGACCCGTTTTCTTTCAAATCTATTTTTGTAAAAACCATTTTTAGGTGCCCAGCCACAAGGACACCATGCTTAGGATCCTCATTCAGGTGACGAGCTGTAGCTGTTTGTGGAAGTTACAGGACTTTGCTAGTAGACGTTTCATCTATCTTGACTCTATATTCAGTTTTCATCAGTTGTAGGGCATGTCGCCCATTTCTATTAGAAACATTTATTATTTCAGATTTTCAGACTTTTGGCATGTAATTAATTCAGGGTACTTTGTTTTACTTGTTTCAGTTGTGGGATTGTGGTGAGGAGTTTTTCCTCCGGACTTATTATTATTTTGTTGGTTATTCTATTGCTTCGTTATGGTGAATGGTTGTTATTCTTTCATTATCCTTTTATTGTATGTTAATCAGTTTTAATATAAAATTTGGCAACTTACTTTTTAAATATTAGGTGGTTAGTAATCATTAAAATGTTTTCGACAGTGATGCTATTAACTGAACCAACTGGGCATTTTGTATTAATTTAATAAAGGAGTAGCTACCCGGTATTTAATTAGTTGGGGTGTCACATGACGTAAAACTCGAAGATAAAAATTTGAAAGGTAGAAGACGATGGGAGCGTCTGTGAAGTTTAAATACCTTGTCTTGGGAAATGGTGAAGTAATGATTACAAAAAAGGATGAATACGTTACCGGCGGCTAAAAAAATGAAAAGTAGTGCGGGAATCGAAGCGGACAACAGCGGAAGATGAAAAGTAACGCGGGAATTGAAGCACGCAAAAAAGTCCAAAAAATCATGATTCTACGAATTGGGAAGGAGAAATAAATACAAGGGAAACGCTCCTAAAAATCAGGAAGACTATTTAAAGCTACCATATTCCGAGAAAGAATGTTCCATACTCCTCAAATTTAGAACTATGAAACATTGGGGGCTTCTGTTGATACCAAAATTAATCTGCTAACATGGACCAATCATATGAAGACACGTGGCTATCTATATGGCAACAACAAACACTTCTGAGGAACCCACTCGCTCCGAGGAACAAGACTACAACGAGGAAGACTAGTTCCCCGAGGAACTCATAAGCTCCAAGGAACAATGCCTCTCAGAGGAACTCTTAAATACCGAGAAGCTTAGGCAGTCCGACCAACTCATGGCGGTCCAAGCTGCACCTCGAAGCAGGTTACCAACAGTTTAACTGCTCATTAAATTCTTATCATTTGGACGCGCACGCAAAGAGGGCATTAAATGTATTACCCTTTCATATGTATATCATTTAATGTATTACCCTTTCACATTACAGCCTCAGGGCTATAAATACATTGTACAATCCTCATTGTAAAAGGAGGCCCAGACCGGAATTTCTTGAGATAACTTGTAATTGAGAATTCCCATACAAACAACAATACCAAAACAGTGGACGTAAGCCATTCTTATAAGGCTGAACCACTTTAAAATTCTTTGTCTCATTTATTTATCTATGATTGAATTATTAGAGTGATCTAATTTTTTACATCAACAATGAGTATGGGCCAAATCATCCCGTAGATACCGCCTCAATGATGAAATGTGGAACACATCATGAATACGGTGCAAGTGCTTCGGCAACCCAAGTCTGTATACCACTGTTCCAATCCTCTCGATAATGGAAAATGGTCCTACATACCTCAGAGCCAATTTCCCTTTCTTTTTTAAACTCATTACTCCCTTCATAGGATACACTCTCAGTAATAATTTTTCTCCCACGCCAAACTCCCTGAAAGACCACTTTGCATCGGCGTAGCTTTTTTGCCTGTCTTGGGCTACCTGAATGCGACTTCTGATCAACTCAATCCTCGCTGTCATCTCCTGAATCACCTCTAGCCCAAGTAGCTTGTTGTCCCCCACCTCTAGCCAACAAGTGGGAGAACGACAAGGTCTTCCATACAACGCCTCGAAAGGGGTCATGCTAATCTTAACCTGGTAGGAGTTATTATATACGAACTCTACTAGAGGAAGGTACTGCTCCCATCCTCCTTTAAAATCAAGGACACACATGCGTAGCATATCCTCCAGCATCTGATTGGTACGCTCAGTTTGTCTATCTGTCTAGGGGTGATATTCCATACTCAACAGCAGCTCGGTACCCATGGCCTCCTGAAAGCTCTCCCAGAAGCGTGACATAAAAATCTTGTCCCTATCGGACACGATATCCAGAGGCACCCCATGCAACCTCGCTATCTCAGCCATAAATAACTGGGCATACTATCCCGTAGTGTAGTCTGTCCGCACTGGCAGAAAATTCACTACCTTGGTCAAACGATCCACCACTACCCAAATAGAATCGTGACCTTGCTGTGATGTAGGCGGCCCAGTGATGAAATCCATGGAAATTCTCTCCCATTTCCATGTAGGTATCTCCAGCGGCTGAAGTAATCCTGGCAGTCTCTAGTGGTCCACCTTTACCAATTGACAGGTGGAACACTTGGACACGAACTCCGCAATATCCTTATTCATCCCACTCCACTAGTACTGCCGCCTCATATCCTGGTACATTTTATCCCCTTCGAGATGTATCACAAATATGGACCCGTTCGACTACGTCATCCCTGCAAGACATAAATCTTCTCCCTCTGGGACCACCAATATCCCATTAACCCATCTGAACTTATTGAATAGGACTCAATACCCTCAGCTAGGAGCAGTACAATCTGATTTTGATAAAATGTATCAGCTGCTTGTGCCTGAATCACCCTCGTAACAATCTCTGGCATGGCCATCATAATGGATATAAAGGATCGGTCCACTGCGTCCTGGTGTCCCAACTCTTTCCACTTCACCTTCCACACTTTTTCCACCTCACTTACCGTCCTATGTCTTAATGCATTAGTAACCACGTTAGCTTTCCCCGGACGATATTGTATCTTGAACTGATAGTCTTTCACAAACTCTAACCACCTGCGCTGACGCATGTTCAACTCCTGCTGAGTGAACAAGTATTTCAGTGACTTATGGTCTGTGAACAGGAGGAATTTCTCCCCCAACAAGTAGTGTCTCCAAATCCGCAAGGTAAACATGACTGCTGCTAGCTCCAAGTCGTGGGTGGGGTAATTCCTCTCGTGAGGCTTAAGCTTGCGGGATGCATAAGCTATGGCCTGCTCCTCCTGCTAAAGTACTCCATCGAGTCCCTGTAGATAGGCGTTAATATACACTAGGTAATCCACTCCTAGCTTGGGTAAAGCAAGAACCGGTGCCGAAATCAACTTATCCTTTAGCTCATCGAAAGCTAACTAACAAGTGTCATCCCAGATGAATGGTACCCCCTTACGTATCAAATTCGTCAATGGTCATGCAATATTTGAGAATCCCTGGATGAACCGCCTGTAATATCCGGCTAACCCCAATAAGCTACGCACCTCTGTCAGTGTCATGGGTTGTCCCCACTCCCTCACTGCCGACACTTTGCTCGGGTCCACTTATATCCCCAATTCTGATACAACGTGCCCCACAAACTACACCTCCCTTAACCAAAATACTTACTTCTCATACTTGACATACAATTGATGCTCTCGTAGAGTCTGAAGAACCCGTCTCAAGTATTCGTCATGCTCCTCCTCGGTCTGTGAATAAATCAGGATGTTATTTATGAAGACGATGATAAACTGATCTACGAATTATCTGAACACCCAGTTCATTAAGTTCATGAATATTGCTGGAGCATTTGTCAGCCCAAATGGCGTGACCCTGAACTCATAGGACCCACATCTCGTCAAGAAAGCAGTCTTCGACACATCCTGCTCCCTAATCCGAAGCCGATGGTATCTTGATCTCAAGTCTATCATCGATAAGAAGGCAACAACCCTCAACTAGTCGAACAAGTCATCAATTCGGGGCAACGAATACTTATTCCGTATCGTGACCTTGTTCAACTCTTGGTAGTCAACGCACAACCTCAATGAAACATCTCTCTTTTTTCATAAACAACACCGGAGCGCCCTAAGGCGAGGTGCTCCTACGAATGAAGCCTTGACCCAACAGCTGTTGAATCTGATCTCGTAAGTCTCTCATCTAAAATGGAGCCATACGGTATGGTGTGTAGGCTATCGGTCGAGTTCCCGACATCAAATCTATAATGAAATCTATCTCTCGGCTGGGAGGTAGTCCCGATATCTCCTAGAACACGTCAAAAAATGCGCGAACAACAGAATCGAGTCCAGGGGAATCACTATCTCCTTAAAGGTCTCCTCCTTTATGAAATATAAATGGGTGGACGATCCTCCCTCAAGGCGAGGTATCTCCACCAGGAACATCTCCTGGACCGGTATGGAAAAGATAATACTCCTACTAAAACAATTTATCATGGCTCTATATGCAGTAAGCCAATCCATGACAATAATGGCATCATGCTCATGCATATCTAAAATTAGCATGTCTGCAGGTAATATCAAGCTACCAATCTCTATACCTACTTCCCGACATATAAAGAAAATTAAAGACCCATTTCCCAGTGATGAGTCTATACATATCACCGTACTCTCTGTCGTGTCTAATAACCCTGTGGCCCGTGCAAAGTTAGTGTCTATAAAATAGTGTGATGCCCCAGTATCAAATAAAACACGTTATATAGTGCCATGGATAGAAAACTTACCCTCAATTGCGGGTTGTGCTTGTGGTGCTGCTGGCTGGTGGACGTTATAAACACGTCCATACTGTAATTACCCCTGTAAAATGGGGACTACTGGGATGGCTAGTAAAGATGGCATCGGAGGTGGTGTTGGGAGGGAGGCTGGGAAGAGCGGTCTCTTCGGCTCTTGACTGGCACCCTACTGTTGTAGGGCCTTATCCCCCTCTAGGCAATCCTGACGCCTATGGCCATTCTTACTGCAACCAAAACACCTTCCCCTGAAGTTTCCTCCCCTTTGTCCCTACTGACCTCGGCCCTGATGGCCGTTACCACCCGTCGATTGGCCCTACTGATAACGCTGTTAGCCCTGCTGGAAAGGATATGGGCTCTATTGGCCATGTTGACTAGACTGGCATTGTCTAAACGCCCTATATCCTTACATGGAATCACCGAATCGAAATCGCTTGATAGGGTCCCCTTGATGGGAACTCTGCTCACTATGACGGGCCTGTCCCTGAGCTGCTGGTGCCCCACCGACACTACTACCTCCTGTCCATCCCTACTGGCTGGACTCCCCTTCTCGCTTGCTTCCCTGCTGGTGGAAGATGTGATCCTGGCAATGCAACAGAGCGGCATTGAGTACATTAGTGTAAGTATCCAATGATAGATTACCTATGAGATGCTGACAAATCCTCCAGGTCAGCCCATCTATGAATAATAAGATTTTCTTCTCCTCGGTAGGTGCCTCATTCGGCATTATAATGAGAAGTCTCGTGAACTCCTCCTTATACTCTACAACCGTCATACTTTCCTGCTTAAGATTCAACAATTTTTGCCTCATCTCAGTGTGCACGGCGGAGGGAAAATATTTGTTATCGAAACATACCCAAAAAGTCTGAATCGACATACTATCCCTCTCCTCTAAGGTGGTAGTGGAATCCCACCACTGTAAGGAGAATCCTAATAGCTTGAAATAAGCCAGTAACTATCTCTGAACATTTGAGCACTCATACATGCGTAGATGTCTCTAAATGTCCTTCTTCTATTGGCTAGCAATGATAATGTCAGAACTGCCTGAGAACTCCAAAGGATGTGCCTTCTGAAATGCATCCCTAACCCTCTCCCATGTCGTGGGAAGATGTGCAGACACTGGCGCTACTTCCTGAACCTGGGGTGGGGCCTACTACACCACCGCTAATGCTGCATTCACCGCCTGAGAAACTATAGAGGTGACCTCAATTGCATTCATCATTCCCTGAGCCTGAGTTGCTGGCTGCTCGGGCTGGGCATTTCTGTCTCGGGGTGCTCGTCTCGGAGGCACCTAAAACGATAAGGAATTTTATTAGTCCACAGCTATTATTAAATCTCAAATAGCTGAAGATGTAATTGTATGAGCAAGAATTTAACAGTCCTAAAAATAGGGCTCTATAGCAAAGACGCTAAGCTGGAAGTAAAATAATCCATACAGATCATAAAGGACACTAGAACCTGATGATTTGATACCACCAGTGACACCCCGCCTAATTAAATATCGGGTGATCAGTCCTTTATTAAATTAAATCAAAGTGTCCGGTTGGTTCATTCTTAGCATCACTATCGAAAATATTGTTTCTATGTTAATCACCTAATAAATAATTAAGCTAAGTGTCAAAACATTTGATTTTATAAATTAAGACCTATGTTATGATTTAATATGAAACAATTTTCATGAACACAATATATAATATTAAACCAAACCATTCAAATGAAATATCCAAGCTAGATTGAATAATCCAAATAATAAATCCCAATTGCACGACAAGGAAATAAATAAAACAATCCCAAGAATAACTAAATCCTAAAATGATAAAGAGTACAAGTCTCTCTCTGAACTAAAATGAGATATGGAAACGGGCGACACATGCCCTGTCTGAGAATAACTAAACAGAAAACTGGAAAGACACGAATGGAGTCGTCTACTACAAGGACCTGCAACTTCCACGATAGCTGCAGCACGTCAATGGTCCAAAGATGAGGCCTGACGCCCCAGTGGATGGGCACCTATAATATATATATATATATATATATATATATATATATATATGCAAGAGGAAGAAAAGATAACAGAAACGGATCAGAGCTCGAGTGTAAAATAGCTTTAAAATGGTTTAGCAAGTATTTAAAATGCTGACAAGTTGATATTACAAACATGTTAGTACCTCGACACTCACTTAAGAATTCTAACCTCTCAACTAGTGTGCACGCGTGACGTACTACCGAATTAACCTAGTTAAATCTAACCAAATAGCTAGTCTAACCAAATCTGCATTCACTAAGCCTAATCCAAGTGATCGCATAACCATAGATTATATCCGATGACCCTTTTATTTAGAAATTGCCAAGCCAGTTATATTCATCTCAATTTAGACTTAAGTTCTCAACCATTTAACTCCTTTAAAATTACTTACACAGTCCTTATCTACTTACAAGCATAGTTGATTAATCACAGGTACATATATTTATCACCCATAATATATATACTAGTAGGTCACCCCACATAAGTCTATGGTGCTAGCATACACTGCTATCAACTCCCCATATCACTCGTACAAAAAGGGAAATACTAGTTCGGAATCACTATGGAACTGTATTAACACAAAACACACATAATGGAGGTGAAGCATAGTTCTAAGTCAATAAGAGGTCAGCACATACCCTCACGTCTCTTAAGACCGTCTGGCTATCATTCTCGAATAGCTTGTACCAAGGATGCTATGTTCTAGGGTACAAGTCAATATTTCCCATAAAGGTCCAATCGAGATAAGACTATCCCGGCGCGGAACCTCCATGATAGCAAGTAGCGTGGGTATGATTACACACAAATATACAATATTATATATACATGCACCCATATATATATTCAAATAAATTATCTAGGTACGCCCACGACCGATCACATATTCGAACCATACGAGGCATATAACGCCCGAGTTCTACGTATAATTTAAGTCATCCATTTTATTTTCTTAATTATCCCAAATTCTTAAGTACTTCTTGACTCTCGAAGTGTATCCTCTTGATAAATATAAAATCAGTAGGTGTACCCTCACTACCTTACTGGTCTAAGTCCTTCTTAATTTTTTCAAGACTTAATTTAACGTACGCGCGATTTCCCCCTCAATTTTTACCCCCGAAATCCCACGATCAAATCTCATATAAAGTCGTGTTTTTGGACCCCACTTCTACTCTACTAGTCCTTCTCAAGTCCCATTATGATATATAAATTATGTCCAAAGGTTCTTACACATCGGGATTGGATTAACATCTAAAAGGAGAAAAAGTTTCCATTTCTATGAGGAGACGATCGATTGATGAAAGGGGGTCGATCGATCGATCCGGTCGATCGATTGATGCAGTCGATCGATCGACATTCTTGAGTCGATTGATCGATCGAGCAGTTCTTGCCCAGATTCTGCAATTCTTTACCTACGGGTTTCCTTAACATAAATTCTCAAAACCTCTAATAATTCGTCCCAAACACCCAATTAATCAACCCAACAGTCATAGTATCCTACATACATGATTTCTAACATAAAACATAAACGAAATAATCAAGGGCCATCAGTAAAAGGGTTAATTCAAATTTAATACATCAAAATCCTATTTTAATCATCTTGATGAATATTTTCTTAATTCTTTTAGAATTTAAACTCTACTGAACATCAATTTCATAGTTAATCATCTACATATAACCATAGGGTTGTCCTAACATGATTTATATTCAGAATTTACTTATGAATCTCCCAATTATCATTTATCTTTCATGAAACATAAATTTATCATCTCCTTAACTATCATGGATGTGTTATCAACTAAAGAACAACAAGTTAGATACTTTCCTGGAAATCAAAGGTCTATTTCAGCGGATTTGAGTGGTATAGGAATGTTTCCCTTCTCCCTATTTACGCATTGGTGGTGGAATTGATGAGAGTGGTGTATGGTTGGTGGCTCTCCTCCTTGGAAGCCTTATCTCTTCTCTCTTCCTTAGCCTCTTTGCAACTCCAAGGTTTATAACCCTCGAGGACTATAACTCTCATCAGATATAACACTCCATTTTTTGTCCATAATTAAGGACTAAAATGGATAATTACCAAAATGCCCTCCTGGGTTATCGATTAGGCCTAAAAACGTTCCGAGACCCAAACTAAACCCCCCGGGTACATTTTTCTGACTATCTCGGCCGTTTAGACACATTGGCGCACTCGAAATGACTATATGTGCGACTTATAATTAATTTACTTTTTAGTCCTGACACGACACATGCGCGTCCCGACTTAATTTCTATGATTGTCGTATTATTCACTCGCGATAATTTTAATAAATTCAATCTCATATATTACTTTACTTATATAGTAATATTCAACATAATTCTTACCAATAATTACTAACTCTCGTAACACTAGTAAAAATTTATTTTAAAATCTGGATTAATATTAAATTAATTTATCCTAATTTAATTTAATTAATCCCATAATTAAATGCCATAAAAATATGGGTATTACATCATATTAACTTCCCCTCAATATCCATTTTCGATCATATTATATGGTTAATGTGTACAAAATTTCATAAGTTTAGAGATCCATGAATTAATTATATATTAAGAAATTCGTGTCAATACTCAATTATATTAAAAATCTTTTTGGATTTTTGAAAATTTTCTTATTTTATTTTTCAGAAATACCATCCTTACCCCCAAACCTAAATTTTACATTGTCCTCAATGTATGCTCAAATAAAAATATGGAGAAAGAAAATAAAGTAAAGAAGTGAAATGACGATATTACATGTGAACTTCACTTTGCTACCAACATCCAAAGTAACAAGTGTATCTTAGCAAACACAAAACAAAAAAAAACAAGAAAGAAAAAAATACACTAATAATATACAAACCCATGAAAATGACCATCATCACCATAAATTAATAATCGAAATAGTTGTGGGTCATTTCAATTAATAAACTTTATATCACTATGTGCCAAAACATCATAAATTTGGGAGCATGGCCTCACAACACAAATTTCAATCTTAAATCCATGGTTATAATGGTGCGCACCGATATCATCATTAATAAACTAATTTGCATCGCATGAATCATATGTCGATGCATCACATGGGGATAGCAAATTACAATAAGGATCCAAATATTTACTATCCCTTTTTTGAAAGTAGTCACGTAAAATTGGGAATGCATACTCCACTCCTAAATGTGAGATTTTATGAAAAGCGCGGGATAAGAGGTATCACGAGGTGATATGCTTTCTTCATGAAAAATAGGAGAACCGTCATAATTACTTGAAGTATCACTAAAATTGGATGACGAATTCTCAAATAAATTTTTCCACATATAAAAAGAATCAGTAATATTCTCAATTAAATTAGGAGAAAAATCTCGACAGAAATTAACATCCAAATCATCACAACTATTATATGTGTCAAGATTGTCAATTTTTTCCTCCTCGCAAAATTGATTATTCCCATTTAATTCATGATTATTTTTAAAAATAGCATCATTATACCGTATGTTTATCTCTTTCCAATTGATACACTTTGGCGGACAAATAGTAATTACAGGGGTTGGATTCTCATCCATACCTGCTTTAATTTTTAAGATGACTACTGACCTATCTGACTCAAATTGAAATATATAGTCATCTAAATTTTCAGTATTTTGTAAAAACACGTCCACATGATCAATTGAGGAATATGGGAAAGCTAACGGGATAACAATATGAGGATCACCCATTGTAATTTACAACGCGTGATTTTTTTTTATATATATATTTTTTAATTTAGAATGCAAAAGTAATTATAATTGACTCAAAATCTAATTAGACAACACATACTCTTTGACAAGGAAGAATTTAAAAGACGACCAACTACCAAATTCCACTTTATCCTCTAGGTAGGTGATTGGTACGAAGACTCATTAAAAACCACCAATCCTAGACAAGGTAAAATGAAATCGATTTGATAAGTTCGCGTTGGAGTAGCTTTTAATTCTAGCATCATTAAGAGTTTTGCTCTTAAGTCAATTTATGCAACGTGTTAAATTAAGTGCGGAATTAAACCACGTAGGAGCACACAAAAACGTACCTCCGGTGTGGACTTTTTACGATCACTTGCTTACGCCGGGCCAAAGTTTAAGTTGACGTCGATCGGAGGGGAAATTCGTCTATGTTTCAGTCATCCCCGAGAGTTCCTTGTGTTCGTGGCAAGATTGCACAAGTTTTCTTTATGTTCGATCACTGTTGCATATTTTTTTTCTTCTTTTTTTTTCTAAAAAAAAAACTATAGCAAACATAAATTACGATACACACAAACAAAAATAATAAAGAAAAGAAAAGAAAAAAATTAACACGACACGCGCACTAATGGTGTATTCAACACACAAAAAAAATGACGAAGTACACTTATGAAACAATTTTTGTATTTCTTTAATTCTGGAAATTACTACACGGAAAAAAATAATTTTTTGAATTTTCGGATTTTTTTTTTATTTTTTATGGATTATTAACTAAAAAAACGATCTGGAAATTTCTAGAAAAAATATCTTTTTTTGAGTTTTTTTTTCTTTTAGGATAAACTAATGCAAAACGAAAAAAACTAGTCCGAAAGTCACAATTCTTATAAAAAATCGAACAAATCTTTGACAACGGCGCCAAAACTTGTTGTCAATTTTCTAAAATACCACAATTGCACGGGCTATTATAGAATATCGAGTGTAAGAACGGGTCAAACACACATAGATTTGTCATTTTTTTCATTCAAAATAATTGTGTCTATTCAACTAGACTAAATGGGATAAAGAATGATTATGAACTACACTAAATAAAAGCAACTACGATAAATGAGGGTATCACAAGATATTTGTAAACAATTAGAAAATAATTAGGATTCGGGGTCCATTTATCACGTAACTAATATTATACAATAATTTAATGTTGTCATTCCCTTTTTATAACTCAAATTAAATCGACTCTCGCCGCGTTTAATTCGAAAAATATGATGGTTATGATCAAAATATTTTTAACGTCTCTAATGGACCGTTAAAATCCCTATTCCCTTAGAAAATGCAAGTTTTAAAGTTCGCAAATGTATTTAAGCATGTACTATCAAAACAATCAAAGTGCAAGCATGATCCATTAAAAAAGACTACTTTTAAATCTCAAAACTTGATTTGACTACTTTTGAAGGTTTTAAAACATACTCTCGTGTCGTTTTAAAATGAATACCAAATTTTTTATAACAATTCAATCAAGTATGGAATAAACAATAATCAAATTAATGCGATAATATTAGTTAACTATGATAAACTTCACCTTAATCCTAATATAATAATCAAGCTATCATAATGAAAGAGAAATTGCAAGAATGAGTAGAGATTTTCAGTAATAAATCAAACTTACAAATAGTTCTTTCAAAACAATCTTCAATACTCTAAAAAATGATAAAGACTTGGCCCTCAAATTGAATACAATCCCTCAAAAATTAATTTCTCTAAAATTCTCTCCAAAGGTCTCTAAAATTCTCTTCCAAAATATTGAACCAAAGGGTCTTATTTACAAGGTTAGAAATGAGGTTTTTTGAGTTGGAGTGAAACTCTCTTTGATTGGTTGTAGTTGAGTGGGTAATTATATCGTGGAGTCTTGCGAAGAGTTAGAGATAATTGAGAAGTCTTTTTTTTTATAGAGAATTAAGGTAAAGGTCATGTTACGTCCTATATTTGGATTTTTAGGACAATGCTTTTCAAGTTTACAAATCTAGTCCCTATGCTACAATAGCATTTATTTGTGCGGTTCCTTTAGAGTTAGAAGTTCATTTTTTTGGTCCACGCCTGCGACACTATTTTCACAATTTTTCATGTTGTTTTTAGTACAGGGACAAAATTTATAAAATTATTTGAAATGTCCTATTTTTATACACTTTGACAATTATGAGGACCTTTCACCAAAATCCCATTTTATAAAAATAATTATCCCTAATTTCGTCACTATTCGCATCACTATTCACATCACCACCTTTAATCGCATTTTTGACGCCCAAAACTTCAAAATCTTATTTTCGTCCGAACTTCAAAGTTGTGAGTCTTGTCAAGTCCTTTTCGAAAAGGTATGGCACTCCCTCAACGGACACTCGATATATTTTATAAAAAATATTTAGTACAGCTGTGTCAACCGTGTCGTGTCGTGTTGCGATAATTTTTGCACATCACTCATTTGTTGTCCAAATTTCTAGGGTACCTGTAAAAATGCAAAATAAAAATAATTAATTCAAATTTAGGAACATAAATATTTTAAAAATTACAAAATTACCCCTCTTTGCATTTTAACCCCCAAAATTTATAAATTGCTCGTATTAATTCGGAATTCAACCAAATTTCAGAGACAACTTTATTTTGCCTAGATAAAAATTGAAAAATTATTTTCAGGCCGATAAAGTTTGGAAAATTAAGATTTCACCCTTCAAGTTACTAAAATTGTATTTCTAACTCAAATTTTATTCAAACTTGCATTTTTCTTTTACTTAGGAAAACAACTCTAAAGGCTTATTATTTATAATACAATGGTTCTAACAAGGTCTATATTTGGACATAATTCATACAAAATAATGCACTCATCATGAATACAAAGACTTATTTGCTTGGAAGTACACAAAAATGGCATGCTTAGATCAAGAGATGAGTTGCCATAAATTGAATATTATGCCTTCAGCCATACCATTGAAGTAAGTAACCAAAACATACAAACTAGAGCTAGATCTCAAGATCAAGGGGGAGGTGTAATGGTTATTGGCATTCAGATTCATTAGGCTAATTTAACATCCAATTTAGCTCTCCAACATTGTGCTTGTAGGGAAGAAGGATAAAAATCAAATACGTATTTGTGTTGATTTTTGAGATCTCCATAGAGCTAGCCTAAAGGATGAGATCCTTTTACCATCTATTGATTGTCTTATAGATTCAACAAAAGTCCATGAAATGTATATATTTATGGATGGTTATGTGGGGTATAATCAGATCAAGATGGATCCAACTGACGTAGAGAAGACAACATTCAGGACTCTTGGGCAATTTTATGTACAATGTCATGCCTTTTTGGGTTGAAGAATTTTGGGGCAACCTATAAAAGAACGATGATGTCCTTATTTCATGACTTCTTGGAGTTCTCCTTATTTCATGACTTCTTGGAGTTCTATGTGGATGACCTGATAATCAAGTCAAGAAATGAGGAATCTCACTTGATTGACCAAGAAGAGTTTTCAATAGATTTAGGAAATATAAATTAAGGATAGACCCACTCAAATGCGTCTTTAGTGTGATGAGTGGGAAATTCGTTGGCTTTGTGGTGGATCTCCAATGAGTCTAGACGGATTAAGATAAGGAGAAGTCCATCGTTGGCATTCCTTGACCAAGAACTACGGATGAGCTTAAGAGCTTCCTTGGGAAGGTTTCCTACCTAAGAAGATTTATGCCAGGTTTGGATGAGATTACTCATCGTTTGATGGATCCTCTATGCAAGCCCATGAAATTTAAATGGGAGGAATCTCATCAAAAATATTTTGGTATCCTCAAGAAGTTACTCACTTCCCTACAGACTATGATTCCTCCAAGAACTTGAGTACCGTTGTACCTTTATATTACTTCCACCATGAGATCTATAGGTGCTTTGTTAGCATATGAGGTTGATGGACAAGAATGACTTATCTACTATCCGATTAGAATCATCCATGGTCCAGAGGCATGGTACACTAGTGTTGAAAGGCATTTCTTGGCCTTGGTTCTTGTTGATAAAAAAACTTAGACATTATATGCTACCTTTCATTATTCATATTGTGACAGGGCGTGATCCCATTAAGTTTTTATTGGCATGAATAAATTTGATTGGGAGGGTAGTGAGGTGGGTTCTTATCCTCTCAGACTATGGCCTGAAGTGTGTGGTTCCTTGCGCGATCAAGAGTCAGACTTATGAAAACATATTGGCGATTTTCCCCTATGGGATATTGAGCCACCACATGAAAACATTTCAAGGGATGATTTAAAAGCCAATTTCTTAGAGGCCAGCCTTGAAGAGTGGACCGCGGAGTTTGATGGTTCATCATCTCAAGGAAAAAGGGAAGCAAAAGTCATCCTTTCAATAGGAAAATAGGAAAATTATATGTCTTTTAAATTGGATTTCTCTTGCTAAAAAATGAGGCAGGATATGAGGCTTTAGTGTTGGGATTGCTAGAGGTTCTTCTAAGAGACATCCATTTGGTCTGCATCAAAGCAGATTAACATAGTGGTCAAGCAAGTGAATGAAGAATACGCATAAAAGCATCTCAACTTGGCACCTTATAAAAAAAATCTAAGGGTTAATCGACCGATTCTATAAAGTCAAAGTAGGAAGGCATTTTAGAATAATGAACAGACACATCGATGCTTATGCCATCATTGCACAAAAAGTGAATGACGAGCCAATAACTGCAGTGATCCAACAAAGAACAACTCCATTGGTCGTATTAGAAATTTTACGAACTGAAGATGATTTAGATTGGAGAGGTGAGGTTAGGAGGCAACTTGAGTCCGAAGAAGGAAAGATGAAGCTTAGAGAGTTAGCATAGTATTTCATCAGCCAAGTAATATATACTTTAAAAATATTGGAGGATGGTTGGCGAGGTGCATCGGCCTAGAGGAAGCAGAGAAAAGCTTAAAGAAAATCAACAAGGAGCATTAAGAGACTACTTATATTCCTCTGTACCAAAGAATTTAAAGAGACAGTTATTATTGGTCAATGATGGTCAAGACAGAACAATGATATAAAGAGAAAGTGTTATATGTTATCTTTTCTTTCAGGTAGATGAATTAAACTTCGTGGAGAATCAAATAAATTGGAGGCATCCTTACAATAAAATTATCAAAGATGGAGTTTTACCCATAAAGAAGATTGATGCCATGGGGATTAGAAGGAGAGCCCCGTGATTTTCCTTTCAAAAGGAACAACTTTATCGCAGAAGATACTTCAACAAACCCTTGAGGTTCATCACAAAGGATTAGGCAATAGAAGTCCTTAAGAAAGCCCATAATCCAACTCATATTTGGGGAGCCAAATTATATGATCAACTTATGAATTTGGGCTATTATTTTCCAAACTTGGAGAAAGATTTAGCTCAGTTTGTTCAAAAGTGTAAGGCGTGCCAACTACTTAGAAATATGATTTATGCTCCTTTGACAGACCTTCATTCTCTGGAAACTCCCTATCCATTCCAAACCTGAGCATTCGACCTGGTAGATGCAACCCTTTATTAAGGGTCAAAATTTGGATACTTATGGCCATATAGTGTTTCATAAAATGGCCAGAAGCAATACCTTTGAAGAGCGCAACAACAGGCATGATGGCACAATTTACCAGAGAGTACATAATTTATCGTTTTAGTATTCTGAAGGTTATTTTGTCTGATAGTGGAAATCCATTTATCAATAAGGAGGTTACCTTACTCACAGATAAATATTCGATTATGCACTACACCTTAATGGTGGTCTATCCCAAAGATAATAATCAAACTGAAGCAACAAATAAGACCTTGGTCAATATCTTCGCTAAGACAATGGAGGATTTCCCTGGATCATGGGATGAAAAAATTCTAGTAGTATTATAGGCCTATCGAATGATCAAAAGGAAGCCAAATGTTGTATACCTTTCTCTTTGGTCTATGGATATGAAGCAATTTTGCTAGTCAAATAAGAAGTTCCTTCGGCCAAATATGCCTTACGAAGCGGCATGATCCCTCAGCACATGCATATTCAACTAAAAGTTTTGGATGATCACATAGATAGTGCGGGGTAGCATTTCTAGATGTATACAAAGAAACTCTTTAGGGCTTATGACAAGATAAAAAAGTTTGTAGAAGGAGATTTAGTGCTAAAAGCAGTTGTTAGGCACATTAGAAGACTCCCATTACCTAAGTTTACAGCCAATTGGGAGGGACCCAGGCTACTGTTCAATCTCCAAGATAGAAGAAGATAATTCTTTCAAGGTTAATAACAACTGGTTGAGAGTTTATCATGTTTAGAGTTGATTAGCCTATTTGGAGTTTTAACTCCATTTTGACTTCATGCTTAGATATAAAATCTTAAAAGATGTTTAGAGTTTGTAAACAAACTATTATGTACTATAAATTTCACAGTCATTTTTTGAATGTAAATGTTAAAAGAAAATAAAGGAGTAAGAGTGTGCACAAATGAGAATGCCAAAATATTGCTTCCTTTATATTTTAATTTTTACAGAGTTTCATTATGCATGAGACTATTGCCCAGAGACATCACAAAATAAAAATAATTCCTAGCGTATGAGAAACCACAGGTCTAGGGAGGTAAAACAACCCCCAGGAAGCACAAAGGCATCTCGAATATAAGACTGCTGAGCCTTCCTAGTAGCTTAGATACTTGTTTAAACTTGAGATCCAGTACAACTTTGCGATCACTCACAGCCTTGTCCAAGGTTTTTTCTAATACCTTGAATTTGTTATTAAGCTCCTCAACCAAGGGATAAATCTCTCCCATCCTTGCCTCTTCAGCACGTTGAGCCTCCAAACTATTGAGATACAACTCACGTTTAGTCTCCAGATGATCATCTTTCAAGAGTTTCAAATGATTGACGAGCTAACTAAAATTGAACCCATCCTTATCCAATTACCTAAAATTACTTAGATGTTGGTTGATCATGGCCCTATCAAGGTTGGACATTGGACTATTCACCATCTCTGCCACAATGGGCATCATACTTTGGAGTCTGTACC
This sequence comes from Sambucus nigra, assembly GCA_949130495.1. NCBI lineage: Eukaryota > Viridiplantae > Streptophyta > Magnoliopsida > Dipsacales > Adoxaceae > Sambucus > Sambucus nigra. Next base: position 485,700,750 of record OX422220.1, on the reverse strand, counting down.
CTATGATGACACATTTAGACCTTAGGCACTCCACCAAAAAAGTGCCAGGGTGGTGGAGAATAAACTGTTCCATTATCGTGCGATGGCAACCTTGGATGAACGAGCACTATTAAAGAGCATGTTGGCAAAACTCTAGAGGTGCAACGCTTTGTAGTGGGATATCACACCCATATTCACTATCAACAAGAAGGGCATTAGTCATGGAATCAAGATCAATATTGCTGGATGAGTCAGGATGAGAAGGAGGCTATAGATAAGGCATGACGGCTTGAGAGGGAACAATTTGAGGTAACCCAAGTGTTACAATAGGTTCCCTCGAAGCTTGCAAAGAGATGATAGTAATAGTTAAACAAAAAATTTAGGCATTATTCCTATCTTGCCAGAGAGGTAAAATCTTAGTAAATACTTTTCGAAGTCACCATGCAAGTGTGATATTTGAGTTAACATCTTGGCAAATATTTTGCTAAGTCACTAAGAAGGTGTGAGATTTGAGTTAAAATCCTAGCAAATATTTACTAAGTCACAAAGCAAATGTGATATTTAAGTTAAAATCTTAGCAAATATTTTGCTAAATCACCAAACAAGTGTGAGATTTGAGTTAAAATCATAGAAACTATTTGGCTAAGTCACCAAGCAGGTGTGAGATTTTATTTTTTCATGCAGATATATTTTTAAACATTTTATAGGAATATGAAATATACGTCAAAAGTTTGATCACCCACAGTTGGAGCTGAGGGAGTGTTGGAATCCCTAGCCTCATCAGCATGAATTGGTTCAAAGGAGTTCCCTATAGGAATGGAATAAAAAGTTGAGCTCCAACTGGCATGAGAGCCAGGCCAGGCACAAGATCCACCAATAAAGCCCCAACCTCAAGATTGGAAAGTGAACCTCCCACTGTTGGTAGAGGAGCCTGAGCTCATGGCTGAAAATAGTTGAACTATCAAAGGAGAGTTGTTTCAATAGAGAAAGAAGAAGAGAAATTGTAAAGAGTTAATTTATTAAGAGCTAATGTGAGTATCTATAAGGAAATAGCCGTAACAGATCAAAGTTTTACATGTAATAACTACATAGCAACAAAACCCTAGAACAACCAAATGATGACAAGTTGAACCATATATTGCCCTATATTCCACTTATACATTAGTCAAATTCAAAAACACCCTAAAAATATTGAAACTACTCATGAAACGCTACAACTTTTATTATTAGATAAGTACTCCCTAAGGTTATAAAATGACCAAAATGCCCCTATAAACCTTTGAATAAGCATAACTTGAATTACACTTCACCCCACGAACAAAACTTTATATCAAACTAGTTATAAACTAGCGCGATGCGCGAGCTAATCATTTGTGATAATTATTTACAATTAAAAAGTTACAGTTGAGATAAGTTAGAGGACACAATAATATAAAAAATTAAAGTATATATGCATTTTCTTAATTTCACAATTACAAAATTAAAAAATGCCAAATGGACTGATCTAAATTTGGATATTTTTATACTCTATTCATAACTGTATAGAATATATACAGGTCATTGGAAGAATTGTATAAAGTCAGTAGTATATATAGTGTAATAACCCGTGACTTTGGAGACTGAGAAATTAAATTTTTGGGAAAATAAAATTTTAATTAAATTGGAGAATTTTAAAATTTGGGAATTGAGGTCCAAAAAATAGAGAACATTTGAAAGTATTCCGGATGATGATTTTGAGGGTACAATCGATCCCGAAAGGGTTGAGATAGTCAAAATGACTGTCATTGGGTTTTATTTTGGCTCCGAAATGTTTTTAAGTCAGTTTGACTCCATTTGGAGTAAACGAGTCATTTAAAGTGTGTATTAACATTTAAAATTGGGACTTGTGTTTTAAGGATTAAGAGGCTTACGAATTAAGCCATTCTCATTTGAGAGAAAGAGAGAAAAAGCCCTAGAGGGACAAAGATGAAAGAAAGAAAGAAGAAGAAAGGAAGAGAGAGAGGAAGAAAAGCTTGGAGATTCTGGCCCAAACGCGACAACGAGGACGATCCAACCTCTACAAATTTGAGGCAAGTGTTTAATCTTGCTAAATAAGTCATTTGTGTATTTCATTTCATAATTTGTGGGTTAGAGAAATGGATTTTGGGTATTAATATCAAAACCTAAATTTTTGGGTTTAAATCTTGAAAATTGATGTTTAGATATGGGTTTGATGGTGTAGAAATGTTTGGGATCAACTTTGGGTTGATTTGTTGGCTTAGAATCATGTTGTGATGAGGGTTTAGGGGTTAGAAGTGAAATTTTAGGGTTTAGAATTCATGGGTTCAATGAAGAAGAAGAACCCTTCAAATTATACAAACCCGAATCGATTCGCTTATCGATTCGCCCTTTAAGCGAATCGATTCAACCTAAGAAAAATTGCCAGGTCTGCATTGACCGAATTGATTTGGACCCAAGGCGAATCGATTCAGCCCAAGACAGAAGCCCAGGTCTTTGGACCCGAATCGATTCTCCTTGGAGGCCGAATTGATTTGGAAACAGGGCATTTTGAGTGATTTTCTCTATAGTGATTTCTAACACTATTTGGTTGGGTTTATTAATTTGGGGTCTTCTTTTATGATGTAAGAGATATATTTTTTGGAGACTTATAAAGGGTTTCTCACATGTTAGGATCATGGGGATTTTTTGAAATAGTTTGGGGAAAATATATGTGTATGCATAGGAGTTGTGTGTGTTTATGGAGATAGTGAGAAACCTCATTGGTTGAAAATCCTAATTATAAATCAAAAGTAAGTATAGATACAATGAGAGGTTAATAACTCTTAGAGAGAGTTGCGAGGGTAAGTTGTGAAATTCTAGGTCGACATTTATATCGAATCCTTATAGAGATAGGATATCATTAAGATACAATTTGGGGACCAATGAGAGAGAGTAGTCGCATTATCCTTAGTAATGATAAATTTAAGGGGTAAAACAGAGGTGTTAGACTAGGGGATTCATGAGAGTAAATGAACCGTAGTCCGAATTGGGAACGATTGGATCGTACTAACAACTAGAATAAGCGGTAGCATAAATTCTAGTCAGGATAGTTTATACATAATTGTGTGGAAATAATCATTGGGATTCCAATACTTGAAATGAAGTTGGGATAAGCTGAGGTTTATAGACTATTAGTCATGTATATGCCAATGGTCAAATAGTATTAGAGATATTTATGTACTTTCGAATGTAGATGAGATGTGTAGTGATTGTTACCTACATTAAACCTTGGGTGATAACCTAAATGTTGTATATATATATATGTGTGTGTGTGTGTGTGTGTGTGTGTGTGTGTGTTGGAAGACTATTCATCACATGAAAAATGGATGGATATGCTTCAACTGAGGGATCGTATTCACATGTCAAAGTAAATTAAATGAGTTTGGGGTGATGGCTAGTATATTGAGGTTTATATATACTTAAAGCCGAGTTTATAAATATCATACCTACAAACGAGAGGTAGTGTGTGTATATATATATATATATATATATATATATATATATATATATATATGGATATGTGGACATATATCTGTATAGATATGAATATAAGGATATATTTATGTTGTGAATATCTAAATCCTATGTGATGGTTTAATCATATGATGTAATCATATGGATGTATATATATTTTGCTTGTGAATGATATATATATACTTATGTGGTTAAGCATACCCCGCTCATGCTATCATTGGGAAGTTTCCGCGCAGAGGGTGCGCATCCTGGCTCAAGGAGCAGGGTGTGGATATTCCCCAGGTCATAGTCGTCCATTGTGTTATCATGTGATATGCATTTCTTTTGGGGTGGGGCGTGGTGGGTATGTCTCATCTCATTGACCGGTTAGGAGCTATGACCTCTTCTCGAGACGTCGTGTGTGTGTGTTTGGCCCCGATGTCGGTGATATTGAGTCCGACCGTGGTCCCCAGGATGGTATGTGAGTAATGCCCTGGAAGATGTTAGCATAGTGCAGTTTATCGGTGATATATATAGCCGGGTATATTATGTGCATGGCCTTTGTACATCATATGTGGTATGTACACTTGGATATGGGAATGGATGATTGTATATATATATATATATATATATATATATATATATGGTTAGAATAAATACCAATATATGTATATATATATATATTTATATATCCTATAGGTGAAAGGATATGGAATCTTTATGGAGTACATCTTGGATGATTATGATGTACTAGATTGATGGGGGTTGATGTATTTCATTTAAGGAATATTTCGGTTACATCATCCCAAGGATATTATTGGAGATTTTGAGTTGTTCTTATATGGTAGTATAGATTTAGTAGTTGTAATAGTAGAATTGTATGTATGGCATAATGGATCTCTAGGATCGACATTGCCAAGGAGTAGTGTAACAAGGGGGTTCCTTGTTTGGATTTTGCTTTACGAGACGGCCCACGCACGAAACGTAGTGCAATGCTGAGATTGGAGAGAAGTTTTGTCAATAATAATTTGTATGCATGTTATTTAGAAATTAAATCCTATGATTCAACCCAAATGTATATGGGTAACGTGTTAAGAATTATAATTGATTAAATTATAAACCGGAATCCATTAAGCCTAGTATGGCATATATGTTTGTAAAAATAATTATGTGTGTTTAGAAAGAGTTGGATTCTTGGGATATGATCGGAAGGCAACTCTTGTGGGCATATAGGTTGTGCCTATGGTAAGTTAGGTTGTCCTTATAGGTGGGGTAACTTAACTAAGATTTCAGGATGCGAATAGGTGCGCGTTGTTAGATAAGAGGTGAGTTTGGGTTTCACGAGAGTGCGATTCCACTTTAATTATGAAATAAGTGCATTTATATTTATTATGCACGGTTAACACACTTGGTAAATATTTTCACAATTCGGGCTCTGGCCCGTTTACTTTTCTCTCCTTCATGTATATATATATATATATATATATATATACTATTACAGGTATCCTACCGCATGGATGTCGGATGCCCTCTATCTAGAGTCTTGGGAGCCGTGACATGTGCGGACTGTTGAGGGACTTAGATTGTAGTCGTCTCTATTTCTTTGAAAAATCTATTTAGGACTCATATTGTATATCGGGTTTGCACCCGAGGGATATTTATAAATGTTTATATTTATTCCATTTCAGTTATTGTATTGTCTTTGACCCGACAGCTTATTCGGGTTTATTTCTTTGTGGCATATTCAATTGCAGTTATTAATTTCTTTTATCATAGTTCTTGTAAGCACATCTTTCTTTTCTTTGTTAGTAGCTTATAGTGTTGGTTTGTTGTCTGTTCTGTGTTTTATTTAATTTTAACATCTCGCTTATATGATATTGGGTAGTTAGTCTTATATATTTTAGTACTACGAGTTGATGTTGAGACTGAGCCATCTGAGACTCCTGATTTAATGTAGTATAGGGCTGGCCACCCGTTATTATTTTAAGTGGGGTGTTACAGATGGTATCAAAGCATCAGGTTCTAGAGTCCTTAGGCTCTGTATGGGTTTTCTGCGTTCTTCTGTTAACGTTCTTGATATAAAGCCCTACTATTAGGATTGTTGTGTTCATTGCGTTTATCTTCTTCTGTGAAGTGTATTCACTTAATCGACGTTCTGATAACAGTTTCTCTCATTTCAGACGTCGCTTAGATTATGTCGTCTAGGAAGGGACAAGATTAGAGATACTATACCCATGCCAGATTTTGGGTACGCTTTGATTGGAGGTATTTATTTTCCTCAATTCAGGCAAAAATAAGAAAGAGAACTCTAGCAGGGGTTCAGGGTGTTATATCGGTGGTTGAGTAAGAAAGGGAAATTTACTCAAATGGCGAATCTTGGACTTAGTAAGGTAAGTCTGAGGAGAGGTATATAGTGTAGTCCTTGGGAGGTTTAGATTGAGAAACCCGTCAAGTTTTGTTAGGAAGCCTCGTGATGCTGACTTCTACCGGTGGAAGGTAGGTGGCATTGACAAATTGTTCGGGGTATCATCTTTATTTAAGAAGGGCGTAAGAAATTTGGAGACTCGGGTTGTTTGAGTAGGACTGAGGGAGTTTTCGGTAGTCGCAATCGCATTTTGTCCTTCAAAATGGTTAGGAAGGATTTTGAGGAAGATGTTTCTCTAGTGGAGAAATAGGTTTAGGAATAATGATTGTCCTGGAAGAAGTAGAGGACCCTGAGTTGAGATTCAAGGACGAGGTGAAACCATTGGATTGTGGAAGTATAAGGCAGAATACCTTTATTTGGGTTTAAGTCACACTTTATGCGATATTGGGAATATCGCGCGTAAGGTATGATGAGTAGTATCCGCTACACCGTTAGGGTGTATGGAATTTCTTTTGGGAAAGGAGTGAGCAAGTACGACCTTCGTATGGCATCTTTTGAGAAAATAAATCGTCTCGTGAGGAGATAGTTGAGAGTTATAATATTAAATTTCGGGAGTGCGGAATGTTGAGGTTTGTTGAGTAGTGACTATAAGGTTATTGTCATATGGATAGGTTAGGGCATGTAATTATAGTGTTCCAATGAGGGAAGGACTTACTTGGAGGTAATACTTTGGGGTGATGTAAAGGATATGTATGACTGAGAGGTTCAGAGTTTAGTAGATTTATGTTGAGCGGATAATTTAGCTCATAGTTGTGCTAGTTTTGAGTACTAGGTATTAGTTAGACTGTTGTATTTGTTAAGGCCTTGTGTCCTAAACATAAGGTGTTTGTTTGGTGTGTCGAAAGACGCGGAATTGATTTATATTATATTATTGTATAGGCCTTCGGGAAATATCTAAAATATGAAAATCTTTTATAAAACCTTAACCCTGGTTCAACTAATCTCAATCCACGACCTAGCTACACAGTAGTGTATTGGGAGGGTTCATTATTTGGATTTTGCTTGCGAGACCTCCCCCGCACGAAGGTAGCTAGCGTCAGGAATTGAGGAGAGTTCATCCATGGGAAATTTTAAACTTCTATATATTTAATAGGTTGCTATAGATTATATTGCTGAGAGTTATATTATGATTTGAGGTTAATGGAGCCTGATTATAATTCTACGAGTGGAGCTCGGGTACGGGGTGTATGGGCTCCCTGGGTAGTAGTTTGTTTTAAAATTTATATGGTTCAACGTGAAAACTAGAAAGGATCGGTTTAGTGATCCTGATGGTTAATGTAAGGACTAGAAGAGATTGAGGTCCTAGTCATATCTTAAATTTCGCGAACAAAATTTTTATAAGGGGGGAAGTATATAACAACCCGTGACTTTGGAGACTGAGAAATTAAATTTTTGGGAAAATAAAAATTTAATTAAATTGGAGAATTTTAAAATTTGGGAATTGATGTCCAAAAAATAGAGAACATTTCAAAGTATTCCGGATGATGATTTTGAGGGTACCATCGATCCCGAAAGGGTCGAGATAGTCAAAATGATTGTCATTGGGTTTTATTTCGGCTCCGGAATGTTTTTAAGTCAGTTTGACTCGAATTGGAGTAAACGAGTCATTTAAAGTGTGTATTGACATTTAAAATTGGGACTTATGTTTTAAGGTTTAAGAGGCTTACGGATTAATCCGTTCTCATTTGAGAGAAAGAGAGAAAAAGCTCTAGAGGGAGAAAGAAGAAAGGAAGAGAGATAGAGGAAGAAAAGGTTAGAGATTCCTGCCCAAACGCGACAACAAGGACGATCCAACCTCTACAAATCTGAGGCAAGTGATTAATCTTGTTATATAAGTCATTTTTGTATTTCACTTCATAATTTGTGGGTTAGAGAAATGGATTTTGGGTATTAATATCAAAACCTAAATTGTTGGGTTTAAATCTTGAAAATTGATGTTTAGATATGGGTTTGATGGTGTAGAAATGTTTGGGATCAACTTTGGGTTGATTTGTTGGCTTAGAATCATGTTGTGATGAGGGTTTAGGGGTTAGAAGTGAAATTTTAGGGTTTAGAATTCATGGGTTCAATGAAGAAGAAGAACCCTTCAAATTCTGCAGACCCGAATCGATTCGCCCCTTAAGCGAATCGATTCGGGCTAAGCAAAATTGGAAGGTCTGCATTGACCGAATTGATTCAGACCCAAGGCGAATCGATTCGGCCTGAGATAGAAGCCTAGGTCTTTGGATCCGAATCGATTCGCCCTGGAGGCCGAATCGATTCGCTGGGCCGAATCGATTCGGAAACAGGGCATTTGGAGTGATTTTCTCTATAGTGATTTCTAACCCTATTTGGTTGGGTTTATTAATTTGGGGTCTTCTTTCATGATGTAAGAGATATATTTTTTGGATACTTATAAGGGGTTTCTCACATGTTAGGATCATGGAATTTTTTGAAATAGTTTGGTGAAAATATATGTGTATGCATAGGAGTTGTGTGTGTTTATGGAGATAGTGAGAAACCTCATTGGGGTTGAAAATCCTAATTATAAATCAAAAGTAAGTATAGATACGATGGGACGTTAAGAACTCTTAGAGAGAGTTGCGAGGGTAAGTTGTGAAATTCTAGGCCTACTTTTATATCAAATCCTTATAGAGATAGTATATCATTAAGATACAGTTTGGGGACCAATGAGAGAGAGTAATCGCATTATCCTTAGTAATGATAAATTTAAGGGGTAAAACAGAGGTGTTAGACTAGGGGATTCATGAGAGTAAATGAACCGTAGTCCGAATTGGGAACGATTGGATCGTACTAACAACTAGAATAAGCGGTAGCATAAATTCTAGTCAGGATAGTTTATACATAATTGTGTGGAAATAATCATTGGGATTCCAATACTTGAAATGAAGTTGGGATAAGCTGAGGTTTATAGACTATTAGTCATGTATATGCCAATGGTCAAATAGTATTAGAGATATTTATGTACTTTCGAATGTAGATGAGATGTGTAGTGATTGTTACCTACATTAAACCTTGGGTGATAACCTAAATGTTGTATATATATATATATATATATATATATATATATATATATATATATATATATATATATGTTGGAAGACTATTCATCACAGGAAAAATGGATGAATATGCTTCAAGTGAGGGATCGTATTCACATGTCGAAGTAAATTAAATGAGTTTGGGGTGACGGCTAGTATATTGAGGTTTATATATACTTAAAGCCGAGTTTATAATTATTATACATACAAACGAGAGGTAGTGTGTATATATATGTGGATATGTGGATATATATCTGTATAGATATGAATATATGGATATATTTATATTGTGAATATCTAAACCGTATGTGATGGTTTAATCATATGATGTAATCATATGGGTGTATATATATTGTGCATGTGAATGATATATATACTTATGTGGTTAAGCATACCCCGCTCATGCTATCATTGGGAAGTTTTCGTACAGAGGGTGAGCATCATGGCTCAAGGAGCAGGGTGTGGATATTCCCCAGGTCATAGTCGTCCATTGTGTTATTATGTGATATGCATTTCTTTTAGGGTGGGACATGGTGGGTATGTCTCGTCTCATTGACCGGTTAGGAGCTATAACCGCTTCCCGGGACGTCGTGTGTGTGTGTTTGGACCCGATGTCGGTGATATTGAGTCCGACCGTGGTCCCCAGGATGGTATATGAGTAATGCCCTAGAAGATGATAGCATGGTGCAGTTTATCGGCGATATATATAGCCGGGTATATTATGTGCATGGCCATTGTACATCATATGTGGTATGTGCACTTGGCTATGGGAAAGGATGATTGTATATATATATGGTTAGAATAAATACCTATATATATATTTATATATCCTATAGGTGAAAGGATATGGAATCTTTATGGAGTACATCTTGGATGATTATGATGTACTAGATTGATGGGGGTTGATGTATCGCATTTAAGGAATATTTCGGTTACATCATCCCAAGGATATTTTGGGAGATTTTGAGTTGTTCTTATATGGTAATCTAGATTTAGTAGTTGTAATAGTAGAATTGTATGTATGGCATAATAGATATCTAGGATCGACATTGTCAAGGAGTAGTGTAACGGGTAGTTAGTCTTATATATTTTAGTACTACCAGTTGATGTTGAGACTGAGCCATCTGAGACTCCTGATTTAATGTAGTATAAGGCTGGCCACCCGTTATTATTTTAAGTGGGGTGTTACAGATGGTATCAGAGCATCAGGTTCTAGAGTCCTTAGGCTCTGTGCGGGTTTTCTGCGTTCTTCCGTTAACATTCTTGATATAAAGCCCTACTATTAGGATTGTTGTGTTCATTGCGTTTATCTTCTTCTGTGAAGTGTATTCACTTAATCGACATTCTGATAACAGTTGCTCTCATTTCAGACGTCGCTTAGATTATGTCATCTAGGAAGGGACAAGATTAGAGATACTATACCCATGCCAGATTTTGGGTACGCTTTGATTGGAGGTATTTTTTTTCCTCAATTCAGGCAAAAATAAGAAAGAGAACTCTAGCAGGGGTTCAGGGTGTTATATCGGTGGTTGAGTAAGAAAGGGAAATTTACTCAAATGGCGAATCTTGGACTTAGTAAGGTAAGTCTGAGGAGAGGTATATAGTGTAGTCCTTGGGAGGTTTAGATTGAGAAACCCGTCAAGTTTTGTTAGGAAGCCTCGTGATGCTGACTTCTACCGGTGGAAGGTAGGTGGCATTGACAAATTGTTCGGGGTATCATCTTTATTTAAGAAGGGCGTAAGAAATTTGGAGACTCGGGTTCATTGAGTAGGTTTTGCCCTTTTAATAAATATTTAATCATATTTGATATAATTGCTATTGATATTACGTTGTGATAGCCATAAATTACTCTTAGTATGTGCATCTTATGCGACTTCCATGCTATATATGATTGTTTAATATCATTGGTATCAAAATATGGATCTTTTGGTTCAAGTTAAACCTTTTATCTAATAATTGATTTCATGAGGTTATTTTAAATAACTGAATCAGTTCATCCAAGCATTTATGTGCTAATAATTGTCTTTGTTAAAAGCATACTTATAACGTAAGGAGTAGACTGTCGTGTCATCCCATGGAACTTTTCTACTTTGCGTATAGTTCTTAAGATGTTTTGAGATCATAGTTATGCTACATATATGAATGTCGTTCCTGCAAAATGTGCGTAGCTTGGTTACTTAAAATCCAAAAGTTTTATGTTATTGTTTTATTATAGTAATATGCTTAATTCTTCTATACCTATTAGAAAACTGACAATTATGGGATTGTCCATTTAACACTCCTTGATTTTCTTCTCTATGTATGAGAATTGTTGTTTATGCTTAATTCATAACGTTCTCCATTACACAGTTAAATCCATATACTCCTCAAACCTCTCTCTCTCTCTCTCTCTCTCTCTCTCTATATATATATATATATATATATATATATATATATATATATATATATATATATATATATATATATATATATATATTCGTTATAGAATTGGTTAAAATCGACTTAGCATACTTGTGTTAATTGCTATTTACCTCCAGATGTACCAAGATAGATAAGCAACACCCCCCATCTTTTATGATAAGCACATACCACTTTTATGCTATTATAATTGTATGGAAGGAAGTTAAATAAGGCGAAAGTGGAGAATGGTGTTGCTCGATGACCTTCATCATTTTTTATTTTGGATAAAAATGTAGTACTCATAATTCACCCCGTGATTAATGATACAAGATATCTAACATGATGATAATTATCAATATAATGAATAAAGTTTTGTTATTTCCGCCTTAACTTTAGTTTCATTGCTTTATTACTATCTTATACATTCATACCAAAAACAGGGTGTGACAAGTTGGCATTAGAGTGCGATTCTAAAATGAGCGGGGTTAGACACCTATACGATAATAATTGAGGATATTATTTATTTTATATTTTTCATAACTTATTTACTCTCGTCATATACTAAATTTTTTTGTCGCATGAACATTTGGGATTCACAGCTATTTAATCTCAACCTAGTTCCTACCAATCAGTAGGAAGATACCATACCATCAAAGATCAATCATTCATCAAGATTAGCGCTATGGTTCGTGAAGTGAATCATGATTGAAGAAGTTCAAATGCCATTTTAAAGCACCTCGTGTTAATAAAGTGTATATCTGGTGAAGAGCAGGCTATGAGGAAACTGAAGAATATGCTGATGATCGTATCATGCTCCAAAAAGTCACTAATCTTGCTTGGATCGATCCCTACTCCCCTTCGCCGACCCGAAATTAATCCACATAAAATTGATATATTTTCATTGAAGTTACCTCCAACTCTTCAAGCAGATCAATCGACTGCGATTCGTCTGAACCTGATGACTTTGTCCTCAAATGAAGAAAATAATGATATTAGCTCCCACTATTAGTAGTATAATTAAATAAGTAGCATGCAGATATTGTGGTAATGCTACAAGAATAGATGGACTTCTAACTACTATTGTGATAGGAAATTGTATAATAATAGTGTGCCTAGTGTATAAATGTGCTTAGTGTGATAGTGTGCTTAGTGTGATGGTGTGCTAGAGTGATAATGTAACATAACTGCTAGTTGTAACAACTCTTGGTATAATATGACCTCATTAAAAGTAGATTTTTATATGCCCTCTCTATAGAACCCTAGTCTTATGCATTATATTGATTCAAATATTATAATTCATTATTGTTTAGGACGGTTAACACTCACACTCCTTCCATCAAAACCCAAACTGAGCATACTTACATTGAAAAAGTCATGAAATGCCTCTAAGAATTAACATCTCTAATTAGTCAATAACATTCACTGACTCAGCCCATTACTCAGGAAGAAAAACAAAGGAAACATGCCTAATGAATGCTCTTAAGGAATTTCTAAGACAACGACCCCCTTCCTTTCTTGGAAAGCTTAGAGCAAATGAAGATGAAAAGTAGATATGCCAAATTATAAAGATATTCAATGGGGTAAGAATTTCTACCAACCTCCGAGTATTTTAGCATCATACATGTTTGAAGGTGAAGCTGATTTTTTATGGCAAGCCATAGCCCAAGGCTGTAATATAGCCACCCTAGCCTAGGAATAGTTTGAAGAAATTTTCTTTAAAAAATACTTTTATGAGATCGAAAGAGACCAATTAATCATGGAATTTTTTAGTTTACATCAACATAGCATGTTCATAGCCCAATAGGAAGCTAAGTTTACCAAGTTGTCATGTTATCCATCCAAGTATGTAATCACCGAAGCTAAGAAATGCAAGAATTTTGAGAGAGGACTACCCCAAGGATGAAAAGCTCCGTCATACCTTTGTAAATCCGAGACTTTTCCCAACTTATTGTAACTGCCTCAATCATTGAACATGATCCTACATCAAGTGGATATGTACACCCATCCAATCCCATAAATAGGAACAATTATGTTACTAGAACATCACCCACACCTCGAGTCCAACCTTATCCCCTCCCCAATGGACAATTTTATTCCCATATTTACCATAGTATTTTTAATCCCGCGATTTGATGCCATGAGTGTCAAGAAGTAGGACACATACGTCCGAAGTGTCCCAAGTTGCACCCACAAATGACAAGATACATACCCTTTACTTCCATTAAACCCATAGGAACAATTCCTTCCTATAATAAGCGAATGTCTTATAATGCTGGTAGAAAGTGTGAGCTAGCCCCCAATCGTGGGAAGAATTGTACTATATTACCCGTATGGAATTCGCACAATGTGGTTGAAGGTATGATACTCTTTTATAACTATCTTATCCACACCTCATTTTATTTTGGATCAACTCACTCATTCATTAGTATTAAACTTACTAGGATTCTTTAAATTTCATCAAAGTCATTAGATACTCCGTTAGAAATAGAATTATCTACTGTTGAAATTAACAAACCTACCTAATGGTCTGATAAGTGTTAAATTTAGCTACGTATAGGTACACTATCTGTAAATTTAATAATCTTAGATATACACATATTCAATATCATTATTGGAATGGATATGTTAACAATATTCCACTCTTATATCGATTGTTATATGAAAAGTGTATACTTTCGAGACCAAGATAACCACTACTTTATGTTCCAAAGAATCGATCATTCTGAACCTTCAACATCCCAAATCCAAAGTACTAATTCCCCTTTGATTTCTAGGATCTTAGAACATTTTAATGACGTCTTTCCAGAAAAATTACCTCGAATACCACCCTCCCGAGAAATTGAGTTTACAATCAATATATTCCCAAACTCCTCCCTTATTTCGATACCTCCAAATCAGATGGACCCCTTATAACTTCATGAACTTCGTACTCAACTAGATGATTTACTTGAAAAGGGTTTTATTCACCTTAGTTCATTCCCTTGGGTAGCACTCGTATCATTTGTGAAGAAAAGTGATGGAAATATTATATTGTGCATAAATTTTCGTAGATTGAATTCCATAACTATTAACAAGAAGTATACCTTAGGCAGAATCGAAGATTTATTCGATCAACTTAGGGGTGCAAGGATCTTTTCAAAGATAAAATTACGATATGGTTGCCATCAGTTTTAGTTAAAGAAGAGGATACTCCAAAAAATGCATTTCAAACTTGTTATGGACATTTCGAATTTACCATAATGTCTTTTGGACTAACCAATGGACCCTCAACCTTTATGGACCTAATGCATGGAATATTTTGATCTTTCCTAGATCAGTTCCTAATCATATTCATCGATTACTTTATCCTTTACTCCCAGAATCCCTAAGAACATGCCCAGCATCTAGAGACGGTGTTAGGAAAAAACTACTGTTTGTTGCCAAAAAGGGTAAATGCAACTTCTTCATGAAGGAAGTAAAGTTTTTAGGACATGTGTGTAACACCCCGTATTTTTGATACATTTAAAATTTAATTAATTCTAAAATTCTAAATTACTAGTGTGTTGTAATTTAGTGAATTAATTATGATAGAATAATATATAGATATTAATCTGGGATTGAATGGTTAATATTTAGGGAAAATTATTTACTAAGCGTAGAGTAATAATGTAATTTCGTCGTTTCGAGTATTAATGACGAGATATGTACTTATCACATCCAGAAGTCGGTATAGACTATATTGGGTGGGGGATAAGTATTTCTATAAATTAATTCGGATGCAAATTCTGAGTGTACAGTTGAGTCCGTATGGGCCGAGATAGTCGGAAAAGTGTACCCAGGGGTAGTAAACGGGTCACGGGACGTTTTTAGACATAGTCGGGCCCACTCGGGGACATTTTGGTCACTTGGGCTTGGCCCATTAGTCAAAAAACGGGAATGGATTAATTAACTTAATAAAAAGAAATAAGGGGTGGCTGAACTTAATTAGAAAAAGCAAATTAAGGGTTAGGAAACCCTAACAGCAGCCAAAGCCAATTGGGGACCAAAAGAGAGCCAACAAAGGTTATCTTCAACCTTGGAATCCATCACAAATTCAGACACTACGAAACCTAAGGCAAGTGAATAACTTGCAATTAGCATTAAATCTGTTTTTCAAATTCATATTTGTGTGTTGTTATGAATAAAAAATCCGTTTTGGGGTTCATGGTATAAACATGGGGTTTTGATAATTCAAAAGAAAACATGAATCTGTTTTGGCCGCAATTTATGAGGAGTTATGAAATGTCTGATATTGGATTACTGATGTATACTTGTTAGGATAATATTCAATTAAAACAGAACGAATTAGATGAAGAAATTAGGAGTAATATGTGTTTAAGAAAAGAAATGGATTTTTCCCCAAATCTATGAATCAGTTGTTTATGGACAAATTAATGATTGTTGTAGGCTTCCTGTGTAATCCTAATAAGGTTTTTAATATACTCTGGTGATAAGAAGGTTTAAAACTCATGTTAGAAGAAGTTAGGGTTTGAGGAACTCCGTCCATGGCTGCCCTGCCTGGGCGAGGAAGACGCAGACCTGTACGATCGATCGATCGACGGTCTGGGGTCGATCGATCGACGGTCGCCAGAATCTGGCAGTTTCGCCAGTTTGTTATATAAGAGGAGAAATTTATATAAAAACCCCTATGTAAATAATTATGGAGAAATTAAATACATAAGTTGAATCTAATTAATTATAGATGAATTAATTAGGGTTTGAGGCAAATAAATTAGAGTCGGAAATTTTGACTCGGGTAAATTTTGGGTTACGAGTGTAAAGTCCAAATTTATGGTGGGGGCGACACCAAAATAACTGAATTAATTAAAGTGAAATTTAATTAATAATTGGAGTTGGACCATAAACTCTTAATAATTTTATAGGCTCATATTACGGATTTAGCAAAAGATATAGCCGGGACTTTTATATGTATATATATATACGGAGGCGATTGTATATATATTGATGTGTACTATTAATATCGGTGAATAGATATTTTGTACTATAGTGCTATAGGGGGAGGTTGCGCGTAGTGGATGAACCCCCTAGCTTGAGGAGTAGGGTGAGTATATTCCCAAGGTCATAGCGTCCGTTATATGGGTGAGGGACAACTCACTTTCAGGGAAGGAATATGACCGCCTCCAGTATATTATTTTTATCAAGTTGGTGTGAGAATTTTGACTTGGGATAACTAGGCTACGTGATGTTTACCTAGTGGGTTAGCACTTTATAGAATTTATATTCCGGGAGTATTCTGCTCGGGAGGTTGCAAATTGTTATATATTACAGTATGAATGTGAATGCTGAAATATGATTATAAGTATATAATGAAATAATTAATTATATACGGGTTATTAATGAAAAGGGAGTTTTTATTTTTACACGTATAACAAGTGTAGAAGTTATATAAATATAAAAAGGGAAATGATATAGTTAAGTTGATGTTACTAATAACTTATGCATCATAATCACTACACACTCAGTTAGAGTAGGGTGGGTATGAAGGCACTTTGTTAAATATCTAGTCATGAGATGAATAACTAGGTAATTTAATTAAAGCGTTAATAACGTATATTAGAGGAAGGGGTAAGGAAGTCCTCAAGAGAGTGCGACATTTACTGAAAATATGAAAAGCATGCATATTTATTTTATCACTGCAAGTTAATCATTTGTTAAATGTTTTCAAATGTTTTGGGTACTAACCCTTGCTATAAAAACTTTTTAAAAACCTTTTAGGTGTCCAGCCACAGGGACGCCAGCCTTGACTATATTCCAGGAATCCGATGCTGCAGCATATGTGGATGTTGCGGGGTTTTGATAGACGCCTCATTCTTCATTCTTAATGTAGAAGTTCGTGATTAGTATTCGAGCATGTCGCTCACTTTCCATTTAAATGTTTTTAGACTTGTTGGGATTTTATTCTTGTCTTTATGGGATTTATTATTTGGACCGTTGGTTTACTCGGTCAATTATATTCTTACTTGTGGATGATAAAATCAGCTATCTGTGATTGTTTATAGTTTTTATTGTCTGCATGGGTTTTGTTTAAATAATGAAAGATAAAAATGGCACCAGTCTATTTTTCTCACTTAGGTGGTTAGTAATTTAATATGACGACAGTGATGCTAAGAATGGACCAAATGAGAATCCTGTTCTAACTTGATTTAGGGATGATCACCCGGGATTAATTAGGCGGGGTGTCACGGATGGTATCAGAGCATCAGGTTCTAGAGTCCTTAGGATCTGTGCGGCTTTCTACGTTTCAGCGTAGCGTTCGGTTGTTATACAGCCCTATTATTAAGACTGTTGATTATATTTTCCGCTTGTGAGATATCGTATTCCTGCTATTAGTTTTTGTATAAATTGTGTACTTATACAATTCAATCTAATTCAGATGCCGCCGAAGAGACAGAGAGCGGAAAGGGCTGAGGCTAGAGATGAGGTGAGGGAGGCTCGCCAGGAGCCACAGGTATCACCACCACCACCCCCACCCGAGTTAATTTCTACCACTCAGGTGGAAATGATAGTGGCCCAAGCGGTCGAGACAGCGATGCGAGCTATGGCAGCTCATTTTCCACAGCCTCAGGCACCGCCTCCATTGGCTCCAGCAGTTCAAGCTCCGGTAGGGCCACCATCTTGGTAGCGAGTGAGGGAGACCTTTCAGAAGGGTCACCCACCTGAGTTTCGAGGTAGCACCAATGTGGTCGAGGCTTGTGACTGGAAGAAGAACATTCAGCGCCATCTGCGCATGTTAGAGGGTACAGAGGTGCAGAAACAGATGCTGGATACTTTTCGTCTGTCGGGGGCAGCCTTACAGTGGTGGGAGTCCGTAACCACCGCTGAGGAGTGGGCTTTGATGCCGATTTCTGAATTCTGGGTGCGGTTTGACCGCAAGTACTTCCCTCCAGCAGTAGAGTCTGAGATGAGAAAGAAATTCAGCGAGTTGGTACAGGGTGACAGGTCAGTAGCAGAATATGAGGAGGAGTTCACCCGTTTGGCAAACTTTGGGCCAAATGAGGTGAGTGATGAGGAGCGGAAGAAGTCAAAGTTCATGGATGTCCTAGCCTGGAGAATCAGGCAACACTTGATTGGAAATCCGGCGTTAGTGACTTATACAGATGTCGTTAATGCCGCACTTGTACATTGCTAGGATCATCGTTTCCATGCTAAGGGGAACAAGAAGGCAGGTGAGCCGAGCCAGCAGGGCAAGGCGGTTACTAGTAGTGAGGCAAGTGGCACACAGCAGCAGGTTATCATTCAGCAAGGGAATCAGGCTAAGAAGTTTAAGCCTGGTGGGTTCCGACCGGGAGGACAGGGGTTCAGACAGGGGCAACCAGGCCCTAATCAGCAACAGCAAGTTCCTCAGGGCCGTCAGGGCTAAGGGAACAATGGGGGAGGCCACCCGGGGCAGCAACATCAGGGCCAGCAGGGCCAACGACAGGGTGACGACCAGAAACGTTGTTTATCCTGTGGCCAGCCAGGACACTTCAAGAGGGAGTGCCCGCAGAGGGGCAGAGGCCAGCAGCAGGGTGCCCAGCAGGGGCAACAAGGTCAGATGCCGCCAGCAGCAGCAGCCCCACCCGCCCCACAGAAGTAGGGGAAGATGCACTACGGACGTGTGTATAACGTTCGGAACGTTCCCAATCCTCCAGCACAGCATGCGCCGCCCACGATTGAGGGTACGTTCTCCATCCATGGCACTATGGGTCGAGTATTGTTTGATACGGGGGCTACTCATTGTTTTATAGCTACACATTTCGCGAAGGATTTAGGGTTGTTATCCACCGCAGAGAGCACTGTTACGTGTGTCGACTCACCTTTGGGGAGTGGGTCGCTTATATTCTTTATATGTCGGGGAGTAGGAGTAGAGATTGGCGGTTTAGTATTACCTGCGGACATGTTGGTATTAGATATGCATGTTCATGATGTGATCATCGGTATGGATTGGCTCGCTGACTATAGAGCCATGATTGATTGCTTCGGTGGGAGCATTATTTTTGCCATTCCGGGGCAAGAGATGTTTGTTGTGGCGATGCCTCGCCCAGAGGGAGGCTCGACCACTCATCTATATTACATTGAGGAGGAAACCTCACAGGAAGTGGTAGTTCCTTTAGACTCTATTCCTGTAGTGAGGGACTTTGAGGATGTATTCCAGGAGATACCAGGATTACCACCCAGCAGAGAAATCGAATTTGTTATCGATTTGGCACCGGGGATGAGGCCGATTGCTCGGGCACCTTACCGAATGGCCCCTTCAGAAATGCGGGAATTGAGGGATCAGATTCAGCAACTACTGGGTCAGGGTTTTATTCGGCGGAGTACATCGCCGTGGGGAGCGCCGGTGTTGTTTGTGAAGAAGCGAGATGGTTCACTCCGCTTGTGCGTGGATTATAAGGAGCTGAACAAGGTGACGATACGGAATAAGTATCCGTTGCCTCGGATTGATGATTTATTTGACCAATTGAGAGGGGCGTCTTACTTCTCCAAAGTCGACTTGAGGTCAGGGTATCATCAACTGCGTATCCGAGAGGAGGATGTCCCTAAGACCGCTTTCTTGTCGCGGTATGGATCGTATGAGTTCAGGGTGATGCCCTTCGGGCTCACCAATGCACCGGCAGTGTTCATGGACCTCATGAACAGGGTTTTCAGGAAGTACTTAGATCAGTTTGTCATCGTGTTCATTGATGACATCCTAATCTACTCGCGCACCGAGGAGGAGCACGCAGAGCATTTGCGCATGGTTTTGCAGACACTGAGGGATCATCAGCTCTATGCCAAATTAGGGAAGTGTGGATTCTGGCTTCGGGAGGTACAGTTCCTTGGTCACGTCGTGTCAGATCAGGGTATTGCAGTTGATCCGAATAAGGTGTCAGCGGTGAGGGAGTGGGGACAACCCACGACACCGACCGAGGTGCGCAGTTTTCTGGGTTTGGTCGGTTACTACAGGCGATTCATTCAGGGATTCTCCAAAATTGCAGGACCTCTGATGAATCTGACTCGGAAAGGGGTACCTTTCAAGTGGGATGATAGTTGTCAATTAGTGTTCGACGAACTAAAGGACAAGTTGACATCTGCACCCGTGCTGGCATTGCTAAAGGGAGGGCTAGAGTATCGGGTTTACACAGACGCATCCTTATGGGGTCTTGGGGGTGTGCTCCAGCAGGAGGAAAGGGCTATAGCTTATGCTTCCAGGAAGCTAAAGCCCCATGAGAGGAATTACCCCACTCACGACCTAGAGTTGGCAGCGGTCGTTTTTGCCTTGAGGATATGGAGGCATTATCTTCTAGGAGAGCAGTTTACTCTATTCACGGATCACAAGTCACTTCAGTATCTCTTCACACAGAAGGATCTGAATATGAGGCAGAGGCGGTGGCTAGAATTCGTGAAGGACTACCAGTTTGATATTCAGTATCATCCTGGTAAGGCCAATGTGGTAGCAGACGCATTGAGCCGAAGGCCGACTAGGGAGATAGCAGAGGTATGGAAAGCGAAGTGGAGAGAGCTTCGATATGAGGATGACGTAGCCAGGGCTTTCATGTCAGCTTTATCCATCACACCCGAGATCATTATGCGAGTTGTGAAGGCTCAGGCTGAGGATCAGGTTTGCCGGGATAGGGTGGGCCAGTTGTTAGCTGAGGGAGCAGAGGGTTACTCAATTAGCTCAGAAGGAGGCCTACGCTTTAATGGGAGGTTAATGGTGCCAGAGGATGAGGATTTGAAGCACACTGTTATGACAGAATCCCATGGTTCGAAATTTGCGGTACATCCCGGTGGGGATAAAATGTACCAAGATATGAGGAGGCAGTATTGGTGGGCAGGAATGAAATGGGACATAGCGGAGTTTGTTTCGAAATGTACCACGTGTCAGCTTGTGAAAGTTGACCATCAGAGACCATCAGGGATGCTACAGCCGTTAGAAATTCCCATGTGGAAGTGGGAGAGCATCTCCATGGACTTCATCACAGGATTACCTGTATCGCAGAGGGGTCACGACTCCATATGGGTTATTGTGGATCGATTGACTAAGGTGGCCCACTTTTTGCCTGTACGCACAGACTTTGAGACGATGCGTTATGCACAGCTATTCATAGCAGAGATTGTTAAGCTGCATGGAGTGCCGATAAATATTGTATCCGACCGAGACAAAATCTTTGTCGCCCACTTTTGGCAGAGCTTTCAGGAGGCAATGGGCACGGAGTTGCGCTTGAGTACAGCGTATCACCCACAGACGGACGGACAGACTGAGAGAGTTAACCAGATGTTGGAAGACATGCTCAGAATGTGCATTTTGGACTTCAGGGGAGGATGGGAGAAATATCTTCCTTTGGTAGAGTTTGCGTATAACAACTCTTACCAATTCACGATTGGCATGGCACCGTTTGAGGCACTGTACGGGAGACCTTTTCGTTCACCCGTTTGTTGGTTAGAGGTGGGGGACAACAAACTCTTGGGGCCGGATATTGTTCAAGAGACATCTTCCAAGATAGATCTGATTCGAGGAAGAATTCGGATAGCTCAGGACAGGCAAAAGAGTTATGCTGACGCTTCTCGACGACATGTGGAGCTAGGAGTTGGGGACCAGGTTTTAGTCCGAGTATCCCCAACAAAGGGGGTGATGAGGTTCGGCAAGAAGGGTAAGTTAACACCGCGATACGTAGGACCTTTCCCTATTATTGAGAGGGTGGGACCGGTGGCGTATAAGCTTGGGTTACCAGAACATCTTCAGCGGATACACGATGTATTCCATGTGGCATCGCTGAAGAAATATCGAAGGAGCGAGAGAGACTTTTGGCACATTCCACTCGAGGAGATCGACTTACAGCCAGACATCTCGTATGAGGAAAGGCCGGTAGATATTTTGGCTCATAGTGAAAGGAAATCACGATCCAAGGTTATTCCATTGGTTAGAGTACAGTGGGGTCATCACAATGTTGACGACTCTACCTGGGAGCGAGAGGAGGATATGCGGGAACAATATCCAGAGCTTTTCAACGCAGGTACAATCTAATTTCGGGAACAAAATTCCTTTATAAGGGGGGGAGTATGTAACACCCCGTATTTTTGGTACATTTAAAATTTAATTAATTCGAAAATTCTAAATTACTAGTGTGTTGTAATTTAGTGAATTAATTATGATAGAATAATATATAGATATTAATCTGGGATTGAATGGTTAATATTTAGGGAAAATTATTTACTAAGCGTAGAGTAATAATGTAATTTCGTCGTTTCGAGTATTAATGACGAGATATGTACTTATCACATCCAGAAGTCGGTATAGACTATATTGGGTGGGGGATAAGTATTTCTATAAATTAATTCGGATGCAAATTCTGAGTGTACAGTTGAGTCCGGATGGGCCGAGATAGTCGGAAAAGTGTACCCAGGGGTAGTAAACGGGTCACGGGACGTTTTTAGACATAGTCGGGCCCACTCGGGGACATTTTGGTCACTTGGGCTTGGCCCATTAGTCAAAAAACGGGAATGGATTAATTAACTTAATAAAAAGAAATAAGGGGTGGCTGAACTTAATTAGAAAAATCAAATTAAGGGTTAGGAAACCCTAACAGCAGCCAAAGCCAATTGGGGACCAAAAGAGAGCCAACAAAGGTCATCTTCAACCTTGGAATCCATCACAAATTCAGACACTACGAAACCTAAGGCAAGTGAATAACTTGCAATTAGCATTAAATCTGTTTTTCAAATTCATATTTGTGTGTTGTTATGAATAAAAAATCCATTTTGGGGTTCATGGTATAAACATGGGGTTTTGATAATTCAAAAGAAAACATGAATCTGTTTTGGCCGAAATTTATGAGGAGTTATAAAATGTCTGATATTGGATTACTGATGTATACTTGTTAGGATAATATTCAATTAAACCAGAACGAATTAGATGAAGAAATTAGGAGTAATATGTGTTTAAGAAAAGAAATGGATTTTTCCCCAAATCTATGAATCAGTTGTTTATGGACAAATTAATGATTGTTGTAGGCTTCCTGTGTAATCCTAATAAGGTTTTTAATATACTCTGGTGATAAGAAGGTTTAAAACTCATGTTAGAAGAAGTTAGGGTTTGAGGAACTCCGTCCATGGCTGCCCTGCCTGGGCGAGGAAGACGCAGACCTGTACGATCGATCGATCGACGGTCTGGGGTCGATCGATCGACGGTCGCCAGAATCTGGCAGTTTCGCCAGTTTGTTATATAAGAGGAGAAATTTATATAAAAACCCCTATGTAAATAATTATGGAGAAATTAAATACATAAGATGAATCTAATTAATTATAAATGAATTAATTAGGGTTTGAGGCAAATAAATTAGAGTCGGAAATTTTGACTCGGGTAAATTTTGGGTTACGAGTGCAAAGTCCAAATTTATGGTGGGGGCGACACCAAAATAACTGAATTAATTAAAGTGAAATTTAATTAATAATTAGAGTTGGACCATAAACTCTTAATAATTTTATAGGCTCATATTACGGATTTAGCAAAAGATATAGTCGGGACTTTTATATGTATATATATATACAGAGGCGATTGTATATATATGTGATGTGTACTATTAATATCGGTGAATAGATATTTTGTACTATAGTGCTATAGGGGGAGGTTGCGCGTAGTGGATGAATCCCCTAGCTTGAGGAGTAGTGTGAGTATATTCCCAAAGTCATAGCGTCCGTTATATGGGTGAGGGACAACTCACTTTCAAGGAAGGAATATGACCGCCTCCAGTATATTATTTTTATCAAGTTGGTGTGAGAATTCTGACTTGGGATAACTAGACTACGTGATGCTTACCTAGTGGGTTAGCACTTTATAGAATTTATATTCTGGGAGTATTCTGCTCGGGAGGTTGCAAATTGTTATATATTACAGTATGAATGTGAATGCTGAAATATGATTATAAGTATATAATGAAATAATTAATTATATACGGGTTATTAATGAAAAGGGAGTTTTTATTTTTACACGTATAACAAGTGTAGAAGTTATATAAATATAAAAAGGGAAATGATATAGTTAAGTTGATGTTACTAATAACTTATGCATCATAATCACTACACACTCAGTTAGAGTAGGGTGGGTATGAAGGCACTTTGTTAAATATCTAGTCATGAGATGAATAACTAGGTAATTTAATTAAAGCGTTAATAACGTATATTAGAGGAAGGGGTAAGGAAGTCCTCAAGAGAGTGCGACATTTACTAAAAATATGAAAAGCATGCATATTTATTTTATCACTACAAGTTAATCATTTGTTAAATGTTTTCAAATGTTTTGGGTACTAACCCTTGCTATAAAAACTTTTTAAAAACCTTTTAGGTGTCCAGCCACAGGGACGCCAGCCTTGACTATATTCCAGGAATCCGATGCTGCAGCATATGTGGATGTTGCGGGGTTTTGATAGACGCCTCATTCTTCATTCTTAATGTAGAAGTTCGTGATTAGTATTCGAGCATGTCGCTCACTTTCCATTTAAATGTTTTTAGACTTGTTGGGATTTTATTCTTGTCTTTATGGGATTTATTATTTGGACCGTTGGTTTACTCGGTCAATTATATTCTAACTTGTGGATGATAAAATCAGCTATCTGTGATTGTTTATTGTTTTTATTGTCTGCATGGGTTTGTTTAAATAATGAAAGATAAAAATGGCACCAGTCTATTTTTCTCACTTAGGTGGTTAGTAATTTAATATGACGACAGTGATGCTAAGAATGGACCAAATGAGAATCCTGTTCTAACTTGATTTAGGGCTGATCACCCGGGATTAATTAGGCGGGGTGTCACAATGTGATTTTTAAAAATGGAATCCAATTTGGCCCAACAAAGATCGCAACCATTTTAGGATGGAAAAATCCAACCAGTGTTACCGAGATTAAATGTTTTCTTGGATTAGATGGTTATTACCGCCATTTAATGGAACGATTTTCAGAGATTTCTCTCCCATTGATGAAGTTAATAGAAAGGAAATACCATGGATATGGACTTCTGAATGTGAGTGGGCATTCCAAACGTTAAAGGATAAGTTGACCATTGTTCCTGTCCTAATCATCTCTTCTAGTAACATAAGATATAATGTATACACCGATGCCTTGTTGCAAGGTTTTGTTTGTGTATTTATGTAAATAAGACAGGTAGTTGAGTATGGATTTAGACAACTCAAGACTCATGAATGCAATTATCCTAGAAATGATCTTGAGTTAGCAGCCGTAGTTTTTGCATTAAAAATATGGCATTGTTATCTGCATGGTGCAGAATTTTAAGTTTTTTTAGACCATAAAAGTTTGAAATACATATTTACCCAAAGAGACTTGAATTTGAGATAGAGACAATGGATGAAATTTTTGGAAGATTATAGATTCAAAGTTAGACTACAATCCGGGAAAAGGAAATGTTGTAGCCGATGCCCTAAGCCGTAAGCCCAATGGAAGGATTAACTACATGATTCTTATGATATTGCTGCTATAGAGAATATAATCTTTATCCAACCCACCCCTTTTCAAAATTTAGCAATTTCATTGCCTATCCAAGTTAATGGAAAAAGATTATAGAGCAACAACTTCAAGACCCCTTTGTTACCAAGGAAAAAATCGAAAGAAAGACCAAAGAATTATCATATGAAAAGGAGACATGTATACGATTTAAAAATAGATTGTATGTACCTGACGATTCATCTTTAAGAGAATAAGTGTTACAAAAATCTCATCATTCCAAATTTATGATACATCCCCGAAGTTCAAAAATATATCATGAACTTAGGAAACAGTTTTGGGGGCCGAAAATGACACCACACCAAATTAGGTGATCGGTCACGGATCTGGTCGTGACCCTGCCAATGGATCGCGGATATGTGATGTGAGAAAAATAGGCGTGCCAAAAAATACATGTCATAGACCAAATCCCTAACCATAAGTTGTAGTCACGGACAATGGCGTGAGGGTGTATGGTCATGGATTTGGGTCGTGACCAGGAGGTCATGGACCAAATCCTAACCCACCGATGACCAACATCATACCTTCATCACGACCCACGACCGTGACTTTACTTTACACCTGTGTAAAACATGGTCACGACCTAGATCCATGACCAAAATTTCCTTTCAACTTGGTCAGGGCCAATAGACGTGCCCAACCTTTACACCCTTTTTTACCTGGTCATGGCCTAAAATCGGGACAAATTTATATCATGAAAAAAATAATAAACATGGTCAAGGACCAGAGCCATGAACATATTTAACTGGCAAAAAAATGGGATATTTCGGGTCTTATTCTCAAATTGGGAGTCCTGCGATTAAGTGTCTGGTTGTTACGTATTACGTTGGACACGCACGAGGAGTTCGTTCTACTCGCGGTACCATTTGGGTGGGGACGCAGTTCTTGTTCACTCACGACATATTTTCAATCTTACGTGTGCCTATTTTTAATTTTAGGTCCTATTCTAAAATCGAGAGTCCCACGACTACGTGGCTGATTGCTACGTGTTACGTTGGACACGCATGAGCTGTTTGTGCCACTCACAGTGCTATTTTTTTTTTGGGGGGGGGGGGGGGTTGGTGGTACCCGCCCACTCGCGACATGTTTTCAATCCTAAGTGTACCTATTTTCAAATTTGGATCCTATTCTCAAACTGGGAGTCCCACGACTAAACGAATGGTTGCTACATGTTACGTTGGACATGCATGAGGTGTTTGTGAACTCGCGGTGTCGTTTAGGGGTGGTGGTGATGGTTGGTGGTTCCCACCCACTTGCCGCACCTTTTCAATCCTAAGTGTGCCGATTTTCAAATTCGGGTCCTATTCTCAAACCGGGAGTCCCACGACTATGTGGCCGATTACTACATGTTATGTTGGATACACAAGAGGTGTTTGTGCCACTAACAGTGACATTTTTTTGGTGGGTGTGGTGGTGGTGCCCACTCACTCGTGGTACCTTTTCAAGCCTAAGTGTACCTATTTTCAAATTCGGGTCTTATTCTCAAATCGAGAGTCCCGAGATTATGCGATCGGTTACTACATGTTACGTTAGATACGCTGAAGGTGTTCGTGCCACTCACGATGCCATTTGGGGGGGGGGGTCCACCCACTCATGACACCTTTTCAAAACTAAGTGCGCTTATTTTCAAATTGGGGTCCTATTCCAAATCGGGTGAAAATGAAGAGGTTGGTTAGGGGGTTTAATGTAAAGACCTTGGTCACGACCCAAAGCTGTGACCCAATGTTGTGACCACATTTTTTTCCACATCCACAGCCGTGACCATGGAATTTAAATAGCACTAGTCACGACCCTTAGTCGCGACCTATAAACGTGACCATTTTGAATTGGTCACAACTTAAATTCGTGACCCTATTGGATGGAATTTTGTCATTGATCATGAACATGGTCACAAATTTAGTCCATGACTGCACTTGGAGGAAATGTTGGTGCTAGTTTGGCGCCATGATGGTCATGCCTTAGCCTTGAATGAGGGCCATGTCCCACATGGTCAGGGCTAAAGTCTTTAACCATCTCCATTTAGTTCCATGAAATTTTAGGGTTATGGAACTCGTCACACCTTTATTAGCTAAGGTCACAACTTTGGGTCGTGACCACCTGGTCACAGACCAAATTCGTGACCACGATGCTATGACTACATGCCTAATTTGGTGCACTATGAGGAATGATATTGAAAACTTTGCTAAGATATGTATCACCTATCAACAAGTGAAGATAGAACACCAGTGTCTTGTTGGACTCCTTCAACTTCTTCTAATCTCTGAGTGGAATAGGATCATGTTACAATGGATTTTGTCAGTGGATTTTTGGGTACACCCAAGTATATAATTATGTATGGGTAATAATAGACCACCTCACCATGCCTGACGATTTTCTTCGAGTGAAAATTATTGATTCTTTCTAGGAACTTAACAAACTCTACATCCAAGAAATTGTTCAATTACATGGAATTTATTTGTCCATAGTATCTGACTGAGATTCTCATTTCGTAGGCAGATTTTGGCAATCACTTCAAACAACAATGGGTACTAAACTCCATTTCAATACCGCATTTCATCCTCGGACCAATGGACAATCTTAAAGCACTATCCAAACATTGGAAGATATGTTGAGATCATGTGCCTTAGATATGCCCGATAACTTGAGTCATCACTTGTCACTAATCGAGTTTTCATCTAACAACAGTTACCAATCAAGTATCAAAATTGCCCTATTTGAAGCATTGTATGTAAGACCATGTCGATCACTATTATGTTGGAACGAATCAGGAAATAGCAATACCTTTGGTCGTGAGATAATTCAAGAAACTATCGAAAAGATACAACAGATTAGAGATCGACGAAAGATGTCCCAAGATCGACATAAGAGTTAGTTAACCACTGTAGGAAGCCCTTAGAATTCCAAATTTTTGATAAAGTATTTTTGAAAGTTCTGCCTCCAAAAGGAATTTTATGATTCGGGAAGAACGAAAAGTTAGCGTTGATATACATTGGAACTTTTGGCATTACTAAACGTATTGGATCTATGGAATATTAATTAAAACTACCTCAAGAATTGTCAAGTATTAATAATGGATTCCATGTGTCCCAATTACGTCGATATATTTCTTATCTGACACATGTGATTACCTGGAATGAAATCTCTATTCAACCAAACCATGAATTTGAAGAGTGTCT
The DNA here is from genome assembly GCA_949130495.1 of Sambucus nigra. Taxonomy (NCBI): domain Eukaryota; kingdom Viridiplantae; phylum Streptophyta; class Magnoliopsida; order Dipsacales; family Adoxaceae; genus Sambucus; species Sambucus nigra. Next base: position 485,671,724 of record OX422220.1, on the reverse strand, counting down.
TATTCAAATTCAGGACTTTCAGTTCAAAGTTATTAGAGAAAAGAAGTTCCATTAGTAAAAGTTCTCTAGGAGCACCAGAATCAGTAAGAAGCCACCTGGGAACCAGAGGAAACTATGAAGAAACAATATCCCGAGATTTTTGTAGGTAACTTCGAAGACTAATTTTTTATTAGGTAGGTAGAATGTAATACCCTCATAGCAATAAAATCCTAGAATAATCAAATGATGACAAGTTGGACCATATATTGTCCTATATCCCCCTTATACCTTAGTACAATTTAAAAATACCCTAACAAAGTTGAAACAACTCATGAAACCCTACAACTTGGCTTAATTATCTAAGTACTCCCTAAGGTTATAAAATAACCAAAATACCCTTATAAACCTTTGAAGAAGCATAACTTGCCTTATATTTCACCCCAATAACCAAACTTTATATCAAATTGAACTTCGAGACCTCAAATAATTTATTTTTTTACCCCCAACCATTGAACTTTCATGAAATTACACAAATTCCCTTAGATATACAAATTTATCAATAAAATACAAACTAAATATTAAAGACATCTATTAAGGATCAAAACCGAGATAAAATTAATTAGACTCCCCCCTTGCCAATAATGCATCCAAATAAGTACATAAGGCCAACAGCCGCATGAAACCACCCCCACACATGTGACCCCTTTGTGACACATGGTTATCTTATTGAATAATGGAAAAATCCACCTCTTTTCACTTCCAATCAACTCTCCCTGGAACACTCTACAAAAAACTCTCGAATACCTGTAGTAAAAGCCACAATTTTAGTGGTAAGAAACTTGTTCTTTTTATGTCAAATATGGCAACCCATTATTTTATGCACCATTTTCGGTTTTGTTTATAAAAAATGATTTTTGCAATATTACAAACCTCAAACCAATTAAAAGAACCAAGTTCTTACATGTATCATAGCCTGTATAGGGAAAAACCTTGAAAAACTTCACTAAAGCTTAAGATTTAATTGTAAAAGCCCATTCTTTGACTTTGGACCTGTTTCAAAGTGAGGGATGCGTTTCTTATATGCCCAATATCTCAAGTGAAATGCCCGTTTTAAAACATAATTGAGTTTTGACCCTTGATTCCTCAAAAGTTTTTTAAGAGTTTAGAATTTTAAATTCCAAATTCTCCGAAACTAGTACACCTCAATCCCTCAAACCAAAGACAAAATCTTCCATAGGATAGCAGAAACCTAATCATAATCTTAGAATCCATTGCCATAATCTAAAACTTCATGAATAGTTTGGTCAATGTTTCTAAACAACACAATTGTCATAACTTAATAATTTATGAACCTCAATCCATGCAACTTATATATTTGGATTCCTTGTGAAAAAATTAGGTTGTAATGGTTTAGAAATCATCTCAAATGGTATAGTATATTAGGAGTAATTTGAGTTCAAAGTTTGGACCCTACCCTAGTCAACTATCACAAGGAATAAGATGAACTTTTTGACCAGATCCATTGATCTAGCGCGTGAGGGCGCATGACCAATAAGAAATTTTGGATTTTTCTTCCAAAATTTTATTTAATTTTTGTAATACCCCGTATATTTGAGGGATTTTATTTTAATTATGGAGTCAAGATTAATTAATTTAAATGGAGATTTTTTTTTATAATTAATTCGAATATAAATGTAATAATTAATAGCCTGATGAGAGTTAGTATTTATTGATGATAATTATGTTGAATATTACTTAGCGAGTAAAGTAATTTATGATTAATATGATATTATTATGGCTGGGAGTGAAAAATACGACAATTACAATATAATTAGTTGGGATGCGCATGTGTGTAGTGTCGGTATTACTTTATTGGGTTAAAAAGATAATTTATTTATAACTAACTCGTATGACCATTTTGAGTGCGCCAATGAATTCGAAAGGGTTGAGATAGTCAGAAAACTCTACTCGGGTGTTTTATTTGGGTTGTAGGGCAATTTAGGTCAAACCGACACCCCAGAGGGGTATTTTAGTCTTTTGAGATTTTAGGGAATTAAAATGGACGAAAATAGAAAATTAAAAAGGAAGAGTATGTGGGTAATAGGGTATATGTGAGTTTTCAAACCTACGTGAGAGAGAGAGAGAGAGAGAGAACCAAAGAGGAAGAAGAAGAACTCCAAAGGAGCCCAAGGATAAAGACTCAAGCTCTCATACCAAAAAGTACACCAATGTGTAGATCGTAAAGAGAGAATAACCCTTATACCAATTTCATCCAGCGAATCAGAAGTTCATAAAAAGGTAAGTGTTTATATTGCTGAATTTTTAGAGCATATATGATTCCTGTTAATATAGTTGATGGAATAACCATGATATTATGAATTTGGGACATAAATTGGGTATTAATCTTTAACTGGGAGTATAGGTTTGCATGTAGTTGAATAACCATGTTATGGGTATGATAAATATGGGTTTTATATGTTGATTTCACGAAGTTAAATCTGGGATTAAATTATTGTTAATGGAGGTTACGTGAAATTAGGGCTTGTTGGAGATTTGAGAAATTAATTGAAATTCACGCTAAAAGTTTAGGGATTTGACGTTAAAAATGGATGGGAAAGTGTTCTAATACTAGGGGATATGGTTTAGAGTCGTTAAATTTGGATTGGAATGAGTTTGAAGTGATTTTTTTGTTGAATGATTTGGAACAAAAATGAAATTTTTGGAGAACCGAAAGCTCTCGAATTTCTTGTTTGAAGACCTGCCCAGGTCATTTGAATGACCTCGTTCGAACAAGAATTCCAATGAGATTACTAACGAGATTTTAGAGTTCGTTCGAAGTGAGAATCTCATTCTAACGACCTCGTTCGAATGAGAATCCCCAGGTTCTAATGAGATTTTAGAAACTCCAATTTTTGCCCAAATGAGTTAAAAATCCTTCTAGATTTCCAATAAGTGAGAGAATAGTGCCTACACTATTCTAGAGTAGCTTATTTTCATAATTTAGTTGTTAGAGGAATTGTGTAACTACTAAGGGAATAGGTTTGAATGAGAGAACCTTAAAGAGTATATACAATAGAGAGGTAAATTGTACAATTAAAGTATTGTGGGTAGTAGGGACGAATATACTACATATAAATTCGAAAACTTGGGTTGCGTGAATACCTAATGAATATAATAAGTTGTGTATACTTATTGATTGAACTATTATGTGTACGAGATACCAACGCTGCTTGCTATCGAGCGGAGGTTGCGTGTTATGGACAATCATGGCTTGAGGAGCCTTCGGGTGGGATTTTGATTTGTACCACTAGAGCATAGAACCTAGGTAGGGGCTATCTGTGAGAATGATAGTGATGATGGTCGTATGGGTGCGTCGGTATGTGCGTAGCCCATCGTCTTGGAACTATGTTCGCCTCCAATATGTGTGTTTATTTTGATGGTTCGTGAGAGATTGAACCTTTAGTCCTTTATGGAATGAGCGATGCACCAGGACATGATAGCAGTGTATTCATGCACCGCAGTTGTGTCTCGCGGTGCTGTGTTTAATATATATATAATTAAGCGTATGTGTATATATATACTTATGATACTATCTACTGTGTGAATTAAGTAGACATGTATAATAATGAAATATGAAATGAACTAAGTTGGTGAACACTTTATCTATATTAAATTGAAAGGGCACTTATCCATCTTAAAGAGAAGTTAATTATAGGTATAACGTATATTACGAGGGAAATATATGGGAATAATATTGGGCTATGATTAGATGTTAGACGAGAAAGAACTATTTAGCATGGGAATAGAAACTAGTAGGGTTTGATGGAACGCTAGGCGTGCACATTAGATGAGAGGGGAGCATCTCAAGTGAGTAAGATAACCTAACATGATTAATATATGTGATATAAACTCATTTTAAGAACTTGTTGATTTTTAAACTCTGACTTGTTTATGCAAATCTCTTTTCATGTCAAATTATTTTAGGTGCCCAGCCACAGGGACACCAAGCATAGGAGATCTATTCACTCGATGAGTTGTAGCTGCTGTGGAAGTTACATGGCCTTGATAGTAGACGCCTATATGCCTATCATTTCTTCCTTTTAGAGTTATTTCATCAGTTTGGGCATGTTTCCCCTTTTCTATTCAGATATTCAGAGATTTTAGATTTAGTTATTTACTTTATTCAGTTGTTGAGTTTATTTCTATTGGATTATTGTATTTGGGACTTAAATTGGAAATGTTTTCTCCAGTTTCATTATTATTATAGTTATTTCCTATCATATGAGATTGATGTGAATAGTGAATGTTTAATTATTTCGTAACCTAGTTTTATATAAATTAAAAGATAAAATTTTGACATCAATCTTTTTAAATATTAGGTGGTTAGTATTTAATAATAAAGTTTTCGACAGTGATGCATAATCTGAACCAATTGGATATTCTGATTTAATTTAATAAATGACTGGTCACCCGATATTTAATTAGGTGGGGTGTCAAAATTTTCTCGTCACAATGGTATATGGTAAGGCAGATTTTGGTCAAACCTAGCTCAAATTACAGAAAAAGAAAGGTTTAGTTTAAAATTATTTTCAAAAATTCATTTTTTGAGTTTTTGCCCCAACTTTTTAGCACGAATTCTTTGATAAAAATTAAGTCAAAAAGTCGTCTACACCCTTTTTCAATTATGATTTAAGACCTTCATTTTAAAATTCTAAAAATAATTATAAAACAACCTCAAAACTTTAAAATTATAGTCTTTCCACTTTTTCTTTCATACCGAATATTGTCCCCATAATATACGCTCAGAAGGATGATGATTAATAAATAATCAAGCCTCTAACCCTCCTAATCTCATCTCAAATTATCTTTAAACACCGTTCTCAACAACGGACAAGTAGGCTTTGCCCTTGATAATAATTTCAGCATATTAGATAAAATTGCTATTGATATCACACTATGATAGCCATAAATTACTCTTAGTTAGTTCATGTTATGATACTAGAATGCTATATATGCTTGTTAAATATCATTGGTATCAGAATATGGATCATTTGGATCAAATTAAATCTTCTCTCTAATAACTGATTTCTTGAGCTTATTGAAAATGATTGAATGATTTCACCTAAACATTTATGTGTTAATAAATGTCTTTGTTAAAAGCATACTTATAACTTAGGGAGTATACTGCTGTGTTATCCCACATAAATTTTCTACTTTTTCTATACGTCTCAGGATGTTTTGAGAGCCTAGTTATTCTGCATACATATGAATGTCATTCCATCAAAACATGTGTAACCTGGTTACTTAAAATCCAAAGGTTTGGGATTATTGTTCCAGATAGTGTCAATTTGTATGTTTTGGCATTTTTCAGGACAAAAATCACTTTGAATCATATGATAGTCTATATGTGTCACGATTCCATTAAGCCTGTGACATTGTGATGAAGATGTAGTGACCGAGCTTAAAGGATAGATCATGCCTCATTTTAGGTGCACGCTTTAGTCTTCACATGGTTTTTCGAGATTCTCTCAGGTATGAATGCATTGTAGTTTATGGTTCTCAATTTTTTTTATAATGATGCTATCTCTTATTTAAAACTATTTTTAAAAGTATTTTTATAAATCTTTTATGAGTTTAATCGAGTTTAGAATGGTATGAAGAAAGAATTACATGTTCTTGGTTCAAATGAATTAAAACTCATTCAAATGAGTTTGTATTATCTTTCAACAACATGTGTTTTTTATTCTAACGATATACATTTCTTATTCGAATGACATGGTTTTCGTTCGAATGATTCGCCTCTATGAAAAATGTGTTTTATTATTTAAGGCGTCTTTAACTCAGAAAAAGTGTGTAGTGCAGAATAGAAAAGAAAGATTTACATTTTCTGTAATTTATTTGCAATGGTTTTCCAATGCTAAAACGAAAACATCTCCTATTTCAGGACACTAGTTTACATAATCCTTATGTCATAGATATCTTGGATTTCACCACTGGTTTAATTCATCCATCACTAAAAGAACTATATTTGTGTGGTGGACTCCGTGTATGCTGATTACGGTGAAAAAATGGTGGACTTCGTGTTCCTTATTATAGACGGTTGTTAAGGTTGTATCGGTGGATACCGAGGTATAGGTGGACTTGAGTGTTGTGGACTTCGCGTAGGTGGACTCCTACATTTCAGTGTGTAGGAGTGGTTGAAGATATAAGAGAGTCAAGGCTTATGGGGATCGGGTCATTGTGTAAGTTTACTGTCTATGTTTTGTAAAATCATATCATAGTGATTGTCTAGCCTGGGTCGTCCGAGGTTTGTGCCCTTAGTGATTTTATCGTACATCGGCGTTATGAACTTGCTTTTCTTCATTTGCTTAATCTTACTAGATGCATGTTTAGGATTAAAAAGATAAAATTGGGTTAATTAAATTGGTTCACAAATTTGGTGCATAATAAAATTGAGAAAATTTTAAAAAGATTGTCTTTGCCTAAAGCACATACTCGTAGGGGCCTTCTCACTAGTAAACTGATAATTATGGGATTATCCGTTCAAAACTCCTTGATTTTCTACTTCATCTATAAGAATTTTTGCCTATTCTGAATTCAAAACGTCCTCATTTGTTATAGAATTGGTTAAAATCTACTTAGCATACTTGTGTTAATTCCTATTTACCTACAAGTGTACTAGGATAGTGAAGCAGCACCACTTTCTATTTTGAGATAAACACGAACCACTTTTATGCTATTGTAACTATATGGAAGGAAGTTAAAGAATGAAAAAATAGAGAATCGCGTTGCTTAATGACCTTCATCATTTTCTATTTTGGATGAAAATGTAGTACCATAATAAACCCCCATGTTTGGTGATACAAGATATGTAACATGATGATAGTTATTGATATAATGAATAAAGTTTTGTTATTTCGGACTTAAATTTAGTTTCATTTCTTTATTACTATCATGTACATTCATACCAAAAATAAGGTGTGACATTGCCTCTTCAAATGTCTCCTATGGAACCCAATTCACAATGGGCCTAATGATAGACAAAGGGGGAAGAGATTCCTCGAGTGCGTGAATAATTGTCTAATGTTCATCCTCTTCAATAACATATTAATTGAGTTTTATTAGCATAACAGGTTAACAAAACATACCGACAAGTTTTAATAGCAAAGAGAAATAAGTTACTTTTGGCAGATTGGCAGGAGGAATAACATCAAGGGGTAAAACGTTATATGTTAGTGAGTCAGAGGTTGTGGGGAGCTTCCTTAGGCATCATCGAATCTCCATCAATAGCCTATGGGTCCAACACTATCCTCTCCTAATGAAAGTTTATGTGCTATCTCATTCACACGACTAGAGGTAGGCACACCGGGAGTATGTAAGCCCAATCATCGAGGAACGACATGCTTAAGCGAGTTCAGGTATAATTTTTTGATGATTTGGCTTGGAGACTTCGTTGTGTATGGGGGTAAATAATCGGGAGATTGAAGTCCTTAAAGAAAAAAGAGTAAAATACACAAAGTTTCAAAATCCAAACGATTCAAAAAAACTGACACAACCCATTTAAGGAATTATCTCTTGAATAAGAGAAAGGAGTGGCGTTGGGACAACCTGCATCAAAGATATCACAACATCTTCTTCCATAGGACTGTCATATAAAATAATGGGTCTAGAGAAACCTGGGGGTGGTGGAGATACACTTGGACTATGAGGGATCACAACATGATCCTGAGACGCGCACTTCCTCAGAGTTTTGGTTCCCAAATGTTTGAGGTTAGCCCACGCGGTGCCTATAAGCAGAAGGAGGAACCGGGGTCCACAAAGGAGGAATATTTGGTAAATATTGGAAAGAACGAAAAACCCTTTTCACTTCCAAATGACACTTCTCCACCAACACAGTGTCTATTGCTCTCACGGTCTCTTAATGAATCCCAAGCAACTTAGTAGTATTTTTCTTGGACTGGGATTTTTTGGACATAGATTTTTTAGATTCTGGGTTAGAAGCTCCCTAGGAGGAAAGTTCCAGCTCACTAGGAGGAAAGTTCCAGCTCACTAGGAGGAAAGTTATGGACCAGGGGGAAGGCTAGTGGGGTTTTGAGCCACTCCATAACCTGTTTGAATTGATATGGATAAAATTTGGTAAGCTAGTTGAAGAGTACATCACCCTTCCCATTATTGCTTAGAATGGTGAGTTAACCATTTAGTTCCTCATAGAGTAATGCAATAGCTGTAGATATAAAGTTTGTACAAACTTGGGATAAATTTTCTTCGGTATTTTTGCTCCGAATAAACCTTGAGGAACACCTTGGTTATATCTAAACTGGAGAGCAATGTGGTTGGGGTTTTGGGTCTTAGATGAAACTCCCTAGTCAGTAAACAAGGTGATATGCCCATGGGTTAGAAGAATCTCAACCTCCAGAGAAGGCTTTTTTGTGATTATCTCTTCATTTGTCAATTTAATAGGACAATTGGTCTCAACACAGAACAACCAAGTGTGGGATTTAGTTTCCTCATCACAAGGGTTTACAACCAAGGCTGAGTATTTATCAAGAAATGGGAGGAGGTATTTTTTTCTTTGCTTCTAGTTCCAATGAAGCAACCTGTGGGGCCTTGCAATAGAGGGAATAAGAGTAATTACCGATGGAACAATTGAGGGGAACCTTGTGTAAAGGAAACCTGTTAGAAGAATGGTGTTGGAAAATTTTGAAACATCGTACCTTCTTAGAGACCGCTCGATATCAATGTGGAGTCTATACAACTATGTGTAAAGAGACCCCAGTGTAATAGAAGCAAAAGGGAAATTAACTCCATGAGCAAGCCGTAATGTTTCTTGGGTACCTACGAGGTTGGTCATTAGGCTTGGCTAGTAACAGGAAGTGAGAGAGAACGCACAAGATGTAGGCATATAACTCTGAGGGGAAACCCTTAACTTCGTCATAAGTTATCTTAGGGATGTTACCTTGGGCTTTTTCAACCTGTGTGAGTTTGGAAGGAACATAGAAATAACGTTTGATGACTTGGGTGAAAGTAGCTTTGTTGAAGTCCCCAACATAATCACGTAATAAAAGTAGCTTTGTTGAAATCCAGAAACTCATCATCGAAATTAGAAACCCCAGTGGGCTCAAGCACCAAAAACTCATAAACATCTTCCAGGGTGACTGTGAATTCACCCCCAAGCAGTGACAAAGCGCAAAATTTTGTTTGGATAATGTGAAGTCTCAAAACCAAAAAGCATGATCAATGCCTACCTTCTCGAGGATAGAATAATGGGTTTCATGAATGTAGTTGGACCAAGTAGAAAAACCTTCGAGGAGATCTCCAGGCCGCTCAAAATCAATGTGAGAATAGGGGAAATCCCCATGATTCGAACAAAAGTGCATAATTCCTTCTGGGGATAAGTTACCCCAACCTTATCCATATTCAAAGTCACCACCTAATGTAAAAGCATCCTGTAAGGACACAAATTTCCAATTGATTCCTTTATTGTTTTGGCTCAATTCCGGACAAAAATATTTAAGTCATAGAATAGAGTTCTTGACCATCCTTCAAGCCTATGACATACTAAAGTTGAAGATATAGAGGCCTAGATTAAAGCTTCATCAAATGCCGAGTTTATTGTGCCTCGTTTCTACGCCAACAACATTTGTTCCATTTAATTCTAAGGTATGAATGCATTACATATTTATATAGGATCTTGGAACAAGTTTTATTGGGTGTACTTTTATTTTAAACTGAGGTTTATTTTCAGAAGGTTTCTTTAAAACTTTAAAATAAAGTTTCCGGGCTAAAAATTGAATTTTAAGCTTTCTGGAAGTTCATTCAAAATTATCGTTCTAACGATTTTGCCAACACTATTTCCCAACAGGCCACTGGAACTTCGTTAGAAGTGTTGTTCGAACGAGACTTCATTCGAACGAAAATCTCGTTCGAACGAGATTTTCAGCGGGAAATTTAATTGGCAATTTTGGGCAGTTTTTCACCTCTAACCCATTACTTTTTCCCCACTAACTTTTGGTAGAAGTTATATGTGCGGGAACCAAGTTTGAAAAACTAACTTTTGACATTTTCTAAACACCTTTTAGAGAGAACATTTTTTAGAGAAAAATTCCTAAGTTCAAAAGTTCATGTTTAAGTGTTTCTAGTTCAAGAATATTATTTCAAAAACACTTTCTTACACCCATAATTTGTTGATTCCAAGTTTCCATATAAATATCTTGCTTGGAGTGTTTGGCACCAGGTTTACTCTACCTAGTTGAAGAGTTCTTTTGGAGTTACTTATACATCCCTCAAAGAAGAAGTCTCTTGTTTTGCTGCGGCATTATCACATGGTGAAAAGCACCATGTGTGGTTGACGGTGTTCCTAAAGTCTTATTGGTGATTCCAAGGTTCCGGTGGAGTTCCGGGATTATCGCCTAAGCAGAGGTGTTTACAAGAAGATGCGTTAAGGCTTGAAGGGAGTCGAGTCGAGGAAGTTATCCATTTGTCTTGTAATTGTAAAACCATACTTAGTGTACTTAGGGCTAGGGTCGTCCGAGGTTTTTTCCCGTTGTGGGTTTTTCCTCGTACATCGCGGTGTAGTGGTTTATTTTTTTATTTTATTTTTTGAAAAATTTCACCTTACATGCATGCTTAGGTAAAAAGATAAAATTTGGTTTAAATCACTACTCTTACTTAAATTGGTGCTAATTTAAATTTGGATATATGTTAATTTAATTCAAGTCATCATTTAATTTGTTAAAATTGGTTGGCCTAATTTGGTAATATTGAAAATATGACTTAGGCAAATTTTTAGGACTTGGGTTAAATTGGTTTAAGTGAAAAATGTATTTGTTGTCTAATTTAATTTCTCTTTGAACTTGTTTAATTTTAATTTGAAAGAAATTAAAATTTGGTGTTTGCGTGTGTCTAATTGAACCATCTCGCTTCTGCATCTCAAAAGGAAATTGAATTGCATTTTAAAAGTAAAAGATTTTAAAATTGGGGGGCTCGCGTTTTCAAAGTGGTATCAGAGAGGGATCGCTAAATTATTGCGTTTAATATCCTTAAATATTTTTAACAAAAATGGAATTTTCCCCATTTTCAAAATTTCCTATTTTCGATGGTTCTAACTACACGTATTGGAAAGTGCGGATGAAATCGACACTAAAATCTATCGACGAGAGGGTTTGGTTGTCTGTTGTTAACGGGTGGTCCCCACCTACACATTTAGTAGACAGTGAGAGTGTTTCCAAATCCACCGATAGATGGAGTGAGAATGAATTTAAACTATCTAATTTGAATTCCCGATGTTTAAATGCCTTGTTTAGCGCGGTCACACCGGATGAATTCCATCACATTATGACGTGTGAAACCGCCAAAGAAGCTTGGAATATTTTACAACTCACTCATTAAGGAACTAGTATTGTTAAGTCTTTGAAATTCCAAAACCTCACCACTCAATTTGAAACCATCAAAATGAACGAAAAAGAAACATTTGATGAATTTTATGCTAGACTTTTCGATATAGTTAATTCATCTTTTAATTTGAGAGAGAAAATACCCGACAACCGTGTAGTAAAGAAAATTTTAAGGTCCCTACCTGATATATTTATTCCTAAGGTGACCGTGTTAAATTCTTTACCCACTTTAGCCTCTACGAAATTAGAAGAGCTCGTTGGTGATTTACAAACCTATGAACTAGACATGTTTCCCTCAAAAACCGAAAAGAAAATAGATAAGGGCGTTGCTTTGAAAGCCCGAAAAGAGGAAAAATAAGTAGTAGAGAGTGAAAGTTATAGTGACTTGGAAAATATGGCTCTTTTTGCTAGAAAGTTATGAAAATTTCTTAAATTTAACAAAGATAAATTTAAAAATGATTTTAAGAACTTTGAAAAAACTACGCATGACAAAATCGAGAAGATCCCTAAAATTATTAATGAAAATTTAAATAGGGACGAGACAAATAGGTGTTATGGTTGTGAAGGGTATGTCCATAGGGAAAAAGAGTGTCCCACTAAACTAAGGAGATAGGGTAAGCAACCAATTTCTTTTAATGCAACCCTTAGTGATAGTGATAAGGAAGAGGGACCCGATTCCCCGATTGAGTGCAACTTTATCGCATTCATTACTAGTTATGTAAGTGATAGTGAGGAATCATCCAATTATGACATCTTAATACATATCACTTCCGAGGCCTTTGTTTGTGAAGATATAAAAGATGATGGTAGTGAGAGTGGAGAAGAAAGAGAGAGTGAAAATGAAGAAGAGGTTAATGTGAGTGAACTTCAAAATGCTTTTCAAGAAGTTTATGAAGAATTTATTAGATTAAAAAGAGTTAATTTGAAGTTAGAAGAGAGTATAAGAGAGCGTGTCAAGGTCATTGAAGATAGTGGGTTGATTGAATACCTTAGGACATGAGAGAGAGCTCTTCGAGAGAAGCTTGAGTATGTAGAAGGCGGGAGAGATAACCTTAAAGGTTTAATGGAATCTTTGAAAAATGAGCTTCTCGAGTTTGAAGAGAGAAATGTTTTATTAGAGTCTAACATTTTAGATTTAGAAAATAAATTAAAAGACTCTAATAAATTCAAATTTGATTTGGAGTGTCGTTCGGATAAATTAGATAAAATATTAGGAATGGTCCAAATAAAAAATGACACTTGTGGTTTAGGCTTCGGCACTTGTAATGAATCAACTCATAAAGCCAAAACCAATGTTTTAGTAGAGTCCTCTAGGAACAATGTTATAGATCATTCCTTAGGAAATTCTCTTCGTCGTGTCTTTCGGTGCTCACATTGTGGTCGAAAAGGTCATCTTAGGAAATTTTGTTTTGATCTTAAACGAGCTTCTAGAAAATCCCAACGTAAGGCAACCAAGGTAGCCAAGATTCCTACACCCCGTGATCGTCATTCGTCATTTGTTTGGGTTAGGATATCCAACTTGGTAGCTTTGCAAGATAGGATTTTTCATTCTCATTTACTTTCACATGCTTACTCACTTGCTAAATCTAAAGATTGAATGTGTTAGTTGTTTTCATACTTTAGCTTTTGTGCTTCATGCTATATTATAATGCCAATAGTGTGCTTCTTAATCATTTTCTAGTCTTTTCTCCATGCTTAATCACATGCTAGAATAATGATTTTTGTTTATCTTTTGTATTATACTTCTTTCATTTCTGTTTGCATTAAATGAAAAATACAAAAATATTTTTGTTTATTATTTGTGTTTTACCTTGTTAGTAATTTAGGCTTTATGAAAAATACAAATGATTTTTGTGTATCTTTTGAGTAAATATTTTTGTTTGTTTGGTTAAAAATATTAAAAACTCAAAAAGATTTTTATTGTGTGTATTTTAGTTTGACACACTCTATGTGGCATACACTTGTGTTAGAATCCCATCTTTTTCGCTCTCATGTGGCTAGAACTTTTGGTTTAGATCGTCAATCCTTATTATGTTCTTTACCATGCTTACATGGAGTAGTTGGATTTTTTGTTACTTAAATGGATTCTATTTTTATATGCCTCAATTCACACATGCACGAGCTCATTTGAAATTTTAATTTCATATATATATTTGAGATTTGTGAGGTGTTCTCCTACCAATCTTGTCATCTACATGTTATGTGACCCAGGAGGACTAGTGCATGTTAAAATACGTTGCACGTGAGATTTGTGTGAGACATAAAATGTTGTGTATATATATGCATGGGGAAGGGATCCGAAAGGAAATATCATCCTTTGCGAGTAAGCCACCGTTTGGATTGGACCTAAAAAAAATACGTGGTCCAAAGGCCTAAAAGAATAATGGAATTAAAAGAAAAAATATTTGCCAAGGCCTATTTTGTTTAGTTGATTTATTCATTCAAAATATTAAACTCTATATGCTTAAGTTGGGGGAGTTTGGATGGTATATCAACGGTTTGCACAATGTCCGTCTATCCTAGTTGTACTTTCAATGTCATAACTCTATTGGTTTGTAGAATCATCAAAAGTCTAGGCTTGTATGCATTGTGTATGTTTGTTCATTGAGTTCAATCTATATTGTCACATGAGGTTATATTAAAATGTGATGAAGTTTGCAATCAAATGAGAACTCCGTGAACATGTTTTAAGTGATTGGGTCTAAATTTAATTATTTCTAGTTCACACCCCAACACTTTCGTTTCCATATGACATATTTTTTCCATACGAGTGTGAAAAACTTATTGTATTTTGTGTCATGTGTGTGTTTATATCTATATATATATGTGCGTGTGCATATTTGGTATATCTAGAGTATGTATGTATATATATGATATTTTTATTAATTGGTCTTTGCCTTGCTTTCTAGTCCACCTATGCTTATACTTCATGATTGATATCTATCTTGTTGCATTATTTGTTGATATGACATGCTTAATACTTTATGTATCATATTGGTATCATTTTCTTGCATCTTAGTTGGTATCCTTATTCTTTATATGGATTAGTTATGCCTTTGTTGCCTATATTCTTTCATGTTCTCTCTCTAAGATTCATGTTTAAATTAGCTTTTCTCCTTTGTCTATTTTTGAACAAAAAGGGGGAGAATGATAGGGGGAGAAATGGTATCTATTCCTATATTTATCGTATCTTAGTTTGGGAGATTTATCTTAGGGGGGATATCTTTCTAAGTAGGCCATTTTTTTGATAAAGGGAAGAATTAATTTAGGAGGAGTATTTATCTTAATCTTAATTGCATTTAATATTCTTGATATTCCCTATGCATTTGATAGATTACTTAAGTGTGCAGGAATTCTTCTACATGGCAACTTTCATCGTTGGCAAACTTATTGATCCTTGGGTTTTTGAGTCAAGCTATGTAATTTTTATTTTAGTTGGAATATTTTTTTAAGTCTAGTATAGCTTGATGGCCCTTTAGGATTCTGTTTTGGTTTCTGTCCCGGAATAGCCAAAGGGGGAGATTTATAAGGACACAAATTTCCAATTGAGTCGTTTGTTGTTTTGGCTCAATTTTGGACAAAAACGTTTGAGTCATAGGATAGAGTTCTTGACCATCCTTCAAGCCTATGACATACTAAAGTTGAAGACATAGCGGCCTAGATTAAAGCTTCATCAAATGCCAAGTTTATTGTGCCTCGTTTCTATGTCAACAACATTTGTTCCGTTTTCTCCTAAGGTATGAATGCATTACATATTTATATAGGATCTTGGAACAAGTTTTATTGGATGTACTTTTATTTTAAACTGAGCTTTATTTTTAGAAGGTTTCTTTAAAACTTTAAAATAAAGTTTTTGGGATAAAAATTGAATTTTAAGATTTCTGGAAGTTCGTTCGAAACTGTCGTTAGAACGAGTTTTTCGTTCGAACGAGAATTTCGTTTGAATAAGTTTTCCAATGATATTTCCCAACAGGCCACTGGAACTTCGTTAGAAGTGTCATTTTAACGAGACTTCATTCGAACGACAATTCCGGGGGGAAATTTAATTGGTAGTTTTGGGAAGTTTTTCACCTCTATCCCACTACTTTTTCCCCGCTAACTTTTGGTAGAAGTTATATGTGTGGGAACCATGTTTGAAAAACTAACTTTTGACATTTTTAAACACCTTTTAGAGAGAACATTTTTTAGAGAAAAATTCCTAAGTTCAAAAGTTCATGTTTAAGTGTCTGTAGTTCAAGAACATTATTTGAAAAACAATTTCTTACACCCATAGTTTGTTTATTCCAAGTTTCCATATAAATATCTTGCTTGGAGTGTTCGGCACCGAGTTTACTCTATCGAGTTGAAGAGTTCGTTTGGGTTTACTTCTACATCCCTTAAAGAAGAAGTCTCTTGTTTTGCTGCGGCATTCTCACATGGTTAAAGGCACTATGTGTGGTTGACGGTGTTCCTAAAGTCTCATTGGTGATTCCAAGGTTCCGGTGGAGTTCCAGGATTATCGACTAGGCGGAGGTGTTTATAAGAAGACGCGTTAAGGCTTAAAAGGAGTCGAGTCGAGAAAGTAAGCCATATGTCTTGTAATTGTAAAACCATAATTAGTGGACTTAGGGCTAGGGCCGTCAGAGGTTTTTTCCCGTTGTGGGTTTTTCCTCTTACATCACGGCGTAGTGGTTTATTTGTTTATTTTATCTTTTGCAAAATTTCACCTTAGATGCATGCTTAGGTAAAAAGATAAAATTTGGTTTAAATCACTACTCTTACTTACATTCGTGCTAATTTAAATTTGGGTATATGTTAATTTAATTCAAGTCATCATTTAATTTGTTAAAACTGGTTGGCCTGATTTGGTAATATTGAAAATATGACTTAGGAAAATTTCTAGGACGTGGGTTAAATTGGTTTAAGTGAAAAAATGTATTTGTTGTCTAATTTAATTTATCTTTGAACTTGTTTAATTTTAATTTGAAAGAAATTAAAATTTGGTGTTTGTGTGTGTTTAATTGAACCATCTCGCTTCCGGATCTTAAAATAAAATTGAATTACATTTTGAAAGTAAAAGATTTTAAAATTGGGGGCCTCGCGTTTTCACATTCGCTTTAGCTTTCAGTTGATCAGAAAAGGCCTTACACTCATCCTTAAACTTGTCTCCTTTTCCAAAGTAAGGACCGCGATGATATGACTGTAGTCGTGCTTGATGCGCCGCCATTTCAGCCTCTGGGGCACCTTGGTCAAAAGCTTGGCTAAAAATATTTGGTTGATAGTTAGTGAAAGCCTTGAATGAATTTGAGGAGGTTTTGACGAAGGATAATATGCAAAAGCACCGCAGAGAGGGAAATGAAGAGGAACGGGAGGTGGAGATGGAGTTTCACAGTGGTAAATAGTTTGTTTAAATAGTTGCTGGCACTTTCTCTCTTTAAAAATATTAAGCTCTAGAATAACAATGGTAGAAATGGATAGAAAAGTGAAAAAGAAATGGTTACATGTTGAGTTATAAGACAATATAGCCATTTGGAAGACAACTTGATGTTTTTATTTCCTACGCATGGGAATTTTAAATGCCAAAGATGATGATTGGAAAGTTAAGGTAGGCATAGTTAACCCTAATAGGCTACGTGGCACTTCGACGGCTGAGGTGTCATACGATTGGACTTCAGCACTAATTGGTGGCATACATCAAAAAAGAAGGTAGCTTGATGATAAAGAAATGGTTTCATGGTATTTTCTAAGGGATTAGGTGTTTAAAATTTGACTCAACTAAGTTTCCTCGATAAAAGTTCTCTCAGGTTAAAGCCCATGCATGGTACCACAATATGAGGTTTCTCGATTTGAGGTGTTTTCTGAACACTTTTCTTGCCTACGCACCAAATGTATCCATGAAGGGGAAAATGTAGGGGGACCTTACAGATGACAAACTATAATTATAGATAATCCACCACATTAAGAGAATGCATATATCCAAGTGAACGGTCTCATAATCTAACTCGAAGAAAGAACAAAGAAAGTAAGTAAATCGTATCAAGCAATAAAAGTAGGCACCGAGGAAGCTTCCCCAAAGGAGCTATTTGTGGAAATTTTGTATTTTTTTTGTACTTAAGTTATGTATTTGTGAGACATATTCTTAATTTATTATATGTATTATAATGTTTAAGTAAGGTTAATCGGTATTTGCTGGGGACGAGATCTTGAAGGTCTAGGCAAAACTTCCATGCTCTATCGAATAACCTCACTGTTGATGTAAAAAATTAGATCATATCTAATTATTCAATCATAGATAAATAAATGAGACAAAGAATTTTTAAAGTGGTTCATCCTTATAAGAATGGCCTACGTCCACTGTTATGTTATTACTGATTGTTGGGAATTCTCGATTACAAGTTATCTTAAGAAATTTCGGTCCCTTATAATGAGGATTGTACAATGTATTTATAGCCCTGGGGCTGTATTGTGAAAGGGTAATACATTAAATGATGTACATATGAAAGGGTGATAGATTCAATGCTTCTTAAGCGTATGCGTCTGAATGATAAGCATTTAATGAACAGTCAAACTCTTGGTTATCCAGCTATTAATGCTTTGTTTGAGGTGCAGCTCGGACCGCCTGAATTGCTCGGACCACCTAAGCTTCTTGGTTCTCAAGAGTTCCTCGGAGAGTTCTCGTTCCTCGGAACGTATGAGTTCCTTAGGGAAACAGTGTTCCTCGTTGTAGTATGGTTCCTCGGAGCGTGTAAGTTCCTCGAAAGTGTTTGTTTTTGCCACGTAGACTGCCACGTGTCTTCACTTTATTGATCCATGTCAGCAGACTAAATTTGGTATCAACAGAAGCCCCCAATGTTTCATAGTTCGAAATTTGAGGAGTATGGAACATTCTTTCTCGGAATATGATAGCTTTAAATAGTCCTCCTGATTTTTAGGAGTGTTTCCCTTGTATTTATTTCTCTTTCCAAATTCGTAGAATCAGGTTTTTTTGAATTTTCACAACCGCCTCGATATCTGCGTACTTTTTGTCCTTTTAGCCGCCGGTAGCGTAATCGTTTCTTCTCGCTTCGATTGCCGCGCCCTTTTTGTTCCTCTAGCTGCCGGTAGCGTAATTGTTTCTTTTTGTAATCATTACTTTACCATTTCCCAAGGCCAGTTATTTAAACTTCACAGACACTCCCATCGTCTTCTACCTTTTCAAATTTGTATTTTCGAGTTTTCCATTGTCTCTTTATCTCCTGTGTATTCATCTCTTCTATCGTCCGTTGTCATCAGATCCACTCTTTTTCTGTAAGATTTTCTTCCTTCTTCTTCATTTCATTTATTCATCATGGTTTACCCTATTGAATCTCTTGATAAGTTTCATTCTGATTTTTCTATTCCCTCCTGGGTTGTTCTGGAAGTGCTTTCTGAGCCTTCTGATTATTTCCGTTTAGCTGAGGGACATTGGTTTCCCAGTCTCTTTATTACTGAGTGTGGATTTTCTTTTCCTCCTGGGTTGTTCTGGAATTTTATCAATACTTTGACGTTGTTCCTGCAAGAACAGCCCCCAATACATGGAGAATAGTTAATGGGGTGCATAGGTTAAATCAAATCCATGGAACTCTCATAGGGATTGCAGAAATCATGTTTTGCTATAGATGGGCAGTTGGTGATAACACCTTTTATTGTCATTCTCCCGGATGCTAATAGGGATTATTTTGAGCACGGGGTTGTCATAAAAAATTGGCAACATGATCCTTTATCTGGAGATGAAGTTTATCAGGGTCCCAGATGCCCTCCCTATGGCAATGGGATAGGTTATTTTTATTTCATTTTATTTATTTTGAAATCATGCTTCTTTTGTGTTTGATAAAATGTGCTATTGATATTTTAATTTTTATTTATTTACAGTTGATAGCAAAAGAAAGTGTCCAAGGGAAGCAGACGTAAATATAAGGCACTTAAAACTTATCTGGAGTTTGCATCAGAGTGTTGCCGACGAGCACATTAGGTCAGCTTTGTATTTGCTGCAGTACAAGAGCTATACCACTTCTTTCACTGCTCGTCCGGTGATAAGTGATGCAGAGCCAGTACTAGCTTCCACCAGCTCCTCGCCTGAATCACACATTCCTTTGAGTGAAAGGATGAAGAAGAGAAGACCTACCACCCTCTTCGAGAAGCCGGCCTCTGGTGCTGGAGAGGCTAAAAGAAGTAAGATTGATGTCCCAGAAGGGACAAAGAAATTTGATGCACCTTCCTCGACTGCTGTTGTGAAGGTTGTCGAGAAGCCTCCAGTGGCCCCGAGCAAGGTTGCTGCTCCAGGCAAGGTGATTGTCATATCACCGACCAAGGGCTCCTCCTTGGTAGAATCAATCCTTGTTCCCCCGAGGAAGCTGAAGAAGAGCTCCTCGGTCAATTTGGCTGACACCATCACTCAGCCCCTAGCTACTGGAACTGGTGTTCCAACTTTTGTTCCCCCGAGCTCTGCCATGAGCTCGGTAAAGTCTTAGATCATTCTCGAGGTCAAAGGTACTGAGGAAAACCTTTCTCGGGACATGGTTACCTCATTGGATGCTCGCCACCTTGCTTCTGTAAGTCTTCTTACTTTGAACTTTTCATATTTACCTTGTCATTTCTGTTTCTGACTTGCTTTCATTTTCTTTTCACAGTTGACGAGTTGCTTCAATATAATTCTGAAGAAGGATGAAGCAATTAAAACTTCAAGCTCCTCATCTGGTGTGGAGGAAGCTCTGGCGGGCCTGACGAAGTCTTTGGAAGATTCTCGCCAGAAATATGCTACTGACAAGGCAATCTGGGAGAACAAACTTGCCTCCACTGAGCAAGAAAAAGCTCAGGTTGTTGAGGTCTCCAAGGAGTTGGAGAAGAGAATAAAGGACCTTGAGGGGAAAAATAAAGAGCTCGAAGGGAAGCTCAAGAATGCTGAGGAGTTTAAAAATAAACTCAAGGTTGCTGAGGAGTAGTTAAGTCGACTTCAGGAAGTAAGTCTTCAAAAGGAGGAGGCTGAGAAAAAGTTGAAAGCTGTTGATAACCTGCTATCCGAGAAGCTTTCCTCGGAGAAGTTGAAGAGGAAAACGGCTGTGAAGAAGTCCTTTAGTGATGGATGGGACAAGGGGCGGAATAAGGGGTTGGCTTCCATGATGTCACAAGTAGAATATGGTAGCCTCAAGTACTTCAGGGATGGATGGGTCGCTGCTCTGCAGGATATGAAAGTGGATGAAAATTCTGAGCTCTTCCAGCGACACATCCCGGGTCCCCCTCCAACTCCTGAAGAAGAAGAGGAGGACGAAGCTGCCTCTGAAGAGTCTTCTATGGTGATGGGAGATCATCCCCTAGCCATCCAGCCTGCCCCCGAGGGACCTCAGCAAATCATTACTTCTTCCGAGCAACTGCTGGCGCTCCCCGAGCAGCTTTCTATTCCCTCCGAGCAACCTACTTCCTCGTCCCAGCCTCCTGAGAAGGTTTTGGTAGAGAAGGAAAAGGTATAGAGTTGTTTGGGTTTCTCTTTATATTTTTCTTTTGTCAAATGTAACCATGAATATGTAACCCTGATCCTTGATATAATAAAACTTGAATTTTTGTTCTCGCATACTGTTGTCTCTTCTTCATACTCTGTCTTGATTCTTATTGATTATTGCTTTTCTTCCTCTGCTAGTTTCTGGCCAGGATGGAATTATTATCTGCTCACGATACTGTGCTGCTAAGGCAATGCAATGATTATTTTAAGGCTGGTCACACAGATCTGAGTGCAGCACAAGTCGTCAACATCCTCGGCCAAGATGCTTCTGAACAAGCAGTTGAAGCATACCAATATCTGAAGTGTCTACTTGATCGAGCAGTGGCCAATAATGTGGCTTATTACCACATGATCGAGGATCTCCAAGGCACCCTCGAAGATCTTCAGCAACAATACAAAGAATCCACTGCCCTGTTGCATGAGGGGTACGAGAAGAAGTACCAACAACTCAATGCTCATAAGGGGTACGAGAAGCATTTTGTTGGCTACGAGGTAAGGGAGAGAACTCTGAGGGGCGAAGTCGAGGAGTGCAGACAGATAGCTGAACTATTAGAGCAAGAAAACAACAATCTTCAAAGAGAGTTATCACAGTTGAAGTCTACATCTTCTACTTCAAACGCCTTAATCCTAGTGAATGATGAGGGATTCTCATTCTTGGAGGTCGAGAATCCCAAATTAAGGGACGAATTAGAGACCTTGAAGAGAGATAGTCCCTCCACATCTTCCCGTGGTCGAGCAAGAGCTCCTCGGGGACGAGCAAGAGCGGCTCGAATTCCTGTTGAGGAACAGAGGACTCAGTCTGCCTTAAAAAATTAGGCCTTCCAATTAATGGCAAAGAACCAGGCTTTGGCTGAATGTCAAAGAAGATCAGGGACCTGGAAGAGAAGCTCTCAGCGCAGAAATCAGTTTTGGATAATAAGGAGCTATTCATCCAAAATCTCCACGAGCAACTAGAAAGACTAACATATCAATTCCACAAACAGCCCAGGGAGTTCTGGATGGCTGGATACAACGAAGCTCTCTATCACTTAGACGATCGTATCTAGAATGCCAATAATGAGGGCTACAAGCAAGGCTGGTTGAATGCCTTAGGTGTGCTGTAACTTGAACAGGGTCATTACCTATGGGACTATCATGATCCTGGGCTGCTCGACCGACCTGTGCCACCATACAAACTGGATATGAGTTGGATCCCTGTTCGGGCCATTCCTCGATGCTTAATTTCCAAGTATCTCGATGACTACAATCTCCATTCAAATGCTGAGGTATCTCATCCCGAGCACCTCTTAGATCGACCATCCGTGATGAATATCAGGATGTTAAAGGATCTCAACTTCATAAATTCTCCCCTGGCTTGAAATGATCCGCCTGCTGGTGAGGAACCTGTGTCAAAAGCAGAGGGGAAAAGACCAGTAGAGTAGTAATTTTGATGTAATAGTTAGTATACATTTCAATATCAATGTAACTTTCATTTCATTATCAATGTAATTTTTTTTTGGATTTAATGAAAGACTTTCATTTCTATTCGCAATCTTAATTGCTATTGTCTTGTAAAACACTTTATATTTGTGCATGTGTATCTGATAAAAAGATAACAATATTGTGTAGTTTGTCGATCAACTTATTGTCGAGTAGTTTGAACTTGTGGTAGTCATTTGGCAAAAATAATATTTTGTTTCTCGACCAACTTAGTAATAATTAAAAATTTACGAGTATCAAAAATGTTGCTCGATCACTTTAAATTTTACTTGTCGACCAACTACAGTTAGTGGGTTTTTTATCCCCGACCAGCCATAGTTGGTAGATTTTTCTCTTAAATGTTTCCGACCAACCAAGGTCGGTAAATTTTACTTGACGACCAACTACAGTTGGTGGGTTTCTATCCCCGACCAGCCATAGTTAGTCTTTTTGAAATAATTTTACTTCCCTACCAACTTAAGTTGGAATTTTAGAGAATATATTTACTTCCTAACCGACATAAGTTGGCATTTTTAGGAATACTTTTATTTCCCGAGAAACATATAGTTTTATTTCCCTTAGGAATATAAATTTTACTTCCCGGAGGAATATTGGTAGCTTTACTTCCCGGAGGAATATTGGTATCTTTACTTCCCGGAGGAATATTGGTTTCTCGACCAACCTTAGTTGGCATTTTCGAGAAAAAATTTGAGTAGCCTGAGCTTTGCCGAGTAGTGAATAACACTAGTATTCCCCGAAAAAATTTCAATAAAAAGAAAGAATTCGGCAGAATATCTTCATTTTATTCATCACTGATAATACTTGCGTAGGTGCTCTGCGTTCCATGCATTCTAGAACTCCTCCCCTTCTAAAGTTGTTATTCGGTAAGTTCCTGGCCGAACAACTTTTGTAACTCGGTATGGTCCACGCCAGTTTGCCTCCAGTTTATTGTGCTTTTGAATTACTTTCTTCAGCACATAGTCTCCTTCTTTCAAATCGCACTTCTTCACCCTCTCGTTGTAGAACAAAGTTGTTCGCTGCTGGTAAACAGCATTTCTAATGACTGCTTCGTCTCTAACTTCCTCGAGAATGTCTAAATCCAATCTTCTCATTAAGTCGCTGACAGGGGAATTGAAATTCAGTACCCTGTGTGTTGGGAGGCCTAACTCGGCAGGTATAACAGCTTCACTTCCAAACGCTAGCATATATGGAGACTCTCCTGTTGCTACTCGGGGAGTTGTTCGGTAAGCCCACAGTAATGACTGTAACTCGTGGATCCAATTTGCTTTCGCATCGTCCAGTCTTTTCTTCAAACCATTTAGCAGTGTTCTATTTGTCACTTCAGTTTGTCCATTGCTTTGAGGATGGCCTGGTGCTGAGTGGATATTCAACACATTTGATTGATGACAATAGGCAGCGAACTCCTCGTTATCAAATTGTGTTCCATGGTCTGTGATGAAAGCATGAGGAAGACCATATCGATAATTGATGTTCTTCCAAATAAATTGGTACACTTTCTCGTACATCATATCAATGAGAGGCTCAGCTTCCACCCATTTAGTAAAATAATCCACTGCGACGACGAGGTATTTGAACCTTCCTCTAGTCGTTGGCAGTGGTCCAACCAAATCTATTCCCCACATGGAAAATGGCCAAGGGGAAGTTATGGGTGTCAATTATGCTTGTGGAGTTCTTCGGATGGAGGAAAAGCGATGGCACTTGTCCATTTCTTGGCATAGGCTACACAATCAACCCTCATCGTTGGCCAGTAATATCCCTGCGTCATCATCCTTTGCAAAAGCGTTCGACCTGCTACATGGGCTCCACAGGACCCTTCATGGATCTCTTCAATCAATTATTTCACCTCGGAGGGATGTTCACATCTTTGCAAACCTGCCATAATTCCTCGTTTATATAAAATACCGTTAGTTAATACATACCGAGCAACTTTAAACTTTAATTTCTTGGCTGCGAGCTTATCAATTGGTAATTCTCCCTCCTCAATATATGCCCTGATGGGATCCATCCAAGATGGTCTTAAATCAAGGGTGATAAAGTTCATCACCAAATCTTCATCTATACTCCGACCAGCCAAAACTTCAATTGGGATTGTTCTTCGTAGCTCGGTACGAGTAGCTGATGCTAATCGAGCTAAGGCATCTTCTCTTACATTCTCCATTCTCGGTATTCTGACCAGCTGAATAGCAGCAAATTCTTATACCAACTCCATCACCTTTGCATGGTATTTGATCATTAATTCTCCTTTGGCTGCATATATTCCCAATATTTGATTTACAATTAATTGAGAATCATTGAAGACAATAATTTGCTGCGCCTACATAATTTTTGCCAAATTAAGACCTGCAATCATGGCCTCATACTCAGCTTCATTATTGGAAGCTT
Organism: Sambucus nigra; assembly: GCA_949130495.1. Lineage (NCBI taxonomy): Eukaryota > Viridiplantae > Streptophyta > Magnoliopsida > Dipsacales > Adoxaceae > Sambucus > Sambucus nigra. The sequence continues at coordinate 485,646,998 of OX422220.1, read as the reverse complement.
TGAATTGGAAACGTAGGGCGTACTCCATGTCGACCTCGTCCGGAGTGCTCAGAACTATCCGTGCCCCACTACATGTTGTGCAAGATGAGCCATCTACATATAGCCTCCATATAAGTAACTCGTCTTCAAACTTCTGATCTGACAGAGTTCCTTGGCAAAATATTTGTTGCTTCCTTTCATCTTCCCCTGATATTTCTCACTCTTCGTCGATCATCTTTTCTTGCCCTTTTATCAATCGGAGTTGGTCTGAGCTCGAATTTGATGATCTTGTAACATCCACTTGCTCTTTTACCAATCGAAGTTGGTCTGAGCTTGTGTTTGTTGATCCTATAACATCCACAGGTTGATCAGCGAGCAACTTTTGCTCCTTGGGGGTATCAGGATAAGTGAACTCTGCTATAAAATCTGCTACAGCTTGCCCTTTTAGCGATGATCTGGGTTCATAGACTATATCGTATTCACCGAGCTCTATTACCCAGTACATCAATCTCCCTAATTTTTCTGGTTTATGAAGGGCTTGCCTCAATGGCATATCAGTATATACGACTATAGTATGAGCCTGGAAATATGGCCTCATTCTTCTACTCGCCTCAATCAGCGCCAGTGCTAACTTTTCCAACCTTGGATATCTGATCTCTACTCCTCGGAAGGCCTTACTTGTGTAATAAATTGGTTTTTGTACTCCACTCTCCACTCTTATCAACGCCGAGCTAACTGCATTCTCCAATACTGCTAGGTACAAGTACAATTTTTCTCCCATCATCGGCCTGGACAACAGTGGAGGTGCTCCCAAGTATTTCTTCAAGTCTTGAAAAGCATTCTCACATTCATCATTCCACTCAAAAATCTTTCGGAGTGTCTTGAAGAATGGGAGACATCGATCAATTGCTCGTGATACAAATCTGTTGAGTGCTGCTACTCGTCCTGTAAGACTTTGCACCTCTTTCTTCGTCGTTGGAGATCACAGCCCTAATAGAGCTTTGATCTTTTCAGGATTCGCCTCAATGCCTCGTTAGTTGACAATGTATCCGAGAAACATGCCTTCTCGTACTCCAAATATGCACTTCGTCGGGTTCAGCTTCATTTGATATTTATCTAGTTGATCAAAAGTCTGACTTAAGTCAACTAGATGATCTGCAACTTTCTTGCTCTTTGTCAGCATATCGTCAACATATACTTCCATATTGCAACTAATTTGTTCAGCAAAGACTTTGTTCATCAGCCTCTGATATGTCTCACCTGCATTTTTCAAACCAAAAGGCATAACATTATAACAATAAGTTCCCCTAGGGGTAATGAAAGAAGTACTCTCCCTGTCTTCAGGTTTCATTTTAATCTGATTGTAGCCAGAATAAGCATCCATGAAACTCAGCAGCTCGTGTCTCGAGGTAGCATCGACTAGTTGATCAATTCGGGGCAGTGGAAAGTGATAGTTTGGGCATGCTTTGTTGAGGTCGGTGAAGTCTACACACATACTCCATTTGTTGTTCTTCTTCTTCACCATCACTACATTGGCTAACCAGTCTGGATATTTAACATTTTCAATAAAACAAGCCTTCTGGAGCTTCTCGACTTCCTTCTGTATAGCATGATTCTTCTCGAGACTGAATACTCTTCTTCTCTGCTTCATAGGCTTGATCTCCTTATTCACATTGAGTTCGTGACATAAGAAATTTGGGTCTATCCCAAACATATCCTCATGACTCCACGCAAAAGTTTGTTTTCTGCTTCTTAGGAAAACTATCAATTCCTATTTTAGTGAGGCTTCCAACGATGAACCTACTTGAGTAATTCGCTCAGGGTGCTCGTCGTCCAAAATGATGTTTTCAGTAGCTTTCACCACTTGACCCTTCACAAGTTACGACTCATCTCTAGGATCCAATGTTTCAATTTCGGCACCTTCATCCACTTGATAGGTAGTAGTCTTTTTCCTTGATTCTTCCATTTATTCTTGCTCGACGGATGAATAATAGCATTCCCGAGCTACTTTCTGATCACCTTTAGCAACTCCTACTCCAAAATTTGTTGGAAATTTCAGGCACTGATGCACCGTAGATGGTACAGCCTCGAACTTCTTCAATCCTACTCTTCCCATGATGATATTGTATGATGATTTAACATTCTTATCCATCACGAAGAAGCGTATTCTTTCTGTTCGACAAGCAGGCCATGTACCAATGAATATATCCAACTTGATCGTCCCAAGTGGAAATACTTTCTCGCCGACGAAATCGATAAGGGGTCTATGATAAGGCTCCAATTGAGATAGTTGTAGATTTAAATTATCGAAGCACGAGTAGAACATGATGTCTGCCGAGCTACCATTATCGACCAGTACTCTTGAAATTATAACCTCCTTCATTCTCATCTTGATCACCAGTGGGTCATCATGAGGATATAGAACACCTGCAAGGTCATTCTTTGAGAAACCAATGACCAATTTCTCTTTATTCACCTTTCTCGGGCGATCCTCCTCAGCTAGATTTATTCGTTGAATGTACGAGCAAGCTTGAGCCTCACATAGGTAAGCTTTTCTCTCGGAAGTAAGGTCTCCTCCTCCTGCATCTCCACCTGTTATAACATTACAGTCAAATGACCTAAAGCATAGTGAAAATACCTCTCGTTCTGGATGCTTTGGTCTCTTGGGAAGATCGGGGTCATCCTCGGGATCAACTTCATGGTTTCTCTTATTGTTCTCCTCTGCTCGACGAGGAGATCTAGACCTCTCTCTCGTTCGGTCATTGTTCCTTCTTTCGCTTCCAAGATCAACATACTTTGATAGCTTTCCTCGTCTGATGAGTGTTTCAATCTCATTCTGAAGAGCTATGCAATTTTTGGTCATATGGCCATGATCTTTATGAAACTCGCAATACTTCGCCTTATTCCTCTTGTCAGGGTCTGCCTTTATTTTTTCTAGCCAGTTTAGTTCCTCGTTATTCTTGATTTCCTCTAGAACATGGTTGATATCCTTCTTCAAAGGAGTATAATTATCATATTTCTTCATCACGTCCCATACCGACCTGTTTTTTGAATGTTTGTCATTACCATTGTTCTTATGCTCTTTCTTCTTAGCTTTATCGCCTTCCACCTTGGTTTCTTTGACACCCATATTCTTCTTCGCAACCATAGCCTCCTCGGCATTCATAATCTTGGATGCTTTTCCTATCAGGTCTGACATGGTTCTAGGTGGATCTTTGGCCAAAGTATAGTACAACTTGTTGGGAAATAGTCCACTCATCAAGGCGGTAATCGCTGTCTTCTCCTCATAATCAATGACTTCGAGTTTCTCGTTATTAAAATGAGTTATATAATATCTGGTACTTTCACCAGGCTTTTGTCTAACACTTAACAAATGTGCTACTCGTTTAACTGGCTTTTCCCCAAAACATAAATTCCCAATAAATAACTCGGCCAGTTGAAGAAAAGTTGAAATCTTACCCCGAGGAAGATTATTATACCATATTTTAGCAGATCCGGTAAGAGTTCCCGAGAATGCCCTGCATCTCATCTCATCTGGAACAACATAGATGTCGGCTGCATCCTGGTATTGTTCTATATGAAGGACAGGGTCAGTCTTTCCATCATATTTGGGGGTCACAACAGGTGCTTTGAACTTTGATGGTGTTGGAAAATCTACAATGGACTGGACAAAAGGTGTTCCTCGAACAAAGGTTCGTTGTAGGGGGTTCTTAGCTTTAACCATTTCCCCCAATCTATCCTCTAGCCTTTGAACAGAGCCTTTCCATGCATCATTTCCTTCCTCGGGCCTATTGGTCCGAGCAACTGATCGCGTTGATGTGGCTTCCTGGGATCTCTCTTGACGAGCAGCTGGTCGCGACTGGGCAGATCCTTCCCTTAAATCTAATGGTCGTCGAAAACTCCTTGATGGTGCTCTAGGAGGACTTTTGCTCCTCTAAGGACCTAATCGATCGAATGGTGATACTCTGCTTAATCTTTCTAGCGCACTGGTCCTTTCTGGGGAGAGAGTGATATGTTGTTCAGTATCTGTGGCTCGCACTGACGAAGTTCGTCCAGGTTGATAAGAAAAATCTTCAGACTCCTCATTGCGATATGAATTGGCATGCCTAGTACGCAAAGAAGATGCACGGGTATTTCTTTGAATACTTCGTGGTCTTGAATGGATTGGTGCACCGCCATGGAGGGTTTGTATGAGTTGACGCATAGTTTCTTGCATGACGGTCTGGCCCTGAGCTAGATTTGTCATTATTCCAGTCAGAACTGGAATACTTGGTAGAGCAGATGGATTTTGGAGGGCTTCCAGCGTTTCGATTGCTAGATTCTGGAATATCAGCCATTTGTGATGGATTGTTTTTGATGGAAAACGATATTACCAGTCGTTTCCCACAGACGGCGTCAATCTGTTGATGTAAAAAATTAGATCATATCTAATTATTCAATCACAGATAAATAAATGAGACAAAGAATTTTTAAAGTGGTTCAGCCTTATAAGAATGGCCTACGTCCACTGTTATGTTATTGTTGATTGTTGGAAATTCTCGATTACAAGTTATCTCAAGAAATTCCAGTCCCTTACAATGAGGATTGTACAATGTATTTATAGCACTGGGGATGTAATGTGAAAGGGTAATACATTAAATGATGTACATATGAAAGGGTGATACATTCAATGATTCTTAAGCGTATGCGTCTGAATGATAAGCATTTAATGAACAGTCAAACTGTTGGTTATCCAGCTATTAATGCTTTGTTCGAGGTGCAGCTCGGACCGCCTGAGTTGCTCGGACCGCCTAAGCTTCTCGGTGCTCAAGAGTTCCTCAGAGAGTTCTCGTTCCTCGGAACGTATGAGTTCCTCGGGGAAACAATGTTCCTCATTATAGTATGGTTCCTCGTAGCGTGTGAGTTCCTCGGAAGTGTTTGTTGTTTCCACGTAGACTGCCATGTGTCTTCACTTTATTGATCCATGTCAGCAGACTAAATTTGGTATCAACACTCACTATGGAAACTTATGAGGACACTAGTTTGGAGAATTGAGAAGCAAGGCAACGTTAAGACACAACTTAAACTCTCTAGACACACCAAGTAAAACACCAATAGAGCGCAACCTAAGAGAGTATCATTCGAGCAACCATGGGTCTCATTATCCATTGGATTTAGTGTTAAATAGTCATTTACCAAAAGTAACAAATTTCTTAAGTGACGTCGCACATGACCTAACCCATGTCTAATCCAAACTTGAATAAATCGTGGTAGTTTGTGGGGAATCAAATAATTTGGTAGATTACCACCATTATATAATTTCCTAAGACATAGTTGGCCACAAAAAGCCTTTTGTTGGAATTTAATTCAATGAGGTAGGGGAACGTTGTCACAAGTTTACATTAAATGCCAATGATGTAAAGGCGTGAGGGGCTATTCTTGTATTTATTGAGACAGAGGTCACTCGAGTGGGGGCACCGGGGGGGGGGGGGGGAGAAGACTATATAGATACTCCAACTGAAAAACGTCGCTAATGCCGTTTAACACAAGGTTAAATTGTATAAGCAACTCCGAATGTTTGTTGGAGAAACCCTTTTCTTTTGAAAATAAAAATTATAAACAAGATGTGTTTACAAAGAAAATTATGTACGAGAGTAATTAAGATTGTGTAATCAGTTTTTAAAACAAAGGCAGTTTCAAAAATTCAGCACACTTATAGAATGAGATGAGTAGATGAAGATAATCAACACAAGGATTTTAACGTGGTAAAACCTCTCCCAACAGAGGAAACATCCACGGTGACTTCTAAGTCACAAAAACAAAAATCCACTAAAAACAAAAATCAGTTACAAACTATACAACATGCAAGCACACAAATCAACCTATTCTAAGTTTAGGAATATACCCCCTTGGTGTCCTTCTAACTTCTCATAGATCTGATTTGTTGTTGATGTTTCTCCAGTTTGCTAACTTCCTTTGCTTTAGCTTCTTTACGTCGACTCAATGATCTCAGATCTTAAACACAACACTTCCAGTGTAGTAGTGTGTTAAGTGTTGTGAAGTGATTCCTATACACATGCATGAACTCACACACACTTAAATTTACAGACAGTCCTATAAAATTTACATATAAAGTCTATATGCAGTGATTTTAGTTTATTTCTTTCTCACAGAACTCGAACCCTTTTTGACCTTTAAATATAACCCAGATTCCACGGAGATCTTGCTTCAGAAATCAGTCAAGACCTTTCTCAATCTCTTTTTGAAAATATTTATGAGATTGAAAACCCTCCAAGTGTGAATCCAACTAGGTCAGAGTTAAGTTTTGTAAAAACAGAAACCAGAAAACATTTTCAAAACCAAATCAATACGATTTTCTTAAATCAAGTATAAAAAATGCAGATCTAATGAAAATGTAACATATAGTATGTAGATCTAACGTTTCTATGAAAGAGAAACTAGATCTTCACACGAATGTTTAAGTTGTGTACAAGATCTAAAGATCAAGAGGTTACAGCAACACAAGAACAAACCACTCTCTCTCTCAAACACTCAGGTTGTGTTTGGGGTTGAATGTACGAAGGTTTGTTTCAGAGAAGATGAACTATTTAGGGTTAGGGTTAGGGTTTGGCTAATAGGTTTTCCTTTCTCTCTCTTCTCTCTTTTCTTTTCTCTCTTCTCTCTCACTTCTCTCTTCTCTCTCACTTTTTTTTTCTCAGAAAGACGAATGCCCAAAAGTTCTCTAAGGCTGAGAAGTGAAGGGTATATATAGGGCTGAGGGAAGGTTCTGGATGCTCGAGGCAAATCAAGGGCTGAGATCAAGTCATGCCAGCTTTGACTTGATCCAAAGGTTATAAAACAGCGGTGGCTAAGAACGAATGTGATTGGTTCATATGGATAGCACCGGGATTAACCAAGAACACATGCAGACCCTTAATTAGGAATGATCCAACGATCAACAAAAACCCATCCAGCCCTCTCACATAACAAACACAAATACATTCACCCGGAGGATGACAAGTGTTGGCCTGTAAGTGGCTCTCACACGCGCATCAAAATAATTACAAAACATCACCCTGAAGTCTCTAGCGCTTTGAGATCGTACCCAACCAAACATTTCAGTGAAAAATGAAGTTTCTAAAATAGTATTTTAACCCCACAAACTATATTAACCCATTTTATTAATAAAAAGAATTATTAAAAAAATGTTTAAAAAAGTTTTAAAAGGTTTAAAAAATATTTAAAAATTCCCAAAAAATTATTAAAGCTCCAATTCAAGGGGAATTAAACACACACTCAATTTTAAGCAATATGAACACATGTATGCACTTCTAATTGTGTGTAGTGTGATTCATTTTATACCATCATGGATCATTGAAGAGGATAAGAGAGATAGGTTCTGAGGCTTTTTGGATTCTAGGATAGACAACCAATTTTGTCAATATTTCCAAATTAGTTGAGCACTTATACAATGTAGACTTAAGCAAGTCAAAGGTATAAGGTGCTTCAATCTCCCCCTTTGGAAATATGAGACAAAATCTCCTTTGAGTTAGCTTAAAACTCGTAGGGAACCAAAAAAAATAAAATCTAGTCCTATACAAAAGATACTATCTACCCAATTCCTAGAAAGTCAAAAATTACATAACTCAACTATTTACAAATTTGTACACTAGAAACGGTAGATAATCAGTAGAAGAGCTTCCTGCAAATATACACACTAAGATCAAGCAGTTTAGATGAAATGTGAACAAAATATTGAACTCATAAAACTCAAATTTCTCCCCCATTTTGTCTCAAATGGACAAAGGGTAAAAACTTAAAGTCTTAAGAGTTTAATCAACGCACACCATGCCTATAGAATTTCGCAAATACAGAAATCTGTTATAGTCTAAAGGTTTAGTGAACATGTCTGCAAGTTGCAGATCAGTAGGCAGGTAATGAATTTCTAATTCCTTAGTTTCAACAAGTTCGCGAATAAAATGATGCCTTATTTTAATATGCTTAGTTCGCGAGTGTTGAACCGGGTTTTTAGATATGTTAATGGCGCTTTGATTGTCACAATACAATTGTAATTGATCTTCTTTAATCCCATAATCTCTTAACATCTGTTTTATCCATAATAATTGAGCACAACAACTTCCTGCTGCTATAAATTCGGACTCAGCAGTAGATAAAGATGTGCAATTCTGTTTTTTACTACTCCAGCCAACTAAATTATTGCCGACATAATAACAGGCACCGATGTACTTTTACTATCACCAGTACAACCGGCCCAATCAGCATCAGTATACCCTATGATGGTGCTACAGGTATCCTTAGTGTACCTAAGTCCAAGATTGAGAGTGCCCTTTATGTACTTTATTATACGTTTTACACTCAATAAATGGCTCTCTTTAGGGTTATTCTGGTAACGAGCACACAGACATACAGCATACATTATGTCTGGTCATGAGGCAGTTAGATAGAGTAGGTTACCAATCATACTACGATAAAGTGTGGAATCAACTGATTTACCAGTTTCATCTTTACATAATTTAACAGTAGTACTCATAGGCATTTTGGCAACTTTAGCATTATCTAAACCAAATTTCTTAACAAGATCTAAGGCATACTTGGTTTGAGAGACAAATAATCCATCAGAATTCTGTTTCACTTGAAATCCTAAGAAAAGTTGTAGCTCGCCCATAAGAGACATGTGAAATTCCTTATGCATACTAGCAGAAAAGGATTTAACTTCAGATGTTGAAGTAGACCCAAAGATGATGTCGTCTACATAGACTTGGGCTATAATAATGTTTTTGTCAAAATGTTTGACAAAGAGAGTCTGGTCATTTCCTCCTCTCTTAAAACCCTTATCCAACAAAAAGTTGGAAAGGCGTTCATACCAAGCTCTAGGAGCTTGTTTTAAGCCATACAAAGCCTTTTTTTAGACGAAAGACATGGTTAGGATATTTAGGATCAATGAACCCTTTGGGTTGTTCTACATATGTTTCTTTGGATAGAATTCCATTTAAGAAGGCAGATTTGACGTCCATTTGATAAAGTGTGAATTTTAAGTGACACGCTATGGCGAAAAGAAGTCGAACAGATTCAAGACGAGTAACAGGGGAAAATGTCTTGCTGAAATCTATCCCTTCTATTTGAGAGTAGCCTTGAGCAACTAGTCTAGATTTGTTTCTAAGGATTACCCCATTTTCATCAGATTTGTTCTTAAAAATCCAACGTGTTCCAATGACATTTTTGTTTTGAGGCCGAGGTACAAGATACCAGACATCGTGAATAACAAATTGTAAAAGTTCTTCCTGCATAGCAGAAATCCAGTGTGTTTCATTCAATGCTTCATTAACATTTTTCGGTTCCACAAGGGAGACGAAACATGCATAATTGGCATAATCTCTTAACTGGGATCTAGTACGAATTGGCTCATTAAGATTACCGACCACGTTGTCAATGGGATGATCTTTAGAGACCCAGCCAGGTACTTCTGGATTCTCAATAGGTAATGTGGTGAATCAGTTTTGAAATCATTTTCAGATTCAACCATAATAGGTGATTCAGATATCTTATTTTCGATAATAGTGTCACTTACAATTACATTTATCGATTCCATAAGGGCCTTAGTACGCAGATTGTATATACGATAAGCACGACTGTTTGGAGAGTATCCTAAGAAGATGGCTTTATCACCACGAGTTTTGAATTTAGACAGATGTTCTCTATCTTTACAGACATAACACTGACTTCTAAAGGTTCTTAGGTATTTCAGATTAGGCTTCTTACCGTACCACAACTCATAAGGGGTTTGTTTAGAGTTTTTCCTAAAATAGACCCTATTAGTGATGTGACAGGCAGTTCTAATGGATTCTACCCAAAATTATTTAGGTAGGGATTTAGCATGCAACATGACACGTGCCATCTCTTGAAGAGTTCGGTTTTTCCTTTCAGCAATACCATTCTGCTGAGGAGTTTTAGGGGCACTAAATTCATGTTTGTAACCGTTGTAGTCACAATATTCAACTATTCCTGTGTCTATGAACTCTCCCCCTCTATCACTACGAATGCGATTGACTTGTGTGTCCTTCTCATTTTCAATTCTTAGAAGAATTTTCAAAAAATTCTGAAATGTGTCAGATTTATGTTTCAGGAAGGCAACCCAAGTGAATCGTGTGAAATCATCAACCATGACAAGGATATAACTGTGTCCACAAAGACTAACAGTTCTAGAGGGACCAATAAGGTCCATATGGATGAGATCTAAAGGTCTAGAGGTGAGAATGTCTTTAACCTTTTTATGCGAAGTCTTAACTATTTTTCCTTCCTGGCAATGACCACAGACAACACTTGAAATAGATTTAATTTTAGGAATACCTCTAACAATCTCTTGACTAGACAATCTACCAAGGATATCATAACTTAGGTGACCCATACGATTATGCCAGATCTCATTGTCATCCATTCTGACAATGTTACAGGTTTCAGAACTAGTCTTGACAGTATAACAATTGTCAGGTGTTCTAAATCTTGTAATAATGCATTCACCTTTATCATTTAGAATTTTACATTTGTTCTTTGAAAAGGTGACAGTATGGTCAGAGTCACAAAATTGTGATATGCTTAGGAGGTTGGCTTTAAGGCCTCTGACTAATAGAAAATTTTCGAGAACAGGCATTCCTTCTTCTTTTAGAGTTCCTTTACCTATGATCTGAGATGAAACACCATCACCAAAGACTACTTTCCCACCAGCAAATCTGGTTTTGTTTAAAAGTTTGGTTTCATCTCCTGTCATATGTTTGGAACATCCTGAATCTAAATACCAACCAGATGAAGTGTGTTCAGCTTTTAAAGCAGTGATAACAATGTTACACTTCATTTGGGGTAAAAGATCCTCTTTTCTAACCCAAATATCTCTAGTTTTAATTTTGCGCAAGTTTGCCCTCATTTGATAAAATTTTCGAGACACAGCTTTTTGTCGAAAAACATTTGGAGCAGCAAACTGATTATTGTGAAAAATTTGAGCTTTTGGTTTAGGAAAGTTTCTGGGAGCCTTTCTCTTAAATGAACTCTTAGTTTTGGTCTTTCTATTTCTGTAGTTAGAGTTCTTATCAGGTTGTCTTGGAAGGACATAATTGTTACGACTTTGCCTAGTATAGTTAAAGTTCTTGTAGATAGAAGTGTTGTAAACAGGGGTGTTTAGACGCCTAGCATAACAACCTTCAAAGGAATGACCATAAATGTCACAGTAGGAGCAATATTGATAGCTTGAGGGATGAATTTCCTTAGGAAAACTTCTAAAGATAGGTTTGACAGCATTCTGTTCAGAAGTGTTATTCCTAGGAGGTATGGTTTTATAGGTAGAATCAGCCTTTCTGATCAAAGGACAGACGTATTTAGTCTTAAGTGCAGTCTCAGCCTTAGAATTACTAGACTCTCCAGTGTCTTTTTCTTGTTGCTTTTGATCAAATTCATTTTTAATCAAATGAAAGTCTGGACATGTTTCAATTGGTCTTTTGCCCCCCGACACAAACTTAATAGGTTCAAGTTTAGTAGTTTGTGGTTTGTTCTTAGGGCAAAATCCAATACCGGTTCTATCATCAGAATTGGTCTTGGAGTCAACAACAAAGTCAGTAAAACAATTTGAATTGTTTTCAAACTTAGAATTTTTTTTGAAAACAGTAGCTGTCTTTGTTCTTGCTTCCTCCAGTTCTAATAATGTTCCCTTGTATTTCATTTCCAGGGTTTCATTAATTTTAGTCAAATCTTTTAGTTTTTGATCGAAAGTTTCAATTTTAGATTGATGAGTTAGACAATGGTTAGTGTACTCTTCAGCATTCAACTTCACTATAAGACTTAGATCATCTAATTTCTTAGTCAGGTCTCTAACAGTCTTCTCCAATCTAGTGCTTTTTTTAAGAGTTTTAGCATATAAAGTATGGATATCAGGGAGGTCATCTGTGTCTGAGTCGCTAAGTGAGGTGTGTGTAGTGACCCCTAACGATTCAGTTTTAGTACTCACGCACCCATTTGCATCGTCATTATCGAGATCACTTTGACTCACACACACGGAACTAGAACTAGCAACATTTTCAGACAATAAAGCATCTAGGCCAATCAAAGCAGTATTCACACAAGCAGAAGTAGGAGCATCATTATCACACACATGTATATCATCATTGTAAATGATCTTAGCATAAAAAGACATGCAAGGGTCAAGTACATTAGATGACTCAAGTTCCTCTTCATCAGAGTCACTTGAATCATTCCAAGTTTTACAGACATTGGCTATATTGTGTGTGGTGGCTTTATTCAGATTAACTCTGCAATCGTGAGCAATGTGACCTAGTTTCCCACATCTAAAGCATTCAATCTTTTTAAGGTCTCTAGTGGGTCTGGAATTGTTGTCCTTAGGATGTTTGTCAAGACCTCTCTCATAAGGTTTGGGATTAGACAGAGTAGGATAATTAGGCTTGCCTTGTTTAGTTGCCTGTTTGTTTCGAAATTTGACAATTTTCTTAAATTGTTTAGACATTAAGGCAATCTGATTATCTAGTTTGTCTATATCACACTCCTCATCAGAGTCAGAGTTGGTCAAATTAGACTCAAGTTTAGGTATCTTAGAGGCAAAACTCAAGTTAGAGTTGGGCTGTTTTCTTTGAGAATGGTTTAATTGTTTCTTAAAGTCTAATTCCATTTCCACAGTCCTAAGTTTGCTACTGAGTAACTCAGGGGTAAGGTTTTGATCATTCATTTCCTCAATAGCATACCTCTTACTGTCAAACTTTTGTGGTAATGACCTTAGAATTTTAGAGACAATTTCATTCCTATCATAAGTTATACCATTAGCATGCAACTTAGTAACTATATCAGTTAAGTTCATGTAAAAATCATCAAAAGACTCAGAATCAGTCATGATCAAAGAGTTGTACTGCTGAATAAGCATTTGAGTTTTAGCAGCTTTAACTCTTGAGTCTCCTTCATGGGCAGTGATTAATGTGTCCCAAGCTTCCTTAGAAGTGGCACAAGATGAGATTCTCTTGAACTCATACTCATTAATGGACATAAAAATGGCATTCTTGAATTTATTGTTATTTTGAGAAATGGTTTTCTCTTCTTGGGTAAATTCACTTAAGATTTTCATTACCCTCTCATCACTTCCTTCAGTGGCTGGTTTAGTAGGATAAGTGTATCCATTTTCGATAATGTCCCAGACATCATCTCCTAAAGTCCCTTGGATGAAGGCAACCATTCTTACTTTCCAGTAAGCAAAGTTGTTTCCATCAAAGAGTGGAGGTCTGGACAGATTACCAAACCTTTCATTCTTCTCGTCCATAGTTAGATTTTTCAGAAAACGATTTCAGAAACACAAGATCTTTTAAAATAAAAGTTAACAGGGCTCTGATACCAATTTAAAAACAATGCTAATGCGGTTTAACACAAGGTTAAACTGTATAAGCAACTCCGAATGTTTGTTGGAGAAACCCTTTTCTTTTGAAAATAAAAATTATAAACAAGATGTGTTTACAAAGAAACTTATGTACGAGAGTAATTAAGATTGTGTAATCAGTTTTTAAAACAAAGGCAGTTTCAAAAATTCAGCACACTTATAGAATGAGATGAGTAGATGAAGATAATCAACACAAGGATTTTAACGTGGTAAAACCTCTCCCAACAGAGGAAACATCCACGGTGACTTCTAAGTCACAAAAACAAAAATCCACTAATAACAAAAATCAGTTACAAACTATACAACATGCAAGCACACAAATCAACCTATTCTAAGTTTAGGAATATACCCCCTTGGTGTCCTTCTAACTTCTCATAGATCTGATTTGTTGTTGATGTTTCTCCAGTTTGCTAACTTCCTTTGCTTTAGCTTCTTTACATCGACTCAATGATCTCAGATCTTAAACACAACACTTCCAGTGTAGTAGTGTGTTAAGTGTTGTGAAGTGATTCCTATACACATGCATGAACTCACACACACTTAAATTTACAGACAGTCCTATAAAATTTACATATAAAGTCTATATGCAGTGATTTTAGTTTATTTCTTTCTCACAGAACTCGAACCCTTTTTGACCTTTAAATATAACCCAGATTCCACAGAGATCTTGCTTCAGAAATCAGTCAAGACCTTTCTCAATCTATTTTTGAAAATATTTATGAGATTGAAAACCCTCCAAGTGTGAATCCAACTAGGTCAGAGTTAAGTTTTGTAAAAACAGAAACCAGAAAACATTTTCAAAACCAAATCAGTACGATTTTCTTAAATCAAGTATAAAAAATGCAGATCTAGTGAAAATGTAAATATAGTATGTAGATCTAACGTTTCTATGAAAGAGAAACTAGATCTTCACACGAATGTTTAAGTTGTGTACAAGATCTAAAGATCAAGAGGTTACAGCAACACAAGAACAAACCACTCTCTCTCTCAAACACTCAGGTTGTGTTTGGGTTTGAATGTACGAAGGTTTATTTCAGAGAAGATGAATTGTTTAGGGTTAGGGTTAGGGTTTGGCTAACAGGTTTTCCTTTCTCTCTCTTCTTTCTTTTCTTTTCTCTCTTCTCTCTCACTTTTTCTTTCTCAGAAAGACGAATGCCCAAAAGTTCTCGAAGGCTGAGAAGTGAAGGATATATATAGGGCTGAGGGAAGGTTCTGGATGCTCGAGGCAAATCAAGGGCTGAGATCAAGTCATGCCAGCTTTGACTTGATCCAAAGGTTATAAAACAGCGGTGGCTAAGAACGAATGTGATTGGTTCATATGGATAGCACCGGGATTAACCAAGAACACATGCAGACTCTTGATTAGGAATGATCCAACGATCAACAAAAACCCATCCAGCCCTCTCACATAACAAACACAAATACATTCACCCGGAGGATGACAAGTGTTGGCCTGTAAGTGGCTCTCACACGCGCATCAAAATAATTACAAAACATCACCCTGAAGTCTCTAGCGCTTTGAGATCGTACCCAACCAAACATTTCAGTGAAAAATGAAGTTTCGAAAATAGTATTTTAACCCCACAAACTATATTAACCCATTTTATTAATAAAAACAATTATTAAAAAAATGTTTAAAAAAGTTTTAAAAGGTTTAAAAAATATTTAAAAATTCCCAAAAAATTATTAAAGCTCCAATTCAAGGGGAATTAAACACACACTCAATTTTAAGCAATATGAACACATGTATGAACTTCTAATTGTGTGTAGTGTGATTAATTTTATACCATCATGGATCATTAAAGAGGATAAGAGAGATAGGTTCTGAGGCTTTTTGGATTTTAGGATAGACAACCAATTTTGTCAATATTTCCAAATTAGTTGAGCACTTATACAATGTAGACTTAAGCAAGTCAAAGGTATAAGGTGCTTCACCAACCACTCCATGAGAGAGAGGATCACAGAGAGATTACCAAAGAGAATTATTGCGAAGAACCTAATCATTTATTGAGTCTTGACTTATGTTCACCCATACCTTGGTGTCTAAGCTGCTCGCCTAAGGTGTATCTAAGAGTGCTTGCTTCTATTTCCCTTCATCTAGTTATTTCAAGGGTTCATTAATTTATTCCAAACAAAACAACATTAATTGCTTATCATTGAGTTATACATGAGCATTTGTATGTTCGTATCAAGGAGTTGGTTCTATTTCATCTGAATTTATCTCATCATTATTATTAGCATCCCATTTTGGTAATTTATCACCATTTAATAGAGATTATGACTCATTTTGTATTCAAGCACCCCAGCAAAAGGAGGTTACGCCTCAATTTTTGTATTATAATTTTCCCCCTAATAATGGAATTCCAACCTCCGAATCACCCAATTTATATATCATAACTCACATTAGGAAGGAAAATGATAAGTTGACGGAGATAGATCTCAACACTCGGTAGGAACTCATACTTAGGATGAATAATTTGAAAAAGTAAATCCACTTATATACTCATATTATACAGTTTGAGCACTTAACCCACTAGCCCATGAAATCCCCCAAGAAAAAATGCCTAAACTAAGACCAATATTCTCAAAACTCTATGGAAAATCATTTGTTTCTTGGAAATTCCAGAAATCTAGTACCAATCAAAATCTCTACCATACTCTGAGGAATCAACCATACCCATCTTCCCAATATCTCACTCGCGCTGTGGCATGCCAAATTATACTATCACACCTAATAGCTCACTCGTGTTGTGACAAACTAGTATGCTGAAATTAAAAAATAACAAATTCTACGACAAATATTATTTATTCATAACACAAATACTGTATCTACATACCATACATATTTTTCCTTATACACACACAAGTAAGGGAAAACAAAGATGCACATAATTAATAAAGCATTAAGGATATACCCCAGTCCATTTGATATGGTGCCCATTATCACAAGGTACCACATTGCTCGTCCTCCAAGTGCAGTAGTTAAAACCAAGTGAAAAATGACGGTATGGCAAATTTTAAAACTTCGTGGTTCAACTCTCAAAGCATCTCATCATTTGAAACAAGACCCAAAGTGATAGCTAATACGTGCGCCTCAACCTTTGGTCTTTTCAAGGACATTTAACTAGCGTACCATTGGGAAGTCAAGACAAATTACAAGCATTCCATCAAGTACACAACGTGAAGAATATAAAGAATTTTTCCCACAAAAATATATTAAGTGTTGGTGTAACCCAAAACCCACTCCCAGATGGAGATCACGATTCACTGTCGGCCATAATCAATGCTTATCGGCGATAAAATCTCTCCACCCTTCTCATACTGCAAATCTTTGGGGGAAATTATGGGGGGATTACCCAGACAAGCTGAGTTGTTTGAAATGAATGACACCTACTCGAAAACACAAGATAAGGATCATAACTTAAAATATAAGAATAAAGAGGAATTCATTTACCAAGTATCTTGTGGGAAAGATCAGTTCAATCTTGCTGAAACTACATCTAGAGCTCCTATATTCCTATGTTATTTCTTCACCTTTTGTTCCCTATAAATATAATCCACACCCCTGGGGAAAGGGACATATAATTCTACTTATTATGAATAAATTAATAAAAAAGAGATAAATACACCATGGAGATTAGCACATTATCGAACCACGTATATTCCCGTATTGTGCGATTGTGTCATTTGCTTTCCTTGTTCGGTTTTAGGTTTTTGGAGTTACTCTTTGTAGGATTTTAGTACCTACAATTGGCACTGTCTATGGGAATCGGATGTGTTTTCCTAAACCAATTAGATCTAACAAACAACCATGTCTCACCAGCACAATGCACCTCTTCCATTAAACGATAATTATCATAATGGGCCTCCAGTAACTAGGGTGAGGTCAGAGATCCATATGGTAGGAGTCACAATGCTCCCAATACACATATATCCCTTAAGAGAAATACTCTGAGAAAAGAAACAAACAATCTAAATCATCCCAGATCACACGGTTGGTCGACGTGTATGAACAACGGCTCTGTTAGCAAGAGGAGACCATACACCTCTAAGAAGAGGGGAACGCATTTCTATTATGTCATCTACAAAGGATGGAGTGAATGACCCATTGATATGAGCGCTATTAAAATGGTCTAACCCCTAGCCCTTAGGGGAGTAAAACTCGTATCTAAGGAAGGAGTTCACACCGTGATTAAGAGAACTCTGCACACGTGATTCCTTCAACGAGATGAGATCAGGAGGGAAGACATCACATGCACGACATCTATGATCTCATTATGAAGGATATGGAACAAAACCCCACTCATCATGGGGATAGAATGACCAAGGAACTATCAAAAAGGGACATCATCGGTAAAATGAAATCACTTTTTTCAAGGGCGATTGAAGAACCATACCCCCCCCCCCCAAAAGTTTGCAACTCCTTAGTTAAAAATCTATGATAAAAATACTGACCTCATTGATGTCTGCTGGTATAAGCAGGATATGACCTTGTGTAACAAAAATGACGCTCTCATGTGCATCATATTCTCTTCCAACCTAGGGGATAGAACATATAAATGATTTGAAAAAATGCCACATAGCTTGATCAATAATTTCAAAATCTCATGGAGTCTTTTACTGCTCGGTTCATTACTAACGGTCCTCACCCAAGAGAATGGATTCTTTCCTCACCATAAGGAAAAATTCCCAAGAAACCTTGTGAGAATATGCTAGGTCATACTTGAAAACTTACAAAAAAGTCGAAGATTCCTACGAATAAGTCATTTTGGCATCATTCAAGATCGGATTACCTAGAAGATCTATGTTGTACCAATCTCTCACTAAGAATGAGACAACACCATCGATGGTCGTATGCCACGTATAGATAAGTACATGAAGGTGGAAGATATGTTCACTAGCACCTCGAATAAGGTCAATTGAAAATGACCAAGCATGATGATAAGGAGAATGCCCCAATAAGGAGGGAAATAAGCAAAACGATGATCGAAGAAAGGAGACAAGGCAAATCCTGTCAAGGCTTTCCAGGTGATCAACACTGTATTCAAGAAACAAATTTATAAGATCTTGAGTATAATCAAGGATCAACAGTTCCTCAAATAGCCAAATAATATGGGGGTGGGTAGATCCATCAAATAGAAATAACACACTTAGGTGCGCATATCACAAATATCATGGGTAAAAATGGACAATTATAAGGCCTTCAAGTCCCATTTAGAATAGATGGCCCAAGGAAATAACTTGAACGATTATGTGGAGAAAAAGGGAATAAAAGTTATTGTAGATGTCATCCAAAAGCCCAATAAAATCCTAGAAGATGATGAGATAGGGCATGAGTTAGTGGTCATCTATTTTGTGTCAAGCATTGACATCGACCAGAAGCCCAATAATATCCTCGAAGATAATGAGAAAGGGAAAAAGTGTGTTCTCATCCATGATGCCTCAAGACCAAAGAAAATTCAAGGAAAAATTGTTCAGATGGAACTAAAGAAAATCACCATAATAATGGAAATATTCCAGATCAACTCTGCCAAGAGTCTAGCATGCAAGCGTCGATTCCTGAAAGACATCAATTATAAGAAGAACATAAACTTCACGAAAGACAAATTTAACGGAATTAGGACTCTAGTAATAACACTTAGGATTACAAACTGGGATGTGTATAAGTTATAAGTTGACTAGGGAAGTTACTTAGAGGTTATGTACCTAAAAAAATTAGACCATCTTAACCTTAAGGTAGAATACCTCAAAGAAGTAGACATTCCTTTAGTCGGCTTCATAAAAAATATGGCCATGCCACTAGGGAAGGTGGTCATACTATTTTTAAGTAGGAATATCTAAAAAATGATTGATTTCCTAACCGTGGACATTAATTCTCCTTACAAAGCAATCCTTGGATGATGGTGTCTCCATGTTATGGAAGTTTTTTGCTCCACTTATCACCAGATGTGCAAATGCATCACTGACCGCGGGACAATGGAGATTAGGGGAAATCGGGTTGTTTCTCAGTAATACTTTATTGTCTCCATCAGACCCAAATAGGAGAAGAAAATATAGAAAGAGTTCACCATTAAGACGATGAAGGATGGGTCCACTCCATCAAATAGAAACTAAAATATAAAAAATCGGGGGAAAAAGAAATAAGGGTGGTCCCCTAAGACAGGGTCGTGGAATCATTATACAAAGTAATGTTTGACGATTCACACTTGGAAAGGAAAATCCTGATTAGAAGCTCACTTACGAACCAGGAAAGAGAAGAAATGATTTCTATGCAGAAGGATAATCATTATGTTTTTACTTGGAAGCCTTAGAATATGCCTGGGATTGATACGAAAGTCATGTTCCATAGACCTCACATGGACCCAACATGCCCACTTATCACTCAAAATGATAGCCAAACAGCCATGGAAAAGGCAATGGTCGTTGAAGAAAAATTGGGGAAACTTTTGGAGGTAAGGTCCATTAAAGAAGTTCAATTCCCTAAGTAGATCTCAAACCCATTAATCATGAATAAGAATACTGGCAAGTGTAGAGTGATCATAGACTTCATCAAACATAAAAAATCTTGTCCCAAGGACAAATTTCCTTTGCCAAAGATTGACCAATTGGTCGATACTATAACCAATCAGGAACGGAGGAGTTTCCTGGATATGTACTCAGGGTACCATCAAATTCCTCTGTTCTTCCTTGATCGGAGTGCCTCATTCAATACCAAGTGATACCGTGGAAGTCTATATAGATTATATGCTTGTCACAAGAAAGAATATGTTTAACTCCTCGACCCGGGTTTATGGGTCACACGTTGGTCAACCCGAATTAGTTCGACTGCATTAGAGTGAGGTAATGTGAAACAATTTTTGAAAATATTTCTACTCCTTTTTATTCAATTAAAGTTATAATATCTAGAATGCAATTCCATTACAAGCAATATATCAACACATGTAGAACCCATTAGAGTGCATCTTGGGTTCTAGTGATCAAAACTACTGACATAAGTAAAGAACACTTATAAAATGCTCTAAAATACGGAACCACTTTTATTCCACCATAACAAATGAAGGTTTGTGAGCTAATGCCCAGTGGGGCTATTAACAAAATGCAATATAAAAA
Source organism: Sambucus nigra (assembly GCA_949130495.1). NCBI lineage: Eukaryota > Viridiplantae > Streptophyta > Magnoliopsida > Dipsacales > Adoxaceae > Sambucus > Sambucus nigra. The sequence goes on along the minus strand of OX422220.1, from coordinate 485,626,489 downwards.
CTAATGGTAGCAAGAAAAAAATAAGTAGTAAAACTTATGTATGTCATAAGATACAACTATGATGTCATGAGATGAATTAGTTTCTGCGCTACTTATTTTACCCCCTAAACATTTGAGTTCCCCCTCTTTTCTTACACTCTAAATATTTTCCACCTCCTTACTTTAATTCAAAAACAAGGATACTTTAGTAAATAAACACCCTTCACTAAATCCGTGAGAGAGGAGCGTGTATTTGTTTCTCTTTCATGCAATTTCCTCTTAGTTTATCGAGACAAACCCACCCTCACCTCACCCTCTCACCTCAATATCTCTCCTAAAGCTCCCCACTCAAAAACCTTCTCTCACTAATAGATTCAAACCAAAATCGGTAACTCAAAACCGGGGTTGGTTTAGATTTGAAATCGAGTTTGGTGTCTCTATCTAAGGATCGGGTTAGATATCTCTCTCTCTCTCTCTCTCTCTCTCTCTCTCTCTTTATGGATATTTGATTTTTCGTTTTGCAGATGGGTTTTGGAATTTCCAAGGTTTTAAATGGGTTTGGGGTTATTGTTGATGGTGTCTTGCGGTGGTGCCTTTGGTGGTTGAAAGATGATGATTTGTGGTTAATTTTCATATAATATTTTTGACAGGGATGAGCACTATTTTTTAGTGTGCTAATTATATTTCGTTATATGATGTATCTAACATGGGTGATTTCTTTGGTTTTGAAGATGATTTCTGGGATTTCCAAGGTTCTAACATGGGTATTTGCTAAACTGGCCTGGGTTGGCTACTTCACGTTTCTATGAAACGAGTTGGGTATCAAGTCAAAAAACCCAACAAAATCGTATGGTACTCACATTTTTTAAAAGTGTGTTTTGTTTCTTATCTAAAACACAAGCTTGCATCACGACCACTGTCTACAGTACATTTTATTGAGTCTCTGCAATGTTCACTAGGCAACACCAAAGTCATGTACACTTTATCCCCTACCGCCTATATTTTGTTTGCTCTTTTGTAAATTTTTAAATGTTGAATATGGGTTTACTAATTGTTGGAGATGGGTTTACTAATGGTTCACTAATTTGGTGCTAACCGTTTTGATTATTTGATTTGGGTTTTTAGGTAAGGTTTGCAGATTTGATGATGTGGTGATGAGGATTTAATGTTTTTCCAGTGGTATTCCTCTCTCTCTCTCTCTCTCTCTCTCTCTCTATATATATATATATATATATATATATATATATATATATATATATACACACACACACACACTCCAGATCTGATGTTGGTATATTTTTCTCTCTATGATATATTTTTTAACTTTGAATTATCTAATCATTTTTAACTATCTGATTGGCGTTCAATTTTTCCCGAGAAACTAGAAAGTGTTAATGATGTTAGCTCTTTGTTGACTGATTATGCTTTCGACTGGACTTAGTTTGCCTTTGCAGTCCTTTGTCTAGCGTTCCAATAATAAGGGTCAACAAACGCCGATCTAGAGCAACAAAACTCAGAGCTACAGTCAGGATGGGATTTTTGCTAAATGTTTCCCCTTAATAGGAATCTAAGAGTATTAATGTCCAAAATGAGGTAGACTCACTTCGCGCAAAGTTGGAGGAAGCTAGGGGAGTGAACCAAGGTTTTTTTAAAAGATACCAAAATCTAAGGTGGCACTTTCGCAAGGGACTTCGGCGGATCTAGCAGGAAGGACATGATGAGGGGATGATTGATGCCCCGTATAAACCTTGAGGTTGTTAAGGCGCAAGCCTACAAATATAGGTAACTAAAGACCTTATGTGTTCTCAAGGTCCCCAAAGACTCCAAATATTGGTATTGGTATGACATTGATTGTTCGTTTTACTGAATTCCCTTATTTGGTCACAAAGACTCATGGGCGCCACTGGATGCAGTGCCAATGCAGCTGATCTAGGAAGACCCATCCGATTATGATAGTGGGACTGATTACTTCTTTTCTTCTGAATTGCTCGGCATGTCAAAATAAATCGTGGTCTATCTCATCATAATTAGATTTATGTATTACTTTTGTTTATTATCTTTATGATAACCCAATGTAAATTTTTCACACCTATTAATGGTAATCTCTGTGTTTTTTCTCACGTACTTTGTGTTCTTCCAATATTTCACTATATTTTCACTTTTGATCAGGTTTACATCACTAATTTCTTTATTAAGTAATCGATAGTAGGGAAGCCACATGATTATCATAACTTGTATTCCTATGTGGTTGCTTCTGTCATGACTCTATGAAATCAAATGTAGCCTGCATTTGTTATTATAACTATGCAGGATTTCCTCATTAATGCAAACATTGAATACGTTCACAGGGTTGTTTGAAGGGGGTCACATTATGCTCATGTATTATTGAGCTTATGTGTTATTTAATTTGATAGCAATTCATTGTCAGGTATCATTTCTCCAGTTAGAATGGAGGCTTTCTAAGATTTTCATTTTAACTGTTGACTATTCAGCTAATATTTTCATATAATTTGGACAACTGTTTAATGTTTAGAAGTTATTGTTCTGTAGTTTTTTAATTAACACCCAATTTTGTATTTGACTCATAAGCCTGTGAATAATTTTTTATCCATATAGGTGTGTAAGATTTTTGTATTTGAATCATACGAGTAATGGTTCAGTTTTAATGTTGATTTATGATAGCAAAATGAAGATCGTTGTCATTTGCAATCAAATCTATTGATTTATGATAATTTTGTTATTATTAGAGATGCAGATCTTCGTCAAAACCTTGACCAGAAAGACCATCACGCTCGAGATGGAGATTTCTAACACAATCGACAACGTGAAGGCCAAAATCCAAAAGAAGGAAGGAATTCCATCTAATCAACATTGTTTAATTTTTCTTTAGAAGACAATTGGAAATCATGTACCACTATTTTTAAGGAAATGTCGTGTTTTCTTATAGGACTCTTTGAAATCCTTTCTTTTCTCGAGTTAAAAAATGTTATTTTTAGGATAATTGTGATATTTGTGCCTTAGAATAGGATTTTTCTATACAGGTTTTACAGGCCGATATGACGAAACCATAACTAAAGTCGACAAAGGCTACTGCATCTGAAGCACCATCATCATCGCCTGTACCCCAAGTAAGTGAGACACAGACTCAGGGCACAGAAAACCCTAGACCTATCGCAACTAATGATAATACTTCTAGAGAGCCAATGGAGACTGAAAAATCTGATTATGCACCAAGTTTTGCATAAGTTGAAATATTTTCAAGCAGTGGAATATGATGTGCATTTGTATCACTATTCACTTGATAGGCCAGAGGTGAGTGGTTGTGGGTTGTTTGTTGGCAAGTTGTTTAGATATGTAAAGCTATATTATTGGTTCTGGTGGTTTTGCCAAACTATATTATTAGTCGGGGTAGGTCTCTAGGATCCTGTTTTTCTAGAGGGTTTTAAGAAAGTTCCTCTGTCCAGGACTCCTTTCGATAGACCTATATTTAATGTTGCAAGGGTTTTTATGGATTCTCCCCTATTTTAAACTCTTTAATCAAAACACCCCTATAGTGTATCTATATTAAATGTTGTTTTTTCTATTCTGTGAGATGATGTTTTTCTCTTTTTGTTAATTTGTTATGAAGATCTATTGATACAGCAAGGGTGAGATGCAAGATGATATACTCAAGATCTGAAGATAGGTTCAAGAGAGAGCTTGATGGTATTCAGGTATTGTTGCAAGCAACCGATCCTACTGAAATGGACCTCGATGTCATTCAAAGACACGTTACCTAAATTCTTCTTGCAGTTGGTGCAATGGGGAGATCTACATATAAATCTACTTGACTGACTATGTTACATGTTTATAGTTCATGGAACACATACCTTTCTATAATAAAATATTGTCCTGCTGATTGTGTTTTTCAGATTTACCTATCAAGTCTTATCTTTATCAAGAACTTAGAATTCAAGTATACATTGTCATTGTTAAAAAAAGTATGATCTCCAACTATTAGATCATTATATAAAAAAAAGTATTGTCATGGATATTTTTTTTAAAGAGGGTAGATCATTATATAAATAAATAAAAATTGTCTAATATTTTTAATTTGTTTACAAATCTTTGTGTTATACAATAGTTAACAATTTGTACGAGATTCATGATGAATTAAACGCGGTGAATAGTTATATTAACATATGAAAATTTGTCCAAATTTTATAAATTGTAAACAATTATGTGTTCTCAAAAAACTTTTTGACTTAATAAGTTGGTATCACGGTGTATGTATGTATGTAAAAAAATTTACAAAAAAAATTCATTAAACTAATAGGTTCGTACAATAGGCTATTTAAAAAATTGTTTATCTATTACGAACTAAATGATGTATGGTCCAATCAATGATGTACACTCTTAAAAAATTTCATCGTGCTTTTAATTTGTTTACAAATATTTGTATCATACAATAGTTAATAATTATTATGAGATCCATGATGGATTAAACACGTTGGATTGTTACATAAACATATAAAAATTTGACCAAATTTTTTAAAATTTTTTACAATTACCTGTTGTAATTTTTTTTGACAGACGGTGTATGTATCGTATACATACATACGACGTATGTTCAAATCAACTACTTACACTTTCAAAATTTTGCATCGTGCCTTCAGGCACGGGCATATCCTAGTGTGTGTGTGTGTGTGTGTGTGTGTGTATGTATGTATATATATATATATATATAATGTATGTATGTGTGTGTGTAAAAACTTTACTTTTTTTAATCAAAACCTTGTACTTATCCTAGTTAAACTATATTATCCCCTTATAAACACGTTCCATTAACGTTCATAAGACATTCATTAATTCCATTAACCCAACCAAGTTAATTTAATAAAAATTCATTCTTTATCACTTTCATGGGAAACTATATTTATTTCATAAAAATGATCAATTTACCTAATTATAATTTCAACACACGCAACAAGTGTCCTAAGATAATCATTCACACTTTTAACCTTATCACGATTAAAGAACACATTACTGTGTAAACTCCGTCCTATGCCCCTTAAGGCCATTTATTTACCCGTATTTTATCCTTTATTAGATAGTTCTAATTAGCACCTTCCCAATACTTTATTGAATTTATAATAAACTCCCATTAGTGTCCATTTCAAACATTTACTCGGAATTACATCCTATCCGTTTACTTTCATTTAATGTTTCCAGAATTTTAACCACTTCCAATTGTTCCGTTATTATCCCAGAGTTAACCGTAATCCCATCTATGTTTATGGGCTTTCACCGTCCTCCATAAATGACTCTCCCCGTGATTTACTACTAGCTTTTTTGGGTTTTTCAACCTAGGGATCCAAACCCTTCTTAATTAATCCACAATACTCCTTTGTGAAAACTCTTCCATTTGTCATTAAGTTAATTTACTTCCGATCTAACCACCATTATATAAGAAATATCTGGCTTACCACCGTACTTTATTTTTAGTAGAGTGTACCTTTTAGCCTCTTCATATCATTTTAACCATTTCGCCTAAGGTAAATATCACATTTTCTTCATTTTTATACACTTGAACACACTTTATCGTTTAGTCCTTACTATATGTTTTAGATTTATTTCCAAAATCTTATTTTCTCGAGTTTAGGATTATTTTGACCATTTAGTGTTCATTTAAAATCTTAGTACGCAATGCTTTACATTTTGGTTAAAATGTATTACTTAAGTAAAACCTTCATTTTTCTAGCTTTAGAATTCATTATGCACTTAGTTTAATTCAACAATATTTAATGTACTCTTAATATGGTAACCATTCTATGTTCCAACTTTACTATTTACACCCAAGCTTTAGCATATTCCATACCTTTTATAACCTTTAAAGTAACCTTAATCAAACTAACATTACCTTGAAATTATTAACATAATAATGTATCCTTAAACATTATCTTACTATGTTACTAGTTAACCCAAAATCACAACCGGTGACTTTTCTGACACTCTTACACATAAAATCATAGTTTTGATATCTAAAGGTCCTTAAATGTAAACTAACAATTTACTAACGTGAGTTAACATCAAATTAATGGAACAACATCATTCAAGTGTGATTTCTTTACAAATAACCCACTCTATATTCCAAAATTCACTTTAACTTGGAAACCCACCTGAGATTTCTCATTTTTAACATAATCTTCATTTTGTTAAAAATGCCAACATACACTCTACTTTTGGACAAAACCTTATGCTTACAAAAATTAAAGTCTACTTTACAAAGTTATTAATTTCAACCATTAATTTTATTTCTACTTATTTTTATGCCCAAATATTTATATTAAATTTAAGAGCATCAAACCATGTATCTTAGTGATTCTTCACATAAAATGACACCATTTTATGTCAAATAATTTCTGAAAATATTAACATTATACTTTCATGCCAAAAATCAGTTTACCATATATTTCTTTAACACTTTCATACCTAAACATGTGTATTTATACTCAAACAAAGCCCAACACAATTCTTACCTGAAAATCCTTTGTTTAGCATCATTTAAAAATGTTCAATATATATTTTGGAAATTTCACTATTTTATAACCGCTCATTGAACCCATTTTTCACCCATAATAACATATGAAACCCTATTATATTCAACTAGCATGTAAGCATGCTAGAATCCTACCTAAAAACATACCAATATAAGTGGAAATGTCTACGAGCAGGGTAACCCCCCACCTCTTAAGGTGGCCTCAAGAGGGTTACCAAGCTTCCTTTAGATCCCTTGAAGGTATTCCTTGAATACCAAGCACCAAAGCTTCATGAAAATACCTCCCTAAACCTTCGTAAAAATGCTCATATAATTGTAAGAAAACCCACTTCAAGAAACCGTCTTCTAACTCCACAAACCCACTACAACATCAACTAAGTCTTAGAAAATGGAAGAGGCGAACTTGTGGTGTAACTAAGTTGCAATCTTGGGGATAAACATGGAGGATTTGGCTGTAAAATCTAGGTCTTTTACGGAGATAACTAATGGTTTTATTATGCTAAGAGAAGTGTTTAGAAGAAGAGTTATACCTCTCTTTATCTCTTATAATCCCATTTGAACCCACTTAATAATATTATATACACAAATGGAAAGGTTATATCTAGTTAAAATGGTTAGAGGATGAACCTTATTAGTTGAACCTTCTTATAATCTTGAAAACACATCATTTAAGATCAACCACAAATTGACAGATCAAAAGAAGAGTTAAATCTGCAAACTAAGGTTGATCGGATCGATTTGGACTTCATGTCGGATCGATCCAAAATTCAAATTTCGAAATCATTTTTCTTAAGTCGTAATTTTCTATAAATTTCACATCATTACCCTTGAATCCTCGTGGTTATAATATATAAATTATTATTTTACTTACTTAAATCCTTCGAACACATGTGCATAAACCTGGTTATCATCAACTTTACAAAATTACCAAAATACCCATTACAATTGGCCTAAATAAAACTGTGAGTATTATAATAAGAAGACTGTCTACAGGACTTGGTGAAGACATTTAAGGTCCTCGGATATTACATAATGAAGATCAACGCAACCACATGCTCTTTCGAATTTGAATTCGGGACCTTTCTGGAATACTTGGTCAGCCAAAGGGGGATTGCAGTCATCCCCGACCAAATTTAGGCAATAATAATGTTCAACCACCAAAAATTCTTTGCGATATCCAAAAGTTAATAATAATGTTAATAAGACTTAACCACGTCATCTAAAAATCTTTCGAATAGTGGTGACCATTATTTTAGCTATTAAGGAAAGAAAATAGCTTAACCTAGAATAGGGAATGCTCGAAAGCACTTGATGAGAAAACCTACCTGAGACAACCACCTCTGCTCGTGATCCCAAATCTGAGAGATCCAATTTACCTATATATCATAGTGTTCGATCATGCAGTTATCTCACCATTAATGTGTAACTTACTATGTCAACAAATGATCCTTGATGATGAGAAAGGATCTCTTTCATTTAAGAAGTTATCTTATTCTCTCGTTATTACTTCGCTAAAGCTGAAGCATTAGGAAAGTCGACCAAGTAACCTATCTAGATGGATGTCATAATCATAATCTATTTTTATCTCAAGGAAATCATCAGGAAAGCTGACCTATCTGGATGGATGTCGAAATAATGAGCGGAACTTGGAAGGTTCAATATCCACTATCAACCAAAGACTGCAACAAAAGGGCAGGTACTGATGGATTTCATCGTTGAGTTCATAGTGGAGGAAAAGCATGATTATAAGGACTTCACGGATCATGTGACTAACTAATATTTTAACCAACTCAAAAAGTGAAACCTATATGTCGATGAAGCCTCTAATTCAAGAGGATCATAAGTGGTAATTGTCCTCATTACTCCTGAGGAGACTATGATCGAATAAAGGATTATACTTGGCTTTGAAGCATCAAATGAAAAAACTGAGTATAAAGCTCTCATCATCGGGTTACAAAAATCCTTATTTCTTGTTGTGAGTCGACCTTAGTGTCTACGCGACTATAGTTGGTATCTAATCAAGTATCATGAGACTACGATGGAAATGATGAGATAATGTCAACATATCTATAGGTCACCCAAGACTTGATCTCTACGTTTGAGAAGGTCCACATTCAATAATTCCCTCGAAAAAATAATAGTTATGTCAATGCCTTAGACATTTTAGATTTAATAGTAGACTCGGTCTTAATATAGCCATCGATGTAGAATACCTCACCCTTTCTAGCATCACCAGAATGAAAGTCACTGAGCAAGTCCTCGTCGTCTAAAAAGATCCTAACTGGATGGACCCGATCATAGCCTATTTTCACGAGGATGTCTTACTGATAGATAAGAAACAGGTTCATTAGTTAAAGGTTAAAGATCCTCATTAATACTTATTACCTGAAGGAAAACTCTATAAGAGATCTTTCACATGTCCATATAAGCATAAGGATGCAGTCTTATACATCAAAAAGTGCAAGAAGTGCCAAAATTTATCACCTATAATTCATTAGATGACCAGTGACCTAGAGTCATTAACCAACCCATGGTCATTTTCTCAGTGGGGTTTGAACATTATGGACCCTATATCCACTATAAGGCAATCGTAAATATGTCTTGGTCAACGTATACTATTTCATAAAGTGTATTGAAGCCAAACCATTGGCGAACATTAGACACACTGATGATAAGATCCATTTGTAGAAACATCGTAACCCATTTTGGCGTATCAATAACGTCATCATGAATAATGGCACACAATTTGAAGGAGAGACATTTCAATACTTTTGTGACAACCAAAGATTCAAGCACTACTTCCACTTAGTGGCCTACCCTAGAGCAATGGGAAATTGAAGGTTCACACCCTTATTTATAATAAAAATCAAGGCGGTGACGTGTCAGCATAAAATTGTTCTCGTTCGAACGACATGCGATGTCGTTCGAGAGAACCTCCATCTCGTTTGAACGAGATGTGAAGTCGTTTGAATGACAGTCACCGATCCCCTTAAAAAAGACTTTTAAGTCTTAAATAAATTGGAATCCTGAAACCTTAAAATTGTTAACGGTATCAGGAGATATTTATCCAAAACTTTTATGATAAAATATTTTTGAAAAATAAAAATTATTTATTAAAAACTCCAAAAATCATTTTAAGTTTTATAAAAAATATCCTAACACTTTTAGTGTGAAATGTAAATGAAAATTAAACACATTTTACCCAATTCATCCTTGTTGGGCTTGAATGGTAAAGTCTTCTTGAAATTCGGATTAGTCTTGTGTGGATGTACGCTTCTCAATCCTTCGACGACTTGTAGAAACTTGAAGCGGTATACAACATACTAAATTGTGACATACAATCTCCTTTTATCTAGCCCATCAACATTGAGGGTTTTTTATTATTTTCAAGGATGAAAAGTAAAAGTTTTTGTCCTATGACTGGCTTCCTCGCACCGTCCCTATTTCGTTCAGTGTGTGGAACCGAATGGTTAGGGATTGATTAAAAAGACCGCATTGAGGCGACTGAGGGTTGTTCTCCCTATGAGTACATTGTAGGCTGAGGGAGATCTGACTACTAAAAATTACACCCGAAGGGTGACTGACTCTTTAACCTCCAATGGTGATTGGTAATTCCACGAATCCCTCTGGGTATACCTACTCTCTAAAGAAGCCCAATAACGGGCCTTTTATTGGCTTCAAATGTAATCTTATCTTCGTCTTCTCAAAACATTCATAGTACATCAGGTCGGACAAACTTTCAGTATTATTCATAATCCTTTCTATTGTCCAATTGGATATCTCCACTGTTATCTGGAGGTGATTGCATGTTAAGTGATGAGATCCCTGGTATCTTGAGGCGTAAAAATAAAGTCCTCCTAATTATTTATGGGTTTACTGATCTACACCTCTAACAGTTACCTTTTCTGACTTCGATAGGCTTTTTTGGACGAAGCTAAGTCTCTTTTAAGTACTAACCCTCCGAATATCATGCCAATGGGTATTTTATCCTCGACTGAGGCTACACTATTTTTTTCTCTTCCTAGATCTCTTTCTTTGCACTTACTCTTTCGTCCATCTCACCTATTTTCTCTTAGCTCATCCTCCCTAGGGACACCTTTTAGATAATTCTCTTAGGGTATCCCCCTCGGTACAGAGCCTCAATATCGCTTTTGAGATGAAGGTAGTCATTGGTGTCATGACCATATTCGGTGTGGAACTATTAGTAGAAGTTGGACTTGGGCTTCATAAGATGATTCTTCAACTTATTCGGCCATTTCAGCATTCTAGGGTCCTCCATGATGTTCAGAACCATCCCTATGGTAGTGTTGAGAGGAGAGAATTTCTCAGCACAAGTTTAATGTACTTGGGGATCTCTTCCTAATGTCGATTTACTTATCCTCCCCTTTTTCTTCATACATTATCTTTTTACGCTCTTCTTCACACCTTCTCTTTCCATGCTCCTCTTCGTATTTCCCCTCTCTTATATCTCTAGATTCATGGCTTGAATGCCGACTATTAAACTTGTCTTCAACATGTCTCCACCTTTCTAATGAGCTTTGCTATGTTAGCAGGTGGATTTTTGGACAATGAATAAACATTTTGGCCACTCAAAAACCCCCTATATAAGGCCAATACAACCACCTTTTCATTGGTATGATCTATCAAGAGAAGTTCGTCATTGATCCTTTTGATATATTCCCTAAGACATTCTTCCCCTATATGTACAACGTTACACAGATGGTTTGTAGTGATTTAATTGACTTTTCTCTCGATAAAGTGTCAAATAAAGTGTTGTGACACCCTTCTTATTAAAATAAGAGGTTTCCATCCCGCAACTCAAATAAAAACATGAATCTTAAATGGTCCATTCTTAGCATCACTGTCGCATAATAAAAGTACGAGACAACCACCAAATATTTTTGAAAATGGATGTCATATATATATATAATTTTGCAAATTTGATAAAGGTAATTTCCATCATCCAGTTTATAACAAAAGGTTGATATATAGATATATAACGGTTTAATAACCATTCAAGAAAGCATAACCGAATAAGATGTCGATGAGTACACTAAATATAAAAGATTACACAAAGTATGACAATATGTATGAATACTAAACGTGGGCAACACGCCCGAATATACAGACGGATCATAGCTAGAATATCAAAAGAAAATGATGCGTCTACTACAAAAGTCCTACAACATCCACGAAATGACGTAGCTCCTTAACACTGGAAAGAAAAGTCAAAACGGGCGCCCATGCGGAGGAGAACTTGAACATATATAAGAACCACGCAAGAAGAATATATATAAATGGGCCATGGCCCGATTTTATATGATATACACGTGAATAAAATGCATGACAGTTATGACTGCCAACTTTCATAACCTAGTTCAATTCGCTCTTCATTCAAGGAATCGTCCTCACCTTTCTTCTATGTGCACATCCTAACACGTATAATTCATGTTAAGTTAAACTACATATTTACTTAATAGTAGTCCTAACTCTATTAAACATGCCAAGTTTACCAATTCAAGATACACTCATAAGTCAATTAATCAATAAGGACTATTAGTTAAAGTTGGTTCACAGTTTCATTTGATCATTTATGTGAAATATCATTTCCATGGGAACAGTTACTTTCATATAATAAAGGTTCTAACACCATCCGTCCAGGAGTCACCCTACTTGATGCGCCCCTAAATGCTATCATCTTCCAGGGCCTATAATCAAAACTACCCGGGCACCCTAAATCACGAAGCATGGGAAGTGGCCATACACCTTTGATAGTGAGATGTAACCATACCCGGAATTACCTCACTTCGAATAAAACAATCCTAAAATGTAACAACCGTTGCCATGTCCTGAGAACTATACTCTCCCTACATTATTATCCAAGGGATTCACCTCTATCGCATACTTCCCCTATGATAGCATTTAGAGAGGTATGTGTAAACGTGCCATAGTCGCAAGATATATTAATTTAAACATACAATTCTTATTTCCGAAACCATATGTGCATACAAATTTGGCTACAAGAGATAATTACTATCATACTAGCCCCCGAAATTCCAACACAACACTACCCGACTCTATACTAGTCCTATACTCGTTTACTAGACGAAATGAGACATTACACCCTTATGAATAGTCCCCGAAATAAGATTGGACACTCCCTTACTATCCTAGCGTACCACTCTCCTTATGTGAGGTCATAATACTCCTTAATACATCCTAAGAGAAGGTTCCTAAGACTTAAACCCAAAATAAAAGGAGTGAAAACCAAGTTGGAAAAATTTCATACAACAACAGGATTTTTGAATCGATTCGCCAAGGGCCGAATCGATTCGCATAGAAAGTGAATTGATTCGGCTGAGAAAACCAACCTTCTGTCTAAGCCCAAATCGATTTGACCTTAAACCAAATCGATTTAGTTCCTCATACCTGTAGCCACCATTTTAGCGAATCAATTCGCTAAGGAAGGCGAATCGATTCACCTGGGTTAAGAGGCCCAGTTTTGGCTACGGGTTGATATAACCCTTAATCCCCAAAATCTCTTTATTTTTTCGTCTAACCCCAAAATCATCAACTCGTAACTTTTTTAAATCACTTTTTCAAGTTAACCTTCTAGGAGAGACCATTTAAACGAGTCTAGATTATATAACTTAGTATTTAACCAAAAAAATCCTAAAACTCCATCAATGGTTCAAACTCAAGAACACTAACTATATATACAAATTATATACACCCAATCATACATTTATGCCAATCAAAAACCTTCCTCAATATTATAGCCTCGGATTGTCTTCTTGTAGCAACGATTCCAAGCCCTAATCACTAAACTCTCTCTTTTCTCTTCTTTCTCTCAAGCTCTCACTTCACTCTAACTTTCTAGGTTAAAAAACATAAATGAGCTCTAAATGCTCTAGCAAGACTAAAATACCCAAAACATCTAAAATATATGAAGTCCAACATTAAATGCTACTACAAACTTAAAATGACTTGTAACATCATATTTATGTTATAACTAGTCAAAAGTACCTCGGAACCTAAAAACACACATAACACTTATTTTGACTATCCCAACCATTCCCGTACTAACCATGCCCTCTAGACTGGCATCCGAGATATCGCTCATTATTTCTTGTTCCAACGTCATATCGACTTTCTAATAATAATCCGATTAGAATATAAATCAAATTCGTCGCTCAAAACATAGCGACTCAACAAAATATAAGATTACACTATTTACATTCAGATAACAGTAATTTTTCAATACTCAGTAAATATTAGCTCTTAGATTACTTGAATTAATATTTATTTCAATTTCTTTTATTTTATATAACTAACCCACAAGGCAATTTATTATAAAATAATTACTCAAAAGTAAGGGGTATTACAAACTCCCCCCCTTATAAGGGAATTTTTTCCCTCAAAACTTAGATGTACCAGGTAAAAAGAGGTGGGGGTACTTCCATCGAATAACGTCTTCTTGTTCCCAAGTTGATTCCTCGGCATTCTGGTGCCCCCATTGGACTAGAACCAAGGGCACTACTTTCGACCTTAGTCTACGCTCCCCGTGGTCTAAGATGGCAATCGGTTGTTCCTCATACGAGATTTCGGGTTGCAACTCAATATCGTCCCTCTTTTATACTTCTTTAACGATGATACATAGAATAAGTTATGAATTTACGGTAGGTGTTCCGGCAATGCAAGTTGATAAGCTATAGGGCCTACTTTTATGATAATGGGAAAAGGACCTACATACCGTGGCGCAAGTTTGTCCTTCTTCTTGAATCTCATCACACCTTTCATCGGGGAAACCCGTACTAAAACTTGATCCCCCACTTCCAATTCGACATGCCTCTGACTTGCATCGACATAGATCTTCTGGCGATATTTTTCAATTCGTATGCGATTTCAGATGAGTTGAATCTTTGAAGAGGCATCTTGGATCATTTCAGGTCCAAGGAGCTTATTGTCTCCTACTTTTAACCAAAAAACAGGTGATCGACATGGTCGGCCATACAATGCCTCATACGGTGCCATACCTATTGTGAATTGATACAAATTATTGTATGCAAAGTCGACCAACGGAAGCTATTGTTCCCATCATCCATTAAAATCAAGTATGCACATGTGAAGCATATCTTCTAACATTTGGTTGACCCTCTCCATTTGCCCATCGATTTACATATGGTACGATGTACTCAACCAAAATTCAGTCCCCATCCCCTCTTGGAAACTTTGCCAAAAATGGGATACAAAATTTTTATCGCAGTTTGAGACTATATTGATAGGCACCCCATGGAGTTTCACAATTTCCATAATAAAGAGTTGGGCATAACGTGACGTATTGAAATCCATCTGTACTAGAAGGAAGTGTGCCGATTTGGTCAAACGATCGATGATCACACAAATAAAATCACGATCGCTTTGCGACGTTGGAAATTCAGTGATAAAATCCATGGAGATACTCTCCCATTTCCACACTGGTATTTCCAACGGTTGTAATAATCCAGTCGGTCGCTGGTGGTCCCCCTTCACTAATTGACAAGTGGCACATTAAGAGACAAATTCAAAAATGTCCCTTTTCATCCCGCCCACCAATACTGATGGTGCATGTCTTAGTACATTTTGTCCCCACCGGGATGTACTGCAAATCTTGAACCACGAGATTCCGTCATGACAACACATCTCAAGTATCCTTCTTATGGAACCATAAGTCTTTCATGAAAATGTAACCCACCCTGAGAACCAATAGAGTAGGACTACGCTCCCTCGGTCAATAATTAACGTACCAGATCTTAATAGTCTTTATCCCCTCCTTGCGCTTTTATGGCTCGCATCACAATAGTAAGCGTAACGGTCAACACCGACATGCATGCTCTTGCTATTGCATTGTCCTGGCCAAGTTCTTTCCAATTGGCTTTCAACACTTCCATTAGTTGCCCTATTGGTCTTCGACTCGGCGCGTCAGCTACCACATTTGCCTTGCCTGGGTGGTAGTGAATATCAAATTGATAGTCCTTTATGAACTCTAACCACCGATGTTGCCGCATATTTAGATCTTTATGTGAGAACAAATATTATAACGACTTGAGGTGTGTGAAAAGAATAAATTTCTCACCCAAGAGGTAATGTATCCATATCTTTAAGGCAAACACTGTCGCGATAAGTTATAAATCATGCGTGGGATAATTATTTTTATGGGTATTAAACTTGTGAGATGCATACGCAATGGCCTTATGCTCCTCCTGTAACACACCTCCCAATCCTTGTCGAGGCGCGTCCATAAAGACCAAATAGTCTACTTTCGATCTTTGTAGTGCGAGTATAGGAGAAGAAGTCAACTTTTCTTTCAACTCCTCAAAAGCTAGTTGACAGGAGTCATCCCAAACAAATCGTACCCCTTTTTGGGTCAAGTTCGTTAAAGGGCCAGTGATTTTGGAAAAACCCTTAATGAAACGGTGATAATAACCCACCAAACCCAGAAATCTACGGATTTCAATTGGTGTCGTGGGATGATCCCAATCCCTCACTGCTGTAACTTTTCTTGGGTCTACGGAAATACCCTCAGACGTCACAATATGCCCCAAAAATTGCACTTCCTGCAACCAGAAACCACACTTCTCGAGCTTGTCCTAAAGCTATTGATCTCGTAGTGTATGCAGGACCAATCGCAAGTGTTCGACATGATCGACTTCAGTCCGAGAATAGACTAGAATGTCGTCAATAAACACTATGAAAAACTGGTCTAGGAAGTCCCAAAATACTCGATTCATAAGGTCCATAAATACTATAGGAGCATTTGTTAGCCAAAGGGCATAACCAAAAACTCATAAGACCCATACCTGGTTAGAAACGTGATTTTTGACACATCCTGCTCTCGAATTTGCAGCTGATGGTATCCATTCCTCAAATATATTTTAGAGAAGTACAACACTCCTCTGAATTGATCAAACAAATCTTCGATTTGAGGTAACGAGTATTTATTTCTGACGGTTACCTTCTTCAATTCACGGTAGTCAATACAAAACCGGAGGGAACCATATTGCTTTCTTACAAATAATACAGGGGCACCCCATGGCATCGTGCTACGCCGAATGAACCCTCGTCCCAACAGTTGCTGAATTTGATCCCTTAACTCCCTCATTTCTAAAAGATCCATACGGTAAGGAGTTCGTGCAATTGGCCTTGTTCCCAGTGCTAAGTCAATTACGAACTCAATCTCACGACTTGGAGGTAAGCCAGGGATTTCCTAAAAGACGTCTTCAAATTCTCTAACAATGGGAACAGAGTCTAAGGACATGAATAATTTTTGAAAAGTCTCCTCCTTAATACAATACAAATGAGTGCTCGAACCTCCCCCCGGAAGAGGCATAGCCACTAAAAACATTTCTTGCCCCAGAATGGCGAAGACTATACTTCTACCATAACTATTTACCATGGCTTGGTATTTTACTAACCAATCCATGCCCAGAATAACATCATACCCGACCTTGTCTAGGATGAGAAAATCTATCTCAAAGTGTAATCTACCAAGGTCTATTCCCACCCCTTTACAAATAAAGAATATAAGTGAACCATCACCCATAGAAGACTCGACACTAGTGAAAGCACTTTCGGGAGACTTAAACAATCCCATCAAATGAGAAAAATTCCTAGCGATAAATGAGTGTGTTGCGCTTGTGTCAAATAACACTTGACCCACTTACCCATGAATGGGAAACTTACCCTCAAAAGAAGTTGGTGCAAGCGGCGCTGGAGGAAACAAAGCATCCTAAATATTATACATAAGCCCAAACTAAAGTTATCCCTCTTGTAGAGAGACGACTGGAATAGGTGCTAGAAGTTATTGATGTGCCTCCTGATTCGGGGGGCCTCTAGGAAATTTCCCCTATTTAACTATGGACAAGCTCTCTTCATGTGACCCGTCTCACTGCACTGAAAACAATGACCTGCAAAGTTCTCCAGATGTCGGCCCTGATTTTTATTCCAAAACTTCCTCGCACCTTGGCCCTGATCTCCATTGTTCCCTCGGCCGGCTTGGCCCTGTGGGACTACTTGTTGCTGCTCCTGAGCACCCTGATTTGGCCAAAAACCACCTCCGCCAAAATTAAAACTCCCAAAGCATTATTTATTAGCCGGATCACCTTTTTGTGGGTCCCGCTCTTTTTGTTTACTCCCCGATTGTTGTGGCGGTGATAGTTCTCCATCGACACCATTTCCTCCTCGTTTACTATATTGTCCAAACTCCCTTGCTTTCTTACTCACCTTTATATGAAGGCGGTGATCCTGGAAATGAAGTAAAGCTTCATTCATCACGTCGCCAAAATTTTATAGGGAAGGATTCCCCAACAGGTGCTGCCTTATCCTCCAATTCAGACCCCCGACAAATTTAGAGATTCTCTTCTCTTTCGTACTCACCTTATCCGACAGAAAATTGCCAAACGAGTAAATTCCTCTTCAAACTCCGCCACTGTTCGCTCCCTTTGGGTAACATCCGGAAGCCTCCTCCTCATCTCCTTCTAGATAGCTGGAGGAAAATACTTTCTTTCAAACAGAATCCAGAACTCCGAGATAGTCATAGTATCCCTTTGTTCCGGAGTTGTCATGGACTCCCACGATTGTAGAGCTTTTCCCACCAATTTAAAAGTGGCAAGAATCTGTTTCCTTTACTCACTACATTTCACCATTCAAAGATGGTGTTGAATATCCTTCCTCCATTGATTTTCCAAGATCACATCAACGCCGCTGAACTCTCTGAAGAACTGCTTTGCATCGGCGTAGCTTTTTTTCCGGTCCTGAGCTATCCGAATGTGACTACAAATCATCTTAATCCTGGAAGACATATCTTGTATCACCTCTGGCCCAAGTTACTTATTGCCCCAACCTCTAACCAACACGCAGGTTTACCGTATAAAGCTTCAAATGGGCCCATACCGATGGTGAACGGATAGGACTTATTATATGCTAACTCCACAAGTGGAGGGTACTTCTCCTAGCCTCCCCCAAAATCTAGGATACACGTACGTAACATATCCTCTAGCATTTGGTTAGTACGATCAGTCTTCCCATATATCTGCGGGTGGTAATACGTACTCAATGGCACCTCGATACCCATAGCCTCGTGAAAACTCTCCCAAAATTGGGACATAAAAATCTTATTCCGATCGGACAGAATATTGAGCGGTACCCCATGTAATCGCACTATCTCGAATATAAAAATCTGGGCGTACTGTCCCGTAGAGTAATCAATTCGAACTGACAAAAAGTGAGCTACCTTAGTCAACCGATCCACAATCACTCATATGGAATCGTGACCTCGATGAGTAGTAGGTAACCCTATGATGAAGTCCATGTAAGTTCTCTCCTATTTCCATACGGGGACCTATAATGGATGAAGTAACCCAGTTGGCTTCTGATGATCCACCTTCACTAACTAACAAATGGCACACTTAGAGACGAATTCAACATTATCTCTCTTCATCCCACTCCACCAATATTTTCGTCGCATATTTTGGTACATCTTATTTCCACATGGATGTACTGCAAAACATTACCCATGCGACTCTGTCATCACCGCATGTCAAAACTCCACTCCTTGTGTAATAACCAATCTATCGTTGAAGCTCAAGCCTCCCTCAGAACACACTGAGTAGAACTCTGCTTCCCCGGCTAAAATCTGTCATATTTTCTCCTGACAAAATGGATCTGCTGCCTGAGCATGTACCACCCTTGTCACAATATGAGGTGTAATAGTCATAACTGACATAAATGATCTGGAAACTTCATCCTGATGTCTCATTTACTTCCACTTCACCTTCCACACATCGGCCAACTCCTCTACTGGCCTTTGGCTCAATGCGTCTGCTACCATGTTAGCCTTCCCCGGGTGATAATCTATCTCAAACTGATAATCCTTAATGAATTCAAGACACCTACGCTGGCGCATGTTCAACTCCCGCTAAGTGAATAAATACTGTAGTGACTTATGATCTGTGAACAAGCGAAAGTTCTCTCCCAATAAATAATGTCTCCAAATTCGAAGAGCAAACATGACTTCTCCTAGCTCCAAGTCTTGGGTGGGGTAATTCTGCTCGTGAGGCTTAAGCTTCTTAGAGGAATAAGATATAGCCTTCTCTTCCTGCTACAATACTCCACCAAGCCCTTGTAATGATGCATCAGTGTAAACTAAGTACTCTATTCCTAGCCTGGGCAGTGCTAGTATGGGTGCTAAAGTCAATTTATCTTTCAGCTCATAAAATGCCAACTGACATGCATCATCCCAAATAAATGGTATGCCCTTACGGGTTAGATTAGTCACCGGACCTGCAATTTTCAAAAAATCTCGGAGGAACCATCTATAATAACCAGCCAAACCCAAGAAACTGCGCATCTCCGTCGGTGTCGTGGGCTGTCCCCACTCCCTCACCGCTGATACTTTGCTAGGATCCACTGATATCCCTAACTTAGACATAATATGCCCTAGTAACTGCACCTCCCAGAGCCAGAATCCAAACTTCTCATATTTAGCATACAACTGATGCTGATGTAGTGTCTGCAGGACTCTTCGTAAATGCTCGGCATGATCCTTCTTTATTTAGGAATAAATCAGGATCATCAATAAAGATAATGACAAACTGATATAGAAACTCTCTGAACACCTGTTCATTAAGTCCAGGAAAACTTTCGGCGAATTGGTATACCCAAATGGCATAACCCAATACTCATACGATCCATATTTGGTTAGGAACGCAGTCTTAGAAACATCCTGCTCCTTAATACGCAGCTGACGATAACCAGATCTCAAGTCTATCTTAGAAAAGTAGGATTCTCCTCTCAGTTGATCAATCAAGTCATTAATTCGAGGTAACGAATATTTGTTCTGTATTGTGACCTTGTTTAATTCTCGATAGTCCACACATAGTCCTAAATAACCATCTCGTTTCTTTGCAAATAACACAGGGCCACCCCAAGGCGAGTACTCCTATAGATAAACCCATATCCCAAAAGCTTCTCTATCTGATCCCTTAACTCCCTCATCTCTGCAGGAGCCATACTGTAAGGCACATGAGCCATCGATCGAGTACTTAGCACTAAATCAATCATAAACTCTATTTCACTGCTGGGCTGTAACCCCGATATCTCCTAGAATATGTTGGTGAACTCATAAACTACCAGTATCGAATCAAGGGGAATCATCACTCCCATATAGGTGTCATCCTCTATATAATAGAAATGAGTGGATGATCCTCCCTTAAGATGAGGCATCGCCACAAGGAACATCTCATGTCCTGAAATAGCAAAACATAATGCTTCAACTATAACAATCAATCATAGCTCTGTACGCAACTAACCAATCCATGCCGATAATAGCATCATACTCGGATATGTCTAATATAAGCATATCAGCTGGTAAAATCAGACTCCCTATCTCTATTCTCACATTCTGACATATAAAGAAAATAGGAGTCCCATTACCCATAGGTGAGTCTAAAAAAGTGATAAAATTATTGGCCGTGTCTAATAACCCTACGATCCGTGAAAATCTAGTGGATATAAAAGAATGTGAGGCTCTCGTGTTAAACAAAATATGCCCCATAGATAGAAAACATACCCTCGACGGCAGGCAGTGGTTGTTGCTCTGTTGCCTGATGAACGTTGTAGACACGCCCGTATTGTAACTGTCCTTGCGGTGCTAAAGTAAGTAGTGCTGGCACCTGAGCTGGTGCTAGGAGGGAGGCTGGAGGAAAAATAGGTCTTTGTGGATCCTAATGAGCACACTGCTGCTGATCGGGGCAATCCTATCATTTATGTCCAAGCTTTCCACACACGAAGCATCTACCAGTAAACTTCCCACATTCTATCCCTGCTGATCCCAACCTTGGTGGTCGTTACCACCCCTCCCTTGGACCTATTGAACATTTTATTGGCCCTGATTACACTGCTTCCCCTATTGGCCCTACTGGCAATGCCTTTTACCTCTCTTCCCAAAGCTAAAACCTACAGAATGTAGACGGTTAGAATAGTCCCCTTATTGGGAACCCTGCTCACCCTGATGCTATTGACTCTGGCCTGACTGGACCCCATTGGCACTATTTCCCCCATTCCTGCCTTGCTGGCTAGACTTAATCCCCACTTACCTCCCTTAGTATAAAGGTGGTGGTCCTAACAGTGAAGCATTATAACATTAAGTACATCTGTGTAAGTTTGTAGCGAAATATTACCCAATAAGTGCTGGCGAATCTTCCAGGCCAGGCCATCCATAAACATCTAAATTTGCTTTCTTCAGTAGGTACCTCTCCTAGCACCAAATTTGTTATCCTCATGAATTCTTCCTCATATTCTGCCAATGTTCATCCCTCCTGGGTTAGGTAGAGTAATTTTTGACTCATCTCACTCTAAACAACGGAAGGGAAATATTTACGGTCGAATCGTATTTAGAAGTCCTGGATAGTCAAAGTATCCCTCTCCTCAGCTGTAGTAGTGGACTCCCACCATTCTAAAGCTTCCCCAACTAGTTTAAAGTATCTAGTACCTCAGTGCATTCATACATTCTCAATTGCCACCGGATGTCTTTCTTCCATTGGCTAGTAGTAACGACATTAGAACCCCCATGAAACTTCAGTGGGTGTGCCTTCTAAAATGCATCTCTAACGCTCTCCTAATCAGTGGGAAATGCCTAAGCTGGTTTTGGTGGCACTGCTTGTGCTTGCGCTAGTGCTGGTGGCACTGCCTGTGTCTACTGAACAACCGCCAAAGTTGCGTTGACTGCCTGCGCAACAATGGCAGCAACCTCGATAGAGTTCATAGTGCTCTGAGCTGGAGCGGGCTGAGGTGTACGTCTTGGAGGCATATGAAATGAGAGATATTATCTCCATCAGTATTCCATTTAATTATCATAGAATAACTGAAGTACGTAAGTGCTCAATAAGGATGCAATAGTCCTAATGATAGGGATCTAAATCAAAGGACTCTAAGCTGAAAGCATAATAAACAGTACAGATCCTAAAGACTCTAGAACCTGATGCTCTGATACCACCTGTAACAACCCGCTTAATTAAATACCGGGTGGCCAATCCTTTATCCAATTAACTCGAATTATCTCATTCTTATCATCACAGTCGAAAATAATTTTCTTTCTTTATTAACAACCGAATAATCAATTAAGCTAGTGTTAAAATTTTCAATTTTAATTTTAAATAAAATTCCCTTTTTAACAATACCAACAAGTTATAATATAAACCACCCCACAACAATGAAGAATGAATAAGTATCATCACAACTTAATTAATGTAATTGGAATAAACTTCTTAGTTTCAAAAATCTCAATATAATAAACCAAATAAACCAAATGTATCCAACACCGACACAAATAAAACCACTGACTGAGATAGAATGAAAATGACACGAGTCCTTTGGCAATATGTCATTAAAGAAATGACTATAGAGTACATGAATCAAATGAATGATGATATAATGCAAGGTCCATAACTCCATAGTATCCATAGAAAATAAATATTAAATCCTCTATGATGGGCGCCCATGTGGCTGGATACATGATATAATATATATACAAGAAGGAAGAGAATATGCAAGAGAAAATGGGTCAGAGTCTGATTGTAAAAGATTTTAAAAACAACAAGTGAATAAATGCTATAATTAGCAATTATTATATACATGTTAGATTCTTGGACTCTCTCTTGAGATTCTCACCTCTCATCTAGTGTGCGCGCTTAACGTATCTCCAAGTTATTCTAGTTACTATTCCCACTTTCACTAAATTATATCACTGTGTCATCTATCCATTGTGACACCCCGCCTAATAAAATACCGGGTGATCAGTCCTATACCAAATTAAAACAGGAATCCCAGTTGGATCATCCTTAGCATCACTGTCGAAAACTCTTTTTTTTTTTTTAAAACTTAGTAATCACCTAGTATTCCAAAAACTGGTGCCAATTTTTAACTTTTTAATTAAACCAAAACTATACATGCGGAATAAATATAAACCATTCACACAACTAAATGAAAGTAAATTGAAATAATAAATACACAAACATGCCGAATAAAGCACCGGCCACCAAGAAATAATCTGAATACAAATAAACAACACCTGAAAACTGTACTGAGAAGTCTGGGCGACGAGCCCTAAATGAAACTGGAACTGATACAAGATTCCTACTCTAGAAATGAATAAATGATGCGTCTAATCCAAACTCCTGCTAGCATCCACATATGCCGCAGCTCCGTGTCCCTGGAATAGAATATCAATCCTGGCGTCCCTGTGGCTGGACACCTAAAAGGTTTTGAAAATAGTTTTATAGCAAGGGTTAGAACCCAAAACATTTTGAAAATATTTAGCAAGTGAATTAACTGCAGTAATTTAAAATGCATGAATGCGCTTCATATTTAAGTTAGTGTCGCACTCCCTTGTGGACATTCTCACCCCTCCACTATTGTGCACACCTACCGGTTACCTTACCCCACCTAGTTGTACTACCCCGTCCAACTAGTCCTGGTATAACCTTCCCTTGCCATACTACTCTAACCCGAGTAAAATGATTCTTGAAATATAAGTTATCTCACTAATTAACTTATTTAATTCCTTCTTACTTAAAAGCATATAACCGTAACATAAGTTATATAAATTAAATACAACACGCACTGTATTACCCATAAATGATTAACTTAATTAATTTCTCATTAATTAACAGCATATAACTATAACCCAAGTTATATAAAATAAATACATCACACACTGTATTATCATCTAAGTATAATATTCACTACTACATTATACGTACCTTTACCAATAACCACACATATCACACGTGTACTCATCCTTCCGAGTATGTCCTCACCGGATGATTTTCTCTAAAGTGCCATCTCACTAGGTGTGCTCACATAACCTAGTTATCCAAGTTAGAGTCTCTCACTAACTTGGTTTGATATACGATTGGAGGCGGTCATATTCCTTCCCGGAAAGTGAGATGCCCCTCACCCCCTGCAACGGACGCTATGACCTGGGAATCTACTCGCCCTACTCCGCAAGATAGGGGATTCATCCACTGCGCGTAACCTCCCCCCTATGGCACTAGAGTATAACTAAAATAAATATCTAATCATAGATACATAATAGCACAGACAATATATACACATATATATATATACTATCACTACACCGTATATATATATATATAACATAAACTCCGGCTCCTCCGTGTACTCATAACCTGTAACACTAGCCTATAATGTCCTGAGTCTCTCGCCCGACTCAACTAAATAAGTTTTCTCACTTATAGATTATCATAATCCCAAGCCTATGGTCCGACTCTAATTTAATTAATTAACACACATTTTTAATTTAATAACTTGGTGTCACTCAACCATTATCCCCGAACTCACTTACTTGGCCCGTAACTTGATATTTTTCAAGTCGATGTTCCGACTCCAAATTAATTACACTCTCTCAATAATTAATTTAATACTTTGGTGTCACATCACCAACACACCCGGACTCACTCACTTGGTCCATTTTTACATCTCATAATTTCTTTTCCACATTTTTCGCCCACAATGTGTCGCACATTTATTTCCATCATTTTCCCCAATTATATTTACCTATAATTGCTAGCACACTCGGACTCACTCACTTTGTCCATAATTAAAATATCACCCGAGTCTAGTCCCCGACTCCAAATTAATTAATTTAAATGAGTAGCGTTACCCTACTACTATACCCGAACTTATTCACCTATTTCGTTATCTTATATTCTCAGAATTTATTCACCAAAATTCATTTGCAAGGTGTTGCATATAATTCCCCCACTACCCCCAATTATATTCCCTTATAATTGTTAAGAATTAACTCCCATAATAAAATTTTTCTCTCTTCATTATGCTAGGGGAAATTTACAACTAAAATCTTAACCCATAAAAATCCATAAGGTAAACTGTCAAAATAACTGTAGGGTCGATCGATCGACCCCCACCCGTCGATCGATCGATCGAACAGGTGTTCGTCCCCTCCACCGAGCTGTTTCCTCCATTAGTGAAATCCCAAGGTTTCTTTCCTCAAAATTCAGCCTCAAATCACCCTGTTAATCGTCTTATAGCATTTCTCATAAACTATAAACATTATCTAAACCTTTTTACATCATTAACCCTACGAATCGTGACCCGCTCAAGAACATAAATTTCTAAGGTAAACTTCCAAATTTCAGATTTAAATCCCACCCTTTTATATTCCGGTTTTTCACATTCAAACCCTATAATCATATTCAGAAGTATATAATCCAACAAATTCTTACTTTGAATCTCATTCAATCGTTCCAAAAATAAAACTCCATTATTGTACCCATTTATACCCAAAAACGGATTTACACCCAAAAACAGATTTTCATCCCCACATCACTATAATATAAATTGATTATCATGCTTTAAGAATTAAAACAGTTAACCACTTGCCTGAAAGTGTTCGTAGTGTCTGATTCCGTTGGCGGAGTCCCTCAATTTGGCTCCAAAAGCTCCCAATTTGTTCTTGATTGTTTTCCCCCAATCTTCCTCTCAAACCCTAGGTTAGAATAATGGTGGCTGCTCCTTTTTCTTTTCTTAGGTTTAGGTTTAAAAACACAAATCCCGTTTTTAGCCTAATGGGCTAAATTAAAATAGCCCAAATCAACCCGTGCGGGCCCGGCTATGCCCAAAAATATCCCGAGACCCAAATGCTACCCCCGGGTACCCTTTTCTGACTATCTCGACCCATCCGGACTCAACCGCGCACTCAGAATCGCCATCCGAATTAATTTATAAAAATCCTTACCTCACCCCCAATTTAGTCTATACCGACTCCCGGCTAAGATAATCGCATACCCCGTCATTACTACCCGAAATGACGCAATTAAATTATTACTATTCACTTAGTAAATAAATTTACTTAAATATTGGCCATTCACTCCCCGATTAATATTTAAACATATATTGCCATAATTAATTCAATTAAAAAT
The DNA here is from genome assembly GCA_949130495.1 of Sambucus nigra. Classification (NCBI taxonomy): domain Eukaryota; kingdom Viridiplantae; phylum Streptophyta; class Magnoliopsida; order Dipsacales; family Adoxaceae; genus Sambucus; species Sambucus nigra. The sequence continues at coordinate 485,599,972 of OX422220.1, read as the reverse complement.
TACAACCCACAAGTAATTTAAAATCCTCGAATTAATTAAATATTAAAAGAACAAAAATACGGGGTGTTACATACTTCCCCCCTTACAAAGGAATTTCGTCCTCGAAATTAGGATAAGCCTAGTGTTCCAATATTCTCATATTACTTACTAGTCATACCCTTATAAGCTAGCGATATCTATCTCTCCCGCTTTTCTTTATACGTTACCCAAATATGCATTTTACTGTCCAGGGCGCCCATACACCCTATACCCGTACTTTACCGCACTCAAATTTTCTTGACTATGCTAGTCGTGCCCCGTAAGATAACGTCCAACCCGTAGTCATATCCCATACGTATATATATATATATATATATATATATATATATATATATATATATATATATATATATATAGTGACCGAGGTACCCACCCCATGTACTAACGACCAACCATTTCCCACCCTGCGGATTATACCATAGGGCATAATGTAATAATTAATATTATTATTACCAAGGTTACAAATCTCACACAGTAGAAATATTCACAAGTTCATTTATGTATATTTTTATATAGTCACATCATCCCTATACATATATACCAATCCTGCGCCCCCAGGCTAAGGCCCAATTGTGCACCTACTAGGAGAATCCCGCATCCCTAGGTTAGCACCCCTTAATGTGCCTATTAAGAATATTCTTGCACCCCTGGGTTATCACCCCTTGGTACACTTAACAATAGAGTCCTCTAGTTATCACTCATTAGCGCGTTTAACTATAAGTTCTTTACACCCCCAAATACTTGTCTCTCAAACGCAAAGTATATATGCCTACACTTAGGCTACCAAGACAATGTAATATACCGCGCCCTACAATCACAATTCCTTGCGCAAAATCAACCCCGAGCTATCTCTCCCTGTCCGAATGTAAATCTAACCACCCTGATTCACTTCAATAAATACCCCCACTCCCTGGGATAAAATGCGAGAACCGAAAACCTCCCTATGTGTCCCTCGCCCCACGCAAAACAACATATATATACCCATATATATGTTAGACGCCCTCTCAGTTGATACCTAGTACCAATCATACCCTGGTGTTGCGAATACCAAAACTTTACCCCACTATCCACAATAGTTCAGATCCATCACTTTCCCGTCGATATTTGGGAATAATAATCCACCCTAATCCCATATTTATCAATAGTATAAATCCCTCTCATAATTCAAACTTTCACTCAGTTTACACTTCACTTTCTCGTGAAAAACACTAAAACTCCGCCACCCCACGGAAAGTTTATCCACATACTACGGCTGTTACCGCCAACGCACCCACTAAATTCGACTCATCTGCGAACTCTAGTGGAGAATAAGTCTTATCTTGTGACACCCTCCTTGTCACTCAAAACATACCCTATGCCCATAGGATAAAATATAATTACCTCCATACGCCAGTTGCAATGGCTGATCCTCGGGTTCCGGAGCAGCTTCCCCCTGCCCGAACGCACCCATGACTTGTTATAGTGGCTGTACATTCAGGACCTCATCCTGTAGTCAACCCTTGTATCGCTGAGAGCACTCCCTCTTCATGTGTCCCGCTTCCCTACCAACGAAACACCTCCTGAAAATTTCACCCTACCATTGATCCCTTCCTTTCTGGTCATCCCGCCGATAGCCTCCAGTTCTAGATTGTTTGGCATGATTTCTCTGTCGAAAATCATGCCCCTGTTCTCCCCCAGTCTGCTGCTGGGATACCCCACTGGTATTATTCCTTTCTACCTCATCCGACCGGCTAATCCCCACTCCCCTCCCGCTACCTTTCGCGTGGAACCGATATTCCCGACAGTGCCGGAGTGTTGCGTTAAATGACATAAGTATTAACAACTAATGCAAAATTTTCAATTAAATATGGTCTGATTCTCCAAACTAACCCATACATAAACCTTGCTTTCTTTCTCTTTTCCTTACTTACCCCATCTGGTACAAACTTTTGCCAACGAGTGAAATCTTCCTCGTAATCGGCCACTAAACGGTCTCCCTTTGAACCACCTCACAAAATTTTCTCCTCCTTTCGGTCTCAACCGCTGAATGAAAAAAAATTTACTTGTAGTTGAACCGTACCCAAAACTCGGCAGTAGTTAGTGTGTCCCTTTCCTCAACTGCGGTGATTGACTCCCACCACTGTAGCACCACTCCCACTAACTAAAAGTGGTTAGCCTTTACTTCCACACCCCATCGCAATCTCCCATGCGTAGGTGACGCTGGATACCCCTCTTCCTTGACACGCTAGTACTACACCTGAACCCCCTCGTAACTCTGGTGGGTTCCCGCTAAAAATAACCTCTCTTTATTGTTTCCACTCCGACGACCTTGCGTGAGTCTGAACATCCGACGCCACTAACACTTGTGGCTGATTTCGTGGGAAGTACCTTGTCGTTGTGACCACCGTTGCTCCAACTGCCTGTGCCACTATTTCGGTGATCTATGCTGCCAAAAGCATCTATGGCCGTTGCTGTGGTAGCTCTTGCTCCTAACGAGCCTTCCCCGTCTCATCTCCTCCTGCTGCCCTAACTGCTCTCTCCCTCCTGGGTGTCATCTGGAGTGAGAACCGAATTTTATGAGTTCACTCTCAATTATAAATTTCGCAGAAGAACGTATATGTGCAAACGTATGAGAATACAACAATCCTATGATAGGGCTCTATATCAAAGACTGCTAAGCTGAAACGTGAAAAGCCGCACAGATCCTAAGGACACTAGAACCTGATGCTCTGATACCATCTGTGACACCCCGCCTAATAAAATACCGGGTGATCAGTCCTATACCAAATTAAAACAGGAATCCCAGTTGGATCATCCTTAGCATCACTGTCGAAAACTCTTTTTTTTTTTTAAAACTTACTAATCACCTAGTATTCCAAAAACTGGTGCCAATTTTTAACTTTTTAATTAAACCAAAACTATACATACGGAATAAATATAAACCATTCACACAACTAAATGAAAGTAAACTGAAATAATAAATACACAAACATGCCGAATAAAACACCGGCCACCAAGAAATAATTTGAATACAAATAAACAACACCTGAAAACTGTACTGAGAAGTCTGGGCGACAAGCCCTAAATGAAACTGGAACTGATACAAGATTCCTACTCTAGAAATGAATAAATGATGCGTCTAATCCAAACTCCTGCTAGCATCCACATATGCCGCAGCTCCGTGTCCCTGGAATAGAATATCAATCCTGGCGTCCCTGTGGCTGGACACCTAAAAGGTTTTGAAAATAGTTTTATAGCAAGGGTTAGAACCCAAAACATTTTGAAAATATTTAGCAAGTGAATTAACTGCAGTAATTTAAAATGCATGAATGCGCTTCATATTTAAGTTAGTGTCGCACTCCCTTGTGGACATTCTCACCCCTCCACTATTGTGCACACCTACCGGTTACCTTACCCCACCTAGTTGTACTACCCCGTCCAACTAGTCCTGGTATAACCTTCCCTTGCCATACTACTCTAACCCGAGTAAAATGATTCTTGAAATATAAGTTATCTCACTAATTAACTTATTTAATTCCTTCTTACTTAAAAGCATATAACCGTAACATAAGTTATATAAATTAAATACAACACGCACTGTATTACCCATAAATGATTAACTTAATTAATTTCTCATTAATTAACAGCATATAACTATAACCCAAGTTATATAAAATAAATACATCACACACTGTATTATCATCTAAGTATAATATTCACTACTACATTATACGTACCTTTACCAATAACCACACATATCACACGTGTACTCATCCTTCCGAGTATGTCCTCACCGGATGATTTTCTCTAAAGTGCCATCTCACTAGGTGTGCTCACATAACCTAGTTATCCAAGTTAGAGTCTCTCACTAACTTGGTTTGATATACGATTGGAGGCGGTCATATTCCTTCCCGGAAAGTGAGATGCCCCTCACCCCCTGCAACGGACGCTATGACCTGGGAATCTACTCGCCCTACTCCTCAAGCTAGGGGATTCATCCACTGCGCGTAACCTCCCCCCTATGGCACTAGAGTATAACTAAAATAAATATCTAATCATAGATACATAATAGCACAGACAATATATACACATATATATATATACTATCACTACACCGTATATATATATATAACATAAACTCCGGCTCCTCCGTGTACTCATAACCTGTAACACTAGCCTATAATGTCCTGAGTCTCTCGCCCGACTCAACTAAATAAGTTTTCTCACTTATAGATTATCATAATCCCAAGCCTATGGTCCGACTCTAATTTAATTAATTAACACACATTTTTAATTTAATAACTTGGTGTCACTCAACCATTGTCCCCGAACTCACTTACTTGGCCCGTAACTTGATATTTTCCAAGTCGATGTTCCGACTCCAAATTAATTACACTCTCTCAATAATTAATTTAATACTTTGGTGTCACATCACCAACACACCCGGACTCACTCACTTGGTCCATTTTTACATCTCATAATTTCTTTTCCACATTTTTCGCCCACAATGTGTCGCACATTTATTTCCATCATTTTCCCCAATTATATTTACCTATAATTGCTAGCACACTCGGACTCACTCACTTTGTCCATAATTAAAATATCACCCGAGTCTAGTCCCCGACTCCAAATTAATTAATTTAAATGAGTAGCGTTACCCTACTACTATACCCGAACTTATTCACCGATTTCGTTATCTTATATTCTCAGAATTTATTCACCAAAATTCATTTGCAAGGTGTTGCATATAATTCCCCCACTACCCCCAATTATATTCCCTTATAATTGTTAAGAATTAACTCCCATAATAAAATTTTTCTCTCTTCATTATGCTAGGGGAAATTTACAACTAAAATCTTAACCCATAAAAATCCATAACGTAAACTGTCAAAATAACTGTAGGGTCGATCGATCGACCCCCACCCGTTGATCGATCGATCGAACAGGTGTTCGTCCCCTCCACCGAGCTGTTTCCTCCATTAGTGAAATCCCAAGGTTTCTTTCCTCAAAATTCAGCCTCAAATCACCCAGTTAATCGTCTTATAGCATTTCTCATAAACTATAAACATTATCTAAACATTTTTACATCATTAACCCTACGAATCGTGACCCGCTCAAGAACATAAATTTCTAAGGTAAACTTCCAAATTTCAGATTTAAATCCCACCCTTTTATATTCCGGTTTTTCACATTCAAACCCTATAATCATATTCAGAAGTATATAACCCAACAAATTCTTACTTTGAATCTCATTCAATCGTTCCAAAAATAAAACTCCATTATTGTACCCATTTATACCCAAAAACGGATTTACACCCAAAAACAGATTTTCATCCCCACATCACTATAATATAAATTGATTATCATGCTTTAAGAATTAAAACAGTTAACCACTTGCCTGAAAGTGTTCGTAGTGTCTGATTCCGTTGGCGGAGTCCCTCAATTTGGCTCCAAAAGCTCCCAATTTGTTCTTGATTGTTTTCCCCCAATCTTCCTCTCAAACCCTAGGTTAGAATAATGGTGGCTGCTCCTTTTTCTTTTCTTAGGTTTAGGTTTAAAAACACAAATCCCGTTTTTAGCCTAATGGGCTAAATTAAAATAGCCCAAATCAACCCGTGCGGGCCCGGCTATGCCCAAAAATATCCCGAGACCCAAATGCTACCCCCGGGTACCCTTTTCTGACTATCTCGACCCATCCAGACACAACCGCGCACTCAGAATCGCCATCCGAATTAATTTATAAAAATCCTTACCTCATCCCCAATTTAGTCTATACCGACTCCCGGCTAAGATAATCGCATACCCCGTCATTACTACCCGAAATGACGCAATTAAATTATTACTATTCACTTAGTAAATAAATTTACTTAAATATTGGCCATTCACTCCCTGATTAATATTTAAACATATATTGCCATAATTAATTCAATTAAAAATTACAACCCACAAGTAATTTAAAATCCTCGAATTAATTAAATATTAAAAGAACAAAAATACGGGGTGTTACATCCATATCCCTTATCTTCCCCCATGTATTTTCTTCACAACATATGGAATAAATAAATGTATATTAGTTTAATTCTCAGTATAATTAAGTGTTCTCAAACTTAATTAATTTCAAATTTCACTATCTTTCATGTCTACTTAATTCACACAGTAGAAAATATCACAAGTAAATATATACATTCACTCTATTATATACATACAATACTGCACCCCGAGACACAGTTGCGGTGCATGCATACTCTGCTATCTAGTCCGAGTACATCCCGTCACTGTATAAAGGACTGTTGGTTTGGTATATCCCTCAAACCACAAGTATCAAAACACAAGTAGTGGAGGCGAACATAGTCCTAAGCCTTTGGGATACGCACATACGTACGTACCCAAATGAACGTTCAATACCATTATTCTCACTAATGGCAATCCAACTTAAGTCCAATCTTCTGAGGCAACAAGTCAAAAATCCCCCATAAGGCTCATCAGGATATGACTGCCCTCAACGCGTGCCATACACATAAATCATCAAAATAATAGGTATATACTCAACCTATATAATAATATGTACACACTCGACCTATGTCTCATATTAGGAATTTATACTACCCCAAGTACCCGTTGTACTTCTCGAATACTACCCGTACGTGTTAATTACGATTTAATCTCTTTATTGTATTTTATTATGTAGTTATCACTCACATAATTCCTTTATTAATTCAACGTATAATTTTCCAAAATTGACCCAAGTCTCTCATTCTTTGTTAATGCACCAAAAATTATTCAGAACCTACTATGCGCCAAAATAAAAATTTCCAAACTTTTCTGGGCTTAAACATGATTTCTGGAATCTAGTTAGAAGTCCTGAATTCTCATTCAAATGAGATGGCATCTTGTTCGATCGACATCATGTCTCGTTCGAACGACTTCAAACGACATCCCAGTTCATTCGACGTTTTCAGCAGTTTATCCCCAACCTCAATTTTTTATATTTTTCTCCATTTTCATACACCCAACCTTAAATGGATTATATTATAACGAATCCCAATTATCCCAACATCATTTACACATGGTTATGGGTGATTATAACACATAGAAAACATCAAATTCCTTACTTTCAAAAGGGGTTTATATCTAAATCAATATAATCCTTAAAATCCTCAAAATTCTATATTCACCATTGATGTTCTTCATAAAACCCAGAATATAATTTCTTGATTTACAATTGAAATCATCAATTAGTTTATCTCAACATATGTATTTCTCAACTACATGCAATACCTATCACGGTAATTTATTTCTTTATCATTTCATGCCCAATTGCAAAATTCTCATGGGCAAATATTAATCCTATTCTAACATGGATAATATAATCACTAATTGGAACAAGAATTACACTTATCCTAAGGTGTAGGTATGATCCTTTGGAGAATATAAGTGTAGGATGTCCCCTCCTATTTTTTGATCACTTATTTGGTGGTGGTGCAAGGTGGTGTCCCTTGGTTTGCTCTCAAAACCTCTTCCTCTCTTTGAAAAACCTTTCACTCTCCTCACAGATTTTTCCTTTGTTTTTGGGTGAATGGCCTATGTCTCTAATCGCTTCATTTATATAATAAAACCCAAATTTTTTTGGTTACTATTCACGTCCCAATTAAAATGACCAGTATACCCCTCCAGGGTTCCCTTTTGGTTCCCAAGTGACCCGAGACCGAAATCAAACCGTCGGGTAGAATTTTCTGCATATTTTGACCCTTCTGGACTCAACGGTACACTATAAATGACCATTCAAATGACTTAAAAACAATTTTCCTTTTATCCATTTCAATTTAGTTATGACACGACTTACACGCGCGTCTCGACTTAATTTCAATAATTCACGTAATATTCACTCGCAACCATATATTACTTTTAATCGCTAAGTAATATTAAATATCAATCACATATTAATTTATTCTCAAGTAATATTCAATCCGAATTAATTCCAATTATTATTCATAATTAATTCCCATTTTACTTTTAATTAATCTCATATTAAAAGTCATTAAAATTACGAGGTATTACACCTAATAGCCTAAGAAATGACCAATTTGATAGATAGAAATATACGTGGATCCATTCTGATTATGAAATTTGATATGTCAAAAGCATATGATAGAGTTTATGGGTTCTCACTTATTAAAACTTTTAAGGCTTTCGAGTTTGTAGAAGGGTTTATTGATATAGTTTGGTGTTGTGTTTCATCTTGCTGGTTCTCAGTTATCATCAATGGTCAACCTGTTTTTTTTTTTAAATCTTCCAAAGGTCTAAGGCAAGGAGATACACTATCTCCTACCTTATTTGTTCTTGCATCTGAAGTCTTCATGATCAAATGAGGAGTGGTATGATTGGAGCATTTTTTTCATCCAAGACATTGCCTCTTTGTTAGCCCCCTGATGTTTGCAAATGATTATATGTCAAATAGTAACTTTGCCATTGGTGAAAATGTCCCAAAAAGTAACCAAAGCTACATAGATTTCGCCACTGGTCTAAGGTATGCTAAACTTCCTTTCAAATACTTGGGATGCCCCTTATTTAAAGGTGGGAACAAAGCTAAATTTTATGAAGATCTTGTGACGTCCATAAGAAATAAGGTGAATGGGTGGAAATTCAAGTTCCTTACATAAGATGGAAGATTTGAACTCATTAAATTAGTTTTGTGCTCAGTGCATATTTGTAATATAGTTACTTAAGTCCTCCAAAGTGTATACTAAACAAAATTGAAAGAATATTTAGTAATTTATTTTGGGGATCAACAAAGGAGGTTGGTTATAAATACCACTAACTGAAATGGCAAGATCTATGCATTTCTATTGAAGAAGTGGGATTTGTATTTAGAAGATCAAAAGACTTGGTTAAAGCATTTAGCATGAAAATAGCTTGGAAGTCCAAAGTTGAAGACAATTTGTGGGCCAGATTCATGAGAGCAAAACTTTAAGCATCTCCAACTCATACAAAATCTCTGTGTTTTAAGAGAATTAAATAAGGTATTGAAAAAGTTGAGAAAAACTCAATTGTTATTGATTGGAAAAGATACTAAAGGTTAAATTCTGAAGGGAATTTCATCATCAAAAGTTATTTTGAATCTATTAAAAGTTCCAAACCAAAATCGTCTCTTAATGCAGTTCCTTGGACTCCTAATATTCCCTTTAAAATGTCTATATGTATGTGGAGATATCTAAACAAGAGTATTCATTTAGAAAACAACATACAAAATCTTAGAATCAATTTAGTTTTAATATGTAGATGTGGTTTCAACTCTAATGAAAACATCAAAAACCCGTTCATTCAAGGCCATATAGCTGGTGAGGTCTGGAACTCCTTTGGAGGATTGCTAGGTATCAAGTTGAACTTCTCTTCTCTTAATAGCATGCTCATGATGTGGTGGCTAACCAATAAAAAAATACATGTTAAACTACCTGATAGAGATTATTCCAGCTTGTACAATATGGAAATTTAGAAATCAATAAATAGAGCAATTTATGAAAGGAGAATATGGAGGATTCAAACATCATCTCCCAAAATTTAAACACCATCAAAGACATCAGTGGATAAAAGAACTTAAAATGCAATAAACCAGATTTCCTAAGCTTATCTTTCTCCTTAAAAATAATAGAGCAGAGGATGAAAATTTACAAAATTGTTCATTGGATGAAACTAAATAATTTAACACTGAAGCTTATCACTGATGGAGCATCAAAAGGAAATTCAGGTCCTTGTGGTTTTGGCGGTATTCTAAGGGATTCAAAAGGTTTCGGGTCTCTCAATCTATAGAGGTCATAATTCAAATATTCTTGATGAAGCAATGGTAATTCATGAAGGTATCAAGATATGAAACAACTTCAACATTAAGGATGTAATGGTTGAATCTAATTGAAAGGTTTTCATAAAGCTTATAACCAACACAAGTTTAGAATTCCATGGAAGATCATAATCATAATGAAGGAGATTTTGATGTATAAATACTCAATGTCCATTAAGTTCATTTACAGTGTAAGGACATAAATTTCCAATTGAGTCCCTGTATTATTTTGACTTAATTTCGTGAACAAAACTGTGTTTGTAATATGTCATAGGGAGATTTAATTTTTTCACGATCCAACTTGGTCTATGACGTATTGAAGAAAATTGAATACGTTGCGGAAAAACTTCAAAAAAATAATCATGCCGAAGTTTAATTGGTGCAAGTTTATTCGTCTTCAAAGTTAATTGCATTCCGAGATCACACGGGTATGAATGCGTATAATTCATGGTGCTCGAAATTATTTTTATAAAAGATAAGGATGTAGCTTTTATAAAGAAAAATGTTTTAAAAGTGTTTAAAAAGGTTTACACTACATTTTCATTCTGATAAGCTCGAAATAGAGTTGACTTATTTGGATCTCTTTTGTAAGAAACATTTTAAATAAAAAGTCAAAAAGTCAAACTGACACACGGGTTCGTTCAAACGACAAGCAGTCTCGTTCAAACAAGATGCTTATGTCACGCGAACGATGTGGCTATGTTGTTTGAACGACACTGTTTTCAAGGCGGCATTTAAATCTTATTTAAAGCGTGTTTTCTACATAATTAAAGGGGTGTGCATTCTGGAAAAATAGTTTACGATCCAGTACGAGTTTTACACATGTTTTCTAAGGTTTAAAAAGCTTAAACACATCCTTAGAGTTTGCAAAGATCAGAGATATCATTATTATATGTTTATATGATCTTTCTTCACCAAGAAGGTTTGTTCTACCATTGAACATCAGGGGTTTGCGGTGAAGAAAAGAGAAGGACTTCTTGTTCGACATCGTAGACGAATAAAAGCCAATCAATGGACATCGAGACATACGTGGACGCGTGTGTTGTAGACATGTATCGTGGAAGATGGAATTTCTACGTGGGAAGTATTGAAGAATGATAGAAGATCAGAAGGAGCATCAAGACCCGTGGGTATCGAGTCATTGAGTAAGGATAATCTGTCTTTGTAAAACCTTTGTTCGTTTGGCTTGGGCCGTCCGAGGTTGTTTTCCCATTTTGGATTTTTTCCTCGTACATCCGGCATTGTGAGTATTCTTTACTTTACTTTACTTTACTTTACTTGCTTTAATCACTGCATGCATGTTTAGGATTAATCAAGATAAAAATGGTTTATAGTAAAAATTGGTTTTCACAACTTCGTTTGGTGCTAATTAAAAGTTGGATAATATTTGGTAAAAATTGGTTTGATTTGAAACACACATAGGGACGACCCTGTTTCTTCACACTGTTATAAAGAAGCAAATTGTGTAGCTGATTCTTTGGCTAATTATTGAGTGACAATTGGAATTTAAGGGATTGATCAAATATGAAAAATGGAGTATGCCTTCTATTCGAGTGAGATGAGATCAAATTTTTGTTTAGATTTTGAAGGTTGCCATTAATCTTTCTTTATTTCTTAAGTTTGCTTGGTTGTATTTTTGGCTCCTTATCAAACCAACTTTTGTTCTAATTCTATTATGTTATTGCACAGTGGAAGGGCTATTCTTCGAGATAATATAATAAACTAAGGGTGAATACCTCTTCCTAATGAAAATTATGAATGTAATTAATCGCAGAATATGCAATCTAAAAAAAGTAAACACGTGCCTTATGGATCTGAATCTGACGTCTCATTATGTAGGGATGATTCTGAATTCTCGATATGCGCTTCTCCTTTTTTCTTCAAGTTCTCTTCTCCCTTTCTTCCTTTTTCTATTCTCTTTATCTCTCCTTTAATCAAAATTGTGTAGAGACCAAAAGTGAGGTTGTTATCCACTCCATAAACCTTATATAATCCTTAATTACACCCTAATCCCGATTTTAGGTGCAATCTTAAGGGTAAAAAGACACCCCTACCCCTATACAGGCCTTATTACGTATAAAAATCCCTCAAAACCTGACTATAACCACCGGGTACCTATTCTTGCTATTTTGACCCATTTCAAATAATCGGTGCACTCAAAAAGGTCATCTGAGTCACCCAAAAATACATCAGTCTCTCATTAATCTGGCCTAACACGTGCATACTGTAGGCGTCGCCCACAAACAATATAATTTCGTCGATGTAACTCTCTATCGACATAATATAATAAACTGTCACTTTTAACTCATAAATGACATATAATAATTAACATCTTTATTTATTTATCACACGCTAGTAAATAATAATAATAATAATAATGATAAATATTAATCCTAAACTCGTTAATTAATACTTATCGAAACCAACTTAATTTTCCCAATTAAATTAATAATTAAACACACGTGGAAATTAAATAATCATAAAAGTACGGGGTATTACATTCTACCTCCCTAATAACGGAATTTTGTCCCCGAAATTCGAACGTACCTTCCAAAAGGAGCTCTAGATACTTTTTTTCTATGTCATCCTTGTGCTCCAACGTAGACTCTGCGACATTGTGGTGTCCCCACTATACACGTACTAATGGCACCATCTTTGACCGAAGCTTTTGCTCGCTACGCCCAAAATAGCAACAGGTATCTCCTCATAAGTAATGTCCAATTGTAAGTCTATCTTCTCTGACGCTATATGTTAGTAAGTCACGTCATCCCTGAGACACCTCCTCAATGATTACACATGAAACATGTTACGAATCCACTGTAAATGCTCTGATAAGGCAAGATTATATGCAATTGGCCCTACCCTCTCGATGCTGGAAAACGGCCCCACATACCTAGGCGCCAACTTCCACTTCTTATCGAATCGGATCACTCCTTTTATGGGAGATACATATAGCAACACTTAATCACCCATGTCAAACTCCAAAAATCTTCGGTTCGCATCGTTGTAACTCTTATGTCGGTCTTGAGCTATCTGAATTCAACTCTTGATCAACTCAATCTTTACTGACGTCTCATAATCAAATTCGGATCGAGATGCTTGTTGTCCTCCACATCTAACAAATATGAGGGCGAACCATAAGGTCTCCCGTACAATGCCACAAAAGGTGCCATGCCAATAGTAAACCATGACACCCCACCTAATTAAATACCGGGTGATCAGTCATTTATTAAATTAAAACAGGTTTCTCATTTGGATCATTCTTAGCATCACTGTCGAAAACTCTTTAATTACTAATCACCTATGTCAAATTAAAACAGTGTCAAATTTTATCTTTCATTACACAAATAACTATAACATTCGAAAAACCAAAAATAAACCATACAGTATAATAAAGTCCAAATCATCGTGAGATATAGATAAATAAAATCCTGCTGAAAAAACTATCGGCTACAAACTCCAAGTCCAAATACAAATCAAATGATAAAACCAACTGATAGTAAATAAAACCAAAAAAATGTCTGAACTGAATAACTGAAATCTAAGGATAACATGTCCATAACTGAAGTACTAGAATGAAATCCTATACTAGATATGAATAGATGAAGAGTCTAATCAAATCCTGCATGCATCCACTTGTGTTGCAGCTGCATATCCCTGGAATAGAATATCAAGTCTGACGTCCCTGTGGTTAGACACTTAAAAGGTTTTGAACATATTTTATAGCAAGGGTTAGAACCCAAAATATTTTGAAAGTATTTAGCAAACATTTATCACAGTTCATAAATCAGTTTTTGATTACACATGTTAGGTTCGTATACACTCTCTTGAGATTTCTCACCTCTCGTCTATTGTGCACGCCTAACGTTATTACTTAGCCCATCTAGCCATACTACCGAAGCTAACTAGACTTAAGTAATTATCTGAACTGATTAACACATCTAAGTTCCAGTACCGCCCATACAGTACTCTAACCGAATTAACATCTCTCATATGTTATTAATCACGCAGGTAACATTTCTCTCATGTTAACTTTTAAACCAATTAAATTAAGTTTCATTGCTTCATTTATCTTTCAGATATACATCTCATTTAAGTGTCTACTGTCACACATAAGTAGACTATTTATCAAGTATATATTTCACCCACTAATATATACTAGAAATCAATTAAGTTTTAGTACTTAATTTATATTTCATATATATATATATATATATATATATATATATATATATATATATATATATATTTCATTCAACTGTCTACCATCATACATAAGTAGATTATTTCTCAAGTACATATTTCACACACTAATATATACTATAAGTACATACTTTGCATTCATTCCTCCATATCGCTCCCGCTGAGATGAGGGAGTTAAGAGATCAAATTCAGCAGTTCTTGGAGTAGGGATTCATTCGGCGTAGCACATCGTCGTGGGATGTGCCGGTGTTGTTTGTGAAGAAAAGGGATGGTTCTCTCCGATTATGTGTTGACTATAGAGAATTGAATAAGGTCACCATCTGGAATAAATACCCTTTGCCTCGTATTGATGATTTGTTTGATCAACTTAGGGGAGCATCATACTTCTCTAAGATAGACTTGAGGACGAGGTATCACCAGTTGAGGATACCTGAGCAGGATGTATCCAAGACCGCTTTTCTGATGAGGTATGGGTCCTATGAATTTTTGGTTATGCCCTTTGGACTAACCAATGCTCCTGCCGTATTTATGGATCTCATGAATAGGGTATTCCGGGACTTCCTGGACGAATTTGTTATTGTATTCATCGATACCATCATTGTGTATTCTCGAACGAAATCAGACCATGCTACTCATTTGAGGTTGGTCCTGCAAAGGTTGAGGGATCACCAAGTGTATGCTAAGTTCGAGAAATGTGGTTTTTGGTTACAGGAAGTGCAATTTATGGGTCATATTGTGACTTCGCAGGGCATTTTGGTGGATCCGAACAAGGTGGTTGCGATGAGGGAGTAGGGTCAGGCCACGACACCTACCGAAATTCATTGTTTTCTAGGTTTGGCGGGTTATTACCGTCGGTTTATCAAGGGTTTCTCTAAGATCGCTAGCCCTTTGATAAATTTGACCCGAAAAGGGGTGAGGTTTGTTTGGGATAACTCTTGTCAGGTTGCTTTTAAAGAACTCAAAGATAGATTGACTTCTGCTCCAGTCCTTGCATTGCCAAAGCTGGGATTGGAATACCTAGTCTTCACCGACGCATCTCTATGAGGATTAGGAGGTGTACTTCAACAGGACCGACGGGCTATTACTTATGCTTCTCTCAAGCTAAAGCCCCATGAAAAAAACTATCCGGTGCATGACTTAGAACTAGCCGCAGTTGTCTTTGCCTTGAAGATTTGGAGGCATTATCTCCTAGGAGAGAAATTTAGTATTTTCACGGACCATAAATAGATGAAATATTTATTTTCACAGAAAGATTTAAATATGCGACAACGCCGATGGTTGGAGTTTGTGAAAGACTATTAATTTGACATCCAATATCATCCGGGCAAGGCGAATGTGGTAGCGAATTCTTTGAGTAGAAGTCCCGAAGGAGAGTTAGCTGATGTATGGAAAGCTAAGTGAAAAGAGTTTAGTCACGAGGATGCGATTTCTAGGGCATTCATGTCAGTGATGACCGTTACACCTACAATCGTGGCAAGGGTTGTAGAATCCCAAGGATGAGATAAAGGTTGTCAGGACCACATATGCCGATTACTATCCGAGGGAGCAGAATCCTACTCGATAAGTTCAGAGGGTGGACTACGCTTCCATGGAAGACTCATTGTCTCGGAGGAGGGGGATTTGAGACGGGCGGTGATGGAAAAATCTCACGGTTATAAATTTACGGTACATCCTGGTGGGGAAAAGATGTATCAAGATATGCACCGTTAGTATTGGTGGCCAAGCATGAAGCGTGATATTTCTGAGTTTGTATCCCAATGCACTACTTTTCAATTGGTCAAGATAGATCATCAGTGACCAACAGGTTTGTTACAACCGTTAGAGATTTCGGTATGGAAGTGGGAGAGCATATCGATGGACTTTATTACAGGCTTGACAAGGTCATAGAGTGGTCGTGATTCTATTTGGGTTATTGTCGACCACTTAACTATGTCGGCACACTTCCTACCCGTGTGTACCGATTATGACACTACTCGCTATGCCCGATTATTCATCGCGGAGATTGTCAAACTCCATGGGGTGCCTTTAAATATCGTTTCCGACCGAGACAAGATTTTTGTTTCCGACTTTTGGAGAATTTTCCAAGAGGATATGGGAATTAAATTGAAGTTAAGCACTTCTTATCATCCTCAAACAGATGGCCAGGCCGAACGAGTAAACCAAATGTTGGAGTATATGCTCCGTATGTGTATGCTTGATTTTAAAGGTGGTTGGAAATAATATCTCCCTTTGGTCGAGTTTGCTTATAACAACTCATACCAATTTACTATTGGAATGGCGCCCTATGAAGCACTTTATGGCCGGCCCTTAGATCACCCATGTGTTGGTTAGAAGTGGGGGATAATAAATTCCTTGGACCTAAAATGATCAAAGATACTTCTTCTAAGATCGAACTCATTCGAAATCGCATTCGGATAGCTCAAGACCGCCAAAAGAGTTATGCCGATGCGAATAGGAGACACATGGAGTTGGATATTGGGGACCAAGTCTTGGTGCGAGTGTCACCAATGAAAGGTATCAATCATTTCGAAAAGAAAGGTAAGCTTGCGTCGTGTTTTGTTGGACCTTTTCCCGTTATTGCTAAGGTGGGTCCAGTGGCGTATCAACTTGCCTTACCGGAACCTTTACAAAAAATCCACGATGTGTTCCATGTCTCCTCTTTGAATAAGTATAAGAGGTGCGATGGTTCCCTGTGGCATATTCCTTTTGAGGATATCGACTTGCAACCCGACATTTCATATGAAGAACAAGCCATTGCTATTTTAGAGCATGGGGAGAGTAGGTTGAGGTCTCGAGTGGTGCCCTTAGTGCGAGTCCAATGGATTCATCACAACACTAAGGAATTAGCATGGGAACGCAAGGATGATATGCGGGAAAAGTATCCGCATCTCTTTATTCAAGGTACGCCTGAATTTTGGGGACAAAATTCCCTCATAAGGGGGGAGTATGTAACAACCCTCGCTTTTGAGAATCTATTTTATATTTATTTACTATGTGAAGTAATTATATATAAAATGTTGGAATGTGGAGTAAGTATTAATTTAATGAGATAAGTTAATATTTACTAAAATGTTGTATGTTTACCTTATATGTGGGTAAATGTCACCATGTGGTGTTTTATTGTGTCATAAGATTTAAAATGACATTATGGTTTAAAATGAAATCGGAACTTGAAATGAGTTATAAATTTTCCAAATGATAATTTGGAGGGTATAGTTAGTCCCTATGGGTGCGAGATAGTCGAAGTAAGTGCCATATTGCATTTTGATATTTCAAGCACTTTTGACTGGTTATAGCTTAAATGTGTAGTTGTGAGTCATTTTATCGCGGTATTAATCATTTAAGTGGATATTTTAGACTAATGCCACGATTTAGTCTTGCTAAGCCCTTTTATTTCTCTTAAGATCATTTGTTTACCTAAAGTGAGAGAGAGAAGAAGAGAACTTGTGGAGAAAGAGAGAGATTGAAGATTTGGAGATTGATCTTGCATTCATCTTCCTCAAATCTGAATTTGCAAGATTGAGGCAAGTTTTCTACTTGCTATTATGTGATTTAAGATGAATAATTAGTATGATAGTTGTGTATTAACTATGGTTTATCAAAGTTAGGGTTTTTATTGGATTTATGAGTTTTGAATCTTTGGAAGTGATTTGGATATTTATTGGTGTAGATCAATGTTGTTGGATGCATTTATAATCACTTAGTGGCAATAAATGATCTTGGTTTGGGAAGATTGGTGTTGGGAGAAATTAGGAGTCCGAGAGTCCATAGCCAAACTTGGCAAATCCACAGGGCCGAATCGATTCGCCCAAGGGGCAATTTCCAGGTCTGCAAACCCGAATAGATTCGGGTTAAGACCAAATCGATTCGGCTGAAGCAGAAAGTGGGTTCACCTTCCGAACCGATTCGCTTTTTCGATGAATCGATTCGGACCCTGCAGTTTTGAGTTGATTTTTCCAACTCAATTTTTATTCTTTTTCTTTAGGCTTAGGACCTAGGAACCTACTTGAATGAAGTAAACTTAGAGTTCTAGAGTTTTAGTTGAGTCAAGTAACTACCCTACATTAGGATTGGATTAAATGGGGCTTATTCTGGATGTGTACAAATTGAGGTTATTCTTTTCTTTAGAAATCCGTTAAGTGTCTTGGAGTTGTAGGCCCATACTTGGAGACTCTAGGGGCTCTAATGAGGTATATAAGACCTTGGGACTTGTAGCATTATTGTGGTCACTTGGAGACTAATTCGGGACATAAAATATGATGAATATTAATGAGAATATTCAATGATAGTGGTTTCAGATAAAATGAAACAAATATGAATAATGGAAATGAAATTAAGATTTAAATGGTAAATGCTAATTTACTTAAACACACCTCTCTAAATGCTATCATAAGGGAAGATCGCGCATGAGGTGATGTCCCCTGGCTAGTGAATGCAGGGAGACTATAGTCCTCGGCCATATGCGGGGTTCTTATATATTTTATTCTACGCTAGTGATGTAATTCCAGGTGTGTTTATGACTCACTCGCAGGCATATAACCACTTCCTGACGTGCGTTAGGTATCCAAGTTGTCTTGCTTGATGGGCCCTGAAAGATGATAGTCATTTAGGGGCGCGCCTAGTGGGGAAACTCGGAGGGGAGGTCTTAGAATCATTATAGGTGTAAGAATATAACCATTCTAAATCAGGTGGGACTTGAGATGTGTAAAATGCCATAAGAACGTATGATAGTATTATATTCCTGTTAAGGAATGGAAATCGGAATGAAATGGTAAATAATGATGGAGGCTTTTAAATTTATGATGTCTAATTATATTTTCTTACATAATTTAATAAAAGCATTAATCATTTAAACTGCTTTATTATGATTTGAGATTTTGTTGTTAGACTCTTATTCTTATCATTCATGCTTAATACTTCATAACTGTTATGCTTCATATTCATCTGGTGATTAAATAAAAATTGGGCCCTGACCCGTTCATTTTTCTTGTTGTGTATGTAAATTGTATCCGCTCAGGTGCTCCACCGCAAGGGCGCCCGTTATGATGTTCCCACTCCTATGCTTTTGAGGAGCTGTAAGATTTTGTGGATATTACAGGATGTGTTGTTAGACGTTTTCCTCTTTGGTATTCTAGATATGATCGGGTATTTCACTCTAGCATGTGGCCCAAACTTTTGTAATTGTTAAATGAATGTATTATGTAAGTTATTTAACTATTGTAATACGTTGTATGTAATTGTTGACCGACAGCATGTTCGGTCCTTTTATTATATATTTTTTATTGATGTAATATATAAGTTCTTTTGGAATTCCACTTACTCTTCAGATTGGGTTGTTTAAGCTATTTCCTTAACTTGTAATAAGACTAAATAAATTAAATAAATAAAAAAATTTGGCAACCCGTTTTCTGAATTATTGGGTGGTTTTCCCATATACTTATTTTATTATTGTGATGATGTGAATGATCTCCATCCATGATTCTGTTATGTTGGAGTATCGGGCTGGCCACCCCTTATTTTGAATTGCGGGTTGTCACAGATGGTATCAGAGCATCAGGTTCTAGAGTCTTTAGGATCTTTGCGGACTTTTCACGTTCTATCATAGCGTTCTTTGATATAGAGCCTAATGTTAGGACTTCTTTGTTGCTAATATTTGCGATCTTCTGCAATATAGATTGTTTTGAATAGTATTCTAACTCTATTGTTACTTTATCTGAGATGTCACCTAAGAGAGGTCACCCAGCGAGACGTAATAGAGTTGTAGAAGATGATGTTGGTCCTCCACCACCACAATTAACAATTAATGATCCTGATGTAGCAAAGATAGTGGCCCAAACGGTTAATTCGCCAATGACCACAGTGGCTCAGCAAATGCCACAAGCTCAATAATGAGCACATGATGCACAAGCTCCTACGGGACCTTCTCCGTGGGAGAGAGTTAGAGAGTCCTTTTTAAAGGGCCATCCCTCAGAATTTGACGGAGGTTCTGACGTTATTCGAGCAAACCAATGGAAGAAGGACATGCAACGCCATACATGAATGGTGGAATGTAGTGAGGAGAAGAAACAAGTCCTTGCTACCTTCAAACTTGTTGGGGCTGCGTTACACTGGTGGGAGTCGATGACTACTCTAGAACAGAGAGATACCATGACGATCACTGATTTCTAGGTCTTGTTTGACCAAAAGTATTTTCCTCCCGCAGTTCAAAGGGATATGAGAAGGAGACTTCAGGATGTGGTACAGGGAGAGCGGTCCGTTGCCGAATACGAAGAGGAGTTCACCCGGTTGGCAAGTTTTGTACCGGATGAGGTGACTTCAGAAGGAGGAAGGTTTCAAATTTTATGGGAGGTTTGAACTGGAGAATCCGACAACATTTTCTGGGTAATCCATCCTTGCAAACTTTTGGTGAGGTAATGAATGCAGCATTGCTCCATTGCCAATAACATCGGTTATACATGCAGAGTAGCAAGAAAGCTACTGTAGTGGGGCAAGCGAGAAAGCCTGGAGGCAGTGGGAATAGAGGAGAAGCTTTTTCCTCGTCCCAATCTGTGGGTAATAAGCAGAAAGAAAGGGATCCCTAGCAAGGGGACTCATCATAAAGACAACTCTTTGGTGGGTTCAATTCGGGTGGCAATAATACTAGGCAGGGTCAGGGTGCCTCCCAACAGCAAAAAATAGGTCGGGTGGTCAAGGGGGTAGGGGCCATCTGGGCCAAGGTGTTAACCAGTTTAGAAACAACCGGGGTCGTGTTTTGGAGAATATATTGGGGAAGTTCTTCCAATGTGGGGAGGCGGGTCATTACAAGAAGGAGTGTCCTTAGTTGGTTGTGGGTCAGCCTCCTAGAGTCCCTCAGCAGCCATATGTTCAGTTTCTGCCACAGGCACCAAATCCGGTTATTCCTCCGCAGCAGGGTAAGCTACAGTATGTGAGAGTTTATCATATCTAGGATGCTATGCGTCCTCCTGCTACGCCAGCGCCGCCAGCGATTGACAGGGATATATGGGTTGCATTTTTTTTATACGGGTGCGACACATTCATTCATTTCTAGAAGTTTTGCTTAGTCTATAGATTTGATAAAATCAGCAGAGAGCATTTTCACTAGCATTGAGTCCTCCATGGGTGATGGTTCACTCATTTTCCTTATTTGCAAACATATAGGAATTACTCTTGGTAATTTGTGCTTTGAGGCCGATTTACTCGTCCTAGACATGGTCGGGTATGATGTGATTTTGGGCATGGATTGGCTTGTCAAGTATCATGCAATAGTTAATTATTACGGGAAGAGTATAGTCTTTGTAGTTCCGGGATAAGAAATGTTCTTGGTAGTCATGCCTCATTTAGAAGGAGGTACTAGTACTTATTTGTATTGAATTGCGAAAGAGACTTATCGGGATGTAGTTATTCCCTTGGATTTTATTCTGGTTGTTCAAAGTTTTTTAGATGTTTTTAAGGAAATATCGAGTTTGCCTCCGAGTCAGGAGATTGAGTTGGTGATTAATTTAGCGCTCGGGACGAGACCAATTTCTAGAGCTCCGTATTGTATCGCCCCCGCTGAGATGAGGGAGTTAAGAGATCAAATTCAGCAGTTCTTGGAGCAGGGATTCATTCGGCGTAGCACATCGCAGTGGGGTGTGCCGGTGTTGTTTGTGAAGAAAAGGGATGGTTCTCTCCGATTATGTGTTGACTATAGAGAATTGAATAAGGTCACCATCTGGAATAAATACCCTTTGCCTCGTATTGATGATTTGTTTGATCAACTTAGGGGAGCGTCATACTTCTCTAAGATAGACTTGAGGATGAGGTATCACCAGTTGAGGATACCTGAGCAGGATGTATCCAATACCGTTTTTCTGATGAGGTATAGGTCCTATGAATTTTTGGTTATGCCCTTTGGACTAACCAATGCTCCTGCCGTATTTATGGATCTCATGAATAGGGTATTCTGGGAATTCCTGGACGAATTTGTTATTGTATTCATCGATACCATCCTTGTGTATTCTCGACCAGAATTAGACCATGATACTCATTTGAGGTTGGTCCTGCAAAGGTTGAGGGATCACCAAGTGTATGCTAAGTTCGAGAAATGTTGTTTTTGGTTACAGGAAGTGCAATTTCTGGGTCATATTGTGACTTCGCAGGGCATTTTGGTGGATCCGAACAAGGTGGTTACGATGAGGGAGTGGGGTCAGGCCACGACACCTACCGAAATTCATAGTTTTCTGGGTTTGGCGGGTTATTACCGTCGGTTTATCAAGGGTTTCTCTAAGATCGCTAGCCCTTTGATAAATTTGACCCGAAAAGGGGTGAGGTCTGTTTGGGATAACTCTTGTCAGGTTGCTTTTAAAGAACTCAAAGATAGATTGACTTCTACTCCAGTCCTTGCGTTGCTAAAGCCGGGGTTGGAATACCTAGTCTTCACCGATGCATCTATACAAGGATTAGGAAGTGTACTTCAACAGGAGCGACGGGATATTGCTTATGCTTCTCACAAGCTAAAGCCCCATGAAAAAAACTATTCGTTGCATGACTTGGAACTAGCTGCAGTTGTCTTTGCCTTAAAGATTTGGAGGCATTATCTCCTAGGAGAGAAATTTAGTCTTTTCACGGACCATAAGTTGCTGTAATATTTATTTTCACAGAAAGACTTAAATATGCTACAACGCCGATGGTTGGAGTTTTTGAAAGACTAACAATTTGACATCCACTATCATCCGGGCAAGGCGAATGTGGTAGCGGATGCTTTGACTAGAAGGCCCGAAGGAGAGCTAACTGATGTATGGAAAGGTAAGTGGAAAGAGCTTAGTCACGAGGATGCGGTTGCTAGGGCGTTCATGTCAGTGATGACCGTTACACCTACAATCGTGGCAAGGGTTGTAGAAGACCAATGAAGAGATAAAGGTTATCAGGACCACATATGTCGATTACTGTCTGAGGGAGCGGAATCCTACTCGATAAGTTCAGAGGGTGGACTACGCTTCCATGGAAGACTCATTGTCTCGGAGGAGGGGGATTTGAGATGGGCAGTGATGGCAGAATCTCACGGTTCTAAATTTACGGTACATCCTGGTGGGGAAAAGATGTATCAAGATATGCGCCGTTAGTATTGGTGGCCAAGCATGAAGCGATATTTCTGAGTTTGTATCCCAATGAACTACTTGTCAATTGGTCAAGATAGATCATTAGTGACCGACAGGTTTGTTGCAACCGTTGGAGATTCCGGTATGGAAGTGGGAGAGCATATTGATGGACTTTATTACAGGCTTTCCAAGGTTACAGAGTGGTTGTGATTCTATTGGGTGATTGTCGACCTCTTGACAAAGTTGGCACACTTCCTACCCGTGTGTACCGATTATGACACTACTCGCTATGCCCGATTATACATCGTGGAGATTATCAAACTCCATGGGGTGACTTTAAATACCGTTTCCGACCGAGACAATATTTTTGTTTACCACTTTTGGGGAAGTTTCCAAGAGGATATGGGAATTGGATTGAAGTTAAGCACTTCTTATCATCCTCAAACAGATGGCCAGACCGAACGAGTAAACCAAATGTTGGAGTATATGCTCCGTATGTGTATGCTTGATTTTAAAGGTGGTTGGGAATAAAATCTCCCTTTGGTCGAGTTTGCTTATAACAACTCGTACCAATTTACTAATGGAATGGCGCCCTATGAAGCACTTTATGGCCTGCGCTTTAGATCACCCACGTGTTGGTTAGAAGTGGGGGATAATAAATTATTTGGACCTGAAATGATCCAGGATACTTCTTCTAAGATCGAACTCATTCAGAATCGCATTCGGATAGCTCAAGACCTCCAAAATAGTTATGCCGATGCGAATAGGAGACACATGGAGTTGTAGATTAGGGACCAAGTCTTGGTGCGAGTGTCACCAATGAAAGGTATCAAGCGTTTCGAAAAGAAAGGGAAGCTTGCGCCATTTTTTGTTGGACCTTTTCCCGTTATTGCTAAGGTGGGTCCAGTGGTGTATCAACTTGATTTACCGGAACCTTTAAAATAAATCCACGATGTGTTCCATGTCTCCTCTTTGAATAAGTATAATAAGTACAATGGTGCCCTTTGGCATATTCCTTTTGAGGATATCAACTTATAACTCGACATTTCATATGAAGAACAACCCGTTGCTATTTTAGAGTCTAGGGAGCGTAGGTTGAGCTCTCGAGTGGTGCCCTTGGTGCGAGTCTAATGGATTCATCACAACGCTAAGGAATCAACATGGGAACACGAGGATAATATGTGGGAAAAGTATCCGCATCTATTTATTCAAGGTACGCCTGAATTTTGGGGACAAAATTCCCTCATAAGGGGGGAGTATGTAACAACCCTCGCTTTTGAGAATCTATTTTATATTTATTTACTATGTGAAGTAATTATATATAAAATGTTGGAATGTGGAGTAAGTATTAATTTAATGAGATAAGTTAATATTTACTAAAATATTGTATGTTTACCTTATATGTGGGTAAATGTCACCATGTGGTGTTTTATTGTGTCATAAGATTTAAAATGACATTATGGTTTAAAATGAAATCGAAACTTGAAATGAGTTATAAAATTTCCAAATGATAATTTGGAGGGTGTAGTTAGTCCCGATGGGTGAGAGATAGTCGAAATAAGTGTCATATTGCATTTTGATGTTTCAGGCACTTTTGACTGGTTATAGCTTAAATGTGTAGTTACGAGTCATTTTATCGCGGTATTAATCATTTAAGTGGAGATTTTAGACTAATGCCACGATTTAGTCTTGCTAATCCCTTTTATTTCTCTTAAGATAATTTGTTTACTTAAAGTGAGAGAGAGAAGAAGAGAACTTGTGGAGAAAGAGAGAGATTGAAGATTTGGATATTGATCTTGCATTCATCTTCCTCAAATCTGAATTCATCTTCCTCAAATGAAACAAATATGAATAATGGAAATGAAATTAAGATTTAAATGGTAAATGCTAATTTACTTAAACACACCTCTCTAAATGCTATCATAAGGGAAGCTCGCGCATGAGGTGATGTTCCCTGGCTAGTGAATGTAGGGATACTATAGTCCTCGGCCATATGTGGGGTTGTTATATATTTTATTCTGAGCTAGTGATGTAATTACAGGTGTGTTTATGACTCACTCGCGGGCATATGGCCACTTCCTGATGTGCGTTAGGTATCCAGGTTGTCTTGTTTGATGGGCCCTGGAAGATGATAGTCATTTAGGAGGGCGCCCAGTGGGGAAACTCGGAGTGGCGGTCTTAGAATCGTTATATGTGTAAGAATATAACCATTCTAAATCAGGTGGGACTTAAGATATGTAAAATGCCATAAGAACGTATGATGGTATTATATTCCTGTTAAGGAATGGAAATTGGAATGAAATGGTAAATAATGATGGAGGCTTTTAAATTTATGATGCCTAATTACATTCTCTTGCATAATTTAATAAAAGACATAATCATTTAAACTGCTTTATTATGCTTTGAGATTTTGTTGTTAGACTCTTATTCTTATCATTCATGATTAATATTTCATAACTGTTATGCTTCATATTCATCTGGTGATTACATAAAAATCGGGCCCTGACCTGTTCATTTTTCTTGTTGTGTATGTAAATTGTATCCGCTCAGGTGCTCCGCCGCAAGGGCGCCCGTTATGATATTCCTACTCCTATGATTTTGAGGAGCTGTAATGTTTTGCGGATATTATAGGATGTGTTGTTAGATGTTTTATTCTTTGGTATTCTAGATATGATCGGGTCTTTCACTCGGGCGTGTGGCCCAATCTTTTGCAATTGTTAAATGAATGTATTATGTAAGTTATTAAACTGTTGTAATACGTTGTATGTAATTGTTGACCGACTGCATATTCGGTACTCTTATTGTATATTTGTTGTTGATGTAATATATAAGTTCTTTTGGAATTCCAGTTGCTCTTCACATTGGGTTGTTTAAGCTATTTCCTTAACTTGTAATAAAACTAAATAAATTAAATAAACAAAAAATTTTGGCAAACCGTTTTCAGAATTATTGGGTGGTTTTCTCGTATACTTATTTTATTATTATGATGCTGAGAATGATCTCCATTCATGATTCCGTTATGTTGGAGTTTCAGGTTGGCCACCCCTTATTTCGGATTGCGGGTTGTCAGAACTACATCACCCTTCTCGAATTTCATTCTTTTATAAATTACTGATATTTTCTCAATTATCCCAATACTTACTAGTCTAACTTTATGTAAACCTAATATCCACTTTAGGCCTAATGTCCTTATTATATAACAACAATCATAATCAATCAATTTAGGCAACCTCCAACATAATAACAACTAAAAATAACATTTCTTAAAATTTACCCCACGAATCTGCCCATATTTTAAAAATGCAGTTTTGAGGCATTTTGAAGCCATTTTTGGAGAAAACGTATTAGATAACAAAATGCAAAAAATAGGATTTTCTATGAGGCAACGCGATAGAATAGCCATTTTCAGAACCAAAATGGCATAAAACAGTTTCTAAAATGACTGTTTAATTTATCCAATTTCATAGACTTCTTTAAATTCAAGAAGTTATTCTAAAATTCAGTCTTACCCATCAAAACCCAGATTTCTCCCATATAAATCATGACCCAATTATTGATTTCATGATCTATACATAAATCAATCAAATGTGCATGCATTCCTACCTATAACATGTATTTAATTCAAGTTGCATCATTCAAATCAACAAGATCAATCCTATTCTCAACATGGGTATTATAACCTCAAGTAAAACCATAAGTAAACACTTACCTTATGATGTTGGATCTAATTTTGTGATTTCCAGATGTGTTTGAGTGCCTTCCATTCCAATCCACACTCCTAAGATGGTGAAAGTGCAAGATCCACAAAGAGTTCTTCAAGATTCCTCTCAAATCCTCCAAGAAAGCTCTCTTTTTATCTCTTATGGCATCTCTTAGGGTTTTAGACTGTTAAACCTAGCCTCAACCTCTTAATATATGATATAATAGTTAAAAATTCTTGGGTTTTTTAACCCCACTTTCCAAATGACCAAAATGCCCTCAATAGGTGTCGATTTGGCCTAAAATTGACTCGGGACCCAAACTATACCCTCGGGTATAATATTGCTACTATTTTGATCCTTTAAAAATCATCTGTGACCTCTAAATCATCATCTGAGTCACTCTAAATATTTTTCTCATCTCCAACTAAAATTAATCTACACGCGACTCTCGATGAGATAAAAATCAACTATGTCACTATCACTCGCTATGACACGTTATAAATACGATAACTCATTTATCATTCACTTAGTAAATTTATTTCATGATATTAATCATTATCTCACTCTCGATTAATATTGAATAATTATCACTTCACTTATTTAATTTCATTAAATTACGTCACTCATGTAATTGAATCATAAACTAATTAATTACACACTTAATTAATTAAGTTTCAAATATGCAGATTTAATTTCAAATATGCATAAATACGGGGCATTATATAAACTAGTATGAGTTATTATATGCAAACTCTACCAACAATAAATACTTCTCCTAACTACCTTTAAAATCCAGGATACATATCTTTAACATATCCTTCAATATCTGATTCACCATCTTCATCAACACATCGATCATCGGGTGGTATGTCCTGCTCAAACGCAACTCTATTCCCATTATCTCCTGAAAAATCTACCAGTAATGGGACACAAAGATCTTATCCTAATCCGAAACAATGTTGAGTGGCACGCCGTGCAGCCTCACTATCTCAGCAATGAAAAGTTCACTTAAACTGGCAGTAAATGAACTACCTTGGTAAATCGATCCATAATAACCCAGATGGAATCATGACCCCTCTGTGACATCGATAACCCCATGACGAAGTCCATCGATATACTCTCCCATTTCCCCAATGGAATCTCCAATGGCTACAAAACCCCTATTGGTCTCTGATGAACAACCTTTACCTTCTGATAAGTGGTGCACCTGGAAATAAAAAATTTCGTTCCCCTCTTCATCCCGGACCACCAATGATGTTTCCTCATATCCTTGTAAATCTTATCCCCTCTTGGATGAACTGAGAATTGCGACCCATGCACCTCCTCCATAATTGTGCGCTGTAGGTCCTTGTCGTTTGGGACAATCAACCCCCCATTGAAGCGCAACTCATCCTCAGAACTGATTCAGTAGGATTCCACTCCGCCTGCCAATAATTATCATATCCTCTCCAAATAAGAAGGATTCTTGACTTGTGCCTCCATAACTTTCAAAATGATCTCGGGTGTGATGTTTATCACTACTATATAAGCCCAGAATAACTATTCTTTGTAATGAAGCTTGGCCCCCTTCACCTTTCAAACTTCTGCCAACTTCCCTGCAGGCATACGACGCAACGCATCCACCATAATATTAGCCTTTCTTGGATGATACTGGATATAGAACTGATAATCCTTCATGAACTCAAGTCACCAATGATGCCTCATATTCAGATCCTTCTGCATGAAAAAAAATATTCTAGTGACTTGTGGTCTGTGAATAATTAGAACTTCTCTTTTAGTAAATAGTGCCTCCAAATCCTCAAGGAAAAAATAACCGCCACTAACTCCAAATCATGAGTGGGATAGTTCTTCTCATAGGGCTTAAGCTTGCAAGATGCATAAGCTATATCTCTTTCCTCCTGTTGTAGAACTCCTCCAAGTACCTATGAGGATACATAGGTAAAAACAAAGTAATACACTCCTCCCCTAGGAAATACGAGCACCGATTTTAAAGTCAACTTATCCTTTATCTCATCAAAATCTAACAAACACTGATCTTCGCAAACAAAAGGCACTCCTTTGTGAGTTAAATTCATCAAGGGACACGTAATCTTAAAACATCCTATTATAAAGTGATGGTAGAAATCTATTAACCCCAAAAGACTATGAACCTCCATTGGTGTCGTGGGATAACCCCACTCCCACACCGACGACACCTTACATGGATCCATAGAAATCCCTCTCTCGTAGATTATCTGACCCAATAACTGCACCTCCCGTAACCACTGTGTTCGTTCCTCACCCTCCTTCCAATCAAATCTATTCTAAAGTGTCTAGAGGTAGCGAAAATAAAGGAGGGATTGATCGACCAACTTGAACAGATCTATAACCTGGTTCCATCTGTCCTGAATGAGGGAGTTAAGGCGGGTATAGTCGAACTGGTTGATTCTAAGGTGGGAGATAAGCAGTTGTATCCGTATCGGTGGGGAGAGGTAGAGATGAGGAGGCGAGAAATTCCTTTCCTTACTCCCTTACCAGGACCAAAGGTGTTCAAACCTGGCTTACTTGGATGATAGGGAGAATAGCATAGTAAAGTAGCCTGAGTGCTTGGCCTTTCCTTCTGATTATGATCCTGGGATAAAGAATAGCTCGTCTTTAGTGAAATTCTTCTTTGTCTTCTTCTTTTCGCATGAATGTGGACAATTTAGATTAGAAATGAAGTAGGATGCCCACAAATTCTCAAAGTTGGCAGATAATTGATGGTCTTGCAAAGTCTGAAGAACCATACGTAAGTGCTCTGCATGTTCACCCTCTATCCGAGCATAAACCAAGATGTAATATATGAATACAGTGAAAAAATGATCTAAGAAATCCCTGAACACTCTGTTCATGAAATCCATGAAAACCGTCAGTGCATTGGTTACCCTAAATCACATAACTCTAAACTTATAAGACCAGTATGTCATTAAAAATACAGTCTTAGGGACATTATGATCCCTAATACATAACTAATGGTACCCTGATCTCAAATTAATCTTCAAAAAGTAGGTCGCTCTCTTTAGTTGATCGAAAAAGTCATCGATACGCGACAACGGATACTTTTTTCGAATCGTGACCTTGTTTAACTCCCAATATTCAATACATAACCTCAACGAACCATCTTTCTACTTCTCAAATAAAACTAGGACACCCTAAGATGATGTATTCCAACAGATAAAATCCTTCCCCAAAAGCTGTTGAATCTGATCTCTCAATTCTTGCATCTCTAAAGGACCATACAATACGTCACTTGTGCTATCGGCCTACTCCTTAGCGCTAAGTCGATCACAAACTCAATCTACTGACCCCCCAGTATCTCCTGAAACACATCAGCAAAGTCCCTAACCATAAGTATCGAATCTAGCAAGATGATTATACCCTCCAAAATATCTTCCTCGATATAATATAAATGCGTACTCGGCCTTCCCTCCAAATGAGGCATCACCATAAGAAATATACCCTGAACTGGAATAGAAAACATGATAGTCCTACTGTAATAGTTCACCATCTCTCTATATGTCGCTAACCAATCCATAACTAGAATAACATCATACTCATACATCTCTAAAACGAGCAGATTTGCTACTAGGCATAACTTCCCAATGTCCACACCCATTCCCCTGTAGATGGAATGGATGAGAGCCCTGCTACTTAATGGTGAATCTATGGTCATAATAATATCTAATGTTGTGTCCATTAAACTCATCTCATGCATGAATCTAGTGATAACAAAATAATGTGTGGCTCACGTGTCAAATAATAGCCGCCCAATGTGCCCATGGCTAAGAAACATACCCTCAACGACTGGTGGCAAAACTAGCACACAGACGTTATACACATGCCGAAACTGCAACTAGGGGGTATTCATTGGTTCAAAACCAACCTATTTTAGTAAAACCTAGTCTAATCCAATTATAATCTATTTTTGAAATTTGTAATCCAATAAAAAATAATTTACACTTCAAATCCAATCCAATCCAATCCATGATTTGATTGGATAGGTATTTTCAATCTATTTCGACTAGACAAATTAGTCATAATTATTATTCGGATCGGATTGGATCAGTTCCAATACGAGTAAATCTCGAAAAAAATTATCCAATCCAAAATATTAACATAATTAAATTTGCACTAATAATAGTACCAAATTACCACACTTCAATTTAAAAACAAAAAGAGTTTACATGCCAGATAAATATTAGAATTAATAAATTAATCCTAGAATCTATAAATAAAAAAAGTCTAGATGTTCTTATTGTATTGAAAAATCATATATATGTATAAATCATATATATCTACACATACACATATGTATATATATATATGTATGTTTGAATGAATCATATAGGTCTCTATATATGTACATATAAATCACAAAAAAAGTTTAGACCTGTACATATGTATATGTGTATCTGATCCAATTGATACCTACGGGATAAATACATGGCCATCGATAGAGAGGAGAGGATAGCAGAGGACCGATGATGGAGAGGAGAGGATCATAGGGCCAACATCAAGTGCCAACTATTAGTAGCCAGTGGCAGGGGTTGGGTTTTGAGTAGCAACGGTGGGGTTGGGTTAGAGAGGATGAGAGGCCAGTGGCCGGGATGGGGTTGAGTTGGGTTAGGAGTAGCAGAGGCCAATAACGAGTTTTTTTCCCTTAATATTACTTTTGATGATACGAATGAATGAGGGGGTGTTTTGGTTGGGTGTGTTTTCAGTGTAGGTAGCTGAGACTGAGTGTGTGTTGTGTTTTATTATGTAGAGTGTTCAATGTAGTGGGTTTGTTTTGTATGTTAGGGTGTATTGTATTTTTAGTGGATCTCATGACACACCCAATAAAATAATGACATATGTCATTTTTAATAATAAATAAAGAGGTCCGTTTGGTTCAGTTTTTCAATCAATTTTGGATAGTAAAACCGAAATCGATCCAATTATAATAATTTTTTAAGAATGGGATCCAATCATATCCAATTTATATCGGTTTTTTAATTGGATTAGATTAGATTGGTCGATTTAATCGGTTTGGTTTGGATTTTAAACACCACTTACTGTAACTGCCTCTACGAAGGCGATAAGGTAGGGACTGCTAATGGGGTTGGAAGCTACTAAAATTTCTTTTCCTACTAGGTGTCATGTTGTTGACCCTTAGCCCTATTAGGGCATGCACGCCACATGTGGCCCTGCTCCCCACATACGAAATATATCCCTATAAAATCTACCCGCCTCTAGCCTTGATGGCCCTGATGAGATTACCCTTGTGGATGGCCTTTATATCCATAGCCCTGATGTCCTCTATTTTAGTTCCCCTGGCCCTAAGGAGCATGCCCTGATATCCCTTCCTGTAACTTCCATGACTCGACCTGAATCTCTTAGCCATGTTCCCCTACTAGGAACCTACTCTTGCTTCCGACCCTACTATTGTGGTGCCCTACTGGCACCTTTTCCCCCAGTCTTGCCCTACTGGCTCGACTCTGCTATCCTCTTCGCTCCCCTCATATGGAAGCGAAGAACCTGTTAGTGAAGCAATGCGGAATTAATGATATCAATATAAGTCCCCAATGTTAGGTTCCCCAAAATATGTTGGCGGATCCTCCAAGTAATCCTATCCATGAACTTGAGAAGCCTCTTCTCATCAGTGCTCACCTCATCACATATAAATTTTCCACGCGAATGAATTCCTGTGTGAGATCTAAGAGTCTCCTCATCATCTCTGTCTGCATGACTGGTGAAAAGAACTTGCGATCAAATCGCACCTAAAACTCTTGAATAGTCATAATGTCTCTCGCATGGTAACTGACTTCCACCACAGAAGTGCTTCCCCAACTAGTTTAAACATAACTAGTACTTGCTTTTGAGTGTCTCTACACTCAACCATATGAAGATGCCTTTAGATACCTTTATTCCACTGGCTTACTATTTCTACATCCACACTTCCCTGAAACTCTGGCGGATGGCCCTTTTACAAGCCCACTTTGACTCTCTCCTATACTGATGACATCGGGTAATTCTTTACTAGTACTGGCCCTGATGTTTGTGGAAATGACCGGGGCATATGTTGTGCCATGGCGGTTATAGAAGCATTAGCTACCTATACTACTATGGTTGCGACCTCTGTTGTGGTCACAGTCCCCTGAGTGGCCTACGACTCCGTTGAGCCTACCCTTCTGTGACTCTCCTCACCACATGTGTTGGTGTACCTCTCCTAATGTTTGGCATCTGAAACCAAATCGAAATTATACGAGATTCCACTTAAATATATACAGTAGCATACGAATGTAAATGCGTAATATGAAATAATAGTTGTAAGCATAGGGATTTATATCAAAGAAATGCAACGCTAAAAATATAGAAATTTGCACGGATCCGAAGGACACTAGAACCTGATACTCTGATACCAACTATGCCACTTCACCTATTATAATATCAGGTGATCAATCCTTTAGTAAAATAAAATAGGAATCCACTATGATTTCATTCTCAGCATCACTGTCGCATAAGCAATATAAATATAAAACAAATAAAACCATACATAGAATGAAATGATAGAATAATTAATAAACATAAATATATAAATAACATGAGTTGAATAAACCATCAGTCACTATAAGTAACCATCCGATGTAAGTAAAACTGAAAAATAATATAGAGTCTGACATATATAAAATATCCGACCCAACTACGGGCAACACACCCAAAAGGAAATACTAAAATGAAACGGAGTCATATCTAGATAGAAATGACTGAAGCGGCTATGATCAAATCCAAAAGCAGTCACAGCTACTGCTCGCAACATCTTAAAATAACTAACCATGTTGTCCTTTCTGTTGTTGCACACCTGAGGTTTTGAAAACAAAGAAAATAAATTTGCCACTGGGTCAAAGCCTGAAAATGTTAGAAAATATTTTGCAAGTATTTAAATTCTTTAAATAAGATTCACCGGTCGCACTCATATGAGACTGATCCTCACCTCTCATCTGTAGTGAGCATCTACTGCAGTCATTTTATTATCCTAATTATGGTACCCATTCTAACTAGGACAATAACCTCTATAAAACCCATCTCAGTAATATTCACCATCAGTTAAACGTGTACTACCCTCGCTAGGTATATTTTTCATAAATAATAACATAACGCCACACGTGCTATAGATAGTTATTCACACATTATATTAACATATCTACACCCATGATATAAATAGATATACACACAATATCTCATGCACACACACACACACACACACACACACACACACACACACACATATATATATATATATATATATATATATATATATATATATATATATATATATATATATATATATATATATATATATATATCACTCATTATATATGTATAAGTCGTATCCCCAGACTATGGACCTCGCGAATACATCCCTCGTATGCTATCAAGCTCCAGGCATATCACGTAGCACATTGAGAAACTGAGTCAAAATCTTACCATCGAACCCAAAATTAAATACAAATAACGCAGTCGGTCATGAACATACGTCCGGGGGTCGTAATCATACCACATCGCACCCCACTGGTCTCCAAACCAACACCTATCCTCACACATGGATAAATGTCAGGCAATAGTACTATGACTTGGGGAATCAATCCAACACCCTGATACGACGCAAATATTGAGTATTTCACCCGTTAACCTATGCATTATTAGCCCCCTCGGGTATTTTAATCCCTATATTTATGCTCGTTAACCAGATAACCTCGGATTTCTATGTTAACATATTTTACAGGGGTTAATTGAGTTTTTAAAGGTATTTGGATGCCTAGTATGAAGTTTGGATGCATCCCGGCGAAGTTCCGTACACAATCGTACACGCAAGGGAAATTTAGCCATTTCACAATTTGGGCAACTAGCCCAATGTCTTCACGAAAGTTTAATCCCTCTGAACAAGCTTCACGTGGCCCCAAACGGTGCACGATTTTGAGTCCGAACGAAGAAGTTATGGTCTTTTTAGCGGAAAGGAATTATAACATTCCGAAAACAGGGGAAGGATTCAAGACCTGTAGGTCTGAATCGATTAGGCCCAAATCCGAATTGATTCGGGTTGGGAAAGAGTGACCATTCTTCCATTCCAAATCAATTCGGATTTCAGCCGAATCGATTCGCCCCTTATGCAACCTCGAGATATTTCCATCCTAATCGATTCGACCCAATTCCGAATCGATTCGGCCCTGCAAATATTTGTTTTTCTTCCCTTTTATTTACAAGTTTGCCATGGGATATTTTGTATATAACTCATTTCTCTCATTTGGGAGAAGAATAATCTCCATTTTTGTCATAGATTTTAGGGTTTTGTAGAGGGAGATTTACCCTACTCCTCTCTTGTACTCTTTATTTTGTAAGTTGTACCTTAACTTTAATTACATTAATTTAGTTATCTTCCTTAATTTCCATTCTTTCTCTACTTGCTTTCCTAGATTAATTTATTTCTTGTTGTAATTAGTTAAGTTGTAGTTTAACTTAGTTTATTTCCATGTCGTGCCCTTAGATAAATAGGGTCAGGGTTGTGTTCCGCCATTAACGGGCCTCGAGCTCCGAAAATCAGGTTTTGTGTAAAATTGCATTTGATTGAAACCGCATGTATTAAAGTTGGATTTTTATGCATTTAACTTTATTTGTCACGCAACTTTAGTGTTTATAACGACAATCCGAATTTAATCTGCGCGTGACCATTTTTGATTCAATGTTTATTCAAGCAACTTTGGGTTAAATTCATTATTGCGTGAAGTTTATGCTTAATTATAAATGCTCGATTAAATTTCTTTCTAGCCTTAACTCTAATTAGTATTTGTTTCGATTCGTGTGGTAGGATACGATCCTGATCCTCGCTTTACTTTTGCGTAGCGTAACTTCTCTTTTTCTTTATTTCCTTTTAACAACTATCACCTTTTATTTTATTTTATTTACACTTTTATTCCTGAAGTAATTATAGAAATTAACATCTAAAATTTAATCACTCTATGTGGATTTCTTACGATACCCAACTTACCGATGTGCTTGCCTCGCAAGTGTAGTAGTAACTTAGGTTTTTGCGTCTAGAGCGGGAGCCGAAATCAACGACAGTGTCCCCACACGAATACTCAGTTCCCCTCACCACCAATATGGCATCGTTGCCGGGGAGTGAGTTTTAGATTATATTTTTTTTATTATTTCGTAGTATTTCTTTTATTCATATTTGTATTCTTTATTTTCTCCTTTCCTTTTGACTTGTGCTAGATTGTTTCGAGAAATTGAAATTTTGGCGCTTGTTTCTTTTATTGAATTGCCTTATTTGAAATGTCTCGTTATTACGCTTGAGATAACCTTAATTGTTTTGAGAATTGTTTTCCAAGTTATACTCCCAAAACAACGAGAGAATGCCTACAAATTCTTTAAGATGAGCTCATTGAGCGTGAAATTCAAGAGTAATTAAGTAATCCCTCATCACCTTGTGAGGATAATTTGGAAAACGGGGAATCCGTTAGCTATGAGCAACAAGCACAACATGATGAAATGTCTTATTATTCGTTGGATTATGAGTTAATGATAAAGTAAATGAATGACTAATCCGAAAGTTCTCAAGCTTGGTTTCTAGAACATGAAACCATGCTCGATGAGATTATTTCTTTACAAAATCGGGTCGAGGTTGAAGCTTGCATTTCATCTCCACCCCTTTTTGTTTGAAGAAATAATTGAGAGTGATCCAAGCTTTAGCACTTTCGATTTTCAACCTCTTATTAATTCTTCCGATTGTATTGAGGTTGTTTGTCCTTCCTTCCTTTATTCCCTACTATTCCCGAATAATTAAATTTATCATAAGAATCAGTTGAAAGTCTTGAGGACTTTGACCCAATTCTTGAACGGGAATGTTATTTTGAGATGGTTCATCTCATGGGCTATTCACTTTCACTATGCCCACCTCCCCTTCATATTGAAGAACCTTGGGGATGTGATTTCCATTTTCCCGAGATCAATGTGGTCTTGTCCCCCGTTTTATCCAAATCCCCCATCGTCCCTCTCAAATTTTTAATTGACGATGGTTCATTTCTTATGCCATACACATGCCTTCCATTTTTCAAATGAAATTATTATTTTCCAGGAGGCATGTTCGCTTTGGAGGGTCCACGGTTGCTCTTTCAAAGTCAAATCCCTTTTTGGGTGGACCCTCAACTATTTAGACTTCTTGTGTATAGTTAGTGTGAAGCCTAAATAGTAGGTTGTAAATAGTTAGCTTTTTAATTTTCTTTCTTTCCTTTTTTTCTTTCCTTTTTATTTAGTATAGTGTAATTAGTGAACTTTTTGTTATTTGTTTTTGCTATGCTCGGTACTAAATTGTTTTGTAGATTTCATTAGACTCATGCTTATGGAGATCGCTCCAATTTTGGGTTATATCGTTATTTTCCTCTCTTGGTGTTGTGTTCTTAATGCGCATTGAGGAAAACACAAGATTTAAGTTAGGGGGTATAAGATATTTTATCCATTTCTTTGTTTTGTAAATGGATTTGCTCACATTTAGTCACTAAGCATGCTTTTTGTTAAAATTAAAAGTTTTCAAAAATATTTTCTTTCTTTTTTCTCCTTTGTTGGGCATTTTGCCTTATTTTTTATGATAAATTTTAATAATTGCCCGATCCAATAGACAACTCAACGATGCATGTTCTCGATTTTAGAAGTTATTAGACTTTAGTCCTCAAATCATTGATATTATGAATAAATTCATGAATTAAACTTTATCCCATGAGCACATGCACTTTTCTTGTTTTACTGATTTTGTTTAAGATTTTTATAACTCGGTAATCTTTTGTTGCATTGTATATACTTACACCGAGTAAGCTTTGTACCTTTCATCGTTTGTGAGTATATACACTATTCTTTCCTCTTTGGAAACATTGAATTCGTCGGAAATCTCACTATTCTTTCATTTGATCGTTCATTAATTGAGTTCATTTATGAAATGTGTTACTTGAGCATGATTTTCATATATTGTTTTGGCTCGAGAACTGCGTAAACTTTATGAAATGATCATAGGCCATCTTTGTTATATTACCCATATTATCCTTGACCTCACCTTATTTTTCCATAGTCAACCCCTTTGAGCCTAACTATTAGGCTTTCATTTCATTACCCAAAATTCCATAACCAACTCCAAATTGGAGTTATACACGATACATATTACCTTTCATACCTTTGTTTGGAATGTTGCTTGGGATTGAATGATGTTGTGTAGTGTGGTTTCAATTTGAGCATGTGAGAGTGAGAAAAGAAGAAAGTGTAGTGAAAAAGAAAAGAAAAAGAAAAAGGCAAAAAGAAAAGAAAAGAAAACATGAGAAAAAGAAGAAAAGAAAAGAAAAAGAAAAGAGAAAGTTGTATATGATGTATATAACGTTCAATAAGCTTTGATTGCTCTCCCATTGTCATAGTTATTACTTGATTATGGAACTCGCTTTCCATTTTGGTATTGCCCGCATTCTTTCCCCTATTCTAAGTTTTTTTTTTATCTCCGAACGCTTTGAATCCGTACATACATTCCTTTCATTTTGTACCCTAGCCTAGCCTACATTATAACCCTATAGAAGTCCTATGTGATCTTAGGGTGAATTTAATTTAAAAGTCATAATAGTTTTGATCATTTGTGAAAATGCATTGCGCCTCTTTTTAATGTGCGATATCTTTC
Organism: Sambucus nigra; assembly: GCA_949130495.1. NCBI lineage: Eukaryota > Viridiplantae > Streptophyta > Magnoliopsida > Dipsacales > Adoxaceae > Sambucus > Sambucus nigra. The sequence goes on along the minus strand of OX422220.1, from coordinate 485,561,431 downwards.
ATTAAGATTACAAGTTTTTTATTTCCTATATAGCGTTCTTCATTTGTGACATGTGCGCGGCCTAGTTTCCATTTACATTTACTCTTTATGCCCGCATGTCCCATTTATTACATCCCTTTTCATAGTGAATTCATTTGTTGAGCGTAATGCCCGTGAGGATTGAATGTATGCACACTTTATGTTTATGCGGTTTATTTAAGTTTTTGCCAAATCATATTTTGCATTTTCTCCTTCCCCTCCCACTTTTAAAGTTTCAATTCCATGAGGTGCATTCAACCTGATAATAACAACGGCCTTTAGCTTGAATTCATTCAATATGCTAATAACGCGTTTGAAATCTTTTTCGTTGTTGTTGAGTTTGTCGCATGTTGGGTTGGGAATATTTTGAGAAAACTATATGATGTTTGTGGGCTTCATCCCTGAAAACCCTCACGAGACGACACTCGTCCACTAGGGTAAGCTAGGGGTTTAACGGTTTATTGCATACGCTAAATGCAATAGTTCACCCGCGAAAGTGGCCTTATCTTTTTATTGCTTTTTCATCTCATTTGTGCTTGTATCCTGTTTTTGGTTTACTTGTAGTTATTGTTGTTTCCTATTTCATTGCTAGGGACTAGCAATGTGTAAGGGGGGGTGATATGACGCAAATATTGCGTATTTCACTCGTTAACCTACGCGTTATTAACCCCCTTAGGTATCTTAATCCCTATATTAATGCTCGTTAACCAAACAACCACGGATTTCTATGTTAACATGTTTTACAGGGGTTAATTGAGATTTTATAGGTATTTGGATGCTCAGTATGAAGTTTGGATGCATTTCGGCGAAGTTCCTTACACAATCGCACGCGAAAGGGCAATTTATTCATTCCACAATTTGGAAAACTAGCCCCATGGCTTCATGAAAGTTTAATCCATCTAAACAAGCTTCGCGTGGCCGCAAACGGTATGCAATTCCAAGTCCTAACGAAGAAGTTATGGCCTTTTTAGCGGAAGGGAATTACAACATTCCAAAAACAGGGGAAGGATTTAAGACCTGCAGGTCCGAATCAATTCAGCCTAAATCCGAATCTATTCGGGTTGAGACAGAGTGCTCGTTCTTCCATTCCAAATCGATTCAGATTTTAGCCGAATCGATTTTCCCCCATTCCTAATCGATTCGAATTTCAGCCGAATCGATTCGCCCCTTATGTAGCCTCGAGATATTTCCATCCGAATCGATTCGGCCCAATTCCGAATCGATTCGGCCCTGCAGATATTTGTTTTTCTTCCCTTTTACTTACATGTTTGCCATGGGATATTTTGTATATAACTCATTCCTCTCATTTGGGAGAAGAATAATCGCCATTTTTGCCTTAGATTTTAGGGTTTTGTAGAGGGAGCTTTGCCCTACTCCTCTCTTGTACTCTTTGTTTTGTAAGTTGTACCTTAACTTTAATTACATTAATTTAGTTGTTTTCCTTAATTTCCATGCTTTCATTTACTTGCTTTCTCTATTTTATTTCCTAGATTAATTTATTTCTTGTTGTAATTAGTTTAGTTGTAGTTTAATTTAGTTTATTTTCATGTCGTGCCCTTAGATAAATAGGGTCGATTGGGAGAGGGAGAGGGATCCAGAGTGTGATCTATAAAAGGAAAGTATCCTCCTAACTTCTACATAAATGAAAAAATGAATCAAATCCTCATGTATTTACATGTTGGGTTAAACCCTTTCCTTATTTATTTAAAATGAAAATTTCGTGTAATCGAAATTCAAAAATTTATTTTTTAAAATTTTGGAATTTTCGGGATTTTAATATATTCGGTGAATTTATGTTTTTTTTCGATTTTCGTATTTTTTCAAATTGTGAAATTTTTTCAATTCTCTGAAAAATCGAAACTGAAATTAGAATAATTATTTTATTTACTAAAATATCAGAATTTTTTTCGAAGAGGCATTTTTCGATCCGATCAGGCCGAAATACGGGCCTACCCTTTGGTAAACGTTAAGGTGGATTGCCCATTACGCGCAACCTCCTAACGATAGCACTTCTAAGTAAGTCTGTAAAAAAAATTACACATCAAACACACGTATATATATAAGTAACCCACAATGAATATATATATATAAAGTACTGACTACGTACAAAAATCCCACAGCATACTAGTCTACCAAATCTCGAAGTCTGAATCGACTTCCCGATTTTACAATATAAGTATTCACTCACTTGAATTCCGAGTTTGTCTCACCCGAACCCATCTAATCGTTAGGTTAAAATAGGTGCTAAACCCTAAAAATATTCCCGGTAGTCCCACTCTATCCGCCCATACGTCCATTCCCCAAGCACTAACGAGTCAAAACATCGCGTAATAAAAATCTGAGCAAACCAGTGAACCGATCCGGTTCGCTTGGAAGATCGAACTAGTTTTGTTGACCGAACGCTCCCCTAATGATCCGATTCGATTTGTTAGGATACCAGTCATCTTTTTCCTTGAGTTTTCACCTCTTAAACCCTCTAATGGAGGTTCCAAGCCTTCCAAAACCTTAAATTGACTTCCCATATCACTGTATAACTAGCACAAAAGCATTATAACACATAAATAAACCCAAATCCATCATCAAGACCCTAGGATTCCAAATCATAAATGAATTCTAACAACTCATAATTAATCTAACCTTGAAGTTCCTTGATTTCTAACATCCTATCAATATTCCCATGTTCAATATCATAACCTACAATCTAATCACGAATTTCTTAACTATTAATTATTAATCATAATCAACTATAAGCAGAGGTTAACACAAACCTATTTTAATTAATCAATTCTAAAAGACTTTCATCTTTTAAATCTCAGATTTGTTCCTAATTAATTATGATTGTAATTAATCGTAGAATATACAATCTAAAGAAAGTACACACTTGCCTTATGGATCTGAATTCAAAGTCTTGTTACATAGGGATGATTATGAATTTTGGAGATGTTATGCTCCTTTCTTCTCCAAGTTCTCTTCTCCCATTCTTCCTTTTTCTCTTCTCTTCATCTCTCCTTTAATCACAATTGTGCAGAGGCTAAAAGTGAGGTTCTCACCCACCACCCTAAACCTTATATACTCCTTAACTACATAGTGATCCCGTTTTTAAGAGTAGCCCTAAGGGTAAAAAGACACCCAACCCCTATACGGCCCCTACTATGTCTAAAAAGTCCCTGAAACCCGACTATACCCCATGGGTACCTATTCTGGACTATTTTAACCCATTACGGGTCACCAGTGCACTCAAAAGGGTCGTCCGAGTCACCCAATTAAAAATACACCAACATCTCATTGTCCAGGCCCGATACGTACGTACAATACGCGTCGCCCACAAATTATATAAATCCACCGATTTAACTCTCTATCGACATAATACAATAAACCGTCGCTTTTCACTCATAAACGACATATAATAATCCATGTATCTATTTACTTATTACACGCAAGTAAATACTAATAATAATGATAAATATTTATCCTAAACTAGCTAAATAATATTTATCGAAACCAATTTACTTTTCCCAATTAAATTAATAATTAAACACACATGGAAATTAAATTGTCATAAAAGTATGGGGGTATTATATGTACTTTATGCTTTGTTTCTTATTATAATGAAACATCCTTGAACGTCTCACAAGGAATTTGTTGATGGGAAATTTTGTAGGTGAAACACCGACGAAATTGGAGTATAGGTACCACGTTAAGAGAATTATGTTTACAAAATTAGATATATAATACCTCCTCACAATCCTTCCATGTCAATATGGATCCTGTCCAACAGAGTATAGAGGGACCCAATACTAATGGCAGCAAGAGAAAGTTTAACCCCATGATATAACCTCACAGATATATTGACCAGGTCTCTACGAGATTGATAGTTAGGTTTACTTCGTAAAATAAGCGAGAGAGAAGTCACAAGACCTAAGCAACTAGCTACATGGAGGATCCTTTACCATCACCAAAAGTTTCATCGAGGATGATACATATGGCCTTCTCATCCTTGGTCGGTTTGGGGGGAACCTGATGAGTTAAGTGAAGGTAGATCTGTATGAATCCCCAAAGCATTCAAGACAAAATTTATCTAGGTTTGTTCAATCTTTAGCTTTATCTGCATCAAAAGCTTCATCATTATAAGATAAGCCACCTTAAGGCTTAAGGCCCATTAACTCACAAACATCTTTAAAGATGATTGTGAAATCACCCCAAGCAGCTATGAAAGTTTTGGACATGTCGTTGCACCTAGAAATTAATAAGTGGAGGTCTCTGTTGTTATTTGACAAAGTAAATCCCAAAATGACCTGCCTTTTTAAGGAATCCAAAATATGTTTTTTGAATATAAATTGACGTGTAAAGTGCGACGGTGTGATACTTGATTAAATTAAATTCGCAAGTTTCCAAGTAAACCTTATTTAATTAGAGTTTACTTTTAAACCAAATAAATTCAGCCCCTAATCATACATCTAAAGTGTGTGCGTGTGTCAAACCATAAATAGATGAATCATGCGACATAAGTTTAAGGAAAAATCCCCGCAGGGCAAAACCTTTTATTTCGTTATAATAAGTAAATCGCAACTTACATGGATTACAATGAAATACAGTGACACACGAATACCCGCAGGCATCGATCGGTGTCATCAGCAATGAATCCACACACAGCGAGCCCACATGGATCGCAATCCAATCAGCAAAGGAAGAACTGCAACACTCCTCAATGGCACGCAACCATAAAACTTCGTAGAGACTCCCTCAGCAATTACACGCAGCCCTAGGTTGCAGAGATCTCCCCACAAAGATGAACAAAAGAAAAATAGTGTTCTTGGGTTTCAAAAGGATTCATAAAAATATGGCAATGATGTGTGAATCAAAACATGAGTCTTGGGACTAAAAAATATGAAGACTTGATGTATTTGGACTCTCAAAAACGTCTCTCAAAGTCTTGTAAAATAACTCCCCCGAAGTTGGCTTTTATAGGGAAACCAATAAAAGGTTTTATGATTTTAAAATTCTGCCAGCGTACAGGTACCCCGAATCGGTTCACCATGGGTTTGCGGTACTTCGCTGGTTTGGGGTTTAAAAAAATCAGCATTCTTCTAAGTAATTTTCTCCATTTTCAAAAGGTCATAACTTCTTCACCGTAGCTCGGATTAGGGTGCCGTTTCTTCTACTATCTTTGTACCGTTGAGCTCTACAAATTTCCAATTGACTAGACCTATGGACTATGGATGTAAAATTACGAAAATTCCCTTGAACTTTCATATCTTGCCTTCTTTCACTGTTTTGACTTCTCTTGCGTACCACTTGCATAAAATCCCTAAAATCATGACACGTGAAGTCATTGAGGAAGATGTGGGACACATGATGGAGATGTTGAATGCTTGATTCCCAAAATTCGGATAGAGGCCATCATGTGAGATCGTGAGGTGACGTGCCAAATGTAGCTGCGTACGACATATATAAATGTAACATGTTGGACAGGAGAAAAATGTCCTTACATGACGCAACAAAGCCTTCTGGGAGCCTCATGGAGTTTTAAAATATATTTAAGAGTAGTAAGAGAAGTCCCCACGTTCCAACCTAAAATGAATAATCCCAATTGAGGAAAGATACCCCTATTCTTCTCTTTCTTCTAATTTTTCCAATAATGACAAAGTATAATCTTTGGAATTCAATCGGATGAAAAAAATTCACTCTTCCCTAAAGTTATCATTCTCCCTAAAGTGGGGGGAACGAGTATAACCTTGGATGGGCTTAGTGCATAGACTTTTGGTCCTCTAGGGCTTAGCCAAAAATTTCAGGTTGGTGACTGAAGGAGGCCATTCAAGCTAATAAAAGTTTAAAACAGACTAAATGAATTGTGTACACTACAGAGAAGGAGGCAACCAAAAATCAGTGGCGGAGATGTGGAGATTGGTTTTTTTGGTAGTTTTCGGTGAGTTTCAAGGGGAAAATTACACTTCTTATCTCTAAAAAAAGCTTAAGGTTTGAGTTTTAATGGCTTAAGATTTCAAATGTTTAGAGAGGCTATTTAAATGGTTGGATATTAGACATTTTGATCATTGACATTTTGATTTCCCAGGTGTGTATTTAAAAAAAAATTGGCAAATGATAGCTTTTGGGTAAACGAGGTGTGCACAATTCACCCTAATTTGCCATGTGAAACATGGAAGAAAATATGTCAGATTATTGGACTCTAGCAATAATTATTGGCTCACAACAAAAGTGGATAACTTGTTTGGAAAGGAAGTGCATCATGGTTCTTTAAATTCCAGTTTATAAATTTTTGATCATCCAACATTATTCGCAATGAGTTCCCACATATCAAGTTTGTTCACAATGAGATCCCATAGACCAATACTATTCATGAGTAGTTTTCTTAGATCCATAATTTTGTACCATGTTTATGGAAATTCACAGATTTTTTTTCACTTCACGCGAGGTGAGGTTTGACAAAGTGGAGGTTTTTTGGTGTAATGTCTTTTGTACCACGGTCCTCACAATAAATTTCACTACAAAGGGGGAAATGTGGAGAGCTTAATAATGATCCCATGATTAGAGATAATACCCCTCATTAAGAAACTAGATTAAAAACTAGAGAAGGATTCAAAAAATATTGATGACATTACAAAGGAGTGTGAGGAGTCAAGAAGGATTGCTCATAAGACAACTTTAACAAATACAGAGTAAGATGCAGCAAACATAGAGGAAGATGGATCAAGCACAAAGGAAGTGAGAGAAATCATAGAAGAAGAAAGAAAAACAGTCCAAATCGTAAAAGAAGAAATGAGGAATCTTTCTCGAGGGAACGATTTAAAGAACCTTTATATTTTATTTTATTTTATTTTCGTTATGTGTATTTATGATGCATATTGTAAAAGTTTGTGAGGCCACTCGGTATTCGTGAGGAACCAGGTCTGGCAGGACTTAAGAGAGCTTTCATGCTCTATTTAACAACATCACTTAGGGAATCTATGAGGGAACTAGTTTAGAGGATTAAAAAGAAATGAATAGTTAAGGCTTAACTGAAACTATTTAGATTCACTGTGTAAAGTGATAACTCATTCGAGAGAGCATCATCTGAGGTAGCGCCATTTGAGCAATCGTGAGTTTCTTTATCAACTGGATTTGGTAAAATTGATCTTTATCCAGAGTACCAAAGATCTCTCCACAAATAACCCAGTGATGCCAAGCGTGACCTACCATATGTCCAATTCAAACTTGAGTAAACTAATGTGGTTTGAGGATTGGCTGGCAGTTTGTCTCGCTACCACCTGTGTATTGCCGCCAACACATAAATAGTCACTTAAGTCTTTCCCATCATTTAATTCTAGTAATATGGAAGCATAGTAGCACACTTTGCATTTAATGCTAGTGAGATAGAGTCATACTATTACGACTTAACATTTAATTCCCTTGAGACTACTCGAGTGTACTTTTATAAACTATATTTACCCCAAGCTATCCTTTGAGAGGGGATCACAGATCACAGAGGTAAAGGATTTTAGGAGAGAGTTATTGCAAATATTTTATGTGTCTCGTAACCAACCCGAAATACCACATATATTATGAGCATAACTCATTTACTAATATAACATGATACTTTTATTAAATTAATATGTACGAGTCCAAAATTCAATTATTTAATTATTTATTAATTGGTTGTGACCCAACATTATAGAAAACTAATTCACATTCGTTGGAACCCGACACAAAGGGAATAATCTAAACAAGGAAACCTTCGATACCAAAAAAAAATTTATTCCATTATCAACCATAATACACAGTCATATTAAAATATTTGATTAATGTTTAACCATGTATTAAAACCGATTTTTGAAATAATTTATATAACACATAAACATTTAAAAATAGTGACATCACATGTCATGATAGGAAACATATATTTTACAATTAATTTAATGCATAAAAATACGAAATATTACAATTACCTTCCACTTTGGTTTACATTTGTATACTTAGACAGTGGAATATAATTATTGGACTATGGGTGTGTGGATATTTATTACATATTACGTGCTTGTATGTATATATGTGGATATTTAGTCTGGTCATGAGGACAATGTAAGAATATTAATTACCGATGCGTTGGGATTGTAGGTTGTTTAACATTGGGAAAAATATACATTGGTGGTTAGGGGTATTTGGTATAGTAATTTGTAAAAACATATTGGTATACTTGGAATTTGGTTATAATTATGCATCTAATTCGAAAATATAATGATATATGTAAAACATGATTGAGGGAGGTGTAAGTAACTAGTGAAAATGTTAAAATACACTAGAAATGGGATAATCATAATGAGTAATTATGGTTAACATGTGTGATTATGGTAAATCCTTCGTGATGAGTTTATTTAGATTAGTGACAATCTTTGCTTGGATTATACATGGGTCTAGAGTTGGGATATTTCTCGTACGTTGGACAATTGTGTTTGGTTTATTGTTTGTATGATATGCATTATGATATGGGTTATTACTCTTTGTTGTGTCAATCCAGGATGGTCGATTTCACCAGGTCGGTGAGATATAGGTATATTAGATTATGTATGATTATTTTGGAGTTTGTGTAAATGTTCCTTATTGGGTCAGTCCAAGATAGTTGATTTCATTAGGCTAACGTGGTATATATAAAGTTGACTATCTATACATATATAGGATTCGGGTATTATTGATGGAGTATCTTACCACTGTCTTGAACGAACGGTTTAACTCGGCATAAGTATGTATAGGGGTTCCTTGTTTGGATTTTGTTCGCGAGACATCCCACGCATGTAGTCTAGTTTTATCAGGATTTTAGGAGCTTTGGGTGTGGGGTCTTCGGAACTTAACTCGTAAAGGAAATTTAGTTTGTGTGGATATTACTATGATGGATGAGGTCTTTTGCTAATATATTTTAATAACCGGGTGATCTATGTAATAGTGTATCGATGGATTCGTTATTTGGATTTTCCATAAAAGACGTTCGACACTTGAAATTTAGTAAGGGTTCGGATTTGAGAGAAGCTTGGTAACTAGGACTATTGGTTTATTAATTTTACATTACTTATGGGGATTAGTAACCTTAGTAAATTATGGTATAGATTTGGTATGGTTAGATTATATTGCATTAAGTATAAAAGAGGTGATGTATTTTTAGCATGAGTGTCGATGAGTGACGACATGGGGCCTTGTTAAACAAAATTATATTTCTTGGAACTTTTGAGTACTCACCCAAATATATAAAACATTTTCCTCCATGTATTATTATTGTTATATGGGAGACCCAGGGCTGAGCAGTTAGAGCTGGAATGAGATGTTAGAGTTATATTTATTGAAGATCCAATCTGTCACCCTTTGTAGGATTTGTTTTCATTTCTTTTGTTACTCTAGTAGAATTTTTATATAAGAATTAATTTACATTTTAGTTGGAGACTTTTGTATAATGGAAACTCATAGTAGTGAATTCAGTTTTATTAAAGATTTATTTGATTGAGTTTGGTTTTTTATGTTGTTGTCCATTTTTATTATTATGTACGTGATGGATTTTATTTACTTTTTTTTTATTTTTCATGTGCTAAAATCCTACAAAAAGTAATTCTAAACAACTAAAATCGAATAAGGAAAACAAACCACACAATTGCACAACACATGAATAGACGTGGTTTGACAATGTGTCTACATCCATAGAATGTTTCTCTCTTTCGTATTAACCACTTTATAATAACAAGAATTACATTCCCATTTTCCTAGGTGTGTGGGTTATATTTATAGGGAACATAAGGTAAAGAAATCATGTATCACTCTCGGAGTTCTAGATGTTGTCACAGAAGGATTGAACTGATCTTGCCCCCTGAAATCCTCGTTGATCAGACTCACATTTGTTCTTATCATTTATGATGTGATCATTATCTTGTGCTTCAAGGCAGGTGTCACTCAATCTAGAAAACTCAAATTATTTGGATAATTCCCTCACAATTTCCCCCCCAAGCATTGCAGCCTGATAAGGGTGGAGAGGTTTGCTCACCAGTGAGCATTGGTTTTAGTCAACAGGGAAACTTAATCTCCATCTGCGGGTGGATTTTGAATTACCCCAAAACTTGAGATAGTTTTAGGGAAAAATCCTTTTATATTATTCCCGTTCAGTACTTGATGGCGATCTTGTAATTTATCTTGGCTTCCCAAGGGTATGAGAGTCAAAAGTGCTAGAAAAGACCAAAGGTTTAGGCACGCATGCCATCTATCACTTTGGGTCTCATTTCAAATGATTAGATGTTTTAGGAGTTGAACCACACAATTTCAAAGTTATCCCTATCTCCATATTGCACTTTATTTCAACTATTCAAGATGTCAGAAGCTATCTTCTTCACTCTTAGCCTGTAAGTCTTCTCTGTTCTCATTTTCCTCTGTAATTTATCTTTTAAACTGCGATTTTATTTCTCAAATATTCTTGCGTTCTCTTTTCTTAAACTGAAAAAATGGTGTAAGTTATGAATGCCAAAACCCTAGGAGAGTTTAGGAAATCATTTTCGATCCCTAATTGGATAAAAATTGAATGTGCTAAGGAACTTGATTACTGATATAATAATTTTTATGTTAATTTGATACAAATCTGATATGTGGTAGAGGGTGGTATCACCTTTCCACCAAACCAACTATGTTTAGAGTTTTATGAATTCTTGAGAGTTGTTCTTGTCCAATGCACTCCAAATAAGTGGATAATCGTGAATGGGTTTCATCGAATCAATGAACTCTATAGGATCCAAATTTTGATTCTTGAGATATGTAAGGACAAATTTCCATTCGAGTCATTTGTTATATTGGCTATATTCCGTTGGACAAAACAATTTTGGGTCATTCTGCATCAAGCATCATTCAACGTAAAGATTCAAGCATCGCATCCAAAGTCCACGCGTCATCAATATGCACGCCATGCTAGCTATCCTAAAAAGGTATATGACCAAAATAAATTTTATGTGATGGAGTATTTTGTTTAATCAAGAAATTTTCATATAGAGAAATGTTCGTAAATAAGTATTTTTCATAAAGAAATATCTTTGAAATAAATTTGAACAAATTTATGCAAAATATGAAATCTCGTTCGAAGTTTATCCAGGTCATTCGAACAACCTGGATCTAACAACATTCCCCAGGCTATACTGGAACTTCGTTAGAAGTTCGTTAGAAAGGTCATTCGAACAATCTCGTTCGAACGAGGTTTCTAACGACCTATTTAACTCGAAACTGGAACTTCGTTAGATAACTCGTTCGAACGACAAGTCATTTGAACGACCTCGTTTGAACGAGTTATGCCAAATCTGAATTTTTGAACTTATTTTTTAAGCAGTTTTTTTCCACAACTGTTTTGGTCCAATACTTTTTTAGTTATATTATATGGACGAAAATCAGTTTCAAAGGTTAAGGAAGTTCATTATTCTCTAGAGAGCATTTTTAATAACTTCCCTCTTTTTGGTAAAAATCATCTCCAACACTTTTATCATCTTTTGAAATAAAACCCCTTCAATTAACTTGACATTCAACAAGAAAGTTTACGGTGGATCTGTGCATTCAAGCTTTAAGGAGACGGTGGTTTTGGGCTTCGGTAAATACCGCGACATGAGGAGTGACGAGCAACACGTTGGAGCTTCGCGTACTACAAATTCCGAGGTCGAGGATGACATAAGCAAGTCTTGAGTGAGTCAATGTCTGTAAGTGTTTTGAGTCTCTTGTAAAACCTATTTTGTAGTGGATTTTGTCTAGGCCCAGCCGTCCGAGGTTTTTCCCATTTGGGTTTTCCTCGTACATCGGCGTGTTGTGGTTAGGATTTTCGCATTTTACTTTATTAAATCACCTAGATGTATGGTTAGGATAAAATGAATAAAATTGGACTAATTTTATTTTAATTAGTCAAGTTATCAATCCCATTGCATTAATTGAAATTTATTCTTGCGAACTTATGAATCTACTTTTAAATTGAAATTGGAGAATATCACTTTATAGTTAATATTAAAATTGGATTGCGTGGGTGTATTCTACGAATTAAACTAAGAACATATAACCTTACAACTTCAAATTGGTATCAGAGCTAGTCTCTAAAAGTTATTTAGATGAATCCTGGAGGTTATATGGATAGTTTTTCGTCAAATAGACTACCTTTGTTTGATGGAACTAATTACTCCTATTGGAAAGCACGTATGAAATCTGCTCTTAAATCAATTGATGAACGTGTTTGGGTTACTGTTGAAAGAGGATGGTCCCCTCCTACTATGGATGTTAATGATGAAATTATTTTGACTCCTGTTGAACAGTGGTATGAGGAAGAACTAAAATGGTGTAACTTTAACTCTAAAGGATTAAATGCCTTATTTGGTGTCGTGTCTCCCGGTGAATTTCGTCGTATAATGACGTGCGAAACGTCAAAGGAAGCTTGGAACATTCTCCAAGTTACTCATGAGGGAACTAGTGTTGTTAAAGCGTCAAAACTTCAAAATTTAACTACACAATTTGAAACGATCACCATGAAAGAAACTGAAACATTTGATGAGTTTTATTCTCGTTTATCAGACATAGTTAACTCTTGCTTTAACTTAGGTGAAAAAATACCTGAAAATCGTGTTGTTAAGAAAATATTTATATGTCTTCCTAAGCGATTCATTCCTAAAGTCACTATTCTTAATTCTTTAGGAAACCTAAATACTTTAAAACTTAAAGAACTTGTTGGTGATCTGCAAACTTATGAACTTGATATGTTTCCTAAAGATAACAAAGGCAAAGATAAAGGTGTCGCTTTAAAAGTTAATAAAGTCAATGTGTCTGATTCTGATGAGTCTGACTTTGATCCTGATGATATAGCCTTATTTGCTAAAAAATTTAAAAAAATTCTCAAGTTTAAAAAACAAAACTCTAAATTTGAAAAACCAAAATTTGAGAACAAAAACAAAGGAGGAAATAAAAAATTCAATAATTAGGATCCAAAGAAGTTCAACAAAGATAACTTTAAAAAGGATGATTCGGAGAGATGCTTTGAATGTGAGGGACGTGGTCATAGAGCTTTCTAGTGCCCTAGAAAACTTAAAAGACAAGGCAAAAAAAATTTGTTTACAATGCTACTCTAAGTGATAGTGATAATGAGTCTGAAGACTCTGATGACTCTAACCCGTCTAGAAATAACTTAACAGCCTTTATGGCAAGCCATGCTAGTAATTCGAGTGTGTCATACCTTAATGTTGACAATTTCGAACAAAATCTTGAGGTTGCTTCTACTCATTCTACTAGTAGTGATGAAAAAGAGAGTGATAGTGATATAGATGAGAGTGAACTACAATCTGATTATTCTGAACTCTACAATGAATCTCTTCGCATTCAAAAAGTTAACAAAAGATTAACCTTTAAAATCTTAACTTTAGAAAAAGAGTTGAAAGTCCTGAAGTAGAAGGAGGCTTTAGTTAGTCAACTCGAGGCAATTAAGATATCCCTTTCTGAGAAGCTTATCGTGATTGGTAAAAAAAATGTGACTTAATTATCTCCTTGGAAGGTGTTAACAAAGATCTTAATGAGTCTTTAGAAATTAGAAAATCTCTAGAAGCTAAAATTGCCCAACTTGAAAAGGATCTCGAGTTCTCTCGTGAAGTTAAATCACACTCGAGGATAATTCAGGAAGAATGGGAAAATTATTTCTAGGTCCTGTTTTAGGATATAAGGAGAAAGGTTATCAAGAGATAAAGGGTATAGGATATGAAGAAGGAGATTCATCGAAAGTCAAACTTGAACCAGTAGCTAAGTTTGTTACCAAATCTAATGTTTCTAAAATAAGTCCTACTAAGCAACCTTTAAAAGATGGCCCAAAACAACCCTATGTGTGCACATATTGTCACAAACGGGGTCATCTTAAAGATTTTTACTACAAGCTTGGAAAGAACTCTCAATTCACAAATTCTAAACAACCCTATAGCTCCTTTGCTAGTCTTAAGAGTCAAGTCGAGTATCTTATCAATACTTCTAAAAGTCTAATGGAAGAGTTTCTTAGATTTTCTAAAGTCCAAGGAAATAATTCTAATTATAAGACTAGAGCCAATCAAGGAAAGAAAACAACTCAAGCTTGGGTTAAGAAAAATCATACCAAGAAATCTTTTGTTGCTCATGTTGTAGTAAAGTCTCAAAATACCTCTCAATGGTACTTTCATAGTGGTTATTCAAGACATATGACTGGTGATAAATCTTTATTTACCACTCTTGAAAATAATAAAGATGGTAAAGTCGCTTTTGGGGATGGTAGCAAGTCTCAAATCATGGGTAGAGGATCTATTGAAATCTTCGAGTTTCCTAAACTTGAAAATGTTCTTTATGTTGAGGTTCTCAAGGCTAATTTGTTAAGTATTAGCCAACTATGTGATGAAAATCTTGATGTGAAATTTAGTCAATCAGAGTGCACCGTCTATGATCAGTCAGATGAATCTATTTTACAAGGTGTTAGAACTAGTGATAATTGCTATGGAATTATTCCTAAACCATCATTAGTTTGCAATAATGCAAAAGCCTCATCTTCCGATCTTTGGCATCAAAGATTAGGTCATGTAAACTTTAGAGATCTTGAGAGACTAGTGAAAAAAGAGCTAGTTCGAGGCTTACCGCCACTAGGAAAGCCAACCTCCACCATTTGCGGGCCGTGTCAACTAGGAAAATAAATTAAGAGTCCTCATAAGAAATTAAACTTTATAACAACATCTCGTGTCTTAGAATTGATACACATGAACCTTATGGGTCCCACTCGTACTGAGAGCATAGGAGGAAAAAGATACATCTTAGTTATGGAGGATGATTTCTCTAGGTACTCTATTGTAGGCTTTATAAGAGAAAAATCTAAAACAATTGATTTTCTTACTGTTAAATGTAGAGATTTTCAAAATCCACACGGTGTTACCATAAATCACTTTAGGAGTGATAATGGAACTGAATTCAAGGAATCCAGTGTGATGAAATAGGAATAAAACATGAATTCTCGACCATTCGAACACCACAACAAAATGGTATAGTTGAAAGAAAAAATCGAACAATCCAAGAAATGGCAAGATCTATGCTCCTAGGAAGAAATGTGCCCCGTAGGTTTTGGGCCGAAGCGATTAACACTGCATGTCACACAGTAAATAGAGTTTATTTGCGCCCTAACACTAATAAAAATCCTTATGAATTGTGGATGGGTAAGAAACCTAATTTGTCCTATTTTAGAGTGTTTGGTAGTCCATGTTATATTCTTCGAGATATAGAACTTCTAGGCATATTTGACTCAAGGAGTGATGAAGGTATATTCCTAGGATATTCTCAAAATAGTAGAGCCTTTAGAGTATTCAACTTAAGTAGCTCTAAAGTCATGGAATCAATTAATGTTGTCATAAAAGATGATGTTCCGGCCACATCAATTGACAATGAGGAAGATTTGTCATGTGAGTGTGATGTTGTGTCAAATGTTGAAAGTATTGAATCTCAAAATGACTTGGTTGTTCCAACTTCAGAGAAAAAGGATCCTTCTCCTTGGGTGCGTAAAAGTCATGACACTTCAAAAATTATATGAGATCCCGAGGTAGGTGTCAAGACTAGGGCGCAATTAGAAAATGAAGTTACCTATCTATGCTATACCTCTAAAATTGAACTTAAAAACTTTAAAGAAGCATTAAAAGATGAACATTGGATTAATTCTATGCAATAAGAACTATTTCAGTTTAAGAAAAATGATGTTTGGGAATTAGTCCCTAGGCCATCAAATACAAATGTCATTGGCACCAAATGGATTTTCAAAAATAAAATGGATAAAAATGGTGTCATTGTTCGAAATAAAGCTAGATCAGTTGCTCAAGGATACACCCAAATAGAAGGTGTTGAATTTGAAGAAAATTTTGCTCCTGTTGCTAGGTTAGAATCGGTTCGCCTTTTACTCACCATAGCATGTCACCTTCAATTTAAATTATATCAAATGGATGTAAAAAGTTCCTTTTGGTATTATTCAAGAGGAAGTCTATGTTGAACAACCAAAAGGGTTTGAGGACCCAAAACATCCTATTCATGTCTTCTTCCTAAAGAAAGCTCTATATGGCTTCAAACAAGCACCCCGTGCTTGGTATGAAAGACTCACCTCTTATCTCCTTTCTCGTTAAGTAAAAAAATAAAAAAACTTAGTTAAGATAAATTCCATGAAATTAAAAAATTGGAGTTTAAAAAAAAAACTTGTAATATCACGGAATAGAGCTCAACCAGGGGCAATCAGAAATATAATCAGATAAATTAAAAGGCCCCAAAAAAATAGTAGGGATATACACACATTTATATATAAATGTTGGGAAAAAGATGAAATCGATTTGAATGTTATTATAAGACCCAACAGTAGATATATATATATATATATATATATATATATATATATATATATATATATATAGAAAGAGAGAGAGAGGAGAGAGAGAGAGATAGAAATATAAGTATATATATATATATCGAGAAGGGCAAGGAAAAAAAATATACCACGAAAAGAAATAGGGAAACAGCAAACCCTGATCGGCAGAGCAAATGGGGGGAAGAAGTGAGGTTTATAGAGAAAGGAAAGAGGTTGAAATCGTGGGAAGAGAGAGAGTGGGAGAGAGTAAGAATGTGGGATAGAGGAAAGAGAGTGGGAAAATGGAAGATGTGGGAGAAAAAAAATCTGGGAAAGTGGGTGTGTTGGAAAACGTGGAAGGTGGTGAGAGAAAAAATAGGAGAGGCGGCAGTTTTTGGAAAGAGGGACTGCAGGTTTTAAACGCAGGTCGTTCGAACGAGTGATGTCGTTCGAACGAGGTATTTCGAACGAAGTCACAGTAGAGATTCGTTAGATAACTCGTTAGAAGTTTTTTCGAACGAATTATGTCGTTCGAACGATATTTCGAACGAAGTGACAGAATGAGGGATATGAAGGTCGTTAGAAATCTCGTTCGAACGAGAATTTTTGACTAAAATCAAATTTTTGAAATAAAAATAAAGTAAAATAGGGTTAAAAATAGCATAATATCAGAAATTGGGAAGGCCAGAACGATGCCAAAATGTAAATTTTAATAATCCTAGATTGTGGCAACATATCCAAATAGTGGGAGCGAGAATGTAGGGGTGTGAACAATACAAATGAGAGTTTTTAGCCACAACAATGTACAAGTGCGTAATGCCAAACAATATATACGCGCAATATTCACTCATATTAGCCTTGTGTCAAAAAGGAAATATTATTAAACACTTAAACACGAATGTAACAAGCATACAAAATAGATGACTCTCTCACAAATAATGTCACAATGAGAAAGCAATAAATAGATTAAATGTGCATGTTCATTGATCTTCAACTTATATCTCCCATGAGCAACAATAGATTGAGATAATTATTTTTGAAGAATAAATCAAGCCTATTATTTTGGTCTTGGCATTATATATCATTTTCAATGCATCTATTTTAGCCACACAACTGAGAATGAAAATGGAGGCTTTTCACGCAAAAACTTTTATGTATTTCGCCGCCCGAGTCCATTGATTGAAACGGAAACCAACTGGAAGAATATAATCATTTTGTTTCAATCCGGGCAATGGATGATCATGCACAATTTCGATTGCTTATAACAGATGTGACGGGATTGAGAAGACAACACCAAATCTCACTTTGCAAGTACAGTGTGAACAAGATATCCGCAATATTTCGTGAACGGTGTGTGCAAAAGGCAAAGATGTGAGGAAATCACAAAATTATATATCATAAAAGAGCATTATTGTGCACAAGATAAACAAGGTCTGGATTAACTACTCATCGAAAGCCACGTGGATATGGAAAAAGATAGTGATCCGAATACATCAGCCACAAAGCCATACGGACAAAAATTTGAAAGCTTTTCTAACCATTCCCGTTTTCCTTGAAGATAAAAGAAAAAATATTTTTGAGATTTTGAATAAAATATATACAAAAGAAATCTAGTTCATAGGTATAAAAATATGCAAGAGAAACAACCTAAACTAGATAAACCGCTTCGATCTCAATCAATGGAGCAAACCCCAATTGATTTCCTAAGGTTTTCAAACCTAAGGGCATCTAGAGGTTTAGTAAAGATATCGGCCAATTGTTGATCGGCAGGAACCAAGCTTAGAGAAACAATTTTCTCTTCAACCAAGTCACGAATGACATGTTCACGGATCTTAATATGCTTGGTTCTATAATGTTGAACGGGATTACGGGAAATATGAATTGCACTAGTATTGTCATAATATATAGTCATAGTGCGTTGGGAAATACCGTAATCTTCCAACATTTGTTTCATCCAAATGAGTTGAGTGCAACAACTCCCGGCGGCAATGTATTTGGCCTCCGCCGTGGACAAGGAAATAGAATTTTGTTTATTGCTCATCCATGAGACAAGTGAACATTCAAAATATAAACAACCTCCAGATGTACTTTTACATCCATCAACATCTCCTGCCCAATCGGCATCTGAATATGTCGATAGACAAGCATTGGTGTCAAAACAGTACCAAATTCCAAAAGACAGGGTCCCACTAACATATTTGATGATACGTTTGATAGCAATTAAATGAGAGTCTTTTGGAGCGACTTGATAACGAGCACAAACTCATACACTAAAGGAAATATCCGGACGGCTAGCAGTTAAGTAAAGTAAACTACCTATCATACTTCTGAAAAGAGTATGCTCTACATCCTTTCCGTCGGTATCCTTATTGAGTTTAATAGAAGAACTCATAGGAGTACGAGCATGTGTAGTGGATTCGAGTTTAAATTTCTTAACGAGGTCTTTAGCATACTTAGTTTGGGACAAAAATATACCACTTTTGAGTTGACGAACTTGAAGACCTAGAAAGAACGTAAGTTCACCTACCATACTCATCCCAAATTCATTGTGCATTTCTTTTGAAAAAATTTGAGTATGTTTATCACACGTAGACCCAAACACTATTTCCTCGACATATACTTGAGAAACTAGGATACCTTTTTCATCACGGCGAACGAAAAGTGTCATATCAACTCCCCCTCTACGGCATGAAACAACTTGCAGCATGGGTCTAGCTTATTGATACATTAAAAAAAACTCCCCAATAATTGTTTTGGCCAATTTCAAGGCCCTATCTTGGAAGGTTGTCTTGTTCTCCACTATGCTCCCCAACTCGTCCCACTTTAGGGGCCTAGTTTTAGATGATCCTTCCTTGTTGCCGCTTACCTTATTAAGCCTTGATGAAGACATATCCTGAAAAAATTATTATTAGTAGAAACATATATACAAGAAGTAGATTTAGAAATATAAATAATAAATTAGTTTGACATTGTTAGATAATATGCATGATAAATTAACAACATTAGAAGAATACAAATCCATATCATAAACCAAACTAAGAATTTTTTTCAACTAGTGCTTAAACAGATTAAAATCCAAATTAACATATTCACTAACTAACAAACAAAGATTGATTCAAATCCCAAAAAACTGATTAAATCCAAATGAATAAAGCATTAAAATGCCATCCATTAATAATATATCCAACAAAACATTAAACTATGATAGATCAACAATGACATTAGAAGAACACAAATTGATAATGACATTAGAAGAATATAAATTGATTATGACATTAGAAGAATACAAATCCATATCATAAACCAAAATAAGAATTGTTCTAAATAATTTGAATCCTTCAAACAAATTTGAGAATTGTTTTAAATTCGAGTTATAGCCCAACATGGATTGATGTTCGATCGGAGTAGCCTTGTTATCCACGCTATTGGTTAGACATTTTAGAATGTGTAAGAAGATTGAGCATGGCTTGTTGTTGATATAATTCGAGTAAAACACTTGCTTGACCTTTTGAAAATCATAAACAAAGGGCTCATAACTCGCATGCTCGTTGCTCTTCATCTTGGACAAGTCAACCATGATCAAATTGGTACCTGAATAAAATTTATAATTTTTTTTGTCCACAACTCTTACCCAATCACAGTAAACACAGTAACTTTGAATCTTGACACCATAGTAAGTCATTTCAGCTTTAACGAGGTGTTATTCTTTCGAACTCGCTCTAAAATAAGTAAGAGACTTATATGAAATGCCCGAGTTGAATAAAAAGCGACGGGTTTTGACGATATCTCATTCGGAATGTGCACGTGGGGTCGTGTTGGGAATGAGATGGAAAATCGATGTTAGGTGACTCAAATGGTAATTTCAAGTGCACAGTTGATTCGGGATGGGTCAATATAGTCAAATTTAGGTAACCGGGAGTGGTAATTAGGTTCCGAGGGCTTTGTAGACTAATATGGACCCGTATAGGGGTGTTCGGGTCATTTTACGCTTAGCCTATAACCTAATTTCTAGATTTGTGTTATAACTGGGGAAGGCAGATGGAATGGGCAGCCATTCCACCATTCCAAGAGATCTAAAGTTGAGAGAGAAGACAAATGAGAAGGTAGAACTATAGAGAAAGCCAAGAAAATCGATTCGGGAGGGAATTGGACCAATTTCTAGGCAAAAATCAACACATAAAGAGGATCCTAAGAGGAAAATCAGAATTCTTTACGAGTAAAGGCAATTGTTTAAACTTTCTTTGATATTTTATGTTATGTCAATAATTCATATTATGGCTGGTGCAAAAATATGAATTTTTGGGTAGGAATTATATGATAAAAATGGGATTTGGGAAATGATATTATAAAGTTGATTTAATTGTAATATTATATGAAATCTGAGATTGATTTATATATAAAAGATGTGATCTTGAATAAAATATGAGATTGATTCATAGATAAGATGTAATCTTGAATGGTTCTTGTGAGAATTTAAAGAATCTTGAAATTTGATTAAGTGATTGATTTCTTGTTGTTTATGTCGAATCCCATGAATCAATATGTTATTGGATGAGTTAGGACATAAAAGTGAGTATCTTTAAGTTTAGAATTGATGGATGTAAGGATGGGTTTGGATAATATTGGGGTCCAATTAGTGTGTGGAAGATTGAGGAATTTCGTCAAACTTATAAGAGACCAGCCCAGGCTAGAACCAGGGGTGAATCGATTCGGACAACCTCTTCAGCACCGTTGTTTATTTTGGTTATTTCACAAATCGGTTGGGGTCTGAGTTAATTTAGGAGGTCCGTAGATGAGATTTAGGACTTTTGGAAAATATGTGAGATATTATATTACCTTGGGTTAGTAGGGTAAATAATTCAAAGTATGGAAATATGGGTGTTTAGGATGAACGACACTCGAAATTAATTAATGAAATTAGTATAGGATTCCAGGTAAAATTGGGATACGGATTGGAGTAGAATAGCTTAGTGTCCATAATAATACTATTATTTGTGAATTAATTATAAATAAGTGGCTACTTATGTATTCGAGAGTCGGGGTTAAACTCGAGTGTCGCCATCCCCCGATCCTCATGGAGGGCGGGCGCGTGAGGGAGGATCCTAGGTCCCGCACGTCCCTCTCGGGAGCGCTTCAGCCGGCGTCATTTGGGTGAGGTGAAAAATGTAGAGAGATACAATCGCCAGTCTATTTTACTCAAAATAGATAAAAGAAAAGGAGCCATCCCGAAGGACAACATCCAAAGACATACCGATGCATAAAAAACCAAAAATGATTCGAAAAGGGTCCGGAGGCTAAGTTACGAAATGGGAAGGTGTTAGGCACCCATTCCGCCCTTTCGATCTCTCATGGGTTTTTGTTATTTTCCTTTATTTTCCCCGAGATATGTGTGCATGTGAAAACATAGTGGAGATAGGAATCATCAACTTGCACCATGGAAGAGGTAAAGCGAGTCATCCGTAGGAAGGTATAAAAATATTAGAAAATAGAATTTACGCGATTATCCTTACGTTGACCGTTATGATGGAACGATAACGCATGTGAAATAATATGCCACTAAGAACAAATATATGTATATATATAATATAAGAGAGTGGAGTTTAGAGAAAATAGAAAATGAGAGAAAAAGTAAAAATAGGACTCGAGTCTCGAGTTTTACCCCGAGACGCCTACGTAGCCTATAGAGGCATCAAAGTCCACGTAGTTCGCATGGAAAATGAGGGTTGGGGTTTATCCCATAAATCCAATCGGGGGATTCTCTTATTTGTGTGTGTGTGTGTGTGTGTGTGTGTAGAAAAAGTGTTTGAGTTGTGAGAAAAGTGTAAGAAAAGTATGAGAATTCCCGTTTGGAATTTATGAGGAAACCCTTCTTCTTATTTATTGGGTTTTTATTTATATGAAAATAAGAGATGTGCAATAATACTAAATAAAAATTATATTAGGATGTGTGAGATGAGATAATAAAAGTGCTAAGTAATAAAACAAGTTATTGCGAATTTATGAGAATTTAAGGAGAGAGTTGAGAAAATTGGACCTTATTGAAGATCTTGAGCTTGATCTTGAATGTTGGATAGCATCCCTTAGAGTTGGATGATGATGGACGGTAGTGAATTCACCAAGTTTGATGAAAAGGATGATGAAAAGTGAAGTTTGGAAAGGGATTTGGATGTGGAAATCGAGTTGACTTCGAGAGAGGTTTTCTGGATTTGCTGGGAGTGATATCTATCAGATTTGGGCCCTTATTGCAAGTGAGGTCAGGACTCCTTTTTATAGGCCTGGGTAATTGCCGATCAGCATAGCCATGTTCTGACCAATCGGCAGGTGCGTTTAGGTACACTGCCGATAGGCAGGGTCTGGGACCTGTCATTTGGCAATGTCTTTCAGGCCTTTTTGGAAAATCGGTCGCAGAATGAAAATAGTTAATTAGAATCATGCATGGGGGGACCATTGGAAAGCTAATTCAGAGACCTTTGAAAGTCCTTGGGACCTCTCCCGAGTTCGGGAGTTGACTATGGGTCAAATATGGCTCTGAAGCATTCGTGGGTCCATTGGATGGGGAATCATTGGATGCAAATGGATCATTCGTCTGCATGGTAAGCCTGAATCGTGCACAAGGCGGATCGTTGGAAAGGTTAGCAGATGTACTTTGACATTTCAAAGAGTTTGATCCGGTTCGGGTAGTTGACTTTAGTCAATCGATCCCTAGAAGCATTCAGTGACCTTTCGGAGTAAAACGGATCGTTCGTCCGTACCGTAAGTTGGAATCGCACACAAGATGGACCGTTGGAAATGGGTTTCAGTTCCCTTCGATGATTTATTCAATCTTGGTCAAGTTGAAGAGTTGACTTAGGTCAAATAGAGCCCGAGAGTGCTCGGTGACCTTCTAATTGAGTTTCGTGGGAAAATAGGTCATTCGTCCGCATGGTAAGTCGGAATCGTGCATGAGATAGACCGTTGGAAAGGGATTTCAGTGACCTTTGAAGATTCATTTAGTATCAGTCGAGTTGAAGACTTTGACTTTTGGTCAAACGGAGCCTGGGAGTGCCCAATGGCTTCTAGGTCAAATCTCGGGGTATGACCTGGGTTTGTAGTGATGAAGGGAGGTTCTAGGGACCTAAGGAGAGTTTAGGGGGTAACAGAATGGGGTGTCTATAGATCCCCTCAATGGGTGAGTTTGGAACAAACGATAGTAGTCGAACAGACACCGCATGATGCTTTTAAGGGAGGATAACCAATTCAGAGGATCGAGGACGATTCTGAGGACCTAAGGGAGCGAGGATGACCAATTCAGAGGGTCAAGGCCAATTGTGAGGACCTAAGAAGTGTGCTGGGGATAACCAATTCGATGGGTAGAAGAAGATTCTACGGGATTAAGTTAAGATGACCAATTCTGTACGTCGAAGCCAATTATGCGGGATTAAGTAGAGATGACCAATTCTGCGGGTCGAAGCCAATTCTGCGGCTTAAGTCTAAGATGACCAATTCTGCGGGTCGAAGAAAATTATACGGGCTTGAAGATGAGGTGACCAATTCTGCGGGTCGAAGCCAATTTTGCGGGCTTATGTAGTGATGACCAATTCTGCGGGTTGAAGCCAATTCTGCTGATTAAGTTGAGATGACCAATTATGTGGGTCGAAGCCAATTATGCGGGCTTATGTAGAGATGACCAATTCTACGGGTCAAAGACAATTCTGTGGGCTTAAGTTGAGATGACCAATTATGCGGGTCGAAGCCAATTATGCGGTCTTAAGTAGAGATGACCAATTATGCAGGTCGAAGCCAATCCTGCGAGCTTAAGTAGAGATGACCAATTCTGCGGGCTTAAGTTTAGATGAACAATTCTGCGGGTCGAATCCGATTCTGTGGGATTAAGTAGAGATGACCAATTATACGGGTTGAAGCCAATTCTGCGGGCTTAAGTAGAGATGACCAATCTGCGGGTCGAAGTCAATTCTGTGGGCTTATGTAGTGATAACCAATTCTGCGGCTTAAGTTGATATGACCAATTATGTGGGTCGAAGCCAATTATGGGGGATTATCTAGATGTGTTCTTGGGGAACTCTGCCGGGGAGATTTATCTTGTGGTTTTATTTTGGACTGGGGAGCCGACTGCTGGGGAAATCTTTTGCATCCTCTGAAGGAAAAGCCAAAATTCCACTCGGGAGATTTAGATGGCCCAGGGTTTGGAGGTATTGCTTGGGGAAAATTGAGGCCTTTGGGGCATAGGGGGTGATCTTTAGAGATCCTCTGGGTATGTTGTCGGGAGGAGTTTTACTTGGTTTTTTAGAGTTTCGCTAGGGAAATAGAGGTTTCGCTTGAAGGAGTGCAAAATTTTCTTGGTGAAAATGTTCTAAATCGTTTCTGGGATTTTTAACATTTTTTGAGAATTTTTCAGGGTTGTCTGGTATTTTCTGCAAATTTTTGTACGAAATTTAAAGGGGGTGACGATCGGCATGGTTCAGATTCGGCAGTGGCACGAACTTTTGGACTGCCTCAGGAAGGTAAGGGGTCAGTGCCGATCGGTGGGTGGGGGTCAATGCCGATCCGCATGACCCTTAGCATCTTATATAAAGGCGGAGAATTCCCCTCATTTTTCACAGCTTCTTTCTTTCTGTGATTTTCCTCTACAAATCATTCTAGCATTCCGATCTCTAAGAAATGGCTGCCTTTGTGAGCACTACAGCGCATAGGTAATGGTTGACTGTTGATGACTGGGCGAATGTGGAGTGGAGGGCCAGGGCGCCTCTTGCTTTGGGGAGCGAGAACTCCTTTGATGCATTCGAGTCGGTTGCGGATGAGCAAACATTTCTAAGGGAGCCATCACGTCATCGATCTTCTAAGGTGGTGAGCCCCAGCGGTTATATAAGCAACCTGACTTTTGGCATTCTTGATTTTTCCTTCCTTCTTGAATTTTGACAAGGTTTCTTCTTTTGACAGTCTGATATCTCTTTGAAGAACATGCGTACGTGTGGGATGACGGGGCTTAAGGACGTCTGGGAGCATCTTCCACCTGTGGTGCGTTGGGTGGTATCATCATCGAGTTTTGGGAGGTTGGCATCTGCGCTGGATGAGACACCTCGGTCGACAACGGTCTTATGTTCTTTAGGAGAGATATGGTGGGATACTACCCACGACTTCATTTCAATTTTGGGGAGATGACCGTGACTCCCATAGACGTGCAGCAGCTGCTGGGGCTGGATTGCGATGGGGAGCAGATAGAGGTGGGTCTCTCTCTAAGGGATAGTTTTTGGGGATTCCATCCGGTTATCCTTGTTGAAGGATGTCTTATTGAGTAGGGTGGTTGATGTGGAGGATGGGTTGCAGGTGAGATAGATGGCCCGATTGTTCATTTTGTTGGTGCTGGGAGGTTTCATGGTGGCGTCGACTGGCGACGTCGTCCATTTCTAGTTCTTGCCATATTTGAGGATGTTTTCAAACATCCCTCTCTATGATTGGTGGAGTCTAACCTTGGTGACCCTCTATTTTTCTTTGGATGCATTCAGCCGGTGCTGCCGACAAACTTTTACTATAGCCACGTATCTCCTCGAGGTATCCTTTAATTTTGCGGATTTTCCTTTCATGCATTTGCATTTTCCTTATGCGTATCTTTTTTATTATGAATTCCTGTCTTTGATAGACGTGGTTATATGAGGTGATTGGGTGCAATACCCAGCTGATTTCCTTAAAGGACGAGACTGTTAGGGACTTCTGTCGATTGTATCGATGGTGCAAGGCCAATCGGCAGTCGAAGGGATCTCTCTCTCTGGAGGCGATGCGTCAGGTCTTGAATGGCCTGACTAGTGGTAGGGTAAGACTCTTTCTTTTCAGTCATAATTTTTTCACATTCTAATTTGGTATTGACTTATGCATGTTGGGGATTTTCAGGTGAATTTTTACCCTTGGGGGACAGCCATTCTAGATACGGGGCGATCGGGGTGAATGCGCAGATGAGGCATTTTCTAGCGCATGAGTTCGGCCATTCCTGGTATCTGGGGGAGCGGGTGGTTTGGAAAATTTCGAAGGAGGAGGTGGTGGTGCCACCTGCGCAATCTCCTACGTCTATGAGGCGGGAGCGGCTGCTACCGTAGGATGCGAGGATCGCGGCTATGATCGACAAGTCATACTTGTTGTACACTAATATGGCTGGATCGTATGACTATATGGACTTTGTGATGAGCTGGTTAATGGCGCCCAGCATATATGATGCCTTGCCCTTCCCTCCTGCAGGTTTGAGTCGGGCGGTGGGATTTTCCCACAGCGGTGGTGGTCCGTTGGCGTCTGTGGTGGCGACGACTTCATAAGTTCTTTTTGTTCGATTGCATACCCCTTCGTACAACATTCGACGGGCTGATGGAGAGATGGTCCCCATGTTGCATCATCCTCATGCGATGGATTCGGAGGAGATAGGTTTGACAAAGGAGGTTCTTCAACCTGCGGTATACCTTCTTCCTCTTTTTGGTTCCTTTTTGTTTTGATCCCTCTTTGATACTGATTTTTCCTTCTTCTTGCAGCAAGTCCGTGTGTCAACCACTTGGCTCAGGGACATCAGAGACTGGATATCTTCGGCGACTGCCCATATTCGGGATGCAGCGTCGGTTCCTTCTTGCTTGGTGTCATCTTCTTCGTTCTAGGAGGACTCTGGCTCGAGTAGCGATGGTGTGTCATCTCATCGTAGGGGAAAGAGAGCGCATCGCAGGGATGGAAGCTCTTAGAGAGAGGGGTGAAGGGTAGGTGAGCAAGAGAGAAAATGTGGGTTCGGGTTGAGTTCCGTTTGTTTTTTGCTTTTTTTTTATTTCCTGCAAAATTTGATGTAACACAGAAGAATATATATATGCAATGCAATGGGATTTTTTATTATCTTTTGTTAATGGTGAGTGAATGCATGCACATGCACATTTTACTTTGCTGCTGAGACCGTAAAAATAGACATTTTTAGGATTTTTTTGAAGGAAAGTTTTAAAATGGGAAATTATATAGGGGTGGAAGAGGATTTTTTTTAAACTCTGTTGAGAATATCAATTTTATTTTTATTGTATTTTTCTGATTTTGATACAAAAGGAAAAAGGAAAATTTCCAAAAATGGGGGGTTGCCGATCAGCAAGCCCCTTGCCCTGCCTATCGGCAGTCAAGTCTAGTCCTATCAATTCAAAGCTTTTGATTAGTGCCCTCTTCAGCTTCTTGTACTTTGTGGGGTAGTATTCCCTCTGATTTCTGCAGGGGTTATGTCTTTTGTGAGGGTTCTCAAGTATAAAAAGGGGTAGGGTGGAGTGTTTTCATCACACCTTCGCATTCTTACTTACTTGCCTACTATCTCTTAGTCCGGCAAGATGGCTCTCCCTGGTAGCATTGAGTTTGCTAACTACCTCAAAGCCTTGGAAGCGATGTGCTCTTATAATGTCGACTATGATGCTTTCAACATGCGTTGAGTCTCTTTGTGGTGCAATGGGTCCATTGAGTGGAACATACTGATGGCGGCAGTACAATTTTAGTACCCCGAAGACCATGTATTCCCCTTTGGGTTGGATGAAGTTTGTCCTACCTGTAAGGAATTTTCTGCCATGCTGGGGATAAATCCATGTGTTGCTACGAATTTACCCGAATTTTCCCGTTCTCCCAGGGATTTGCTGGTCGGGCTTCTTCATATTTTTCCTTTGGCAACTAGATCACTGGTTGTTGGAGGAATGATCTCCCTCCTGACGGTGTTGCAGTCTGTGTATTTACGGGAAGTAGGTGATGTTGGCTATACTAGAGCCATTGCTCTGGGCCTGGTTTCAAAATTGTCGTTAGTGACTGAGGAACTGCTGGTGGATCTGCAACTTGCAGCCATTACTTTATGGATGTCATACCATCATAATCTTGCGGCGGTGACACTGGTGGAGACTCTGAACGGTCCGAATGCGTGGCGAGAAGGTCGTTCTGATTTCCTGCGGGGTAGCCCCATGATGCTGTTCATGTGGTTGTCTGAAAGACTCCGCCTGGTGACTCTTCCAGAATATCCCTTATTGGTTGTACCCAACTTCTTTTCACGTCACTTCTTCAGTGTTGGCCTGGATATTAATAGTTTGGATAATTGGCTTGTGGAGCATGGGGCTCGAAATCTATACTGGTCAGTGCCTTAGTGGGGACCGTTACAGCCTATTCTGTAGCTAGGATAATACCCGTGTGTGCGACTGGTTGGTCTCAGCCAGACCTCTTTTTATTCCCCTTGGCAATTTCTGTGCCAATTTGGCTGGGCACAGGTCGTGCCACCTCGGACACTAAATTTCTTTCCGGTAGAGGATTTGACCGAATGTTTGCGCCTGAGGCTGTGCTCTTTGTGGGAGAGTTGGCGTCCGTCGACCCGTCCCTCTCAGTCCGTTGGGAGAGTTTGGCATATCCCTGGGGATTATATGAAGTGGTTGTGGAGGAGAGTAGTTAGCAAGACATTGGTAGTGGAGACTGGACAAAAGTGGCTTGTCTCTTTTAACACCATGGAAGGAGGTGTTGTGGTTTTTTTCGAAGATAGTTCGATCTTATCGGTCCATGGAGTGTCTGCGACACTCTGTTCAGGCAGGGGAAACTTGGGGACCCCAGGATGCAGATGATGATGATGGAGCGGTCTCCACTGGTAGCTGTGGGTAGGATGGTTTATTTTGTAATGGGGAATAAATGTGGGGATTTTATTTAGCTTTTTTAGGAGGGTAGGGGAAGGGAGTTATCCGTTCCTTTTCTTATGTAATCTGTACCATAATTTCTTATTAGTGAAATAAATAAGTTTCTGATCATCCAGTTGTGCCTTTCGACGAATTTTGTGTTGTTTGAATTATCTATGCCTATCGCTAAGGCATACATAATCCTTTTGTTCAAATATATGTTAGAATGAACTGTCATTCTCGGAGGTAAGAAAAAAATAGTATTTTGTGAAAAAGAAAGGGTCGTGCTCATGTAAGGTGTATGAGCTGCCTACGTACCTCTGGGGTTTTTAAATTTTATACTTTGTTTGAAAATGGTTATTTGTAGAGGATCAGGCCCACGTAGTTCTGGGCAAGGGGAAATGAAGAGATTTTTTTTTTAGAATAGAAGGGAGATGAGAAGAGTAGTAGTGCGCCGAAATTTTGGACAAGGGGTATAACTTCTTGAGATAGTCCAGGTTGATTGGACGTTCCATCTCTTCCCCATCTAAGTCGGTAAGCATGGCGGCACCGCGGGACAAGATCTTCTTGATAATGTAGGGGCCACTCTAATTGGTCTTGAATTTCCCTCTGGGTCCCAGATGGGTTCTATGATTTCTTTGAGGGCTAGGTCCCCTTCTCGGACACCGCGGTCCTTGAATCTCTTGTTGAATGAATGCGATATTCGGCGATTGTACCCTTATATGTGGTATAGTGCTTTTAATCTCCTGTCATCTAGGAGGGTCAGCTCGTCAAGATGGATATGGCACTAGTCTTCTTTACTGACCTTGCTTTTAAGGATGACGCACAATGAGGGTATTTTCAGCTCCATGGGTAGGACTGCTTCCATACCGTAAACCAGAGAGTAATGGGTAGCCTCAGTAGAGGTTCAAATTTAGGTTCGATAGCCCCAGAGGGAGTGCGGGATCTAGTCGGCCTAATCCCGATAGCTTTCGGTCATCTTACTGATGATGGCTTTGAGGTTTTTATTGGCAGCTTCAACTGCACCATTGGTCTGAGGCCGGTAGGGAGAAGATTTGTGTCTCTGAATGCCATACTCGTTAACCATCTCTGTGACTTCTGCCTCGAAATTCAACCTGTTATCTGATACTAGCTCATGTGGGACCCCATACCGACAGATGATGTTTTTCTTGACGAATTTAGCCACTTTCTTAGCGTTCAGCACTGCGTATGACTCAGCTTAGACCCATTTGGTGAAGTAATCAATGGAAACTAGGATGAACTCATTCCCATTGGAAGCCTTCGGTGTAACCTTCCCTATAATGTTGATGCCCCGGGTGGAGAACGTCCAAGGAGAGGTCATGTTGTATAATTCACGTGGAGGAAAATGCTAAAGGTTGGAGAATTAATGGCATTTGAGGCATCTTCGTACATAGGCGGTGCAATCCTGGGTCATGGTGGTCCAGTAGTAGCCTTACCGGACGATCTTTTTGGTAAGCATGTGACCGTTCATATGGGGTTCACATTCCCCGCTGTGGATCTTCTGCATTATCTTTTCAATATCAACCCTTACGATGCAGTGCAAATGAGTTCCATCGAAGTTCCTTTTGAGTAGTGCTTTGTGACAGATGATGTACTGGGCAGCGATTCTTCAAAGGGTTACTCGATCTTTTTTGTTGGAACTCTCGGGATACCTACCATGCTTAAGGAGGCACCAGATATCATAGTACCAATAATTGGCTAGCTCGGGATCTTTTGTAGTGACGAGCTGAATGTGGTAGTAGTGGATTGGTTTGTCTTGCTTTTGAACTAGGAAGGGGGTCATAATTATTCCTTTGGGCATGTCGATCATGTAGGCCAAGGTAGCGAGAGCATCGGATAGGTTATTCTTTGCTTGAGGTAGGTAATGGAAGGTGATATCTTGGAATTGGGAGGCTAGTTCTTCTAAGTGGGCATGGAAAGGTTGGAGTTTCTCTTCCTTGACTCTCCACTTTCTAAGAACTTGACTAATGATGAGGGAGGAGTCCCTGTAGACATCTAGGCATTGAATACCTTTCTTGAGAACAACTTTGAGGCCTATTGTGCATGCCTCATATTCAGTCATTTTGTTGGTGCAAGGGAAATCCAACTTGAAGGCGATAGGAGTGTGGGAGTCATCTGGGGTGATCAAAAGTATCCCAACGACATATCCCTTCATATTGGCAGCACCGTCAAAGAACATTTTCCATCGAAGGTTGTCTTGAGCAGTTCAAAGGATGTTTTCATCTGGGAATTCGGAGATCCAAACATCAGCTTCTTCTACGGGGTAATCAGCGAGGTAGTCAGAGATGGATCTTCCTTTCATGGCTTTTTACGTGACGTACATGATATCGAACTCGGTTAAGAGCATCAACCATCGGACTATTAGGATGGATAAGATGGATTACTCAAGAAGGTATTTGATGGGGTCCATTTAGGATACATGTTTGATGGGGAAGGTGAGCATGTAGCGCTTCAACTTTTGGGTGACCCAAACAAGTGCGATACATGCCTTTTCCAAAGCAGTGTAGTTAACCTCGTACCCGAACAATTTGCTACTGGCATAATAGATGGCCCTTTCTTTGTGAGAATCTTCAAGGTATTGGGCTAGCAAATTCCCAGATACAGTGTAAGTTATGGTTAGGTATAGGAGCAAGGGGAGACCAGGCTGTGGTGGCATGAGTACCGGAGGTTGGGTCAGATATTATTTTATTCGATCGAAAGCTTCTTGGCATGCCTCATTCCAAACTTTAGTTGAATCCTTTCGGAGGAGTTTGAAGATAGGTTCGCAGATGGAGGTTAACTAGATGATGAACCGTCTAATGTATTGCAATTTCCCGAGGAAACCTAGGACTTCTTTCTCTGTTCGGGGAGGTGGCATCTCAAGCATGGCTTTCAGCTTGGTGGGATCTGCTTCTATCCCCTTCTCACTAACCATGAATCCCAAGAGTTTTCCCTTTTTAATGCCGAAGATGCATTTCTGCGGATTGAGTCTCATCTGATACTGTCGCAGTCATTCGAAGAACTTTCAGAGAGCAGGAACATGACCCTCTCTAGTTTTGGATTTGATAATCATATCATCCATATAGACCTCAATTTCTTTGTGAATCAAATCGTGCAGTATGGTTGTGGCAGCCCTCTGGTAAGTAGCCCCAGCGTTCTTAAGACCAAATGGCATGATAGTGTAGCAAAAGGTTCCCCATGGGGTGATGAATGCGATTTTTTCTTGGTGGTCTGGGTGCATTTTAATTTGGTTGTATCCAGAAAACCCATCAATGAATGACTTGAGAGCATGACTGGCTATGTTGTCCATGATCATGCCGATATTAGGTAGCGGATAATCATCCTTTGGAGAGTCTTTGTTCAAATCTCGATAGTCTACACACATCCGAACTTTTCCTCCTGATTTTGGCACGGGCACTATATTGGCTAGCCACGTGGGATATTCAATCACACTAATGAAGCCTACGTTCAACTGTTTGACCACCTCTTCTTTGACCTTGAGAGACCATTCGGTGCGGAGCTTTCTCAACTTTTGTTTGACCAGCTTGTAATCTGGGAGAGTGGGAATCTCGTGCTGAGCTATTTTAGGATCAATGCCAGGCATATCGTTGTAGGACCATGCGAAGAAATCCATGAATTCTTTTAGCTATTCTTCGAGTTGTGCACGCTCATGCTCGTCGAGGGTAGCCCCTATCCTAATCTCGCGCAGTTGGCTACTAGAACTGAGGTTAATAACAACAGTCACTTCTTCATTAACTTGAACGCGGTTATGTTGTTTATTATTAACCTTATTTAGATCAGTTAAGATTTGTTCATTTGCAAAATCATCATCATCAAAAGTTTGATTAGAATCCAAACAGTTAACGTAAGGCACAACAAGATACTCAAAATCTTTGTTTATTTCATTGATAGGAAAAACAGAATTGAGAACCTCGTCAAAAGAGGACTCGATTACATTTGAACAAGGATAGACAATAGAAGAAGAAAAGGGGTAAACATTAGGATTAGGGGAGATCTCAGCAGGTAGAGCTGGCGTAGCATGCCAGTTGAGGAGAGGTGTAACAGCCGCTTTAATCAGGTGGGATGGATCCAGTGATGTAATGCCTGAATGAACCATGCAGAGTGTCAGCCCCATTGTCTGTAAGTTAAAGGAATCTTCAGAGTCACTTTCCTCAGTCTCTTCGGTATCTTTTATGAGTGGTTGTACTAGGTGTTGGTAATTTTTGGCCCATGGGTAGCTGTCTTGGAAAAAGATCTCCATTTCAGGCTTCATCTTCTTGTTTGTATGGTCATACCATGGTTCCAAAGAGTCATAAAAGGGGAAGTCCTAACCCTCTTTGATTAATTGGCCGTTCAAGGAGTCACTTGGGATAGTCTGTACGTGATCTAGTCCTCTCTTTGGTCGAGACTGGCGGATCATTCTGAGCTCTTATTCTGACAGTTGATACTCCAAACCATAAGGAGGGAAAGTCTTCTTTAGTTCAATGGGCTCAAGTATCCCTTGATGTCTTTGCCCTAGCCTTAGTCCGGGCATAAACTGCATGTTTCTTAACATCTGAATCACATTGACGTTTCCATGAGGGTCGTATTCCGAACAAACCCTTTCTTTGAAGTTATTCCCTTTCGGGAGTAGAAGTGGTTCAACTCGAAATCCTTATAGGAGCATATCATTTGACCCGTTTTGTATCTTAAAGATTGGACTGTTGGTACTTTCACCATCGACATTATCGTTTTCACCCAAGATGGAAATGACCCATCCATCGGGGAAGAACTTTAATTTCTGATGGAGTGAGGAAGACACGCCCTTGATAATGTGGAGCTAAGGTCGTCCTAGCAATAGGTTGAAACAGGCTGGGATGTCAATAACTTGGAATTCGATGACAGGGTTTATAGGGCCAACCCCTATTACAAGCTTTATGGATCCCATCACCTCCCAGTGGGTATTATCACAGGCACGCACAGTAGTGGAGGTTGGGGAGAGGTCACTTTCTTTCAGGCCTAAACATTTGAAGGTTCTTAGTGGGAACACATTTAAGGCAGATCCATTATCTATAAGAGAGAGTGGTACGACCCTCCCCATAACATCGACGGAGATGTTGAGTGCATGATTGTGGTTTGGCCCAATCTTGGGGATTTCTTCTTCGAAAAAGGATAGAATTCGGGTAGAGGTCAAGGATCCGACCAAATTTATCGCTTCTTCTGGTGTGGTAGAAGGAGGAACTGTGGGTCCAGTGAGCAACTTGATCAAATCATTTTTGTATAGCTGAGAAGACATGAAAATCCCCCATAGAGTTATGTTAGATTGAGTTTGCTTCAGTTGATTGAGGATCTTTCTCTCCTCGAGGGTCATTTCTGGCATAGGATGGTTTTCAACGCCCTTCCCTTTGTCATTGGCTGGTAGTGAGTTTGGGATCTGGTAATGCCTCCCTGATTTGGTTATGTGATTTAATGAAGAAGGAAAAAACATGAATCCCATTTCCTCATTGATCTCGGGTTATTTTTCCACCTTGTTTATTTCTCCGAGGAGTTATTCAAATGATATCATTCCACACATGTCGGCTATCGGGCCAGTTTTCTCGAAAGCTTGTTCTTCATTCAAATCTCTGAATTCTTCCCCCCATCTGGTGGCAACAATTATGTCATTCCATGTAAAGTCGATGCATTCATAACTTCAACGGCTTCTTCATACAGGTCATCCCATTCTGTGGGGATGTGTAAGGATGAAGGGACAAGGCGCCTCTATAGCTTCAGAGTATCAAGTAACTCGGTCATACTACAAATGTTATTGGTTTGCCTGAATAATTCTACCATAATTTGGATAACATCATCCAGGCTGACTTCATCGGTTGGTACTACCCAACTATCTGACTCTCGGGCCCATTTTCGTGCTTCCAAGAATATTGTACTGAACCTCTGGCAATCAATGACCATCTGTGAGGGCAATTTCATCCCGAACTCTAGGAGTTGGTTTAAAACTTCTGACAATTCCATGCTTCCATTTTCAGAACGGGTACGGACAACAATGCATGCTCTGGTAAGGAGTGACAGTGCTTGATCAGCGAGGCTAGTAGGGTGTAAGAGGAAATATGGGCAAATTTGAAGAGGTTTAGGAAAGTATATGGGTGTGATTTGAGTTGAGGGATCGAATTCTAGGTTCTGTTCTAGAAAGATGGCATTGGCATAATTTGGAAGTGGGTTGGGATTAGTATTTGGCTTAGGATTAGCTAGTGGGGTGATGGTACCCCGGTCAATTAGACCTTGGATTATGTTTCGAAGGTGAAAGCATTGGTCGGTGGTATGGCCAGCAGTTTGGTTAAAGGCGCAATGGGCATCTACCATGAAGTTTCTTGGGAGTGGATTTGACAATGGACGGGGATCTAAAGGTTTGATAAGGTTTCGGCTTAACAAGGCTTGATAAACTTTCGAGAGGGGAGCATGGAGCTCGATATATTCCTTTCGGACTGGGACAGGGCAGCTTTCTAGCGCCCATGAGGTGGTTGGTTGACAAATATTGTTGATGGTTGAGTTGTAGCACTGGCAGGTTTGTCATATTTTCTGGGGGTGAACTGTCCGGACATCTTCTTTGGTTCGACTTTTGTTTTGGCAAGACCTTACTCGATTTCTACTCCTGCTTCTTTGAGAGATCAGAAGTGGGGACAGTATTATCCTCCCATCGTTGCTCGGACATGGGGTAAGAAGTTCTTCTTCACTATACTGACTTGTTCTTCCTCAGAAGGCCGATGGGTCATAGTTACTGCTTTTTCCCTCCATCGGGCGATGAAGTTACTGACTAATTCCCCAGGGTTCTATTTAAGAAGCTCTAAATCACGACTGGTGACCTCAAGATCTTCATTGTATTTGTATAGTGACATGAATTCCTAGGCTACATCCTCCCAGCTATGAATTCTGGACTCTTCGAGAGATAAAAACCATCGGAGGGCGCTATCCTTCAAAGTTTGCTGAAACAATTGGGCCATCACTTCTTCAGAAGCCCCTAGTAGAGTCATGGAACGGTGATAACTTTGGAGATGAACAATCGGGGGTCCACTTCCTCTGAATTTCTCGATATTCGTCATCTTGAACTTCTCGAGTAACCTCGCTTTAGGATAAGGAGATATGTGGGTGTAGTCCGTGTAATTTCCTGAGATTATGACTTGGTCAAACTTCTTAGTGAGCATCTTGAAGTCTTCTTTGACTTTGTTTAGCTCTTCTTCCTTCGGATCAATGATCATAGGCAAGTTAGCCCCAGGTTGGGCAAGGTTCGACATAGGAAGTTGGGCAGGCGGTGGCCCATTAACAGGAGGGGCACGTGGAGCGTGTTGATACTCTTCGAGAACCCAGATGGGCTCAAGTGGATCCATAGCATGAGGGAATAGGGCCTCGGGTTCTTGAGGAATGGGAACCTGGTTTCGTTGCATCTCTTGAACCTCAGTTTGGAGGTTGTCAATCTTGGACACAAGTTAAGCTAGGACTGCCGTCAGATTCGGCTGAACAATGGGTACTTGATTTGTGTTCTCCATAGAAAGCGGATGGATTCCGGACTCGAAAGGAGTAATAAGGTAACGGACGGAACTCCGGGGTGACTTAATTAAAGACCGAAGCCAATAAAGAGCCAAGCCAAGGGCTTGCGATCGACCTGAGAAGGCGTAAAATGGGGTTTATTTTTGAGAAAAAAAGGGATGAATAGATTTTGACATTTTTTTTTTGAGATTGAAAGACAAAATATTTTTGGATTTTTTATAAAGAGAGGAGAAATGTTTTTGGATTTTCGATAAGGAAAGGAAAAAATGTTTTTGGATTTTGGATAAAAAAAAGAGAATTTTCTTTTTGGAGATGCTCTCAGCATGATTATTATAATTATTATGTTTTCACTTGTATTAATTCTCCTAAATGCAAAATGAAATGTCGGATGGGACTCGAGCCTGGAAAAATTGGGTTTGTAATATATGAAAAGTTATGGCTGGACTTAAGACCATGCTCACGGGCATGGTCCATTTTTAAAAATGTGCGAAAATTTGTGCGACAAGTCGACCCAAAATTTCGGCAGAGTTTCGAGTAAAAATCGGCAATCTAACATGTGTGTCCTAGGCTAAACGCCTATATGCAGGTATGGAGTTGGTTGGGTGAATCGGAAAGGGTTCCCCCCTTTGGCGTGACTTTCACGATATACGTCTTGCTCTTGCTGGCAATCGGTACGTGTGGACAAGCCATTTGATATAACTGAGTGTACGTGAATTGCCTCACCATATACCTCGTGGGGACGGTACGTGTGAGAGAGAATTCGATATACTCGACGTACGTGAACGAATTCCCTGTGATATACCTCCCGTCATGACTTCGGTCAAGTGGTACAATGCGGGGGGAACCGTTCGATATATGTCGAAGGTACTTGGCCAATGGAAGGTGAGAGTCATATCGCTTAGGCTAACTGCGCCCTGCCAGACTACCGCCCATCATGAAGTGCCCTCCAGTTACTGGGTAAAAATTTGGTTAATAAAAATGCTCTTTGGTGATGTCGTGTGAATCATGCATGATTCTTTTATTAGTATCTTATGAGAATGTCTTTTTCGATTATGCCAAACAGGGAGCAAAGTACAAGTACCAATGGTTCACCAAGTATGAATTGCTGATGCATGCAACATGTGGATATATGTGACCCTAGGTACACGTGGTGCAAAGTGTACGTCGAGAATTTTCTACAAGTGTGTGAATAGAAGCATAAGTATGGGAGATACATGGAAAAGGGGAACATGAAAAAATGGGGAATATATGAACAAGTATAAAATCCATGTAAATAGAGTCTAGCCCTCAAAAGAAAGTCCCCAGCGGAGTCGCCACTATGGCCATTCCCCGATCCTCGCAGTGGGCGGGCACGTGAGGGAGGATCCTAGGTCCCGCGCGTCCCTCTCGGGAGCGCTTCGGTCGGCGTCATTTGGGTGAGGTGAAAAATGTAGAGGGATAAAATCGCCAGTCTATTTACTCAAAACAGACAAAAGAAAGGGAGCCATCTTGAAGGACAGCATCCAAAGACATACTGATGCATACGAAATCAAAAATGATTCGAAAAGGGTCCAGAGGCTAAGTTACGAAATGGGAAGGTGTTAGGCACCCATTCCGCCCTTTCGGTCTCTCATGGGTTTTTGTTATTTTCCTTTATTTTCCCCGTGATATGTGTGCATGTGTATACATAGTGGAGATAGGAATCATCGACTTCCACCAT
This sequence comes from Sambucus nigra, assembly GCA_949130495.1. Taxonomy (NCBI): domain Eukaryota; kingdom Viridiplantae; phylum Streptophyta; class Magnoliopsida; order Dipsacales; family Adoxaceae; genus Sambucus; species Sambucus nigra. The sequence goes on along the minus strand of OX422220.1, from coordinate 485,523,207 downwards.
GGAAGAGGTAAAGCGAGTAATCCGTAGGAAGGTAAAAAAAAAATTAGAAAATAGGATTTACGCGATTATCCTTACGTTGACCATTATGATGGAACGATAACGCATGTAGAATAATACGCCACTAAGAACAAATATATATGTGTGTGTTTATATATATATATATATAATATAAGAGATTGGAGTTTAGAGAAAATAGAAAATGAGAGAAAAAGTAAAAATAGGACTCGAGTCTCGAGTTTTACCCCAAGACGCCTACGTAGTCTATAGAGGCATCAAAGTCCACGTAGTTCGCATGCAAAACGAGGGGTGGGGTTTATCCCATAAATCCAATCGGGGGATTCTCTTATTTGTGAGTGTGTGTGTGTGTGTGTGTGTGTGTGTGTGTGTGTGTGTGTGTGTGTAGAAAAAGTGTTTGAGTTGTGCGAAAAGTGTAAGAAAAGTATGAGAATACCCGTTTGGAATTTATGAGCAAACCCTCTTTTTCTTGTTTTTTGGGTTTTTATTTATATGAAAATAAGAGATGTGCAATAATACTAAATAAAAAGTATATTAGGATGTGTGAGATGAGATAATGAAAGTGCTAAGTAATAAAAAAAAGTTATTGCGAATTTATGATAATTTAAGGAGAGAGTTGAGAAAATTAGACCTTCTTGAAGATCTTGAGCTTGATCTTGAATGTTGGAGAGAAGCCCTTAGACTTGGATGATGATGGAGGGTAGTGAATTCACCAAGTTTGATGAAAAGGATGATGAAAAGTGAAGGTTGGAAAGGGATTTTGGATGTGGAAATCGCATTGACTTCGAGAGAGGTTTTCTGGATTTGCTGAGAGTGATATCTATCAGATCTGGGCCCTTCTTCCAAGTGAGGTAAGGCCTCCTTTTTATCGGCCCGGGTCATTACCGATTAGCATAGCCCTATTATTTCCAATAGGCAGGTGCGTTTAGGCACATTGCTGATAGGCAAGGTCTGGGACCTGCCGTTTGGCAGTGTCTTTCAGTCCATTTCAAAAAATCAGCCGCAGAATGCAAATCGTTGATCAGAATTGCACACGGGGTGGACCGTTGGAAAGGTAATTCAGATACCTTAGAAAGTCCTTCGGACCTCTCCCGGGTTCGGGAGTTGACTTTGGGTCAAATATGGCTCGAAAGCATTCGTCGGTCCATTGGACGGGGAATCGTCGGACGCAAACGGTTGACATTCCAAAGGCTTGTTCTAGTTCGGGTAGTTGACTTCGGTCAACCGAGCCCTGGAAGCATTCGGTGACCTTTCGGAGTAAAATAGATTATTCGTTTGTACCGTAAGTCAGAATCACGCACGAAATGGACCGTTGGAAAGATGTTTCAGTGACCTTAGAAGATTCATTCAGTCTCGATCGAGTTGAAGAGTTGATTAGGTCAAACAGAGCTCGAGAGCACCCGATGGCCTCCTGATTGAGTTTCGGGGGAAAAATAGGTCGTTCGTCCGCATGGTAAGTCGGAATCGCGCACGAGATGGACCGTTGGAAAGGGATTTCAGTGCCCTTCGAAGATTAATTCACTCTCAGTCGAGTTGAAGACTTTGACTTTTGGTCAAATGAAGTCTGGGAGTGCCCGATGGCTTCTAGGTCAGTACTCGGGGTATGAACTGGGTTTTTAGTGATGAAAGGAGGTGCTAGGGACCTAAGGAGAGTTTAGGGGGTAACAGAATGGGGTATCTACATCGAGAATTATGGACTAATGCTAGGTGTGACATATGCACGTTTAGCCATATATATATATACGGGCAGAGAGACAATATATATATGTATGGATATATCTGTGTGATTGATATATGTGAAACATAACTACTCTATGGGTGATATCATTGGAGGTTGTGCATAGTGGGCGGTCCACCCTGGCATTGACCAACAGGTGTTGGATCGATTCCCAAGGCCATAGGTATGTCGCATAACGACTATATGTGAGTTTAGAGTTTAGTGGGGTAATGTGGTATGGTTATGACCCACGGATGTAAGATTACGACTGCCTTCAGTTATGTGTTTGAAATTTGGGTTCAGTGGTAAGATTCTGACCCATTGTCCCAGGAGTGGTATGTTATGTACCTGGAGCCTCATAGCATGCTAGAGAATGCATCCACAAGGTTAAGCTGTGAAGATGCGGTTAAACGTATATAGCGAGTGATATATATGTATGTGTATGAGGTATGATATGTATATACGTACATATGTGTGTTAAATATATATGGGTGAGTTAAATGAAGATGTAAATAGTAAATTATATGCATCCGGGAGGACTTCTCGAGGATGATATATTTATATACTTGTATAATTGTGATATATGTATATATGTGAATTAAACGAATGTGTGAACATTGAAATCATAACTAAGGTAAAGTTATGTGAAGCGATTAACAAAAGGATTATAATTGAGAGTTAGATAAAGCTCGTGTGTTAGCTAAATGAGAATTAAAGCGAATTAATAATACGTGTAGGACTGATGGGCTAAAAAATTAACATGTGTAACTAAGTTACATGATGGTACTAGTTAGGCAGGGTAGCATAACTAGGGTATTTAAAATACATGTGTTAGGTGTGCACTATAGAAGAGGGGCGAGGATTATCTCATGGGAGTGCAACACCAGTATAAATATGAACGATTACATTGCATAGTAATTATTGTATTTTAAACACTTTTAAAATATTTGCAAATGGTTTTTGGGCTCTAACCCATATAAATATCTTTTCAAAACCTTTTAGGTGCTCAGCCACAGGGACGTCGCGCTTAGCTATATCTGCGGTCAGAAGATGTTGCAGCATTTATGGATGCCTGCATGGATTGATTAAATGCTTCTATCTTTGTGATCTAGATAGGGTGTTTCTTCAGGTTATATTTCGGGCATGTTTCCCAGTTAGACAGTGTTGTATTATTCAAAGTTTATGTATTTCAGTTTCAATTGGACTATTTTATTGGATATTTATCAAGAGTTATTAGTTAACTTATTTATTTCATCTCGTTCAGTATTAATTTTATTTTGTGGTGAATGTATATACTAGTAAGATGGAATGGTTGTTGTACTGAATGGAAGTTTTATGTAAGCAAGTTAAGTTGTTAATAAGTTTTTAAAAATTTAACACCAGGCCTAATAGGGTATTAGTAATCAAATTGGTTTTCGACAGTGATGCTAAGAATGAACCAGATTAAGATTCTTGTTTTATTTTAGTAGAGGACTAATCACCCGTTATTAGAATAGACAGGGTGTCACACCACAAACAACAAGTTTCCTCAAATGTATGACAAAACAAACAATGCAACAAGATTAACAATAAGGAAAAATATTTCAACAAGTTATTTAGCATTAACATTAATAAAATAACTTCATAGAATTGAAACCTCAAGTGTGGGAGGAAAAATGAACACATGAAAAATATTTTGTTTGAAACTATTTTTATAAACCGGACAAAAAGCATTTAAGCGTAGCATGATATTCAATCCTCTCCGGTGTATACACTCAACAAATGAAATATTTATTAAATGGGGTGTAATACATACGGGACATGCGGGCATGAAGAATAAATGGAAATGGAAATGGAAATGGAAACTAGGTCGCGCATATGTCATCAATGAAGAACGTTATATGATAAGTAAAAAAGTATGTAATATTAATGAAAGATTTCGTTCATTAAGGGAGGTGAAATGGATTTTCACAAATTATCGCAACTATTATAAGTTTTGAATCGCATTCAACCTAAGATCGGGTATGACTTGTATGGTAATAATGTAGGTTTGGGGATAATAACGGATTCAAAGGTGTTTGAGGATGAAACACTCGCGATAATGGAAAATTGTAGGAAATTTAACAAGCATTAGATATGAAATTAGAAAGTAACAAAGATTACTGAACACTATGTACAACAAGGAAATACTTTATTTTTCTTTTCTTCTTTTTCTCATATTTTGTTTCCTTTTTTTTTCACTTCTTTCTTTTCTTTCGCACTCTCACATGATTAATTGAAATCACATAACAAGAACACCATACCAAATATTATTCCAAACAAAGGCGTGAAAAGTGATATGTATGGTTTAAAACTCCAATTTGGAGTTGGTTATGGGATTTTAGGTTTTTAAATGAAAGGCTAATATTTAGTCTCAACGGGATTGACTAGGGAAATAAATAAGATGAGGTCAAAGTCAATATGCATGTAATAATAAAGATGGCTTATGTTCAAATATTTCAAAGACCCTAATAATGTATCCACCAACTCTGTTTCAAATAGTAGAGTACAGATAACACGGGTCATTCACTGTGTATAAACAAATAACCCAACAAGAATGAAGTAAAGCATCACGACCATTATCCACAAACAAGTATTCTAAACAAAGCAAAGTAGAAATCAAATATAAAGAAATGCTCGTAAAGAAAGGGCCGAAGCCAATACATATGCTTGTTTAAATGGACGAAGCCAGTAAAAATAATTATTTAGAGGGTCGAAGCTAGCAAAAATATGTTATCACTCTAGAGCCAATATTACAGACGAATTAATAAGGAAAAATCATGTGGGAGGGGCAAGAGGAGCATAATGATAAGAATTTGACTTATCTCCTATAATATAAAGATTCAAATATCCTCAGACTTAGATACCGTTGGAGGCCACGGGGAAATCAACAGCTCACGATAATGAATGTAACATGCCTCATCCAAGTAGGAGGGAGAGGGAATCGATCCCTCTTTGGGTTCTATGTCATCTGGATTGAAGGATGAAAGGTCCCAATCGAGGTGAGAAATCTTCACCAAACTGACCAACTCATTATAGTCATTGATGAAGGACTAACACTTGATCACCCTACTATGAAGGAAGGAAGGATTTTAGGTACTTGAACCTAATCAGTAAGGCCAGAGCCCTCTAAGCCTTGATAACTTCATATTTCTCTTTGCTCTAGAGATCCAAGATCCTCCGCAGATTGGAAATCTCGTCCTCCACCTGAGTCTTTTGGATGCTCACCTCCTTCTGAGCAACCTCATTGGCAGCCTTCTTATCACCATGCTCCTTTATGCAATCGTCAAAGCCCTGCCAGCATCATCTTTAGCCTTTTTCAAAGCCTCCATCTTGAACTTTAGTTTAGGGATTATCCTAGACTCGTCGCTCGGCTTTACCACTTCTGGGCCATGTAAACCCCCAAATAGATCACCTGCACACAAGTTAGAAAAAATTAAGTCAAAATAGCCAACAGGTTGGAATTTTGTTGGGGAAAAATTAAAATAAACTCTTACCTTATTAGCCACTTGTATCAGTTCCTTAGCACCACCAATCCCCCCCCCCCCCCCAATCGATCGAGGTCCATAGGATAGTAAGCATTCTGGAAATATAAGTATCTTTCATCAAGGTAAGCATACCTCAGGAAAGGGTTCCTAGTGTCCCCTCTCCCTTGGGAATCCTCTCCCCCTAGGCATCCGTGTCCTCCTCATTAACAATCACCCTCCGATGAGAAAAAGTATTAGTAATACCATTTATTAGTGGCCTCTTCTCCTGACTATTTTATAAGGCCCCTTCTTTCATCAATTGAATGAAAGAAGTTTCCTCCTAAATAACGTTGAGGGGGATGATAGTTTCACCAACTCTACTCCTATCAACTGAAGGGTTAGCTTCGATCGATTAGGGGAACGATTGTCAAGGAACTGACGAAAGGACTGGAGGGTTTTGGGATAGTCTTTTAAGGGAATCTCGGTATCCTCGACAAGTAATGGAATCAAAAGTTACAAGAACAAAAGAATGGAAATATAAGTACAATACTGAACAAATGAACCAAAGATCAGGTCGATCGATATAATAAAAGTCTACTTGAGGAACGGGGGAAATACGTAAGTTCAAACCGGATAGCAGAAATAGAGCTTCCTTGGTTCTACCTGGAGTAGAAGAATGGCACGGTCACGTAATTCCTCTCTTCTAGCAATGAAACTTAAGTACTTCAGCCTCCTCAACTCACAAAGCTCATTAAAAGGGCAAGATTTGCATATGGCTTCCTCCGCTCTCCTCTTCTAATTGTTAGGAATTTCTAGAATCTCGTTGAAGATCCCTATACCTCAACAAAGAAAAATCGATCAGTATCTAGAAAAAATAAATTCACCAGTTCAATAAGATAAATAAATTCTCACTCGATTTCGGCATAGTCCATGTCACGGGGATCATGAGCAAATGCCCCATAAGGTCAATCTGCTCGTCATGCTCCCACACGTCCCCTTTGATGTAAAGAAAGTGATGTCTCCAATTATGGTTGGACGAGGTAATGGAAGTGACACAATCCTCGTCTTTGTGTTTGTAGGCAAAGATGTATCAGCCCTCTTAGGAGGCTGCCAGTTTATAGACGGTCAACAGTTCACCGACTGTCAAAGGGTGATCAACCCAAACAGGACATAAAAATGTACCATGGAGCGGATTAGGGTTCTCTGGGAGTTAAATTAATTGTGAAGATGCAAGATTTATGAAGTCAAGGACCTCCCCCAGTGGGCCTCGAGAGATGAATACCGAGTCTGACTTGGAAATAGTTCTCGTAAAAGCAGACTTCACCCTCATAGATGATCAGGGCTCGATCGAACTCAACGGTGACACAAACGGACAAAGCCCTTGGGAGAGATAGCCTCCCTACCCATTCATTATTCGTATCCTCAAACAGATAGCTAACGACTTCATAAGGACCCAATTGGTTTCCCTTGACAGGAATAATTGAGGAAGGACCTGATGGCCTAGTGTTAAGGGCTCTTCGGGAAGGAGGTTTATGAGTCGTAGAAGGCTGATTAGGCCTAAGAGAATGCAAAGAAGAAAACTCCCAGGTAGAGTCCCTTCGTTTGTTATGCTCGGGACTGAAGCCCTCCATTATTTCTATCATATTTGCTAGAGACCTTTGACGCTAGAGCCTAGCCTATGAAGCCTGGGGTAAGGAATGGACGAATGGTTGAAGCCACTCTAAGTACTGGAATAATGGTGAATGGGCGGGTACAAAATCATAAATATATAGGAATTTCCCTCTGGGAATTGGGAGACGAAGTTACTATTTCTAGGGAACTGGAAAGTGAAACCAAGACTGAGATAAATCAGAATAAGAAATAAAAAGAAAGAATAGAAGAAGAAAGGTGTACCAATTGGGAATGAAAAATGCAGTAGAAATATTTTTTAAAAACGGAGGAAAGATGGCAAAGTGGGAAGCCTTAGTTGATAAAAGTTACAGAAAACGAAATCGAATATGCGAAAATCCTTTTATACTGGGATACAAAAATTGTCTGAATTCAACAGCCAAGTCTTAATAAATCAGATGATCCACAAACATCGGGTGAAAGGCACGCACGATGGGGGGGCGTGAGATGGGTAAACACGGATAATTAGTGTCTAAAAAATACACACAATACCAAACGATGATAATTGAGTTCTGTCAAATGACATTTTTCTTGGGGGAGTTAACCATGGTTTAACTGTAAATAAAAACCATGATTAGGCCTTAGTAGGCCTCTAGCTGTCACAATATCCTAGGGATGATACCACTCAATATTGACGTGGCATGAGTGTCATTTGGTAATCAAAAAGACTCTTTGATTTGGCTCGGAAAATGCAAAAATTCTGGAGGGTTACTGATGAGGTGAATTTCTCAATGATATTCGAACAGTTTATGAACACTGATCCAATAGAATCCAAAGTATCCAACCCCCAAGATAGATGGATGAACGGTTTCTTTCATCCTATAAATACAAATTTCCAATCGAGTCAATTTTTTATAATTGGTATATTTCGGATAAAACATTTGAGTCATAGGTTAGGCTTTGTATTGTCGATCTAGTAAGCCTATGACATATTTGATGAAGATGTAGCGTCTAAGCTTCAAAGTGAATATACATCGTGCCGTATTTATAGTGCCAAGTTTGTCTTCACGTTTATCGAGGATCTCACAAGTATGGATGGATTTGAATATGAACCATGGATAATTTTTATGGGTGTTTATTTTTTAACAAAATTGTTTGGAAATGTTTTTTTAAAAAATATTTTTTATTCTGATCTCGTTAGAACGAGATATGAATCTCGCAAAAACGAAAAATACCATTATCTTTATAACGACTTTGGATCTCGTTAGAACGAGTTAGAATCTCATTGAAATGTGAATCTAAAGAACATCAAACGAGGGGTCTCTGTTTAACCATTGCGCATCTCGTTGGAAGCTCGTTGGAAGTTCATTAGAACGAAAAAGGGTTCTTGTTCAAATAAACTTTGTTATCGTTAGATTGAAAACACATCCTCATTTGAACCAAATCTGTAATTTCGTTCGAACGAGTTTGTCGCCTTGAAATTCGTGTTTGTACTATAAAGCCGTGTTGGACTCATATTTTTTAAGAACTTTGGCAAAAAAATGTTTACTATCTATTTACCAAAGTTTCAAAATCCTAGTTTTACCCATTACATTTAAAGATCCAATATTCGTATTTCTTATGCTCTGATATCTTTCTATTTGGACAATAAAGTTTGTTTCTCTACATCTTGTGTTGAGAAATTATTTCATACAAAGAACTTCTTACTTGGTTGACGGTTGTTGAGGATCATCAGTGGATATTGAGGCATGTGTGGACTCATGCGTTGTGTCAACTTGCATAGGTGGACTCTTACGTTGCAGCATAGAGGAGTAGCTGGAGATAGAAGAGAATCAAGGCTGGCGAGGGAGATGAGTCTTTGAGTAAGTCTACTATTTATGCTTTGTAAAACCATATCATAGTGAACTATTTAGTTGGGTCATCCGAGGTATTTTCCTTTGTGGTTTTCCTCGTACATCATCTTGTTGTGGATAATTTATTTATTTTATCTGCTTATCACCTAGATGCATGTTTTAGGTTAAAAAGACAAAATTGGACAAATCAATTTTTCACAACAAACGGTTTAACATTGATGCTTAAGTTTATTGGGTTTAAATTGTTTAAAGTTTTGATATTTAAAATTTGAAAAATACAAAAAAAAATTCCTTTGTTTGTTCAGACCATCCTTGCCTATTAGCATGCGCGCATCTCGCGTTTACAAATTGGTATCATACATAGAACACTAATTTATCATGTTTTGATACCATGTTGATAGGCATGAATGTTGGTGGTTTTGATGGAATTAGACCCCCTATGTTTGATGGGTTAAACCACGCATACTTGGAAATGCGTATGAAGTCAACACTTAATGCAATAGATGAGCAGGTTTGGTTAGTTGTGGTTAAAGGGTGGTCTCCACCTGTCACTAGAGAAGATGAAGAAATTCATTTAAACCCTTAGAATCGTGGAGTGAGGCTGAACACAGGTTAGAACATTATAACTCTCGAGGTTTAAATGCTTTGTTTTGTTGTGTCACCCTAGAGGAGTTCTATGGTATTAGGCTCGGGATATATTTCAACTCACCCATGAAGGAACTAGTGATGTTAAGGCTTCCAAACTCTAAAGCCTCACCACTAAATTTGAAACTATTAGGATATTGGAGAGTGATTCCTTTGATGATTTATATGTTAGATTGTCCTACATTGTTAAATCGTCTTTTAACTTAGGAGGAAAGATACCCGACGATCGAGTAATCAAGAAAATATTAAGGTCATTGCCTGAAAGATTTAATCCAAAAGTGACCACCTTGAATTCTTTGGGTACTCTAGATTCTACAAAACTTGAAGAGCTTGTAATTGAATTACAAACTTATGAGCTTAACATGTTTACCGCTAAGACTGAGAAGAAAAAAGACAAAGGCATTGCTTTGAAATCTCTAAAGGAGGAAACATCTATTTCGAATGATGAGTCGGACATCGAGTCCAAGGATAAGGCCATCTTGACAAAGAAATTCAAGAAATTTCTCAAATTCCATAAGCAATCGAAAGATGCAAAAAGGTTTGGGAATAATATGCACAACAAGGTCAATCACTTTCTTAAGAATCGAAATGAAAACTTTAAGAGGGTTGAATCGAAAAGATGTTATAGTTGTGAGGATTATGGACATAGGGTAGTTGAGTGCCCCACTAAACTATGGAAGGAGGGCAAGAAACCAATAGCATATAATGTCACCCTTAGTGATAGTTATTCGAAAGAGGGAACCGATTCTCCCATTGAGTGCAACTTCACCGTGTTCGTAGCTAGTCAAGTGAGCCTTGATGGGAAATCTTCCCGTGAAGATATTTCTTTACATGACACTTCCGAGGCCATTATTTGTGGATCCCAAGCGAGTGATGGTCGAGAGAGTAGAGATGAGAGTGAGGATGAAGAAGAGGGGGAGGAAAGTTAACTCTAAGTTTCCTTCCGTGAGTTGTATGCAGAAACATTGAAAGTGAAGAAGGCTAACTGGAAAATTGAAGCTAAGTTGAAAGGACGTGCTATAAGGAATGATGACAGTGTTTTAATTGATAATCTTAGGGAACAAGAGAGGACTCTTCGAGAGAAAGTAAATTACATTGAGGGTGAGAAAGGTAGCCTTTGTAATTTAATGGAGGTTAGGAAGAAAAAGCTTCTAGAGTTTGAGAAGGCTAGGCATTTATTCGAGTCAAGGATAGTTGAGCTAGAGGAGAAATTGAGAGATTCGAGTCGTGTCAAATTTCATTAGGATTCTAGGTCGAAAAAGATGGATAAAATTTTAGGTACCGTCCAAATCAAAGATGACAAGCGTGGAATTGAATTCTGTCGAGGGGTGGGTGGAGGCCATTCTCTTAAGACGGGTAACTGCCCAAGTGGTAACCCAATTTATCAAGGAATACATCATATGCAGGTTCAGTATACCGAAGGTGATACTCACAGACAATGGGAAACAATTTTCATGCAAAGAGATGTCCCTCCTCACTGAAAAATATAAAATTGTGCATAACAACTCAACCATCTCTTATCCAAAAGGAAATGGCTAAGCAGAGGCCACCAACAAAACCTTGATCAATATTCTGAAAAAAAATGATGGAATACATGGTAAGGGCATGGGATGAGAAGCTACCCATGGTGCTATGGGAATACCGTACTTCAAAGAGAAAACCAATTAGGTTTACTCCATTCTCATTGGTGTATGGAACTAAAATTGTCCTACCGGTGGAACTGGCATTACCATCTACTAGAGTTGCTCTAAGAAATGGACTCATCCCTGACCCACGACACGTGCAGCTAGAGGCGTTGGATGAACACAGAGATAAAGCGTGGGAGAACTTCAAAGTTTACACCCAGCAGCTGTCAAGAGATTATGAAAACCTAGTCAAGCCTAGAGAATTTCAAGTGGGAGACTTGATCCTCAGAGCATCTACTCATCACCTTCGCAACATGTCAGCATCGAAGTTCAAACCTAACTAGGAAGGTACCTTTATGGTAACAGGAGTGGAAAAGTTAGGATACTGTCATATTTCGAAGACGGAGAGTGATTGTCTCCAATCCATTAATTCCAAATGGCTAAATAGGTACTATGCCTAATTTTGTGTAAAATTTTCATTTCTGTAGAAGAACCTGTGCGGTTTGCTCTCATACTAGTAAAAGTTTCTTCTTCTTTTTGCGAAAAATGATAGAGCAATACCATATTGTAAACAATACAAAATAGGAAAGAATTGAAATAGCAACACTTTTGATCATTGTTAATGCTTGCCTTGATTAGACATCTATATGAGATAGACCTAATAGAATATACATTTTTTCAGAAATGCTATTTACTAGGATAGAATAGGGTGCAAAAAAAATAGAGGAATTTTGCTCATTACACTTGGGGGGTAAGTCCATCCTAAAAGAAATTATACTGAGCAAAGTCCTCCTAGACATAACAGACAGCTTTATCATTAGTCACCTGACCAGGAGGAGCACAACCTCCTAGTAATAAACTTTTTTTAAAAAATTAAATCTTAACTTATGTTCTCAGAGAAATGCTTTACCTGGCCAGATTAATAGAAATGTGAAGAGGGGGCCGAATTCCCCCTCTCTAATATTTGAAGAACATGGAAGATCTTAAAGAGAATGTACAGAAAGGATCCCATAGACTGGGGGATAGCTTATTTAAATGTATTTTAATAAAACAGAACCTAAGGGAAGAAGATGGGGTCACCCCCCCCTCCCCCCCCCCTCGAAGCTATTCCTTATAAACACAAGTAATAATGTGCAGGAGCAACCCCTCAAACAGGAGGGGGTGATCCAAAATAGAAACATGCAAACACCTCGCAGTTATAAGAGGTTTGTCTAAAAGAAAAATGCATATATATATATATATATATATACATAACTTTCTTAGATTAATGCAAGTACCCCTCAGTATATGGGGCAACCTAAGTTAACCAAATGCACACAAAAATTAGAGCAGGTCTTACTGAACAAACGCCAAAAGTGCATATGGGAAGCAAGGGAAAAGGAAAGTACAGGATAAACAAAACATCAGCTCTTTTACTTATTTACAAATGATCAAGTGGTGTACACATAGATGCCAAAGTACCACAAAGCGAGAACTGGCCTATCCACTAGAAATAATAAAAAATAGGTTGTCACGGGTAAGGGTGACGGCATATGATGGACCAGCCTCTTGCAAGAACTCCTCGTCCAGCCTAGCTAGCTTGGCCTCATCTTCCTAATCACCAGACTCAAGCCTGTCAAGTCGAGACTGAAGTGATGCAATATGAGACTAAAGTGATGAAATCTAACCCCAAATCCTCTTAGCCTCATCCTGTCGCTGCTCGACCCTAGACTGTCTGTAAGAGTGAAGCCTCACCATCTTTCGGAAGGGAAGCTCAGAAAATGACGAACCCCAACATCAAGCCAATACAGATGAAAATGATAGAACTAATGCAACTCATGGAGAGCATCCACAAATAAAAAGATAGGGGATCTAGTCAACTCAGTAGGAGAGGTAGCCAAGAACTCATGAATATGGCTAGAGCCTTCAGGTTGGACATCGTGAGGCTATCAATATGAAGTACACTCTGAGGAGTGAATGTCTCAGGATGATGTTCCAATATCATATGTAAGACTTGGCCCTCATGTGTCCTGAAGCGTATCGATCACTCCTCACACCATAATCTACTCATAAAGGTTGCAGGAGCCTCTACTTCAGCATCACCATCAAAATAGTGTGACCCTTTCTCGGAGGGGAGGAAAGAAGACTCCCCACCAGAATCAGCATCATCGACAACAGGTGTGGCCTCATAACTACAATCTCCCTCATCATATACCTCGTTGGACCCCCTAGTGGGATCCTGAAAATCATTATTCATGATAAGTCAAAAGATAAAGAAGGTAATGAGAATTGTACCCAAACTTTGAAAAGGGTTATGATAGAAAGCTTACCCCATAGCTCAAAGAGGTGAGTGTGCTGTCGCCAATTGGAAGGAAGCTAGCCTAAGGGGAGATGCTAGGCTGAGCATGAGTAATAGCAATGAGAAATATGAATACGACCCATGAGTTAGCAAGAGGAAATAACAACTTATGTATGGAAGTTAAGTACTTGGGAATGATACAACATAACACTCTCTGCCTACTCCACAGTCACCGGAGCAGTCGCCTCACTCACCTAGAAATAATGAAACGAAGGTGTAGTTGAGAGAACTTGCACAGTAAAAGCAAGAAGAAAAAGGAGAAACAGAAAAAGAGATAAGGTATGCCAGTATAATACCTCTCCCGCAGCCATGTCTCTAACGTGCTCCACAGTCATCAGAGCAATGGTCTCACTCACATGGAAATAATGAAACGAAGGTGCAGCTGAAAGAACTTGCACAGTAAAAGCAAGAAGAAAAAGGAGAAATGAAAAAAGAGATAAGGTATGCCAGTATAATACCTCTCTCGCAGCCATCTCTCTAGCATGCTCCACAGTCACTGGAGCAATGGCCTCACTCACCTGGAAACAATGAAACAAGGGTGAGGGTGAGATCACTTGCGTAATAAAATCAAGAAGAAAAGGAGAAATGAAAAGAGAGAAGGTACGACAGTATAATACCTCTCTCACAGCTACTTATCCAGCGTGCTCCACAGTTACCAGAGCAGCACCCTCACTAACCTGGAAACAATGAAACAAGGGTGGAGGTAAGCCTACTTGCACAGTAAAAACAAGAAGAAAAATGTAAGTCGAAAAAAAATATGGAAATGTATGACAGCATAATACCTCTACTGCAGCCATTCCCTCAATATGTTCCGCAATCGCTAGAACGATTTCAGCACTAACCTAAGAAGAGAGAAACAGGTAAGTGTTAGTAAGAATTGGCAAAATACTACATAGAAAAAAATTGAGAAATATAAGAAAACCAGTATTTACTTGGGTAGCTTCATCTGAAACCTGAGTCAGAAGCCCCGCAGTTATGGGAATGGAACTAGTAACAGGTCCCGCGAATAAGGGGACCTCAGCTATGCAAACCTGATCACAAAAGTTGAAAAAAAAATATGAGTCATAAGAGTGACACAGAAAAGGTTAGTCTCATGCAAATGTAAGAAATGATACCTGAGTAGTTACCCCCACAGAAGTCAAGCACAGAACCTGAGGGGCTGCCCCTGCAACACTCATGGCAGGCAAGGAATCTTCCATATAGCTAGCCTGTAAATGAGTAAAAGGGGGAAAGAATTAGCAACATGAAAACAAGCATATAGAAAAGTCCAAAGGTCCATGATAGAAATAGTTACCGGGAGAGGCACTATGGCAGGACTCTCGCTAAAAGCAACAGGGCAAGGCGCCTCATCTACAATAGGGGTTGCTGAAGAAATAGTAATGGTAAGCACTGATGCAGTGATGCTATGAACCAACTGAGAAAATAACAGAAAATGACTTGTTAGTATAAGTAAGATCAAAGGCGAATAAGAAAATTTCTGGGGTACCTGATCCCCCTCTAAAGAAGAAGGGAAAAAGGTGACCAGCGACGCAGTAGGGCCTGTGCTGAAGACCTATTTTTAGTAAATGGCATTAGAAGATGTCATCATCGTCACAATTATGGGTGATGAGTCTACCAATACTTGAATAAAAACCTGTTAAATAGGCTCAGTAGTGGAAGTTATAGTAAATGTGGTCCTATGAGGTATAGGCAAGAGCATAAGTCTTCCGTCCATAGAGACGTGGATCCGAAAAACATAAATCCTCCTTAAGGGAGACAACCCTGAGATAATAGTCTTCAAGAAAGGCCTCTACAGAAGAAAGGCTAAGAGATACAAGGTCCTGGGGAGTGAAAGGTGACAAAGAATATAAACACCAAGGGCATAGTAATAGAAATAGGAAAAGGGCTAAGAAAACATACAGAGCTCTAAGAAGGAAGTATCCAGGGGCTCAGCCGCAGAAGTGTCTGCTGCTATTGCAGGACAAGGTGAAGCAACAAGGCTAGAAGGCAACACCGTTTGCAATTATAAATAGACAGAGAACACAAAGGAAAAGAGTTTTAAAAATGAAATAGAGAACAATGAGGCCAATAAATCATATGAACTCAGAGAGGTACCTGAGCAGAATGTGTGATCACATAATGGACCCTAGTGTTAGTAGGATGCACAGATGAGAGTTGCAGAGAAAGTAGCAATATATAGCACTCAGTAAAAGAAATGTAAATCATAAATGTCAAAGTCTTTAAAAAACTAGGGGAGCTACAAACCACTCTGAAAAGGCCTCGAGAAGAAATGAGCATAGAGTTCCTCTCTTGCTGAAAAGGAGCGCATCATAATGGGGGAAGAGGAGAACTACTCGCCTTTGTAACCTGCAGAAATATGGCAAAAAAAACATTTTTATTAGTAAATAATCGAATGATGAAAGAGAAAGAAGATCATATGCATAAAGGTTCTGATAAAAGAAAGACTTATAGTAGTGAGACGCATAGTTTGACTATAAGGAAGGGGTCTGGTAGTGGAGCTAACCCCCGAAGGATAATGCGGTGTCTTGTCATCACTGGAAGACTCCCTCGAAACGGATAACAAATCATAGTGTCAGTAGTGATTTCACCACGGATAATCGAGCCATCCATATCACCCAAAGAAGAACCATGATCATCATAGGAAGGAGTGCTTCAATAGTCAACTAGTTCCTTTTCCAATGAGAGGGAGGGGGAACCAGCAGGTGAAACTCCTAAAGAGCCAGTTCCACTAAGTAAATAATGTTTGGGTATAGTACCTTATGCAATGGGAATAGATGTGACTTGTGTCTGCACTCTGAGATCGTCAGTATCAGACCCTTGGTCTAGCAAGGAAGGAGAAGTAATGTCAACACCACTCCCCTTCTTCCTCTTAGCAACTCTAGTCCTCAGAGGTGAAGGGGGTGGGGAAGCGGTAGTAGCACGGACAAAGTTAGACACATCTGCATCGGGGTGCTTCCTCTTGCCTGCTACGGGAGCTTTCTCTTTGCCTTTTCTCCTGGATTGGCTTTTAGACTTAGAAGGAGGCAACTTGGTCGATTGGTGCTGAGAAGACTCATCAAGAAGGGGCATCACCAAAACATGGGTAGTCTGCTCGAGAGGCGGCCTAAGAATAGTGCTAAGAAAATAAGTTTCCTTCTGCGTTCTCTTAACAAAAAATTGGGCCTTGACATACTTGATGGGGTTGGTCTCGTGAGGGGGAATCTATCGTCGCCAAAGTAATAACCAAGAAGTAGTAAATGAAGGTAAATAATCGCGAGGAGCCACATAAATCCCCCCCCCCCCCAAGCCATCTACTCTATGGAATAGCCCCTGAAGACTAAAGTTGGTACATGCCTCTAAAAACATCTCTGAGGGATCAGTGACCGAAGGATGAGGAGGGGTGTGGAGGCCCTGATCATAACCAAACTGTCTCCTTACCCTCTCAGAATGATAAAACTCAGCGCGTCATCCTAACTCTTTCCATGAAGGAAGGAGGACCGGTAGCAACATCGTCACTAAATTAATGTGTGGACAGGTAGAAATAGACTCTACATCAGAAGGGAAATGAAAGGTTCCACCATCACCAGGAAATGAAAGCCAACTAAAAACACCGCCAGGACGCTTGCTGTAAGGCCGAAACTGGAACTCTTCAATGTCATCAATCAAAGCCCCCAAGGGCTTCTTAGGGACCTTTCTGTGCCATCTCAGAAGACGAGCAGCATTACTATGGCAAGGTTGAGCCTCAGAAGAAAACTGAGGGAAATGCTCAAATAGGAAGGCCATCAGGAGGACAGAGTTTACAAAGTTAGCATCATCGTAACGGTCACGGGATCTCTCCACGTCTACATGCGCTCGGCCCATCCAAGTATAAAGGGAACTAAGAACTAAAGAATCTACAGGAATCGACCTACCTCAAGACAATCTCACGGGCAGTTTGAATAGGTTCTCACGAGAAGAATCTTTGGGCTTACCCGGTAGTAAGAATCGTCTCAGAAAAGTGACAAAAATAGTGGCTAAGTGTGAAGAGGAGTGGAGCTTAGGACTGTCCTGACTCTTAGGGGTTGTGCTAGAAGTCCCTCCTTTCTACGGTTGCTCGAAACCCCTAAACCAGTACCTCTGCGACTTGGCAAAGCAGTGTTTAGTGGCACCTGTTAAATTTATAGCCACATATCTTGAGCACTCTGCAAGGGTTGCCTGTAACTCCTCCACCACCTTCTTCTCCAGTGGATCTTCATAATAGTCACTAAAGACATGTTGCCTAAATAAAGGAAGGGCATATAACTCACACACATCCTCTAAAGTCACAATAAATTCGCCCCAACCAGTCACAAATGTGTGAGATTCCCTACTCCATCGGGACAATAAAAGATTAGGAGTAGAATTATGTTTAGACACGGTACAAGATCTAAGGCTGTCAATTGCAGTAAGAAGGCTCATTTCCCTAAGGGTAGCCACGTAAGTAGGAATACTCATAATATAATCAAACCAAATAGCCCATTCCTCTGGGGCACCCCCCGTAGCCCTGACCTCAATGTTAGAGTAAGGAAAATCACCACGGTCAACTCTGACCCGGAGGATAGAATCTGGAAAAATAACATGAGAATTAGTAGACTCACTTAACCCCACATGGGGTCGCTCGAGAATAGTGCCAATAAATTTCTCTTCAAATTGGGCGAGGGAATCCATGAAGTTGTCTGCAGGTCCAAAGAAAGGTGCGCGCCAATAGATACCAAAATCCCTCCCTTGGTGGATGCACATATAATCCTCCCAAGCCTGGGAAGAGGATGCAATGGTGGAAGAACTACCAAAACCAAACTCAATACTGACAGCTGCACACGAGGAACCCATAGCTGGCAAAGAACCCATACTTCCAAAATTAAACTCCCCACCAACAGCGGCGCGCGAGGACCCCTTATGGAAAATTATTTTCAGTGAGGAATCCATAACTTCCAAGCCCTCAATAGAAAAAATATGCGAGTAACTCTTGGCAGCGGACGCCTCATGCGAGGAACCCAACTCAAGGCCAAAAGAGGAAGTGGCGTGCAAGGACCCCCCCTTGAAGTTCTTTTAGGCGAGGAACCCCTAGGTTCCAAAATCTTGGGTACAAAGTATACACACGAGGAACCCGTGAACATGTAAGGAGAAGGTACCGAACTCAAAGCCATGAATGAGGAACCCGAGGTAATATGTGATAAAATTCGTGCGGTTGAGGAACCCGAAGTTGTCGTAAATGTTTTAGACGAGGAACCCACCTCGATCGACGACGATCGCGAAGAACCCTCGGCGCTCAAGGAACCTCTCATGGTGGTGATAGCATATGAGGTCAAAATTGTAGAGGAGATAGCCCTTGTGGTCAAAACCTCACACTAGGAGCCCAAAGTGGCGAATAAACCTATCAAGGAACCCTTGATTATTGACGGAGTAAACGAGGAATCCCTGTCAGTGTTGCGTATTGGTTAGGAATCCTAAATAGTTAATACCCCTCACGAGGAACCCCCAACATCTCGTGGTGGAAAGGGTCGCAAGGAACCCTCAATAGTTAATGACCCTCGCGAGGGACCCCCAACATTTCATGGTGGAAAAACTTCGCGAGGAACCCCAACACGGTGAGTGACCCATGGTCGTCTCAAAAATTAACCTGCCA
Source organism: Sambucus nigra (assembly GCA_949130495.1). Lineage (NCBI taxonomy): Eukaryota > Viridiplantae > Streptophyta > Magnoliopsida > Dipsacales > Adoxaceae > Sambucus > Sambucus nigra. The sequence continues at coordinate 485,504,298 of OX422220.1, read as the reverse complement.
CCAAAAAACATATTATCAAATCCAAAAGTCGGCCCATTCGAAGTAAAAAATGTCGGTGACGAGGAAGGCATGTTAACACCGGCGACTGAAAAAGAATTAGAGAGGCCTGGGACGGCGGAATAGCAGTGGGTGTTGGTTATGGTGGTGGAGCTAGTGGCGACCACCATACATACAGAAATGGAGATTGGAACATACCCTATTATAATGGGGACAATGTTGGAAGAAGTGTTTGATGGTGTTGAAGCCATTAATGGTGTATTTGAAGAAAACTTGAAAAAAAATGAGGGCTATGATGCATTTGATTTTTTTTCTCTCTCACTAAAATCTTGAAACTCTCTGTGAGTGTTTTGAAGAAGATGAAAGCTTTTATTCAAACAAAAAGGGGCTTTATGTTTTAAATAAAAATGGGAAAACGTGCAGGAATGCCAAAAGGCTATAAGTTTTTTTCCCAAATGATCAGATGATATCTCCCACACAGATGCCTGGAGTCTCGAAATAAAATAAAAACTAGGATGAAGGGACAGTGCATTTAATGACCCTAAGGGTAATGTTGAGGAGCCCCTAGGGTCCCTCAATTTTTTTTAATTGAAAAATTGAATTTATGGCGTACAAAGACTTTTGATATGCCCAACACAAAAGACTTTGCACGAGGGGCTAATGTAGAGGGGTGCCTCAAGTTTGGCCATTATATTTTGGGGAGAGGGTCCTCAAATACCCCCCCCCCCTTCGTCTACAGAAAATATGAGGTTGAGATGCCCCTAGGGCTCCTCAATCGCAGAAAATCCATATTGGAGAAGGAACCCCTAGGGTCCTTCAATCGCAAAAAAATCATATTGGATATGGAACCCCCAGGGTCCCTCAATCTCAAAAATTCATATTGGTGAAGGAATCCCCAGGGTCCCTCGACCGCAGAAAAACCATATTAGAGAATGACCCCCCCCCCCCCCCCCCCTCGACCGTAAAAAATTCACATTGGAGAAGGAACCTCCAGGGTCCCTCAATCGCAGAAAAACTCATATTAGAGAAGGAACCCCCAAGGTCCCTCAAACTCCAAAAAATATTTGGTCACAGAACCCTCAAGGTTCCCCTCCCTCAACTGCAAGAACACATTTGTATGAGGAACCCTCAAGGTCCTCAACCAAAACCTGGGGCGAGGGACCCTCAAGGTCCTCCCCCTCAGCTTCTAGAAAATAAGCAAGGATGAGGGATTGGCTACCATGAGCAACTCCTCATCATGAAAAGTCATTCTTTAAAGAACAAAAGTACTAACGCTTACTTTCTTGTACATGTAGCCTAGTTGAGCAAGCAGGGCTCAAATAGGCCAGTTGGGATCTCTTGAGAGTTTTGACTTGGAGACTACGGAACAAGGTTTGTTGAGCAAGATCAACCACTTAGCACTCTAGGATTGAGAAAATACTAGTAGGAAGACCCTAGGAGTCACTCAAGACCACACATATCTCACACTTAGTCACAAGTGAAGTGAGAAGTCAAAGGGCTTCTCACAAGAAATTAACCTTTACAAAATGATTTTCTTAGAAGAGAAGGTCCCCAAGGCCCCTATTAAGAAAAATGATTTCAGAGGAGAGGGGCCTAAAGCCCCCACCCACCCCACCACACAAACACACACATAAAGATTGATAATTTTAAAGGAGGAGGTCCTCGAGGCCTCCTCTCTCAAGTTTACAAAGATTTTACCCCAAGTTACCGTTTCAAAAGATATTTATCAAATCAGGTATTTTGCCTTCAAGTGCGCAGACATATTTGTTTTTTGACTTTGGTTGGCAGTAGGTGGCACCTGTCTGAGGGGACAGGCTGCTGCACACAGGTATGGACAAATGGTACATTTCAGACCTTGTCCCTCACCGACCCTCTCAATTTTGGTGCCCAAAAGTGCTAACTCATCCCTAGTGACCAAGTATAAATAGGACCCCTGGGTAAGGTCAAAGGGGATAGAAAAACTCAAGAGCACTGGTACTCTGTCAAAATCACACCAGAACTTCCTAGTATTCTCTCCCTTCTCTCTCTCTAGTGCTAAGTGCTTTATTCTTTCACTCCTCACTGACAGCCATCATTATCAATAGCTCTTCTTTAGAAAAGTTACTATTATGATTGTGGAAGTTCATCTTCTTGCAAGGAGGGAGTTCCATCTTGAGCTCTATTTTTACCAAAAGGATAAGGTTTCATCAGAAGCTGCTCCACAAGTTCTTGAGAACCTTGTAGACATCATCTATTGAAGTGGGTCATGACTCACCCTTTCTAGTTATTCATAGACCCCAGTCTCACTACCCTCCTACAAATTCGATGATAAAAATTCTTCCACTACTCAATCCAAGACCATGCATTTTAGAGACTAGGAACGCTAGGAAAGGTCAACCCTTAGGTAACACCCATCATCGTGTTTACACTTGCACTCATTATGGTAGGAAAGTTCACCTTAATAGGTTTTGTTTTGATCTTAGAAACGGTCCTAGGAAGTCCAAGTCTAGAGTCACAAAGATCACCAAAACTCGGGAGCATCACTTTACGCCTATGTGGGTTAGAAGATCCGATTTAGAGGATTTACATAATAGACTTCTTGATTCTCATTTGCTTGCACATGATACTTCCCATGATATATCTAATGGTTGATTGTGTTAGCTTGTTTACATACACTAGTTTGTGCTTCATGATATACATACTTGCTAGTTGTATGTTTGTTTGAGTATTTTATGTTTTGATTTTTCATTTATTAAGTCATATTGAAAAACACAAAAAGATTTTGTTTGTCTTTAAAGTTAAATTATGTTCAAATTGGTATTTTTTTTTAATTTAGAAAAACTCAAAAAGATTTTTTATTTTTGTGTATTTTAGTTTTACACAGTTTGTGTGGCATATTGGTGTGTTTCAATCCAATTCATTTTGTGTTTCTCATGTGACTAGGATATTTGGTTATGATTGTTAATACTTAGATTATTCTTAATCATAATTGCATGGGGTTGTTTCAAACTTGATTCACGTAATGGATTCACTTTGTATATGCCTCCGTACACACATGCACGAGCTCTTTGAATTTTAACTTCACATGTATATTTGAGCTATGTGAGATGCTCTCCCATCAATCTTATCATCTACATATTTTGTGACTATGGGAGATTTGTGCATGTAAGAACCATTGCCCATGAGATTATTTAATTTTATTAAAAATATGAGGGTGCACGAAAAATGGCTAAGAAATGAGCAAACCTCCTTTGTGGGAAAGCCACCATTGGCAAAAGACAAATGAAAAGATTTAAAGGCAATAAAAACAGGAAAATTACCAAGGCCAACATAGTTTAGTTTGTTTGATTTTCAAAACTCATAGCTTTAAAAGAATTTAGTTAAAATAAATATGATTATTATTTATCTTTTAAGGGTGTTATAGTTGAAGATCAACTGGTTTGCACAATGAATCCTAGTTATGCTTCTTTTGTCATGACATTATTGATTTGTAAAATCATCAATAATCTAGGCATGTATGCATTGTGCTTGTTTGTTCATAAGGTTCACTCTATCTTATTACTTGAGGCTAAATCTTAGTCTCATAAAATTTTGCGGTCAAATAGAATTCCTTGAACATATTTTAGTGTTTGGGCCATAATTCATTTGTATCTTGTTCACACCCATTCATTCCATTCCACGTGTTTAGACACATCAATAATATGCTAGTGTGTAAAGCTTATGTGTTTTGTGTCGAGTTTTTATGATTGTTTATACCTATATATATGTGCCGATATTTTATTGTTATACGTTGCATATGTATATATTTGGTATCGTTTGTTTTGAATTTTTACGATTTTCATTAATTCATATTTTCCATATGCTTTATCTTTAGATTTTATTTAGAATGTTATATGATCATATTAGTATATCTTATTGCGTGCATTGAAATTTCATATCTCAAATTGGTAATTTCAAAATTGATACCATTCTTCATTGCTTATTCATATTGGTATCTTTTTGTATCGATATTGATATTAGTTGATCATTGTGTGGATTATTTGTGCTTGAGTTGCCACGTTGTGTATTTGTCTCTTGGTATCATATGTTCACATATTTAGGGGGAGATTTAGTTTATGGGGAAGAAATAGTTTTATGCTTTTTTTTCTTTATCTATTCGTGAACAAAAAGGGGGAGAAATGGTATCTTTCCTTTCATGGTTAGGACATCTTGATCTAAAGGGGAGACGTCTTTCTTAGGTTGAGGTTGTTTAGACATAGTTAGAATTTTATTCTTATTCGGATTTTATACTTATTATATTCTCTTTGCATTTGAAGGTGTGTTTAAGTGTGCAGGTTTGTAACATACGGTAAAGTTTTCAAGCGTGCAAAGCTACTCAGAGTATTTTTCTATCGAGCTTATGTATTTTTTCCTTTCGGGGTTGGGGATTGAGTCTTTTTAGAGAGATTGACGGCCCATAGAATTTATATTTCCTGGAATAGCCAAGGGGGATATTTGTAAAGACAAATTTCCAATCGAGTCAATTTATTTGTAATTGACATAATTCTGGGCCAAATATTTAAGTCATGGGTTAGACTTTGTATTGTCGATCTCGTAAGCCTATACCATGTTTGATGAAGACTTAGCGACCAAGCTTCAAAGTGGATATACATCATGCAGTGTTTGTAGTGCCAATTTTGTCTTCACGTTTACCGGGGATCTTGCAGGTATGGATGCATTTGAATATGATCATTGGATAATTTTTATGGATGTTTATTTTTTAACAAGATCGTTTGGAACTATTTTTTGAAATGTTTTTTGAATAAAAATATTTTTTATTCTGATCGTGTTAGAATGAGATTGAATCTCATTAGAACGAAAATACCAATTTCATTAGAACGACTTTGGATCTCGTTGGAGCGTGCATCTAAACAACATCAAACGAGGGGCCTCTAAACAGTGCACATCTCGTTGGAAGGTCGTTAGAAGTTTATTAGAATGAAAAAGGGAACGAGAACTCATTATCGTTCAAAAGAAAACTCATTCTCGTTCAAACGAACTATGCAATTTCGTTCGAACGAGTTCGCCGCCTCGAAATTCGTGTGTTTTACTATAAAAGACAAGTTGGACTCGGATTTTTTAAGAACTTTTGGCGAAAAATATTTTCCTATGTATTTACCAAAGTTTCAAAACCCTAGTTTCACCCATTATGTTTAAAGATCCAAGATTCTTATTTCTTATGCTTTGAGATCTTTATGTTTGGTCACTAAAGTTTGTTTCTCTGCATTTTGTGTTGAAAACGTACTTCGTGCATGGACTCGTGCGGTGTGGTAGCTTGCGTAGGTGGACTCTTGCGTTGCACTATGGAGGAGCGATTGAAGATAGAAGAGCGTCAAGGGTTGTGAGGTAGACAAGTTGTTGAGTAAGTTTACTGTCTATGCTTTGTAAAACCATATCTTAGTGAAATATTTGACTGGGTCGTTCGAGATTTTTTCCTTAGTGATTTTCCTCATAGATCGGCCTGTTGTGGATGGTTTATTTATTTTATGTGCTTACCACCTAGATGCATGTTTTAGGTTAAAAAGATAAAATTGAATAAATCGATTTCTCACAACAAACAGTTTAAAATTGGTGCATAAGTTTATTGGGTTTAAATTGTTTAAAGTTTGGATCTTTAAAATTTGAAAAATACAAAAATAAACTTTTTGTTTGTTCGAACCATCATTGCCTATTAGCACTCGCTCATTTCGCGTTTACACAACCAGACCGCTAAGTTAAAAATCACGCACAAGGACCCTATCAATGAACCATCAGTAGTCGAAGGAATCTTCGGATTCGGCCGGAGGCTCATTCATGACAGTTCCTGTGCATTTGAATCTTTGAAGACTTAATCAAAGTTTGTGCTCTCAATGGTAAGCATGATCCCTATTATTGTGGACAAGAACCTCGAGTGAATCCGAATACGTGTCGTGCCCAAGTTCGAATGCATCAAACGGGTGTGCTAAGAACTAAGAAGTACATTATAAAAAGGCTGTGTAAATAAAGCCTCACATAACAGTAGAATGGGCTTGACAATAAAGTACACTCTGTAACCCTATATTAGTCCCTTGTTGATAAAAAGGACTACCCCTCCCCTTCCTCGTGGACGTAAGTCAAATCTGACTAAACCACGTATACATACTATTCTTATTTGTCTCTCATCTTTTTTTTTTCTCATTCAGCTTACAAATTTATTGTGTTGTGTGAGAACCACATTTTTTTCACTCACAAATATGAAAGAGTTGGTAACAAATATATCTCGAAGTGTATGTTTTTGACTAAAATCTCTAGTCTGTTTGCAATAACTCTCCAATGAAATCCTCTCTCATTGTGATTTGTGATCCCCCCCCCCCCCCCACCTCCAAAGGATAATTGGGGGTAGGGCTATGTTTTTTTTCCGAACTTTCAGTTTTTTCGATTTCCAATAAGATTTATTCCGAATTTGGAATGAAATTTTAGTTTGCAGATTTTTTATTTTTCCAAAAAAATCGAATCGAAAATCGAAAATAATTCTGAATTTATGATTTTTTTATTTTTCCAAATTCGATTTTTCAAAACTGTACCGGTTCAATTTTTCAAATTATCTTTTATTTTTTCGAATTATTTTCTGATTTTTTTTTCGATTTTTTAAAACTTTCTCATATCCCGCATCTATTGGGGGAGGATGAGGATTCCAAAGTAGTGCTATATAAAAGGAGATTCTCCTTCTAACCTCTACAAAAGTGAAAACTGAGTCAAATCCTCATATTTTTACATATTGGTTAAACTTTTTTTTGTTTCTTTGAAATGAGAATTGAGTAATCAAAAATCTTAAATTTATTTTTTTGAAATTTCAAAATTTTTGGATTTTTAATATATTTTGTGAATTTCTGATATTTTCTAATTTTTCCGAATTTGGAAATTATTTTAATTTTTTGAAAAAATGGGATCAAAAATCAAAAAAAATATTATATTTTTGAAAAAATCGAATTTTTTTCCGAATAGGCATTTTTCAATCCGATCTGGTCGAAACACAAGTCTAGCTGGGGGTATATATAGTCTGGAAAAGTACACTCAAGTAGTCTCACGAGTAATAAATGGTAAGTTATACCACTTTATCTCCACGTCAGTAGTATTGAATGCAAAGTTATGCCACCATGCATCACATCACTATTATTAAATACTAGGAAAAGACTTACCTGACTAGTTATGTATCAAGCGGCTAGCCACAGGTGGTCGCGGGCCAAATCGCCAACCAATTCTCAAACCACCACAGTTTACTTAAGTTTGGATTGGACGTATGGTAGGCCATGCATGACATCACTGGGATTTGGGGGCTCTTTGTTACTCTAAACAAAGACCACCTATACCAAACCCAGTTGACAAAAAAACTCATGGTTGCTTGAATGGTGTTCCCTCGAATGATGCACTCTCGGATGAGCTAGTGTTTTACTTAATGTATCTAAAGAGGCTAAGGTAACGTTGACTTGCTTCTCAATCCTCCAAATCAGTTCCCCCGTAGGTTTCTTAAGTGAGGTTGTTTGATAGAGCATGGAAGTTCTCCCAAATCCTACCAGACCTGGTCCCTCCCAGATACCACATCTATTACAATATGCATCATAAATACACATAACGTAAGTATAACAAAATACAAAGATTCTTGAAACATTGCCTCGAAAACTTCCTCCTTGCTCCTACCGTTTGGCCTAGTTTGCTTCCTCTGTGCTTGCTCCAGCCTCCTCTATCTTTGTTCGAGATGGCTTATGAGCACATTTGCTCGACTCCTCAGTCTTTTGTAATGTCAGTAATCTTTATTGAACCCCTCTCTAGTTTCTCATCTAGTTTCTTAATGAGGGAGATTATCTCTAATTACGGATTTATCGTTAAGGCCCCCTACACAATTAATAAGTTCAAACAAGGTAGTTTCACCCAGTAAAGTGGCCGGTTGTGACCGAATCGGACATGCTTATGTTGACTAAAATTCAATTAAATGTTAGACAACATATTAATTACAATACAAGTAGGGATTGCATACATAAGTGTGTAGTTGGACTTCCAAAGGAACAACATACAAATCTGGAACAAATAAGTGTTACAAATGTAACTCAAGATATACTCTCGAAAACAGGAAGTAGGAAGAGCAACAACTCAAGATTCCCTTCCACTGGCTTAACAAAGAAAAATTGGAAATATTTTAGAACTTACCACAGATCCTCCTCAGGATAATTTAAGTTTGAAGATATTATAATTTTGTCCATTTATATGGTCCAAAAAGAGGTTGCGACTATGTCTCCTCAACTTTTTATTTCCTTCTTATTTTTCACGTTACCAAATAACAACATTCAGTCCCAAACAATAAGCTAGTTCCAAACTTTATGAACACACTGTTAGTTGCAGTTAATACCAAACACACTACATAACTTGAGAGTCAGGGTCTTTTTCACTGGAAAAGCAAGCCAGGTCCATATGTGGAAGTGGTGAATTGGACTAATAGAGGAAGGTTCAATATTGTAAATAAACCCACTGGGAAACAAGCAAGTAAAATAAGTGGAATAATAATCCACTTCAACCTCTCGGAGAGGACAATTGAAAGTGCGGCAGCAAAAGCTACCATCATAGTGGCTATAGCAACAAGCAGAGAAAAGATGCCTATTATCAACTTCCTGGGCAGTTTCACCAGGAAATCCCCTTGTGCATTACGTGATTTTAGGATAGATAGGAAATATAGGATGGAATTGGTGGAGAAAAATAGAGCCAGCGCATCCGAGATGGCAAACAATACGAATGTGTTTCTCTTTATGAAAATCGGGATGCCGTTGCTGTCGTTGCCTCCCGGCACAGTAAATGCTGCAGCAAAAACTACCGTCGCAATCAGAGTGGATACAAGCATACACGAATTAGATGTATCCTTCATCCACTTTTCTCCATTCGCAAACAGATCATTGTGCTGCTCTGTGAATATTTCCTCCGGTGTTTTACCATCATCATTTGTCATCAACTTACACATCGGGACTAGATTTTCCACCTCCTGCAGGGATATCATTTTGATGTAAACAATGTCAACTATACGAAAGAAGAGTGTATAAACAAGCCAAATATCTAAACTAAAGTGTATTGAATGGTCACTATTAAAAGGGAGACATATTCTAATCCTAACCAACTAAGGAATGTTATAGGCGTCTCATGATGTTGTGAGTGACACCACTAGTGTGAGCTAAGCCATGATATCACGAGGGCTAGAATATTCTTACCACACACACGCACATATATATATATATATATATACGAGTCAGGCTCCTATACATACCAAACGGTACATACCAACAGTGCATACCGCTAGCGCGGTCCCATTATATAAATGATTTTGACTTGAGATTTTTTATATAATGTTTAAACATTTCTATAGACCCATATAAAAAATCAACTCAAAATAACGTTTTTTGCTATTTAAAAAAAATCGGTCAAACTTTTGCATCTTTTAAAGTGCTTTAAAAGCTGCAAAAGTTTGACCGATTTTTTTAAAATAGCAAAAAATATTATTTTGAGTTGATTTTTTTTATATGGGCCTATTGAAATGTTTTAACATCATATAAAAAAATTCAGCAAAAAAATATTTTTTTTACTATTTTAAAAAATTGGTATGCACCGTTGGGTATGTACAGGAAACTCTCACTACTATATATATATATATATTCCCTCTATTAATTATAGCATTTAACGGGAAATTAAGTTAAGGAAAAAGTAGAGTCAAACATGAGAAAAATGTCAAAAACACCGTCATCAGGTTTACCTCGTATTTATCAGCGAAGTAGTTTATATTCCAATTTAAACTTTGTGTTTAGGGGATAAGAGATAGAAAATACACCACCTTAAACCACTGCAATTCTCTCAGCATTTCAGAAACCGAACCAGAATCCGTATAGAGTTGAGAAGAAGGTGCCAACCTTGCTGCCAAATGCAATGGGGTATTCCCTGATTCATCTTTGCAGAAAAAGTCCTCCAAATGGGGTGCTTTTTTCTTGAATATGAGATTGAATATCTCATGTTGACGATATTTGATAACAACCAATAAAAGATTGTGTTCACATTTCCTATAAGATAAAATCATGTCTGGAAAATATTTAAGGCATAGTGTAACCATTTCAACTGCTCCATGTCTTGTGGCGTTTATCAGGAGCTCGGAGCCCTGAATGAATTCAAGCATTTCTGAATTATTCATATCTAAAGCCCGTTGACAAATAAATTCTGCCAATTCCAAAGCACCTTTATGTCTCAATTTTGCATCTTGTACTTTCTTGAGGTAAGGTGCTGCAATGGAAAGAACCAGATTACTATGGAAATAGTTCGATGACCGGAAATTCTGGCAATACAAAAAAGGGAGCTTGACAAATAAGTCATGTTTACATAAGAAATTTCCTAATAGGTCTTATCAAAGCATTGTTTTCTCAATAGGTCCCATTTATACATGTAGTGAATATTTACATGTTTACAAATAGGACCTATTGAAGCAAAAAATCTTTTTCATGAGACTTGTTGGAGCAAAAAACGATCGTAGGACCTATTGAACTACATACTTAGTAAACAAGACTAATTGGTAAAAAACCCTAAAAAAAAATTGTTGCTTACTCTGTACAATAGTCCTCCGTAGTCGATCATTGAGTGACCAGTTCGCTAGGAAAGTGCGTGTGCAGCCGAGAGCATAAGAAAATGTTAATACGAAAAAATTTACAACTACGAGTTATGAATCATATGTTATGATCAAAGCGCAACTAAGAGCATGAAGTGCAAAATGAAAAATATTTAAAACATAATAGTTATTTCTACTGAACGTATGAGAAATGAAAATTACTAAATAAACCATAATTGCTAATTAAGACTTTATGTTTGCGTAAATACTTTTGAAATCACAAAATTAATTATTATACTACTAGAAAATGGACCAACAAAACAAATGTAGAGCAATTTCGAACCTTGAGTCAATTCTGTTCTTTGTTGTACTGGCATGTGTCCATCTGTACATTTTTTAATTGGATTCTTCATGTCACCTTCACCCCATTGTAAAATATATGTGGCAACTTCAGCAAGGAAAACAAAAATGGATATAAATAGGACATCGTTCCTTAATTAATTCCCCCAACCCATTACCAAAAGGGGAAAAAAACAATTCTAGACCACCAACATCGGTAGATGTGACTTCTCCAAAAGCCAAGCCTGATTCCACTTTCAAATGCTGTAGGATTTGAAACAATTGCATGTAATAGAGTATTATTTCTGGCATCTCTAACGGTAGCCAACCTAGGATACTGCTGTAAAAGTTTCATGGCAATATCTGTGGAACATAAAGCACCAATAAGAAATGTCATGTACATAAATTTGATATAAATGACATGGCCACTCGCTCCCAGTTTCCAGTTCCAACTTTATTAAATCGGCCTTAGTTACTTTTCTTTGACAGATATTCCTGCTTAAATGCTTTTGGTGAAGTTCATCTCTCTTTAAACTTTAAATTTTTTGCTTGAACTTGAACTTCTGTTTTTAATCTAATTTTGAAACTTTTTAAAATTTATTGGAAACCAACAGCATTATTTTAATAGGATAGAATATCACCAAGAATAGAGGAGCAACAGTTCTCAAACTATATTCAATACAACAGAAAGATGAAAAATCCGAAAACAAACCATATAACAAGAGAATAAAGAAGAATTAAATTTTCTGTGTTCCTCGCAGCATCTTGAACACTCAGACCCTTTACACAGCCCTGACAAGAAGAATATCTCTAATCGATACATTTGTTGAACTGATGGATAACAAGGACAAAAAGACATTCTTAAACAGTTTTGATGCTGAAGCCTATAAAGATTCTGTAAATATATTTTTTTCCCAAATCCATTCCTTGCCTTCCTCTTTTTCTTCAAAAACTATGTTAGTTCTTTCCATACATAAGTGCCAAGAAGTATCCAAGACAGCTATTCTCCATAGAAAGTTCACCTTCAAGAACTCTCCCAAACCCTGTCATTACCAAACCCGAATGTCAATCAGATTAAAAGAAGATGCCACAACAATATTAAATTCTGAAAACAACTTCCTCCACCTAGATTCAGCGAAAGATCATGGGAGAAAATATGCCTATCGGATTCCTCATTTTTCTATTTGAGACAACACCTGTTAGGGTATAACTTCATAAAGGGTCTTCTCTTGTCACCGGTGTTAATTTTCCCTTGGGCCACTAACCATGGTAACACATTAATCTTTCAAGCAACACCTGTTGCCCAAATTTTCTTCAAAGGAAGGAAGTTAGACAAAGAAGGATTGTCATAAAGATAATCATAATATGACTTAGAAGCCATTGCCACCAAACTTCTCAACTCTATAATCACTTGCTTCACTTGAAAGATGAGTACCCACAATTTGACTCAATAGCGCAATAAATTCATCTGTTTTAGCTTCATTAAAGTTCCTCCAAAATGAAAGATCCCAAGAAACTGGAGAAATAGAGAGAAAATATACAATGGAGGCATAGTGAAATTCATATTTAAGGAAATATTAAACAACCGTGGATAGATAGATTGTAAAGGGGCTTCAACTCTCCAATGAACCTCACCAAAAAACTATATATTCCTTATCTACTAATCTTAGAGAGACACACCTATGTAAGGAATCAATACCATGAGAAATTAAGGAACTGAAACCAATCAAACTCACAAATCACCACTTTCACAAGGATAACCACAATTCCTCAGATTTGAGATGCGCATCTTGTAAATCCAAATGGTTCACCATTGACCTTCCTCGTACTAGTTACACGTAACCTCAATCAAACATATTTATAATACACCTTGATGTATAACGTTCAATGCATGTGTGTAACTAACAAACGGCAAAATCATCCATTGAATCTAAAGGGGGGCACCAAGCAATCCCCTCCATTAGTAAGACCTGTTCTCTCGGTGATGTTTAAAACTTGCAACTGATGTTTGCATTCTATTCACATACGAGACATGCCTCGAGTGCTTGATAACTTGGCACGTCGCATCCTATTGCTCTCGAAGTCTGTTTCCGAGAATACAATCCTTTACTCTCCTATTTGTTTGTTAGGACCATACAACCTCGTATGACTCTCAAGACTCCACCCATTACCGAAACCCTACAACCCTTGGAATTCAATTGGTTAATAAATATCAAGATTGTTAGCAACTTTAAGCCGTAGGTCACACTCCCCACAATGTGTTCCACCCCTCCAAACTTTTGTTTTTAATCTATCACATTTTGTACATGTTAATCCTCAACATCGTGTTCTGGCACAAAAAGGTAACTCCAAAATACCTTATGTCAATTGTCCCACACCTCTTCTTTTGAAATTACCTTGTCATGAAACATCCTCCATTCCTTTCATTCCATACAATCCAAGCCACCCAAAAAAGTATGCACATCCACAAACTACCGTGAATTACCCACAATATCCAACTCAAAATGTACCTTCTCCAACAGGAATCTAGAAAATTCATAAATTAGCATGTGGTCTATATCTTCTTCCCTTCTCTTGCATGGACTACACCAATAGGGAGATAGACATGCATTAGATCTCCTGTAATGCGTCAAGTAGCATGTATTCACCTTTTTTGTGAGCAGCCAACCATGACAATGCTTGGACTAATGAAGGAGATTTGCCTTTTTAAATTCTTTTACATGGGCCAAAAATGGGATAATGGGGGGAATCAGCCAGGCCTCTTACACCTCGTTCTTACAAGTATCATTTTCTCTCTTCACCTCAATGCATCAATAAACTGCTTCAATTTTCTCAAGGGGTTGGTTGGTTCATCAGTGGAAACATTTAAGCATATAGAAATCTAAAAAAAATCAAGGTTGTTGGTAGATTCAATGTTACGCTAATAGAAAGAGTGGATTCATGTATACATCCAGACTTTTCATTTTAACTCATGATGGATATGTTGAGTTATTTGGAATATCATTATTATTTCAACGATGAAGATAATCATGCATTTAACATATTTGCATGAGACCGTAACTATTAATATTATCCATTTAAACACAACTTCGAAAATTTATTTTATTAATGCTTTTTTCCATTCAAAATCGAAACTTGAGAACTAGTTTAGCTTTTCATTCGCCTAAGCCAAAAGGTTTCTAATGTTTATCATTAGCCATTGGGGATACGATCTTCGGCTTGTTTTCAACTATTAGGGGTGTGCATGGGTTCCAAACCAACATATGAAGAGAACCCCATTCAATCCAATCCAATTCAAGTTGGTTATATAATTTCAGAACCCAATATAAACTGAAATAGAGTCAAAACCAACTCAATACAATTAAGATTGGATTGATTCAGTTTTCGTAGTCAGTCCAGTTGAGGTTAATTTTTTTAATACTAAAATGGAAAACAATCTAATGTGCCGGTTATTTTAATTAGATTTGATTGCATTAGATTAGATTGATTGGTTTCATCTGTTCCGAACTTGCACAGCCACTACTAACTATACTAATTTGTTTCATGCATTTGCAATGAAGAAATAACTTACCATAGTAACCTGCAAGAACAATCCTATAAATGAGTTGTCCATTGAAAGGACTAGTGAAAAGATTGTGAGGCTGGCCATCTTTAGTTACCCCACAAAGGTAGCGCACCATTTCCTCTTTATCCGAGTGTCCATCCCACGTGGCAGCGTATAGTGGTGTTTCTCCAACAGGATTTGCAATGTTTGGTAAATTGGGGTTTCTTCTGACCATTTCCTTAGCTGCCTTTACATCTCCAGTCATGGCAATGTAGTGGAGAGCTGTGAAGCCCTTCTTATCTTGCATCTCAAGTGCTTCTGTGCTCATGAGTTCCATTTCCATCAACTTCATAACAAACTCTGATTGCCCACTAGCAGCTGCAACTTGAAATATGTTCATTCCTTTAAGAGAGATGATTGCTGTCAATGCACTAGGGTTTCTTGAGAGGAACTTTTCAGCACTTGTCCAATCACCTTCATATGCAGCTTGGTGCAGGGGTTGGTAGTGTTGAAGGTCAACTTCATGATCTGTTTCTGCCATCACCCACCACTGCAATGATTAATTTATTGTTGACCAAATAATTTTAGTAGGTCGGCCTCGAACCAAGACTAGTGCCAAAGCCAGGAATTTAATTTAAAAGCGGCCAATATAGGAATTTTCAAAATCAAGTTAAAACTCTATTATTTTAAACTTTTACAATACAAAATTAATAATAATTTGGATGTTATTATGATTTTATGTATTAGAAGCTCCATCGTAAACTAAATTATATTCTTAAATGCTACGTTTCTTTGGCAAAACTTCTTGAGAAAATGACTAAATTGTATACTAAATAAAATTTAAGGGGTCATCATTTGAATCTTTTCAAAAGTGAATTTATTTATTTTTTTGTGGAGGGGTGGGGGCGGACGTGGCCCTCCAGCCCAAAGAAACTGAGTCGGTCACTTTGGACTCCCATATGAGGAGGGTCCCAAGTTCAGAAAATTGTCTATATAGGCTCAGATGTTTTTAGTCTATTTAATATATAGACCCAAAATTTATACTAAAGATTATGTAACAGGCCTAAAAATATTAAAAAATAAAAATAGAGTAACAAGTTAAGGAGCCCAAACAATAACTCTTTGGGTGATATTGTGTTTGGCCCCAATTAATTCCTTACTACTAACTTTGGCCCATGAAGTTCATTTCTTGGCATTTGACCCAAGCGTCCTAAATACGCCTTTTTGATTAAGCGTCGTGAGAATCTTTTGCGATACTTTATCAGCATTTATGACATTCTTGAGGTTCAGACCCCAAGACATGAAAACTCCAGGGGCCAAAGAGAATTAACAGGGCCCAAACCCCAAGTCACCCAAACTTTTTTCTGGGAGTGGCCCAAACCTCTCGGGCTGTAAACTGCCTTTCTAATAAAAAATTATTTAACATATCAGTTTGTGGAGTGATTGTGTTTATACTGATACGGTGCATACCTAGTTGAGATGTTTGGGACTTATTTTCATTCTGAAAGTGTTGTAGTTTTGTCCAAACATCTCTAGCAGTATTCAAGCCTACCGAAGTATAAAGAACATCTGCACTAAGAGAACCTAAGATCCATCCTTTTAGAAGTCGGTCTGATCTTCTCCAAAGCAAATAATCCTGATTAGCAGCACTTGAACTGTCAGGTACTTGGACTGTTCCGTCAATGAAACCAAGAAAATCTTGACTCTCAATAAGACAGAGCATTTGTGTTTTCCACAGAAGGTAGTTCCCTTTGGTGAGCTTGATGGGAACAAAGCTTCCCACGTTAAGCGTGGATGGGTAAGGATATCTTGAGGAAGCCATTGCATGCAGCCTTGTTTTGTAACTGATCACTCTTGTTGAGGTGTGTGTGTGTGTACATATATTAACCAATTTAGTTGCCAGTTGACGGAATTTTGTTTAGGTGATATGTGGTTGATGGTATACGAAGAAAGAACAAACGTATAAACCCGCAACTAGTACCACTATACGGTGAGGACAGACCATAATCGTTGAAATCTGCAAAATCTGCAAGAATAAGAAATGGTTAAGACCAAAAATCTGTCAGTAAGATGGGGTGTGATACATAAGACCACGTACAGTAAATCTTCAATATAGTGAACTTATGCGCATCATATTTTATAAATATAAATGGCTTCCATGATCAATTTCAACATCCAAAACAAAAAGGGTGGATATGACTGGTGTTCTTCCTTCGTTTTGTGTATGGTTACTCAAGTACAATTCAAGATGACACTAAAAGGCTCTATGAAAAAACACCATGAACACAGCAGATCATGGATGAGAAAATCATCATTCAAAATGCAAGTCACGTTGCCTACTGTATATCATCAAAGCCTGATGTACTCCCTCCGTCCGTCCCCCTATTTGGTTTTCACGTTTATTAAGAATACCACTAAGTCGCTAATCAATGGCCGAGAGGCCGAGATCAAGACAAATTAACTATCTTGAGACTTGGTTCATTGTCATTCTACTAAAAAGGAGAAGGGAATCCTAATTCGGGACAACCCTACAAGTAATAATGGACTCTTAATTCAAATGAGGGAGTATATGTTAGATGTTTTAGCGATAATGAGGGGCTTTGTATTATTGCTATGGCTCATACTTATGGGATGTTATGGATATGTTCTCTTCAAAATGACTTCGATATTGATGTTCCTTCTCCCATGCAGTATTGTGACAATCAGGTTGCTCTTTTATTGCTAGTAATCCAGTGTTCAATGAGCGCACAAAACATATAGAGGTTGATTGTCACTTTAATGGAGATTAACTGATGAAGAAGAGGATTATCACACTCCTTGTATTCACTCTTATGATCGACTTATAGATATCTCACAGACATTACCCCGTGATTCTTTCAAGCACTTGTTTCAAGCTGGTCATGTTTTGTTCATATGCTCCAGCTTGATGGGGTGGTTGATGTTATAGTGTTAGTGAAAGTGTTTTTGTATTTTTCATTGCTTTGTGTAAGTTATCATATTATTAATATATATATATGATATGATGTTAATATAGCTCTCTCCTCCTCCTCCTCCCCCTCCAAAACCAAAGCTTAAATTTAACTACATATATATGCACACACTTGGTTGAGTGAGTACCCTAAGAAACAAACAGTACATTCTGATGATAATGGGGTCATTGACTTATTCCGTGTCAAAATTGTTTGTAAAAGTCTGGCACTATATCTTGGACCGTGTCAAGTCTTTGTCTAGGGTAAAGATGCTCTCCTCATGCATTAGAGTTTGTTCTGTGAGGATGTGTAATTCATTGGATATCAAATTTCACACACCGAAGTGCCAATTTTTATTGTGTAAAAGACAAATGGACATAAAAAGACCCATTACTTCAAATTTAATATTATCATAACATATTTCCCAAAGGATTTACTCAATGTTTAAAAAGGCGAAAGGCAAAACGAGGCGTTTTAGTCACGGAGAGGCGAGGCGTAAGCCTCGAGGCGTTTGAGGCGTAAGCCTCACCGAAAAGGAAAAAAAAAGTAAAATAATATTAAAAAAATACTAATAAAACCATAAAAATAAAATAACAAAGAAATATAAATAAAACTACCAAAAAAACATCCTTGAGGACTTTCTCACATAGTTTGACAGTTTTTTGTTCCCCCGAGATAACTTTTAAAAAAAAAGTAATTTGAGAAAATCAATTTTAACATATTGGTTATTTTACAATATGACAATAAATTAATCAATGCAAAATCATATTGGCAAAATCATTTTTTTAGCTTCATTCACATATTGGTTATTTTATAAAATGACAGTAAATTAATCAATGCAACTTAACAAGCAAATTTATTAAAAACATTGATTTTCAAGATAAGATTAAAAAAACAGCAATTTTATTAAAAAAATTAATAAAACATATCAACCTAAGTTTATTAAAAAAAAACAGCAACCTTTAAAATATATTAGTTTCTTAATATATATTCAGTTTAGTTAAAGATAACATATTAATCTAAGTTGAAAACCAAAAAACAGAAAACTTTTAAAAAAGAGTCATATTGAAGTTAATTTAGTACATTTATTTCAAACAAAATCAAATTGATAAAATCAGTTTTTTAGGTTTCATTAACATATTGGTTATTTTTTAAAAATTTCTCTCAAGTTACAATAGTAAATAGTACAAGTTAAGTGCAGTTTTAAAACATAAAAAAGAACAAGAGGTTTTTTTTTTGCGCCTCAGCAAAAAGGCGCGAGGCGAGGCATGAGGCGCACCGAGGCGTAAGCCTCGAGGCGCATTGAGGCGTAACCCTCAAATTCAACCCCGAGGCTTAAGCCTCAAGGCATTTTTTGCCCGCCTCGTCTCGAGGCGTAAGCCTCAAACACCTTTTTAAATATTGGATTTACTTTGAGTGCATGTTTACTCTTGGGCATCCAATTGATTGATTAGCAGTGCCTAAACAGTCATTATCACCACCAAGCAATCGGGTCTAATTGATCAAGCTAGTTTGGTTGACCGATCAACTTATCAAATTCGATAAACGAAGTATTTGTATTTCAGTTTCGTCTCAGTTTATCGATCAAATTTGAATTATGCTTGAACATTTTTTCGAGTCACAATTTTTCCGTAACGATCAATCGCTTCAATTATAAATAGAATTCAGGTAGTGGGTCTAGTAAGAGAGCATGTATTATAGAATCCAGGTAGTGGATGTATTAAGAGAGCAGGTGACGTAAATGACGTCAAATGGGAGCAAGAAAAGATAATTCTCTCTCAAACTCTCTCTAATCAAATCTCATGAAATGGAAGAATGACCCAAATGAGTCTACATAAGGGGTATTTATAGGAAGGAGGTTGCTTGGCCTCTAAGCTAAGTATCTAATTACAAATATGCCCTTAATGCCAATTAACCTTCCTTCTTCTAAATACTAAACAAAAGGAAAATTACAATGAATACTAAAAATAAAAGAAAGACGAAAAAATAACAAAATACAATAAAACCCTAAAAATACTAAAAATAACCCCAATTCTTCATTCACATCATTCTCTCCCCCTTCGAAAAAGTTCGTCCTCGAACTTTAAGATAGAGGTCGAATGCAAAAATTGCCAAAATTGAGGAAAAGACAAAGCTTGAGGGGCCAAAACGTAATTTCTGAAAATTGGAGGAAGATTCTTCAATCCTTGCATTAATCTTCGTCATCTTCCTCATGTTGTTCATATCCAATATCAAAAATATTTACCACCCGGATCAAAAACCAAGGTTTTAGTGTGAAACCCTAGTTCTTGCAATTGTTCTTGAGAGGATTGGAGCAAAATGGGCTGAAATTGAATTGATTTTGTGGGATGAGGGTTCTTGATTGGTTCTTGGTATTTTTTGAGGGTTAGGGTGGATTGACTTAGGGTTTCGAAGGGTGAGGTATGTGTTTGAGGGTTTCTAAACATGAGAGGATAACGGTGGAGGCTAGGGTTTGTAGTGGAATGTTTCTTGGATAGATCCGGGTGAATCTTGGGGTGACCAGGGTTGGAAAACAATGGTTCTTGAGCAATTGCAACTTCTTGAAATTCCGGCGAATTATGTTCCATTTCAGACTTGCGATCTACCCGAGATGGTGGTGAAAAGGGTGACATAAGTCGGTTCTGCAAAACAGACCCGACGGACTGTCTTTCTGACAAATCCGACACGTGCAGGTTCCGAGAAGACTGTTCGGTAGTTGGCTCGCATGGGTCAGGTGTAGGGTGATGTGGATTTTGTCTTTCGGAGGTCCCTGGTGGTAATCCGCCTCTTTTGGCAGATTATTGGGCCTGCGACTTAAGGCTGGAATTCCAACAGGCCTGGTGGTGATCGACGTTGATACATCATATTCTGGAGGTTGTGAAGTCGGCAGGAGGTTTAGGGCAGTAGGTGGAGGCAGCAGAGGCCCTGTGGGAATCGGAGGAAGGGTATGGGAGTGGCCGACCTGCTGTCGAAGGTCGCAGCGTGCAGCGGAATGGTCTGCTGTGAATGGGCAGGGGTTCTTCCCTTGCCGACGGGGTTCTGGGCAGTAACAATCCTTCACAGATGGGTTTGGGGCTGTTTGGCGAGTGGCCAGGGGGGGTGATGTTGGTTGGATGGTGGTTCTTGAAGTGGTGGTGGGTGAAATAGGGTTAGGGTTTTGATTTTGGGGTAAAGATGGGAAAGGGGTTGCGAAATGGGTTGCGGAAGCATAAGTGGAGGGATTTTGGGAGCTAGGGTTTTGGTTTCTTCAATTAGGGTTAGGGTTTTGAGGTATTACCAGGGCGATGTGAGGGAGGTCCGTGGTGGTTGTCGGTGATGAAAATCGCGTATTCATCACATACATTTGAACCTTCGATTGGTTGGGGGCTTCCGTGATTTGCTCGAAAGGGTTTGCTGCAGAGGTGTTCATCCTTTCTTGAACCCACCTTGACGTTGTTTACGAGTTTTTGTTTTTTACAACAACAACAACAATGGGTAGAGCGACTAGATTCTGATACCAATTGACGTAAATGACGTCAAATGGGAGCAAGAAAAGATAATTATCTCTCAAACTCTCTCTAATCAAATCTCATAAAATGGAGGAACGACCCAAATGAGTCTACATAAGGGGTATTTATAGGAAGGAGGTTGCTTGGCCTCTAAGCTAAGTATCTAATTACAAATATGCCTTTAATGCCAATTAACCTTCCCTCTTCTAAATACTAAACAAAATGGAAATTACAATGAATACTAAAAACAAAAAAAAAAGACTAAAAAAAAACAAAAATACAATAAAACCCTAAAAATACTAAAAATAACTCTAATTCTTCATTCACATCAGCATGTATTATAGAATTCAGGTAGTGAATGTATTAAGAGAGCATATATTATTGAATCCGAGCATGTCTTCTACTTAACTAACTCTCTTCAACCCCCCTAGAATACTTCTCAACTACATGAGATATAGACAGAGCATTCGTAGAAATTTTCAAAAATAATTGATGCAAAACAAACACAGTGAAAATGTACCAATAAATTTTACTTCAAAATGATTCACAGCACTAAGATTTGATGATTGAAATAGTTTAGTTGGAATTTATTCTTCACTTTGATATATATACTAGATATACATGTGCCTAAAGGCACTGCACTTATATATTTAATATAATAAGAAATAAAATTTACGTGTCTACAATAGTACATGCAAGTCTTAAATAAATTTGCAAGTAATATTAACATTAGTGCATTTAACAATATAATGTTCTTTTGAAATAAGGCAAAAATAGTATTCAAAATCCTGATTCCCAAGCAAACCAAAGTAACCAATATCATATTTTTCTCCATTGAAATAGAAATATCATTTCAAGTACCCCCCATATGAAATCTAACAATGGTGTTCTCTAACACAGAGTTAAGGGTCGTTAATTTAGATCAAAATTCAAAAACCATCCAAGTTGTGAAAAGTAGCCGTATGAAGAGAAACCATAAGATCACTAATAATTAACAAGAATCATAAACAACCTATTCAAAAGTTAAATAAACAATGATATACTAAGAGTACATACATCCCCATTGTACAATGTTCAACTATACTTTTTTTTACTAAAGAAAATCCCAACACATACAAAAAATAAAAATTAATTAATTGAAAAGATGTGTACCCTTTCTCAACAACCCTCTCTTTGGTATTTTACATTCTTTTAAATGCAACACAACACAACAATAGACCAAACAAACTCACTAAAACTAAACTGCAGACATATTGCCTTCATTATTATCATTAGCTTTCACCCAAAAGTTTTGATGAAACGTCTAAATTTTATAGTATAGAAAGATATTTGTCCTTATAAGCAATTATTTGCTTTTGTGAACTATAACAAACCACACAACAAAACATATATTACATAGTTCGTAGGTTAACGTTGTTTCCAAAATGCCATATTCATTTATATCAAGTCCAACGACATATTAGAATATGTAAGATAATTTCTTTTCTATTTATATCCATTGCTAAGCCAAAGAGTAACCATCAGAAGATAATCTGAGGATCTGGCTTGATTTCGTAGCTCACATACTAGCCCATTTCTTTTGACACAAAGCAACCATTTTTCAGGGGGTAGAGGCAGACTTCTTGTTTGGCCCCCCATATTTGTCCGAACAGGGATTGGTTCACCACCTCAAGGAGGTGAATGGAGTAAATGTCTTAAGGGCAACAATAATGCTTGCAAGACAATCGAAGTCAATACCATTGGATCGCTTTGTTTGACGGAGCTGTGAGGACTTTATCAGAAGTTAGACATGTTCCCGATCTCCGAAAGAGCTTGATTTCATTTATAGTCCTAAAGGCGAATGGCTATAAAATTTTAGCCGAGAATAGAATTTTAAGCGTGTGTAGCGGTGATCGGTTGAATATGACTGGGTAGCGACATGGTAACTTGCATTTCCTTACAAGAAATACCATTTTAGGTGGAGCTACAATTTCCCAAATAGAAGAGAAGGAATCGATTGCTACACGATTGTGGCACATGCGATTGGGCCACATGAGTGATAAGGTATTGACCACTTTAAGCAATCATGACTTTCTTGGAGGGGATAAAATTAGCAAGTTGGATTTTTGGGAGCATTGCATATTTGGGAAGTAGTTTCGTACGGCTATTCATCGCACTAAGTTAACCTTGGATTACGTCCATTCAAATGTATGGGGCCTTCTAGAGTTGATTCTAATGGGGTGAGGTATTTTGTTACCTTCATTGATGACCTCTCGCTGAGATTTTGGTTGTACACCGTGAAGCATAAAGATGAAATCACAACTGTGTTCAAGGAGTGGAAGACAATGGTTGAAAAGAGGACTGGCAGACAAGTGAAGGGGATTCGTTCTGACAATGGTGAGTACACTTGTGATCCATTGAAGGAGTTTTGTCAGGCAAGGCAAAGGGTATTGTTAGACACTTCACTGTAAAGGGAACACCTCAGCAAAAGGTGAGGTTGCAGAACAGATGAACCATACCCTATTGGAGAGCACGGTGCATGTTATCTAATTTTGGATTGGGTAAAGAATTTTGGGTTGAGTATGTGAACACGGTTTGTTATCTCGTGAATAGATCATCGACAGCAATTGGATTTAAGACACCTATTGAGGTATGATATGATAAACCTACAAACTATAGTTCCCTTAAAAGTGTTTGGTTGTCAGGCTTATTTTCATGTCAGTGGGGATAAAATAGACCCTCAAGCCAGGAAAGCAATTTGTATGTTGTATGAGTCACCAAACAGGTGTTGAGGGATACAGATTATGGTGTCCAAACTTAAAGAAATTTGTTAATAGTAAAGATTTAACATTTAATGAAGCTGCTATATTACAGCCTAGAAAGTAGACTTTGGATACATCTGAAGAGGTTAATAGTAGTGGTTAGTAGTGGCAAAATGTGGCCCAAATAATAAAACAACCCATATTAGCCCACTCATCTAAATATGGGGTCCATATTTAAAAGCTATGAGTTAACTATGGGCTCCATATTTCAAAGCTATGAGATAAATATGGGCCCATATTTCAAAGCTAAGAATCAAATATAGAGCCCAATTTTAAAAGATACAAATCAAATATATTACTCATTTTTAAAAGTTGTGAGTAAAATATGAGTTTTTTTATATATACCTCGAATTGTAATACTTACTTTAGTAAAAAAACAATGGGTTGGCCTAACCCATATTTGGTCCGTCCATATTTGGCCCGGCCCACATTTAACCCAACCCATATTTAGCCCAACCCACATTTAGCCCAACCCATATTTGACCCGCCCAAATTAGGCCCAATCCATAATTTTGCCAGTGCTAGTAGTGGTGGTGATTTCTTGCAGGTGGAGTTTTTTACTCCAAATGATACTACAGAGGTTATAGATGAAGTGATGGAAGATGTAAATGAGGAGGCTTAAAAAAAGGAGCCTAGTCAGCAACAATAACAACCATCTTTAGCCAGTAATAGAAAACCAAGGATTAAAAAAGCACCACAACAACCACAACAATATGTTTGAGATAGTGCATCACCTGCATTGTCAATATTGGGCGATGAGCTGTCTACCTATCAAAGAAGCGATGAATGATCATCACTGTGATGATTGCAAGATTGCTATGGATGAAGATATGCAATCTCTGTATAAGAATCACACTAATCTTGTAAAAGTTCTAATGGGTGAGAAGCCAATTGGGTGCAAATGGGTTTTCACAAAGAAAGATGATGGTTATTTCAAGTTCCTATGAGAGTGGTGTACGCTATAAGGCAAGATTGGTAGATAAAGGGTATACACAAATGGAAGGTGTGGATTAAAATGATGTTTTCTCTCAGGTAGTTAAGCACACTTCCATCCGGTCCTTAATGGGTATGGTGGCGCAGTTTGATTTAAAGCTCGAGCAGCTAGATGTCAAATCTACATTCTTGCATTGAGACTTGAAGAGGACATCTATATGTCACAACCCCAATGATTTAAGGTTGGTGGTGAGGAGAATCATGTGTGCAAGCTGAACAAATCATTGTATGGGCTAAAACAATAGCCTAGGCAAAGGTATAATAGGTTTGATGCATTCATAATGAATCAAAAGTATACACGTAGTGATCACGATCATTGTGTGCGTATTTCAAGAAGGTAAAAGATGGGTCTTTCGTTCATCTTCTCCTATATGTGGATGATATGCCCATTGCTGCTTAGAGCATGGTGGAGATTTGATATGTTAAAATATCAATTGAGTAAGGAATTTGAGATGAAAGACTTGGGTGGAGCAAAAAAAATATTAGGGATGTATATCTTCACGAAAGAGCGAAAGGGCAGATTGTGTCTATCTCAGAGACAATATTTTAGGAAGGTCGTTACACATTTTGGAATGCAAAATTCAAAGCCTGTGAGTATCCCGTTAGCTGCACACTTTAAACTCTCATGGACTATGTCTCTGAGTAACGATTAGGAGCATGAGTTTATGTCTCAGATTCCTTATGTGAGTGTCGTTGGTAGCTTAATGTATGCTATGGTGTGTACGCGCCCTGATATTGCTTACGTAGTCAACATGGTAAGTAGATGGATACATAGCATATCCAGGCAAGCAACATTGGTATGGAGCGAAGTGAATTTTGCAATATCTTCGAGGTTCCCTAGATGTGAGACTAGCATACCAGAAGGTTCATCAGTATCAATTATGTGGTTATGTTGATTCTGATTATTCAGGTGACTTAGATAAGCAACGGTCTACTACAAATTATGTCTTTACATTGGCCCGTGGTCCAATCAGTTGGAGGTCTTTGTTAGAGTCGACAGTGTCTTTGTCTACTACAGAGGCAGAGTATATTATGACAGTGACAGAGGTTGTGAAGGAGTCACTATGGCTCCGAGGTTTAATTAATGACTTGGGATTAGGGCTGTCAATGGACCGGGTCTGGATCCGGACCCGATCCGGACCCGACCTGAATTAACGGATCTGAGCAAATTTTATAGACCCGATTATCTGATTACCCGATTATCCGATTAGTTAATGGACCGGATCTGGATATACATGACTCCGATCCGATAAGGACCCGACCCGAATGTGTATATATATAATATAATAAATATATATTTATATATAATATTATATATATATATATAGTCTTACATATAGTTACTAAATATATATATAACCAACTTATATTTGTATATAACAGTTTTACATACATATATACATACATATATACATACATATATATAACAGTTATATATATATATAAGTTATATATAAAAACAGTTTTATATAAAAACAGTTTTACATACATATATATATATATATATATATAAGTTATATATAAAAATAACAGTGTATAAAAACGGTTTTACTATATATATATATAAGATAGTTTATATATATGTATATATATATAAAAACAGTTTATATAAACTGTATATATATATATAATCGGGTCAGGTATTCGGGTCGGGTCTCCGGGTCCTTAACGGATCCGGATCTGGATCCATTTTTTGAGACCCGTCGGGTAATCGGGTAAGACCCGATCCGTTAAAAATATACCCGGATCGGATCTGGATATACCCAGACCCGATCCAGACCCGACCCGTTTACACCCCTACTTGGGATCACTCAGGAGAGTGTAAAGGTACATTGAGATAGTCAAAGTGCTATCCACATGGAAAAGAATAAGTTCATCACGGAAGGACCAAGGACATTGACGTTCATTTTTATTTCATTGGGGATATTATCGAAGAGGGTGAAATTCTTCTATAGAAGATTAACATTAAGGATAATTGTAAACGCAAGTAAATTTCTTTGATGCGGAAGCGTTGAATGATGGTTCACAATAATAAAACAACAAATTTTAATTTCTTAAAACAAATTAAAATTAAACCAAGTGAAGTAAAATTAATCAAACAATTAATGTATTCACTTAAACCGATTAAATCAATCCAAGCCTTAGAATTTGCCTAAGTCATATTTATCAATTATCCGAAGTTAGGCGAAACCAATTTTTAGCAAATGACTTGAATAAACCAAATTTACCCAATATTTAATTTAGTCCCAAATTAAATGAGTGTGATAAGTTAAACCAAATTTTATCTTGAAATATCCTAAGCATGCGTTCTAAATTATGATGCAAGATAAAATAAACAATATCACACTACGCCGCGATGTACGAGGAAAAACCCAAGACGGGAAAAAACCTCGGACGGCACTAGCCACAAGTCCACTAGATATGGAATTACAATTACAAGACAGATAGACTTACAACGACTGACTCGATCCCTCTCAAGCCTCGACGCTTCTTCTTGTAAACACCTCTTCCTAGCGGACAACCTCGGAACTCCACCGCGGTCTCGGAATCCACCGATGGGGCTTTCTATGGTCACCGTCACCCGAGCAAGGAGCCTTTCTCCAAGTGGGTAGAATCGCAACAAAAAGTCTTCTTCTTTGATGGATGTAGAAGCAAACCAAAACTTCTCTTCTTGAATTCGGTAGAGATAAACCGGTGCCAAACTCCAAGCAATTTAATATGTATATGTGAACTTGGAATAAACTCAATTGGGTGTAAACACTAGAGTGATGAAAATATTTCTCTAAAAATCTCACTCAAAACATGAACATTTTCCTAAACCATTTTTTCTCTCAAACTCTCTCTAAGAGATAAACTAGGATGGAAAAGTTATGGAAATGTTAAGTTGGAAAATGTCATTCCCGCACCTATTAAAGTCTGTGAAAGTTGGTTAAAAACCAAGTGGGGAAGTGGGTGCAAAACTGCCAAAAAACTGTCAATAACTGTTCCCGCCTGACAGCTCGTTCGAACGACATTTCGTTCGAACGAAATCTCGTTCGAACGAGTCTTCTAACGACGCTCCAGTATGGACTCGTTAGAAGCTCGTTGGAAATCTCGTTAGAACGACAATCTCGTTCTAACGACATTTCTAACGACGGACCAGTATGCCTTAGTGGGAACTCGTTGGCAAAACTCGTTTGAACGACATCTGGTTCGAACGAAAAAACTCGTTCGAACGACATATCTAACGAACGACCAGAAAGTTTGAAAAATTCATTTTTTAGCCCAAAAAACTTTATAGACATTTATTTAAAGTTTTAATAAATCCTTTCTTAAAACCAAACGCAGTTTTTATAAACCTAACACCCAATAAACTTGTTCCAAGCTCCTATATATATATAATTGCATTCATACCTTGGGAGCATGGAACTATGATTGATGACGTAGAAACGAGGCACACAAACCGGCATTTTGATGAAGCTTTATACTCTTTGCCGCTACGTCTTCAACAAACACTTCATAGGCTTGAGAATATTACAATTTAAATATTATCCTATGAATAAATGTTTTTGTCCGGAATTGAGCCAAAACTATATATGGACTCAATTGGAAATTTGTGTCCTTACAAATCTCCCCCTTTGGCTATTCCGGGACAAAAACCAAACAAAAATCCTAAAGGGCCGTCAAGCTCTACTAGACTCAAAACATAACATAACCCACCCAGACTTGACTCAACCCAAGGATCAAACGCTTTGCCGTTTAAACAATGCCGCTTTAGAAGAAATCCTGCACACTTAAGTAAACTCATCAAATGCATAGGGAATATCAAAGTATTAAATGCAATTAATTAATTACTCCCCCTAAATTAATTCTCCCATTTATCAAACACATGACCTACTTAGAAAGACGTCTCCCCCTAAGATAAATCTCCCCCAAACTAAGATACGATAATAATAGGATTAGATACCATTTCTCCCCCTATCATCATTCTCCCCCTTTTTGTTCGGGAATAGGCAAAGGATAAAGAACTAATAAGCATAAAAGCATGTTGAAGCTTAAAGTGATAAGACATTAAAGCATATGGGCAATAAAAGCAAGGCAAAGACAAACAAATATCATATATATATATATATACTATAAATACACCAATAAATACTTGCATATATAGATAGATATAAACTCACACATGACACAATATACAATAAGTTTGCACACTCGTATGGCAAAAATGTGTCATATGGAAACGGAAGTGTTGGGGTGTGAACTAGCAACAATTAAATTTAGACCCAAACACTTATTTCACGGAGTTCTCATTTGATTGCAAACTTCATCACAGTTAAATATAACCTCATGTGACAATATAGATTGAACTCAATGAACAAACATACACAATGCATACAAGCCTAGCATGATGATGATTCTACAAACCAAATAGAGTCATGACATTAAAGACAACTAGGATAAACGGACATTGTGCAAACCGTTGATATACCATCCAATTCTCCCTCAATAAGCATATATATTCTTTTTCTTTTGAATGAATATATCAAACAAACATAGGCCTTGGCAATTGTTTTGTTTTTAATGCCAAATATTCTGTTTTTAGGCCTTTGGATCACGTATTTCTTTTAGATCCAATAAACGGTGGCTTACTATCGCAAAGGATAACTTAGTCCTTTCGGAGCCCTTCCCCGTGCATATTTATTTTTATCATGTTTTCATTTTTCACACAAATCTCACATGCAACGGATTTTGACATGCACTAGTCCTCCTAGGTCATAAATATGTAGATGACTAGATTGGTAGGAGAACACCTCAAAAAGCTCAAATATAACATGTGACATTAAGATTTCAAAAGAGCTCGTGCATGTGTGAATAGAGGCATATAGAAATAGAATCCATTTAAACAACTCAAAATCCAACTACTCCATAAAATATGGTAAAGAACATTTTAAGGATTTACAATCTAAACCAAAAGTTCTAGCCACATGGGAGCGTAAATGATGGGATTCAAACACAAATATATGCCACATAAAGTGTGTCAAACTAAAATACACACAAAAGAAAATCTTTTTGAGTTTTTAACATTTTTAATCAAAAATAAAGATATATACTCAAAAGGATAGACAAAAATCATTTGTATTTTTCATTAAGCTTAAATGAAATAAATAAAACACAAATGATAAACAAAAATCTTTTTATATTATGCAGTCAATTCAAGCAAAAATATAATACAAAAAGATAAACAAGTCATAATATCTAGTATGTGATATGAAATAAAGCAATGACTAGAAAATGACTAAACAAGCATACATTTTAGCATGTGAATATAGCATGAAGTACAAAAGCTAAAGTATGCAAACACTAACACATTTATCCTTTAGATTTAGCAAGGGAGGAAGCATGCGAAAGTAAATGAGAATCAAAAACCCTATTTTGCAAGGCAACCAAATCGGATTTCCTAACCCAAATTAATGAAGAATGACTATCTTGGGGTGTAGGAACTTTAACAACCGTGGTAACTTGACTATGGGGTTTTCTAGGTATTCGTTTAAGATCAAAACAAAATTTCCTAAGATGACCTTGTCGACCACAATGTGTACAAGTGAGAACATGTCGAAAAGATTTACTTAAGGAGTGATCTTTAAATGTATTCCTAGTAGATTCTCCTAAAACATTGGTTTGGAAATTATGAGTAAATTCATTACAAGTATTGAAGCCTAAACCACAAGTGTCATTTTAATTTGGACCGTTCCTAACATTTTATCTAGTTTTTCCGAACGACACTCCAAATCAAATTTGACATTACTAGAATCTTTTAATTTATTTTCCAATTCTATAATGTTAGATTCTAGTAAAACATTTTGCTCTTCAAAAACAAGAAGCTCCTTTTTCAAGGATTCCATTAAACCTCTAAGGCTATCTCTCTCGCCTTCTACATATTCAAGCTTCTCTTGAAGAGTCTTCACATGTGTCCTAAGGTCTTCTATTAAATCATTGTCGTCAACGACCTTGACACTCTCTCTTAAACTAGCTTCTAACTTCAAATTAGCTCTTTTCAATTTAATAGATTCTTTATAAAGTTCTTGAAAAGCATTTTGAAGTTCACTCACATTAACCTCTTCTTCATTTTCACTCTCACTTTCTTCTCCACTCTCACTATCATCAAAAACAAGAGAATCATGTACAATGACCTTGGAAGTGGCATGTGCTATCGTTTCATCAATCGATGAGTTCTCACTATCACTCACATGACTAGCCATAAAAGCCACAAAATTTTTCTTAGTGGGGGAATCGGGCTTCTCTTCCTTGTCACTATCACTAAGGGTCACATTATATGAAATGGGTCGCTTACCCTCTTTCCTTAGTTTAGTGGGGCACTCATAAGCCCTATGGCCATAACCTTCACAACCAAAACATTTATTAGACTCGTCCCTATCTGAATTGTCATTGCTAGGTTTAGGGATCTTCTCGGCTTTAGAAATCTTCTCGCTTTTATCATGTTTAGAAGTATCAAATTTCTTAAAATCATTTTTAAATTTATCTTTGTTAATTTTAAGAAATTTTCTAAATTTACGAGCAAACAAAGCCATGTCTTCCGAGTCACTATCACTATCGCTCTCTACTACTTGTTTGACCTCTTTTCGGGCTTTTAAAGCAACGCCCTTTTCAATTTTCTTTTCAGTTTTAGAGGGAAACATATCTAGTTCATAGGTTTGTAAATCACCTACAAGCTCTTCTAATTTCGTAGAGGCTAAAGTGGGTAAAGAATTTAAAACGGTCACTTTTGGAATAAATCTATCGGGTAGGGACCTTAAAATTTTCTTTACAACACGGTCGTCAGGTATTTTCTCTCCCAAGTTAAAAGATGAATTAACAATATCAGACAGTCTAGCATAAAATTCATCAAATGTCTCTTTTTCATTCATTTTGATAGTTTCAAATTGAGTGGTGAGGTTTTGGAGTTTTGAAGCTTTAACGACACTAGTTCCTTCATGAGTTAATTGTAAAATATCCCAAGCTTCTTTAGCGGTTTCACACGTCATAATACGGCGGAATTCATCCGGTGTGACAGCGCTAAATAAAGCATTTAAACCACGGGAATTGAAATTAGCAAGTTTAAACTCATTTTCAGTCCATCTATCGGCGGGTTTGATAACACGTTCATTTTCAACTAAATAAGTTGGTGGGGACCACCCATTAACAACTGACATCCAAACTCTTTCGTCGATAGATTTTAGTGCCGATCTCATACGCGCTTTCCAATACACGTAGTTTGAACCATCGAAAATAGAAAATTTTGAAAATGGGGAAAAATCCATTTTAGCCAAAAATTTAAAAGATCTTAACGAAATAATTTATCGTTTTTGGCTCTGATACCAATTTGTAAACGCAAGTAAATTCCTTTGATGCGGAAGCGTTGAATGATGGTTCACAATAATAAAACAACAAATTTTAATTTCTTAAAACAAATTAATATTAAACCAAGTGAAGTAAAATTAATCAAACAATTAATGTATTCACTTAAACCGATTAAATCAATCCAAGCCCTAGAATTTGCCTAAGTCATATTTATCAATTATCCAACGTTAGGCGAAATCAATTTTTAGCAAATGACTTGAATAAACCAAATTTACCCAATATTTAATTTAGTCCCAAATTAAATGAGTGTGATAAGTTAAACCAAATTTTATCTTGAAATATCCTAAGCATGCGTTCTATTATGATGCAAGATAAAATAAACAATATCACACTACGCCGCGATGTACGAGGAAAAACCCAAGACGGGAAAAAACCTCGGACGGCCCTAGCCACAAGTCCACTAGATATGGAATTACAATTACAAGACAGATAGACTTACAACGACTGACTCGATCCCTCTCAAGCCTCGACGCTTCTTCTTGTAGACACCTCTTCCTAGCGGACAACCTCGGAACTCCACCGCGGTCTCGGAATCCACCGATGGGGCTTTTTATGGTCACCGTCACCCGAGCAAGGAGCCTTTCTCCAAGTGGGTAGAATCGCAACAAAAAGTCTTCTTCTTTGATGGATGTAGAAGCAAACCAAAACTTCTCTTCTTGAATTCAGTATAGATAAACCGGTGCCAAACTCCAAGCAATTTAATATGTATATGTGAACTTGGAATAAACTCAATTGGGTGTAAACACTAGAGTGATGAAAATATTTCTCTAAAAATCTCACTCAAAACATGAACATTTTCCTAAACCATTTTTGCTCTCAAACTCTCTCTAAGAGATAAACTAGGATGGAAAAATTATGGAAATGTTAAGTTGGAAAATGTCATTCCCGCACCTATTAAAGTCTGTGAAAGTTGGTTAAAAACCAAGTGGGGAAGTGGGTGCAAAACTGCCAAAAAACTACCAATAACTGTTCCCGCCTGACAGCTCGTTCGAACGACATTTCGTTCGAACGAAATCTCGTTCGAACGAGTCTTCTAACGACGCTCCAGTATGGACTCGTTAGAAGCTCGTTGGAAATCTCGTTAGAACGACAATCTCGTTCGAACGACATTTCTAACGACGGACCAGTATGCCTTAGTGGGAACTCGTTGGCAAAACTCGTTCGAACGACATGTGGTTCGAACGAAAAAACTCGTTCGAACGACATATCTAACGAACGACCAGAAAGTTTGAAAAATTCATTTTTTAGCCCAAAAAACTTTATAGACATTTATTTAAAGTTTTAATAAATCCTTTCTTAAAACCAAACGCAGTTTTTATAAACCTAATACCCAATAAACTTGTTCCAAGCTCCTATATATATATAATTGCATTCATACCTTGGGAGCATGGAACTATGATTGATGACGTAGAAACGAGGCACACAAACCGGCATTTTGATGAAGCTTTATACTCTTTGCCGCTACGTCTTCAACAAACACTTCATAGGCTTGAGAATATTACAATTTAAATATTATCCCATGAATAAATGTTTTTGTCCGGAATTGAGCCAAAACTATATATGGACTCAATTGGAAATTTGTGTCCTTACAATAATGAAAAGAGTGGTACCGGGGGTTAAGTTTGAGCATTGCTCAAACGTGATCAATAACCTACATTGTTGAGACCCTTCAGGTGGTTTTTGATCACTAATGATGGTTATATCTACTTCAAAAAGGGGCATAAAAATTGTTATGCCGAAATGGAGGATCAAGAGTGGAGAGTATGGAATTCTCGTCAAGGTGGAGACTTGGCTTGATTTCATAGCTCACATAGTAGCCCACTTCTATTAACACAAAGTAGCCATTTTTTATTTTTTTTTATTTTATTATTATTTTTGTCTTTTTTTTTCCCGGGGGGAGGGGGGGGGGGGGTAGACTGCTTTTTGGCTACCCATGTTCAGTGGGATGTGTTCCATGAAAAGTCAATACACCATTAATGGGCGTTTACCAAGTTGAAGAAAGCAAAGAAATCATCCGCGAGAAAAACAAAGAGTGTCTAAAAGAGTGAGTTTGGGTATTTTTGTTTTGAGAATAAAATTATGAGTTTTGGGTATTTTTCTTTTGAGAGAAATTGCTCCTCATAGTCTTGATTTTTAGTGAAGAAATAGAGACCACCATCACCTGTGGATGCATAACGTTGTTTTGTATGTTGTGTGAATTGTTTCTTGCAATTATATTCCCACTATTGCATATTAATTTACTCCATTCTTCATCAATTATCGTGATCCTCCTGTAAGGATTGAATAAGCTTCAGTGCTAAGTTTCTTCACCAACTGATAAAACTTTAGAAAACATGATTTTTAATTTCCTAAAGAGAGAAATATCAAACCCAAACCTATATAGATTTCGTACTGTGAATATAAACCACTTTAAATGTTCCGAGAAATCGAAAACTTATCTATCCATACCCTGCTTTTTCCCTGTTGTTCTGCCTGAACATCTCTTATTTCGATAAACTTGGAAACCACGCTTTAAATTAGATCTCGACATACAAAAATCGTCATATAACACTCGAATGGTGAACTCCCACTCGATCTTGTCATTATAAACCAGAGAAAGACCTAATGTATTTCATTGACTCTTATTGGAGTGAAATTTTTATGGCCTCTTGAATCCTAAAAAATGGAAATGCAGTTTCAGTGAAAAAAAGTTGAATACACGCATGGGCATTTTCTCAAATATTTTTGAAGAAATATATAACAATGCACATTTGCAACTATAAAATTTCACCTAGCCTCACTCAAAACTTTATTACTCGCGTAATAGTTCACACTTGGTATTGCTTCAGATTATATAAGTAACCTATTTTACACACAGCGAGACAAAATGAGAAGTCTCTCTCTCTTACACACACACCCCTACCTCCAAAAGTCATGTACAAAATTAAAAGAACTAATAGGTAATAATCCAGAATAAGGGAATGATCCAAGACAAAAATATTTATCTAAAAGAAAACAGAACTAAGAGAAAAGAAAACTAATATTAATAATGAGAATTCATTCAAGTGATTAAAAGAAAAAAAGTTTACCCAACGCATGATATACTTAATTCAGTTGTGGTCCTAAATGAAAACATCTATGCAAAAACAACAAGGCAACAAAGTAGTGCAATATCAAGTGCACAAACAAAGTATAAAGAGTCAAATACCTTCACAAAACATTCTTCAACACCACTCTCCAGCTAAACTTGACAGCCATACCTAGCCAACAACAGAGAAGACTTTAATTAATCAAAACAACTAATCAAATGCACTCATAGCATTAAAAGAAATTCTACCCTTGCATTATTTTAGAACTAAATGGCAATGATGGAAATGGGACCTTTTTAGGTTTTTATTGCATTATATTGTATTTTTGTTATGTCTTTGTATTTTCTTTTGCTTTAATGTTTCGAGGTAAGGAGTAGTGAAGGCTAGTAAGGGCATTTTTGTAATTAGAATATTAACTTAGAGCCTGAGCTACTTCTTCCCTTTAACTACCCCATGTAAGCCTCATTTTGAGGTAGACTCCATTTTGAATATAAGAAATCTCTTGATTCTCTCTCTAAAAATTAGGGTTTGGTTTATTTTCTTGATCATTGACGTGTAGTTTACGTCAAATTGGTAGCAGAGCGAGGTGTCGTTCTCCGATTGGTGTACTGGTGTGTAGTTATCAAAATCGTACACTACTTTCAATGGCTCCAAGAAAATCAAAACAACATCAAAAAGAAATTAATCAAGAGTCAAGAAAGGGCATTCAAGAACTCAACCAATGAATGGAAGAAATGGTACAACAGCAAAAACAAATAAACCAAAAGTTTGATTTCCTCTTCCGACTCATCTCCTCCAAAATCCAAAACCCTAGCCTACCCATTCAAAACCCTAACCCTAGCCTACCTCCCTCTGTGCCGACCCAAAACCATACCCGCCGACCACCTCATTGGCCTAAAACTACCCGCTGACCACCAGCAGCCCCCCTGCTACCCCCGACCTAAGCCCTAGCCCACACAAATCCCAAAAAATCTTAACCCGACTCGCCCCGACCCGAAACCCACCCCAGGTGGTCGCCCACCCCCCGAACCCCTCAACAGCCCCGAAACCCTAGGGTTCTACCTTAGTTTTGCTCGAAAACCACTTGGGTTGACCCATCCAAGCCAAAACCCTTCTAC
Source organism: Sambucus nigra (assembly GCA_949130495.1). Taxonomy (NCBI): domain Eukaryota; kingdom Viridiplantae; phylum Streptophyta; class Magnoliopsida; order Dipsacales; family Adoxaceae; genus Sambucus; species Sambucus nigra. Next base: position 485,467,977 of record OX422220.1, on the reverse strand, counting down.
ATGCACCGTAACAATAATTTTTTACCCGAGAGGAGGCTTCTAGGGATGGCGTGGGTGAAGAAAGAGGGAAAAAGAAGAAATGAGAAGAAAATTTGTGGGTTGACCACTCCTCAACTTTACGAAATTTAATTTTGGCCCCAAGTTTTTTGCACTTTTTTTTTGGATTTTCCTCACAAGTCCCAAATTTTTGAACGCTCGAGGAAGAGGTTGGTCTTAAGAGGGGGAGAGTGATGGAAATGGGCCCTTTTTAGGGTTTTATTGCATTTTATTATGCAAAAGGTCCCATAACTACGACCCAATTTCAAATACAACATAAAAAAATTAGCTAAATTGATGGAATTACTCAAAAAAAAATATAAGTGATATTATTATATCACTTCAAATCAATACAAAGCTTGCATAAAACATTATGTATCACAATTGTCTACATCAGATCCTATAATTACTATATTCAATTGGACAATAAAAAAAAGGTAGTACGTGCACAAGGCTCCCACTTAACTGGGTCTAAGCGAGGCGGATATCGGCTGGCCTTACCCCTATATATGGAGAGACTGCTCCCATGTCTCGAACCCGAGACCAACCGTAGCTTGGTCGAGAACACTTGCCATGTCACCAATATTGACCATATTAGTGTTATGAGCCACAAATATTTGTTCTTGATAATCACAATCATATTTCTACTCGCAATATGGAAAGAAAGAAAATGTAACCCAATAACCACCTCATCTCACCCTTATCATATCTTTTTTCAGTAGATAAATTAATTTAAGACATACTTTTTTCAGTCATATAATAAAATTGACACATAATACGTGTTGTTCATCGATATTCTTATAAAACTCTCCACCTCTGTGGCCTCAACAAAATATACCTCATAAGTCCCTTAACAAATTCAATAAGAAGCTCAGTATCTAATAAAACTATATCTAAAGTTGTTTGAACATTATGCATGAGACAATACAAAAAATGCTCAAGTACCGAAAAAACCACCCAAGTTCATAATTAAACACATTCACAAACGAAAAAAAGAATGAAAATTGCAATCCATATTCCCCCAATAACATGCACCTTTACTCTTACCTGAATTCTTGAAAAACCATGAACTTATGAAATGGTACAAACATATTTGCAAACAAAATGAGTCTTTTAAAAACATTATTACCACTAAATAATGCAACATCAAACCACTAAGTCCAACATTATTACCACTAAATAATGCAACATAAACAACATGAGTCTTTTAAAAACTAAACATCATACCAATTACCTTACAGATTAAATATACAATGTCCAAAATGTTAAAGAATGACCAGGGTAAGAGGTGTTTGAAAAAATTGGAGAGTTTGGGTTTTTCAACCCGAGGCCTAGAGAATTTGAACTAATGAGAGGTGAGTTTTTACAGAGAGAGGCAGAGAATCTTGAAGAGAGAGAGGGGCTTGAGTGTGTAAGTGTAAGTGTAAGTGTAAGAGATGAAGTGGATTGATAACCGAGGAATATTCTAAACAAATTAGGTGATTTGTATATAATATTTTGTTATTGGGTACCTAATTTTTATATCATTAGGTGACATCTTTAATCATCGTCTTTCATATAATAAATGATATATTTGTTTTTAAAATTAAAATATAAAATATTTAATATTTATAAAAGTTGTTTAATTAAAACTGATTAATAAAAATTATTTAATACTAATAACAAAATTTTATTTAATAAGAATTGTTTAATACAAACTTTTTAATGAAAATTGTTTAAAATTTATAAAAAAAAATGTTTAATATTCGTAAAAAATTTCAATATTGTTTATAAAAAAATGTTTAATACAAACTTTTTAATGAAAATTGTTTATAAAAAAAAATGTTTAATATTCGTAAAACTTTGGTGAACACTTCGAGTGGAACATATTTGATGACATGAAGGACATGTACCGTGTGTCCTAAAAAATGTGTCCTATCATTATTCTTCTTTTTTGTTTTACGATTCTTCCTTTAAACTCGTATCCTTTATGCATTTTTTGGAGTGTAATGCTAGGGAGGCACACTTTGAGAATACGGAATAAGTGTTTTACGTGGAATACATTTCACTCAAGTGCTCACCAATGACATAAGAATACGTTGTAGCACCTCGTATTTTTGGGTATTTATTAATAAATCAATTCAGTAAATTTTAAATTACTTGTATGTGTCATAATTTGATAGAATAAATTATTATTAATATTATTTAAATATTAATTCAGTGAGTGGACGATTAATATTTATGGGATTTAACTTTACTAAGTTAATAGTAACAATTTACTAAGTTGATAGGTTAATATTAAATTTTTAGAAAAATAATTTGGATGACAATTCTGAGTGTACGGTTGAGTCCGAATGGATCGAAATAGTCGAAAAAGAGTGTCCGTGGGTAATAAATGGGTATCAGGGCATTTTTAGATATATTTGATCCCACATAAGAGTGTTTGGGCCCTTTTAATAAAGCTCACTAGCCTAAAAACAAGATTGACTTAATAAACTCCAAAAGTGAGAGGGTATGACAGTCATAACTCATTTAAGAAAACCTAATCAAGTAGAGGACAAAAGAGGGAGTAATTAGAGAAACCTTGAGAGCCTAAAGATCAAGAACAAGAGAGGTTAATCTTCATCAAATCCATCATCTACTACAAGAGATTCAAGCCCTACAAACACTATAAGGCAATTGGATAAATTTTTGTGAATTTATAATTATGATAATCAATTCATATCATAGCATGTCTACTCAAAATTTGATTTGGGTGGGATGTTGTATGTAAATGGATTTTTGGGTAAATTAATCTTGTAGGCTAATTAATTGATGAATTATTGGTGTTATTCTTATCAGAAACCAAATTCAGATTTATATGTGGGCAAATCTTGAGTAATTGATGATGTATTAATATCAATTTAAAGCCTAGATGTAATACCCATTTATGATACCCATTTCGTGAATCAATTTTACTATAGTGCAATTGTTGGGTTTGAGGCTAAGATTGAGTTAGAATCTACTAGATAAGGGAGAAAAATTATTTGGTATAGATCATTTGGGAGTTGGATGGTTTGAAAGAGGATTTAGAAAGCTTGAGATTTCGACAGTGGAGGAAAAAGGCAGCAGGGGAAGAGTTGGCTGACCCAGCCCGGTCGACCGCGCCAAGGCCCCCGGTCGACTGCAGGTGCCAGATATGGGGTAATTTGGTTCTTTTTTTTTAGTTGTTTTTCATTTTTTTTAATTTTTGTAATGCCTCTAGAGTTTATTATTGTAATAATTAAATGGAAATTATGCCTAAAATATTAACACTAATAAATGAGGTGTTAAATTTATTAGTGGGATTTAATAAATAGGTGAATTATGGACCAAGCGAGTGAGTTCGGGAATTATGGGTGAGAGGTATACCATGGAAAAAAAATTAATGAGAGATTAATTGAATTTTTAGTCGGGACATAGACTCGGATTTATTTTAGGCTCGTGCTACAGATATTGTGCACTGTAAAGCTGGGATTAAAATTTAATACATACATATATATATATATATAATGTGTGTTCTTAAATATTAGTGATTAGATATTTGATAAAAGCTTACTCATCTAGTGCTATCATATATATAATGTGTGTTCTTAAATATTAGTGATTAGATATTTGATAAAAGCTTACTCATCTAGTGCTATCGTAGGAGGTTGCGCGATGTGATTAAATCCTCTGGCTTGAGGAGCAGGGTAATGTGACACCCCGCCTAATATAATATTGGGTGATCAACCCTATACCAGATTAAAACAGGAATCTCATAAGGTTCATTCTCAGCATCACTGTCTTTATAAATCCGAATATAAATCTCCCGGAAGAAGAATAAACTCTTATTCATTTTACTCTTTACCCAAGTCTAAAATTATATGATTTTACATCTTTATATACATGTAATATACCATATGCAACAAGTATATTTATACCTATATCACAACCATAAGTATAATAACCATCCCACCGAGCTATAACTCGAGGATACAGTCTCAAAGTGCTATCATCATCCGGGTATGCACAACTTAACCCAGGTACCAAGTCTGACTCACTCAAGATCATGGTAAAAATACTAAACGGTGGAGGCGGACATATTCCCTCCTGGAAGTGGAATCATCATCGCACCCATATGCGGGACGATATGACCTGGGGACTATACTCTCCCTGCTCCTCAAGCCAGGGGATTCACCCACATCGCGCAACCTCCCTGGATAGCACTAGAGATATATGTATACATAAATATATCATTCATATGCCAATATATTTATAACCAAATCATATATATACTGTAACAACACCTGTATATATAATATATATCATTTCTCAATATACCATGGCTATATATGCCAAACTCTTATAGCGATAGCAAAAATCCCAAATATCCCCAATATTAATAGTATATAAGTATTCACTCACTTAAAATACTAAACCTATAAGTATTCTTTTACTTAAGATTTAACTCACACCTTAATCACTTTTAAGGATTTATATAAACCCGAATATACCGATTCATAATAATTAAATAAGTATACACGCAACTTATTTTAAGTCCATAGTTATCGCATCACCTACGATAATAATCCTCATTATAGACGTACCGGATAGTAGCCTAATCCTCTCTAGCCAATATCCTAAATTCCATCCTACTCGCATCCTAGGATTCACTCAAATGTAATCGGCCCATATTTACTCTCTACATGTGAATATATAAACACACTTGCCGAAGACTTCTCTCGAATGTTACTCGTCCTAAACATTCATTAAGTCTATACCCCGGATTGTACACTCAACTAATCCAAGGTTCTCTCTTTCAACCCAAGGTTTACTCACCCTCCATTCTATTACTTAGGAGTCCTAATATCACATCTAGAATCCCCTATAATAATCTCCAATTTATTATTTAACTACCCCTACACTTCAGGAAGAGAAATTTTCAATTCCTGCTGTTGCGAATCGATTCGCCCTAACTGCGAATCAATTTGGCCAAGTGAATCGATTCGGTCTAGATACGAATCGATTCGAACAGGATCAATGATCGAGGGTGAAAGGTGTGCTTGTGTAAGGGCACATTCGTTGTTTTATGTTCACCTCCTCAATACAAAAAACCTAAATTACGACTACACTTGCGGGGCAAGCACAACAGTAAGTCGGGTATCGAAAGATCCACTGGGACGAGATGCTAGAATTTATAGGATTTAATATTCCAAAATAAAAGTGTAAAAGATGAATTACAAACTAAAACGAACAGATACAAAAAAGGGAATTGTTAATCTAGGCGAGGGAAAATAAAGGTAGACTGATAAAGCGAGTAAAACTATAGGTTGCATCAAATATCCCTCACCCGAGTTAATTAGTATAAAATGGTCACATGAGTCGACGAGTTATTACGAATGTGTTTCGTTTCGACAGTTAATTGAATCAAGGGTTGTCATGCCCCTAAATCCGCATAAAAGCCTAAGAAGATTTTGGCGTCAACAAATACTCCGAAAATTACGCACGCAAGGTCGTAAGCACAGGACATACATGATATGCCCCGTCAAATCCCCTAGGTGCAATAACTAGGACAACGCACTCGAAATAGACCCGTAAATGCCATCACCAAAGCCAAGCAACACGTCAACTCGAGTGAGTTCCATTCAAACACAACCTAAACTAAATTAGCAAGAAAGCATATTAAAAACGCGATAAATCTACCTAGAAAGCAAGGAAATCAAGGCATGTAAACTAATTATGAACGCTTGTAAAACTAATTAACAAAGCAAGAATTAAGTAAATACAACTATATAGATGGAGATGGAGATGGAAGATGGTAGCACAAATTACAAGCCCAAATGGGTGTCAATCCAAGAAGAAATGAAAAAATGAGCTCTCAAACCTCCAAAACCCTAACCTATTCTACCTAAAACGAATTATATTTGTTCTTACATCAAATTCCTTTATATAGTTAAAGGAATTAAATTAGAAAATAAAAGAAGAAAGAAAATAAAAGCTAAAATATCTGTAAAAAACAGGGGATCGATCGATCGATGATCAAAATTCCAGCCCACTGTCTCCCACGATTTGGCAAAATAAGAAGGATCGATCGATCGATCAAGCCGGTCTGCATAATCATGCCTCCTGTTTTGGCTTGAATGCAATTCTCTTCCGCTAAAATCGCCGTAACTTCTTCGTTCTAAATCGAAATCGTGCACCGTTCACGGCCACGCAAAGTTAGAGAGGAGGGATAAAACTTCCGTGCAGATGTTGGGCCAGGTGCCCAAGATGTGAAAAGACTAAAATACCCTTAAACGTGCAATCGCGTACGAAAATCGAGCGAAATGCGTCTGAACTTCACACTTAGCATCCAAATACCTATAAAAGCTCAATTAACCCCTGCAAAACATGTTAACATAGAAATCCGAGGTTATCTGGTTAAGGAGCATAAATATAGGAAATAAGATACTCGAGGGGGCTAAAATGCGTCGGTTCGAGGGATGAAATACGCACTATTTGCGTATTATCACACCCCCTAACTTACACATTGCTAGTCCCTAGCAATGAAATAGGATGCAATAAGAACTACAAGCAAACCAAAAGCAGGATAAGTACAAAAGTATAGTATAAAAGCATAAGGCCACTTTCACGGGCAATTCGATTGCATTTAGCATATGCAATAAGCCGTTAAACTCCTAGGTCGCCCTAGTGGACAAGTGTCGTCTCGTGAGGGTTTTTAGGGATGATACCCACAAACATCACATGGTTTCCTCAAAATATACCCAAACCAACATGCGACAAACCCAATAATAGCAAAAAAGATTTCATACGCATTATTAGCACATTGAACGAATTCAAACAAAAGTCCAAATCATTAACATTATAGAATGCACCTCATAGAATTGAAACCTTAGAATGTGGGAGGGGAGCGAGCACATGCAAAGTGTGATTTGGCAAAAAAACTTAAATAAATCGGATAAATATTAAAGCAAGCATATATTCAATCCTCACGGGCATTACACTCAACAAGTGAATTCACTCGAAACATGGAGGTAACACAGGGAACATGCGGGCAATAGAGAGTAAATGTAAATGGAAACTAGGCCGCACACATGTCACAAATGAAGAACGTTATATATGAAATGAAAAACTGTAATCTCAATGAAAGATACCGCACATTAAAGGAGGCAAAATGCATTTTCACTGATTATCAAAACTATTTAAACCTTTGAATTACATCAACCTAAGATCACATAGGACTTTAATAGGGTTGTAAAGTAGGTTAGGCTAGGGTACGAAACGAAGGATATGTATGTATGGATTCAAAGTGTTCGGAATGAAAACTCGGGATAATGGGAAAATGCGGGAAATATCAAAATTAGAAAACGAGTTCCAAAGCGATATTAGATATATCATCGGGGAGAGTAATCAAAGCTTATTGAACTATATACACAATATTTACAACTTTCTCTTTCTTTTCTTTTCTTCTTTTTCTCGTGTTTTCTTTGGTTTTCTTTTGCTTTTTGCTTTCTCTTTTTCACTACTTTCTTTACTTTTCAAACTCTCATATGCCCAAATTGCAACCGACACAACCACATCATTCAATCCCAAGTAACATTCCAAACAAAGTTATGGAAAGTCTATATATGGGCTAAAACTCCAATTTAGAGTTGGTTATGGGATTTTGGGTAATGAAACGAAAGGCTAATATTTAGGCTCAAAGGGGTTGACGAGGGTAAACATATATAAGGTGAGGTCAAGGTCAATATGGGTGATATAACAAAGATTGCCTATGATCATTTCATAAAGTTAACGCAATTCTCGAGTCAAAACAATATATGAAAATCATGATCAAGTAACACATTTAAAGAAAGAACTCAATTAATGAACGATCAAATGAAATAATAGAGAGATTACCGATGAATTCAACGTTTTCAAAGAGGAAAGAATAGTGTATACACTCATAAACGAAGAAAGGTACAAAGCTTACTCGGTGTAAGTATATACAATGCAACAAAAGATTACCGAGTTATAAAAATCTTAAACCAAATCAATAGAACAACAAAAGTTCATGTGCTCATGGGATTAAAGTTTAATTCATGAAGTTATTCATAATATCAATAATCAAGACTAAAGTCTAATAACTTCTAAAATCAAGAACATGCATCATTGGGTTGTCTATTGGATCGGGCAATTATTGAAATTTATCATCGGAAACAAGGGCAAAATGCCCAAAAAAGGAGAAAAAAGAAAGAAAATCTTTTTGAAATATTTAATTTTCTAAGAAAAGCATACTAAGTAACTAACATGTGACCAAAAACATGGACTAAATAAAAAAATGGATAGAATATCCCACACCCCCTAACTTAAAACCTGGCATTGTCCTCAATGTGAATTAAGAACCAAGTTAAAGAGAGGAAAAAAGTGATATTACCCAAAATTGGAGCGATCCCTATAAGAACAAGTCCAAAGAATCTACAAAACAAGTTAGTACCGAGCATAGCAAAAATAAATAACAAAAAGTTAACTAATTACAAGAGACTAAATTAAAAGGAAGAAAAAATAAAAAGAAAGAAATGATAAAAAAATCTAACTATATACAACCTACTATTTAGGCTTCACACTAACTGTATACTAGAAGTCTAAAGAGTTGAGGGTCCACCATAAAAACGATTTGACTTTGGAGGATAACCAGTGTACCCTCACATACAAGCATGCCCTCCGAAAAATATGAATTCCGTTTGAACAACGGAAGGCATGTGTAAGGCGAAAGAAATGAACCATCGCCAATTAAAAGTTTTGGAGGGACGATGGGGGATTTGGATTGAACGGGTGGCAAAAACATGTGGGGACCGATAAAAGCCGAATATCCTCCCAAGGATTTTGAAATTGGAATGGGAGGGGGCGCACATAAAGGCACAAATGCATTCATGGAAGGCGACTCGAGCAAGTACTCCTCATCGGCGAAAAGGTTTAAAACATTAAAGTTTGAAATCGAATCATCGGGTACTTGTGATGGTGTGATAACAGAAAATGAAAATGGGGAGGAAAGAAATTCAAACTCAAGAGATGAGTCATCATCGCTTGAAGATTGAGTTTCGAAGGAAATAAGATCATTTTCAATGAAATGTTCTTTTTTGGGGGGAAAAGAAGAAATTATTTCATTGCAAATAGATATTATGTCATTTTCATCCTCACTTTCAATATCTGTCATACAATGGGTAAAGTCACACAAAGTCCTCATTTGATTCAAAACATTCCTCGACTTCAAAAGTCTCAGAAGCAAAATCGCCGTCGAACTCAAATAATAAATCCAATTCATGTTCCTAACAACGATTTTCTTCTCGATAACGATTTTCAATTTTCTCATTCTCATACATACGCAAGCCCTCACCGAATGTCATAGGTCGAGGTGCAGATACATGAAAACGGGAACTTTGAAAATTACCATCGGACTTAAACGAAAACTCATTATTATAGAAATTTTGAAAACTATTATAATTCATTTTAAAATTCCTATTATAAGGAGGTAAAGGCCCAAAATCATTATCATCATCATCAAAATTCCAATAACCCAAGTTTTGACTTTCGTTATACTCGCCCAAAGTCATATTTGAATTTGAAATTCTTTGGGATTCTAAGTATTGACCGAAAGTCAACGGATTACGAAAATTTTGAGAATTATAACAATGATTATCGAAAGAATTGGAATAAGACATTCTTACCCCAAAAATGGCTCGAAGTGACGAATTCCACAAAGCAAGTGCGCACGAGAAAAATTCAAGCGTTTCTGAGTGCTCAAATGTGGAAGTCCTGCAAAAAAATTAGCAAATAATACAAACAGAAAGAAAATAATATAAAATACTAAATCAAATAAAGTCTAAAACAAACTCATCCCTGGCAAAGACGCCATTTTGGTTAAGGGTGAAAAGTAGCGCGTCTCAAACGCCGATCGTTATTTTCTGTTCACCGCCTCAAAAGAAAAACATAAACTATGACTACACTCTTTTAAGGGAGTATAGCGACTAGTCCGGGTATCGAATCCACAAAGACGAGTTGCTAGAATTTAAATGGTTTATTACTTCTCAATAAAAGTGTAAAAGATATTTTTATAACTAAAAAGAAATAAAAGCTAAACTAGGCATGAATGTATTTAAACTAAAATTAACAAAGCGAATAAAAACTATAGGATGCGCCAAATATCCCTCAAATTGAGTTAATGCGTATAAATGGTCACATGGGTCGACGAGTTATTACGAATGCGTCTCGTTTCGACAGTTAATTGAATCAAGAGTTCTCACGCCCCTAAATCCGCATAAAAGCCTAAGAAGATTTTGGCATCAACAAATACCCCGGAAATTATGCACGCAAGGTCGTAAGCACGGGACATACATGATATGCCCCGTCAAATCCCCTAGGCGTAATAAATAGGACAACACACCCGAAATAGACCCGTAAACGCCACCACCAAAGCCAAGCAACGTGTCAAATCGAGTGAGTTCCATTCAAACACAACCTAGAATAAATTAGCTAGAAAGCATATTGAAAACGCAGTAAATAAACGCGATAAATCTACCTAGAAAGCAAGGAAATCAAAGCATGTAAACTAATTATGAAAGATTGTAAAACTAATTAACAAAGCAAGAATTAAGTAAATACAACTATATAAATGGAGATGGAAGATGGTAGCACAAATTACAAGTCCAAATGGGTGTCAATCTAAGAAGAAATGAAGAAATGAGCTCTCAAACCTCCAAAACCCTAACCTATTCTACCTAAAATGAATTATATCTGTTTTTACATCAAAATTCCTTTATATCGTAAAAGGAATTAAATTAGAAAAGAAAAGAAGAAAGAAAATAAAAGCCAAAATATCTACAAAAAGTAGGGGATCGATCGATCGATCCCTAGTGATCGATCGATCGATGATTAAAATTCCAGTCCACTGTCTCCCACGATTTGGCAAAATAAGAAGTATCGATCGATCGATCCCTTCTATCGACTAAGCAGGTCTGCATAATCCTGCCTCATGTTTTAGCTTGAATGCAATTCCCTTCCGCTAAAATTGCCATAACTTCTTCGTTCTGAATCGAAATCGCACACCGTTTACGGCCATGCGAAGCTTGCGAGGAGGGATACAACTTCCGTGAAGATGTTGGGCCAGGTGCCCAAGTTGTGAAAAGACTAAAATACCCTTGAACGTGCGATCGCGTACAAAAAATCGAGCGAAATGCGTCTGAACTTCACACTTAGTATCCAAATACCTATAAAAGCTCAATTAACCCCTGCAAAACATGTTAACATAGAAATCCGAGGTTGTCTGGTTAACGATCATAAATATGGAGAATAAGATACCCGAGGGGGCTAAAATGCGTCGGTTCGAGGGATGAAATACGCACTATTTGCGTATTATCACACCCCTTAACTTACACATTGCTAGTCCCTAGCAATAAAATAGGATGCAATAAGAAATACAAGAAAACCAAAAGCAGGATAAGTACAAAAGTATGGTATAAAAGCATAATGTAACAACTCGCGTAATTTTTGGGCTATTTTAATTAATTTAGGAAAATGGAGGAAAATAAAGTTTTTGATAAAATTATTTTTATTGCTCAAATATGTTGGTTATTATTTTTAAAGGCGGGAATTTCAAACGGTTTCGAAAATGGAGTTAAAACGGATTTTAAAATGTTTTTTAAATATTTTTAACTCTTGGAGTTGTTTTGACTTCCAACTCTTCATTTCTTTTCCTTATTTAAAGGAGTCTTTTGGATTCTAACTTTTCATTTCTTTGCATTATAAAAGGAAGCCGTGGGCAAACCTTTTAACATACTTTTGGCACAAATTTTGGCAGCAAATATATTTTATATTCCTCTTCTTTTTATATACACATTGTCCCTTGAGATTTGTGAGTTCCAACCTTAGATTAGAGGTGTTCTTGGGGCTATTTTGTTGGAGGTTCTTGGAGGAGCTTTTGTAGATCTTTTGTGTTGATCTTGAGGATGTGATCGTTGGTTTCTCATCATGGTTTGAGGTATGGGGTTTTACACAATATGCTCCTTAAATCTCGCGAGTGTCATTCTCTTTGAATTCTTGTTTAATTGAACTCATATTTGAATTGATAAATTCATTGAAATCTAGAAAATAATTGTTGAAATTATTTTGATTCATGTGGTATCATTATATTGTTATTGATCACGTTGTCATGAGATTTTAATATGGCACGGATGTTGTGAACCCGCCAAAATACCTATTATCGGCTATGGCTTAATAAAGCATATGCTAATGGGGTGAGGCCTAGTGACCCGGTTAAAGTGTTGTTGAGAAATTATATTGATAAATGCTTTGAGATTCGCATTTTGATTTGAATATTCGTACTCGTGTTGTTACGTTTTATTCATCGCTAATATATATTTATTGAGCATCTTTCCTGTCGTATTGTGTACTTCCCCATATTTTCTTTTAGTGGCAGGTTAGTGTGGATTTTGGGGTGCTATGGAGATTGATTTTAGCGAGGATTGTTTGGGAAACATTTGTATTATTTTGATGTATAGAGCTTTGGAGATTTGTATTTTTATTCGAGTTAGATAGTTGTAATTTTAATTCGAGAGACTTGTTGTAATTGAAGAGATTGAGATTAGTGGATTTATATTATTGTGGGTTTATTTAGATGCTCTATACCTTGTTACTTGTGGATTTGATTAGTTTTATCGATATTAGCGCTCCGTTCGCTCTCCCCGGGCGGGCGGGGTGTTACACATAAGGCCACTTTCGTGGGCAATTCGATTGCATTTAGCATATACAATAAGCCGCTAAACCCCTAGGTCACCATAGTGGACGAGTGTCGTCTCGTGAGGGTTTTCAGGGATGATACCTATAAACATCACATGGTTTCCTCAAAATACTCCCAAACCAACATGCGACAAGCCCAATAATGGCGAAAAAGATTTCATACGCATTATTATCACATTGAACGAATTCAAACAAAAGTCCAAATCATTAACATTATAGAATGCACCTCATAGAATTGAAACCTTAGAATGTGGGAGGGGAGGGGAGCGAGCATATGCAACATATCAATATGTGAACTCAAAATCAAATTTCCCAAATTTATTTCAAGGGTTTCAACCCAAAAATCATATAGTTTACCAACTATAATATGAGATACACACACTCAATTGAATAAAGCAAGTAAACACTTGCCTCGTGCATAAAATTTGACGACCTCGAGTCGAATCCCGCGGAGTTTGGACCGAAATCCCCTTTCTCTTCTCCCTTCTCCTTCTTCCTTTCTTTCCTTCTTCTTTTATCTCATTTCTTTCTTATCTTTCTATCTCTTTCATGTGTTATAAGAGAAGAGATAAGGGTTATCCCTTATAAAACCCAATTTTGACTCGTATACTCAATTGCGGGTCCCTACTAGTCCAAAAGTCCTCGGAACCCAAATGCTACCCCCAGGTACTCTAATTTGACTATCTCGGCCATTTCAAAACCAATCATGCACTCGAAATCTCCATCCGATCCACTTAACAAAAATTCACTAATCGGACCCAATACTTCTCAACACGCATTTTCTCCAACGTGCAATATTTTCCGTCACTTTACCCAACTGCGACATGGCATAAAAATATTCTGACTCATTTACTTAGTCCCAAGAGTAGATGTAACATACGTCAAAAATAATCTAACACTCATTAATTCCAAGATTACTATTCACAGTAATTTCTCTAATTATCAAATTACACTCAGTTATGTAATTTAAATATCCATAAAAGTATGGGGGTAATACAGTATAGTCCCCAGGTCATAGTGTCCGTAGTTAGGGGTGAATGTCTTGGGTATGATTCGGCCTCATTTTCGAAGGGAACTATGACCGTCTCCGCTGCGATTATTTGTTTCACCAATTTGGGGAGCTAACCGTGTTAGGGTGTCTGGGTGGATGAGAATATCTGGATTGATAGCCTTGTAGAGAACATCTGGTGAGGGCCTACTCGGGAGGATGGTTATATATATTTACGACATGTGTGTGAATGTTGTAAATTGATGATACGTATATATGGTGTGAATAATTATATACGGGTAAAAGAGAGGTTGCAAAATGTATTGATGTTATATAACTTGTGATAATGTGATAAGGTTGTAACAACCCAGGATTTTGGGCAACTATTTTATATTATTTTGTCTGATGGGCTAATTTTATAAAATAGGGGATGTTGGAGTAAATATTATTTCCCGTGATATTAAGGGATAATATTTACTATGTTTTGCCTATTTACCATAATGAGAAGGTAAATAACACTATATTGTATTTTATTGCGTCGTTATATGTAAAACGACGATTATGACCTATATATAAAGTTGGGTAAAATTAATGAAATAAAATGAATTTGGAACATAAAAATAGTTCACGTTATTCCAAATGCCAAAATAGGGGGTGCAGCTGTTTTTAGAATAGTCGAGATAGTCGAAAAAAGTGCCAAGTTGTATTTATGAGATTCGGGAATTTTTAAAGGGTTGTGACTCAATTATGTGGTTACGAGTCATTTTAATGGTGTATCAACATTTAAAAGAGGGGAATTAATGTTTAGACCCCGTTTAAGTTCTCCCCGCCCCTTTTATTTCTCATTTTGTGTTAGAAGCAAAGAGGGAGAGAGAGAGAAGAGAGAGTTGGGAGAAATGGAGAGAAAGAGAGAAAAATGGAGATTTGAGCCGGAATCCGTTGCTACCGGAGCAGAATCCGAGACTACGACCCCGAAGCAAGTTTCTTACTTGCTAGATATTGATTTAATGTGATAAATTGCATGTATAGTTAGGTTTTTGGAGATTTAAACCCTAAATGGGTTCTTTGTTGATTTTGGTGATTAAACCCTTAAATCTTTGTTTTAATTTGATTAGAGGAGAAAATATTAGTTGTTTATTGTATAGAAATGATGTAGTATATTTATTTGTTGTTGATGTTGGAAGAAATCAAGGATTTAAGGAATTTGGGATTTTAGGGTTCTTCAACCCGTAGCCCAAATTGGGCAAAACTGCAGGGCCGAATCGATTCCAACTTAGGGCGAATTGATTCGGATAAGGGAAAGGATACAAGTCTGGGGGAACCGAATCGATTCGGGTTGGGTCCAAATCTATTCGGCTGAAGACGGAAGTTTGTTTTACTCAACGAATCGATTCGCTTTTGGGCGAATCGATTCGCAACCAGGGGGAATCGATTCGGCCCTAGGCGAATCGATTCGGCTGCCCTGTTTTTATTAGATTTTTCTTAGTTTAATTTTTAGCACTTTTTCTTTTAGGTCTAAGGTTTAGGGACCTTCCTTTGGGAAGTAATGATAGTTCCTAGAGGGTTGTGTTGGGTAGACAAATGTCCTAGGTTAGTATGGGGATAATTGGGCTTATCCTAATGGCTAGTTTGTGGAGGTTAGTATCCGAATGATGTAGGATGTTAACCTATAATTAATGGAGGATATAATATTAATGTAGAGACTTTGGGAGTTTATTATTGAGGGAGACTCACTTTAATGATTTGGGATATTGTGTGGGACTCTTGGATATTAGTTTGAGGATAATGGCACTTCGGGTTTTAGGTCATTAATAAAATATGACTCTAGGAATAAGAAAGACATATTCTAAAATGTGGTACTAAATGAATAAGTACAAATGATTTTGAGAATTGTAAAAGTGAATGATTTCAAAATAGAAAAATGATTTTCATAAATGTTAATTTGTGTTTACACACCTCTCTAAATCGCTATCATAAGGGAAGTTGCGCGCGTGTGATGAAGCCCCCTGGCTAGTGAATGCAGGGTGGATATATCCCTAGGCCATATGAGCGTTTATTGTTTGTTTTTTGCTCTGGTGAGGTAATTCTGGGTGTGGTTATGACTCTCCCGCAGACATATGGCCGCTTCCCGATGTTTCGATAGGATCCCAAGTTGTCTTGATGATAGGTCCTGGAATATGATAGCCATTTAGGGGCGCGCACAGTGGGGAAACCCGGACGGGCGGTCTTAGAAACATTATATGATACGATATATATCTATTTCAATAATGTGGGACATTATCATATGATAAGATGGAGTAGTATTGTATTTACCCTAGATTCGGGTGTGTATATTGAGTTTGTGGCACTATCGGTGTACTTATATGGCTTCCATAGTAGGGAAGTTCTATATTTTTCTGTCGCTCGTTATAAGGCGAGTGATGATATTTTAAATGTATATGTGTGGTATGTGTTACTCGTGAGAAGTATTATTCCCCGCTTGATTTAAAGTTCGTAGCGATAGTATCGCCTTAAAGAATAGAGGCACTACTTCCTGGGCAGGAAATTTGGTCTTTTCACGAGCAACAAGTTGGAGTTCGTAAAGGACTATCAAATGGATATTCCCTTTCGCTAAGGAAATGCGAATGGGGTAGCGTGTACGCCGATCAGAAACTCGTGAGTGGTTGAGGTTAGCTTAATTCCGAAAGGCATACCTCGAATGGGCGCATTGACCTAAAGGTAGGTTTGGAGTAGTATCTTTTATGGGTCGAATTTCCGCACAATAGTTCAGATCGTTTCCTATAAGTATGGTGCCGTGTGTGTGTGGCTTAGTGTAGTCGGCTGAGTAATTCGCCTACTCGTTGGAATGGAACCAGCGAACAAAATATTCCTTGGGCTTGGAGTCGTCCGAGAGTATTACTTTAATGATTGGGTTCATTGAGCCACATACTTGTAAGGGTTACGCCAATGCGAATAGGAGTAAGTAGTGATGGGGTTAAGCGAATGTAAGTTAGTATAGTTATTCCCTGGCAAGGGTATAACGTAATTCGGGAAGAACGACAACTTGTGCCGAGATACATAGGTTTCATCTTCCGTGTAAAAGGGTGAGATCAATAGCTCATGAGGAACGATTTGGTGCTATGTTAGAGCACGAGGAAGGTAAACTGAGATCGAATGGTAATGACCATAGTCCGAGTCCGATGGGGACGCCGCACGGCCGAGGGGTTTGCTAAGAATGATAGAACGGTAGTTTAGTATAGTATACCTTTATATGGTTATACGGTACGCCCGAATATTAAGGGCAAAATTCCCTTCTAAGGGGGGGAGTATGTAACAACCCAGACTTTTGGGCGACTATTTTATATTATTTTGCCTGATGGGCTAATTTTATAAAATAGGGGATGTTGGAGTAAATATTATTTCCCGTGATATTAAGGGATAATATTTACTATGTTTTGCCTATTTACCATTATGAGAAGGTAAATAGCATTATATTGTATTTTATTGCGTCGTTATATGTAAAACGACGGTTATGACCTATAAATAAAGTAGGGTAAAATTAATGAAATAAAATGAATTTGGAACATAAAAATAGTTCACATTATTCGGAATGCCAAAATAGGGGTTGCGGTTGTTTTTAGAATAGTCGAGATAGTAAAAAAAGTGCCAAGTTGTATTTTTGAGATTCGGGCATTTTTAAAGGGTTATGACTCAATTATATGGTTACGAGCCAATTTTATGGTGTATCAACATTTAAAAGAGGGGAATTAATGTTTAGACTCCGTTTAAGTTCTCCCCACCCCTTTTATTTCTCATTTTGTGTTAGAAGCAAAGAGGGATGGAGAGAGTGAAGAGAGAGTTGGGAGAAATGGAGAGAAAGAGATAAAAATGGAAATTTGAGCCGGAATCCGTTGCTACCGGAGGAGAATCCGAGACTACAACCCCGAGGCAAGTTTCTTACTTGCTAGATATTGATTTAATGCGATAAATTGCATGTATAGTTAGGTTTTTGGAGATTTAAACCCTAAATGGGTTCTTTGTTGATTTTGGTGATTAAACCCTTAAATCTTTGTTTTAATTTGATTAGAGGAGAAAATATTAGTTGGTTATTGTATATAAATGATGTAGTATAATTATTTGTTGTTGATGTTGGAAGAAATCAAGGATTTAAGGAATTTGGGATTTTAGGGTTCTTCAACCCGTAGCCCAAATTGGGCAAAACTGCAGGGCCGAATCGATTCCGCCTTAGGGCGAATCGATTCAGATAAGGGGAAGAATACAGGTCTGGGGGAACCGAATCGATTCGGGTTGGGTCCGAATCTATTCGGCTGAAGCAGGAAGTTGGTTTTACTCACCGAATCGATTCGCTTTTGGGCGAATTGATTCGCAACCAGGGGTGAATCAATTCGGCCCTAGGCGAATCGATTCGGCTGCCCTGTTTTTATGAGATTTTTCTTAGTTTGATTTTTAGCACTTTTTCTTTTAGGTCTAAGGTTTAGGGACCTTCCTTTGGGAAGTAATGAGAGTTCCTAGAGGGTTGTGTTGGGTAGGCAAATGTCCTAGGTTAGTATGGGGATAATTGGGCTTATCCTAATGGCTAGTTTGTGGAGGTTAGTATCCGAATGATGTAGGAAGTTAACCTATAATTAATGGAGGATATAATATTAATGTAGAGACTTTGGGAGTTTATTATTGAGGGAGACTCACTTTAATGATTTGGGATATTGTGTGGGACTCTTGGAGATTAGTTTGAGGATAATGGCACTTCGGGTTTTAGGTCATTAATAAAATATGACTCTAGGAATAAGAAAGACATATTTTAAAATGTGGTACTAAATGAATAAGTACAAATGATTTTGAGAATTGTAAAAGTGAATGATTTCAAAATAGAAAAATGATTTTCATAAATGTTAATTTATGTTTACACACCTCTCCAAATCACTATCATAAGGGAAGTTGCGCGCGTGTGATGAAGCCCCCTGGCTAGTGAATGCAGGGTGGATATATCCCTAGGCCATATGAGCGTTTATTGTTTATTTTCTGCGCTGGTGTGGTAATTCTGGGTGTGGTTATGACTCTCCCGCAGACATATGGCCGCTTCCCGACGTTTCGATAGGATCCCAGGTTGTCTTGATGATAGGTCCTGGAATATGATAGCCATTTAGGGGCGCGCACAGTGGGGAAACCCGGACGGGCGGTCTTAGAAACATTATATGATACGATATATATCTATTTCAATAATGTGGGACATTATTGGTGATTAAGGCATTTTATGATAATAAAATGGCTTTAAATACATTTCCCGGATGGAAGAAGGGAAATGGGATGTTAAATACATTTTCCGGATGGAAGAAGGAAAATGGAAAGTTATGAAATGAAAAGGTAAAACCTTTTTATGATAATAAACTTGCTTTAAATATATATATATTTTTCCTGGATGGAAGAAAGGAAATAAAATTGGTAAAGAAAGTTTTGAAATGTGATTGAATTGGTAAACATTTGATAAAATGAATTCCCATTTATGTATTTCCTAAAGAAAATAGGAAGTGTGCCTTTAGTTGGTGAACGTGATGAAAAAAATGAATTCTCATTCCGGGAGATATATCCGTAAGTGTAACATGATACGTATACATTGACGAGTATGAAAGATAAGACAAATATGTCATGAGTATTTAATTAGATGAATATGTATATATTGATTTCGTGTCGAGGGTCTAATGGATCTCTACGATCAACCTTGCCTAGTAGTAGTGCATCGGGGGGGGGGGGGGGTTCCTTGTTTGGATTTCGCTTCGCGAGACACCCACGCATGAATAGGGCATAGTGTTGAGAATGGGGAGAAGTTAGCCATTGGTACTTGGGCTAACTAGAGCATTTCATTGATATTGCGCTAGGTTGTGCTTTTAGAATTGAGAGGCGAGAAATATTATGTTAATTTCAAGAGAATTACGCACTTAACTGTCATGCATTTTAGTCGCATGGTAATCATATCAAATCAAGCCCTGACCCGTCTATATTTCTTTGTTTTGCATACAACTCTTTGTCCGTTCAGGTGCTCTACCGCAAGGACACCCGTATTGACATATCCATTCCAGTTGTCATGGAGCTATAGCATATTGCGGATGTTGTAGGGCATTTGGTAGAGACGCTTCCTTCCATTGTACTCTAGTTATGTTCAGTTTATTTATTCGGGTGTCATGCTTTGTATTCATTTATTGTACTGTGATATTTAAATTGTAATACTCTCTGTAACTATTTTTATTGGTCTGTTCACCGACAGCTTATTCGGTGATTATTTATTGTATTGTCATTCTTTATCCGTTGATTTTTTATATCCACCGTTTTTGCAAATGGTATTATCTAAGTGTTTTCTTTTATTTACAAATTTTTAAATTGACAATCCGTTTTCTAAAGTGATTGGTTGTTATCTCGTACTATTATTTTAATCGACAGTGATGCTGAGAATGGACCATCTATGATTCCTGTGATTATTAGAGTATTGGGTTGGCCACCTATTATTTTAGTAGGCAGGTTGTCACAATGGCCAATTGAAATAAGTTGACGTGACTAATTACTTATAAATAATGTATATTTAACTTACTGGAGTTAGAGTAGTGTGAGGGCAAGGAAATTATATAACAAAACTAGTTACGGATTAAATAGCTAAATGGATGATATAGAAGGATGCTAGGTGTGCACATTAGTTGAGGGGTGAGCAGGTCCTTGAGAGAGTGTGACACTAGCTTAAATATGAAGAGCATTCGTGTATTTTAATTCATTGCAATTTATTTCACTTGCTAATTATTTTCAAAATATTTTGGGTTTTAACCCTTGCTATCAAATATTTTCAAAACCTTTTAGGTGTCCGACCACAGGGGCGTCAAGCTTGATTTCTTTTTAGGGTACGTAGTTGCGGTACATGTGGATGTTGTAGGATTTGCACTAAACGCTTATCTCATTCACTTCTAGATAGTGATTGTACCTCTATCTTACTTTCGAGCATGTTGCTCCTATCAGTTGTACATTTTATTTTTATTCAACTTGTATTTGGCTATGTTTTCTATGCCTCGGATTTATGGTGGCTTGATTGTTCTTAGTCGATGTTTATTCAGCTAGCACTTGATTCAAATATTTGTGATATGTTCAGACTCTATTATATTGTGATGGTTATATCTGGTTTCTTGTTGTACTTAGTGTTTTGATTAATTCAAAAGATAAAATTTTGACACCGACTTATTTAATCATTAGGTGGTTAGTAATTAATAAGTTTTCGACAGTGATGCTAAGAATGAACCAGAGGGAAATCCTATTTAATTTTATAAAGGCTTGATCACCCGGTATTTAATTAGGAGAGGTGTCACACACGTGTCACGTGTCCTTAAAATGTGTCTCGTAGCATTATGGATCTTTCTTTTGGTTTGAATAATCTTTAATATTTTACATATGATACCATAAAACTAAATTTGTGCATTATATCTATAGGTGAAGGATAATGCCAGGGGCACAAATTCAAAGGCACGGGACACGTGTAGTTACGTCATTGGTGAACACTTGAGTATGGTATATCCCAATTAAGGTGTCCACCAATAAAACGTGACCCTATATTTCTCAAGTGTGTCTCTTCAGCATTACATATAGTTGAAAAATGTGTTTCCTCAATGGGAGTTTTGGTTTAAAGAATCTAATTGTTTTTCATCTACAAGGCAAGGGGTGCCTATTGTGATGGAATTTTGGTTACAATGGTGGAATTTTTGATATGCGTATACGGGAAATCATGAAAGTAATAAATTGGAGCGACTTATCTAGATGCTGAATTGTGTGTTAGACACACAATCCTAAGACCGACATATCGCCTGCACTTGATCGAGTGATGCCTCGAGCCTCAGATATATGTCCCCAAAATTCAACAGCGCAGTTCATCCAATTGAAGCACTCAACGGAGAACTTTAGAACCACAATTATATTGCCCAGAAATTGGAATATGGAAGAAACAAATTTTTTAGAGAGAGAGAGAGAGCGAGAGGAAAATTGAATTCCAATATTATCTACAGAGCCCCTTAATAAAGGGATACATAACCACCCACTCACCACAAAAGGGGGTAGCCACCTCTCCACAAAATCACTCTCCAACGGCTCTAATAGAATAATAGATTTTAATGTAAATTAAAAAAACGTGTTTTAATATTAATAAAAAACAAATTTAAAAAATTAAATAAAACGAATTTAAAAATTAACTTATTTTTTTAGACCCAAGACCCAAGTCCCATGTCTTAATATATATAATATAATATTTATTTAGGTATAAATGTCCCCAAATCCTACTAACGGCTCTTAGTGGGACTTGAACCCATGACCTTAACCAAAGTAACCTCAAAATATACTACTATGCTAAAGAGGCTTGTTGAGAATATATACCCAAACACACAACAATCCCCCACATGAATGAAATACGAGAAGAAGGAACAAAAGAAAATTATAGGGCAATAAAATGTCATTAATAGGCAGAGGTATCTTTTGGACTTGAACCTTGCTTAGTGTATATGTATTGGACTTACAAACTATTCAGTGAATTACATATCTTGAACTAGTTAGTTATTTTGATAAACCAGTTCAACAAACTACACACATGACACTTTAACGGACTTGTGGTTCAAAACAGTTTTGCTCATTAAATCCATTAGCTATATCCCAGTATCATGAGCGCTCTATGGAATTAAGCCACAATTCCCATAGGCAGCGGCCCCACTACCACACTCACTTGGGTGAATATATCAAGAATATCCTATCACATCCCGCATGAAAACCCAAGCCATAGATTCATTAAGAGTTTAACTCATCCTTTCTCATTACAGGTAGCACTACAATTATTATTATTAACACCATAGGGATGAGATAATTATGAGTTTTGTAGTGCTTACACATAATCATCCACAATTAGTTTTTCCATGAAACCTATATCCTGGGATCTCCATTCAGATTGGTTGGGTATCCATTATGGTGATTTTACTCATTAGGCTTTAAGCCCACCCCCATTTATGTTTTGTAAATAATGTCTCTTAGCAACCCTGTGGTTAACGAATCCGCTAAATTATCATTTGACTTCACAAAGTCAATGGTTATAATACCATTAGATATGAGTTATCTCACACTATTATGCCTGAGATGGATATGTCGTGACTTTCCATTGTAGGTCATATTTCTTTCTTTTATTATTGCTGCTTGGCAGTCACAATGTATAAGTATCGCGGGTATAGGTTTAGGACACATCGAAATGTCTTCCAGAAATGTCCTTAGCCACTTGGCTTCTTCACCTGCTTTATCTAAAGCTATGAATCCAAACTCCATTGTTGATCTTGCAATGCATGTCTATTTTGAGGATTTACATGATACGACAACCTCGCCTATTGTGAACATATATCCTGTGACACCCCGCCTAATTAATCCCGGGTGATCAGTCCTAAATCAAGTTCGAAAAGGTTTCTCAGTTGGTCCATTCTTAGCATCACTGTCGTCTTTTTAATTACTAACCACCTAAGTGAGAAAAGTAGACTGGTGCCAATTTTTATCTTTCAATTAACTAAATAAAAACTCATGCGGAAAATAAAATAATACACAATCACAGTTAATTAAAATAACCATCCACAAATAAAACACCTAACCGAATAAACCATCGGTCCAAATATCCAATACAAGGAAATATAAGAAGAAAATCTCAACAAGTCTAATACTGATAAATGAACTATGAGCGACAAGCTCAGATAACTACTAGAGAGTTTCTACACAAATGAAAGAAGGAGGCGTCTATCAAAAACCCCGCAACATCCACATGTGCTGCAGCAAAGGATACCTGGAATAGAGTCAACCCTGGCGTCCCTGTGGCTGGACACCTAAAAGGTTTTTAAATTTTTTTATATCAAGGGTTAGTACCCAAAAACATTTGAAAACATTTAACAAATGATTAACTTGCAGTAATAAATAAATATGCATGCTCTTCATATTTTAGTTAGTGCCGCACTCTCTTGAGGACGTCCTCACCCCTCCTCTAAAGTGCACTACTAACGCTTCCATTTAATTTACTAGGTCCTACGTTCCTGACCCAATGGTTATTTTAACCCTTGAATTTTACCTACTCTTACCGAGTATGCCTTAATTCATGATTTTTAAGTTATTATAAACGTCAAACTTAATTAAATCATTACTCCTTTTAATTTCATATAACATTCACACCTGTTATGCACATAATACATTTTTCACTATGTATTAATTATCCCATATATAATTATTTACCTAATTATATATTTAATCATATTACAGTATTCACAAACATACTGAAATAATATTTAATACAAACTTTCGACCGAGTAAGAATACTCACCAAAATATAAATTTTTCCAAGTGCTATCCCACTAGGTGTATTCACGTAACCTAGTTATCCAAGTTAGATTCGCTCACTAACTTAGTTTAACATATGAATTGGAGGCGGTCATATTCCTTCCCTGAAAGTGAGATGCCCCTCACCCATATAACGAATGATATGACCAGGGATTATACTCGCCCTACTCCTTAAGCTAGGGGATTAATCCACTGCGCGCAACCTCCCCCTATAGCACTAGAGTACATACTAATAATATTCAATCACTGATATTAATGCACACACACTATATATATATACTATCACACTCCGTATATATATATAAACATAAAATGTCCCGGCTACACCATGTAAAAAACCTGTAACATAAGCCTATTTAATTTATTAAGAGTTTATGGTCCAACCCTAATTATTAATTAATTCGCACATTAATTAATTAAGTCACCTTTGGTGTCGCCCCCACCATTAAAATTGGACTTACTCTCGAAGTCCGAATTACCCTCACCCGAGTCTAAATTCTCGACTCCCTAATTATTTAACCTTTACCTAAATAATATTTATCACTCGGTATTCCTCAACCGTTATTCCCGGACTTGTTCACTACATCTATATTTAATCCTTTCGAACACTTTCCCAAAAATTCAACCTTAGTGTGTCACGCCTAATTTCTCCAAAACCTAACAATTTTAAATTATGATGTCACACTAAGTCGTCTCCAAATTCTAAATTAGCTTTATTCACCATTAATTAGATTTAAAAACCCACGTATAAATTTCTCATCAAATTAATTCATGGAAAAAGATTTAATTAAAATTTTCTTCAAATAAAAGAAAACTGGGCGAACTGCCAAAATCTGCCGACCATCGATCAATCGACCCCAGACCTTCGATCGATCGATCGAGCAGGTTTTCGTCTTCTTCGCGAAGACAGATTCAGCCATGTACGATTTTTCCCAAACCCTAGTTTTCTCTACCAGCAACCTTAAGCCCTCTTAACATTAATACTTGTTAGAAACCTTATTAGGGACCTCCAGAATGTAAACCAACATTATTAATTCGTCCATTAACTACAATTTCTGTATTTGGGGAAAAATCCATCTTTAACCCTTTACCCATTTACAATCCAAGTTCCATCATCAAATCCGTTTCTAATTATCCAGATAACATCCTACCAGATATATAACATACAAATTTCAGATTTTTACATAAACCTTTTCCAAATTCCGTAAATCAAATTATCATCTTCAAAATCAAATTTTGCCATTAACACCCAAAACGAATTTCCTTAAATACACACATCAGATGAATATGAATCAAAATACATTTTTACATGCTACAGCAAGTTAACACTTGCCTTAAGGTTCGTAGAGTCTGAATTTGGAGATGAGTTCCAGGGTTGAAGATGACCATTGTTGGCTTTCTTGTGATCCCCAAATCTGCCTATAACTGCTGTTAGGGTTTCTTAACACACTAACCCTTTTTCTAAACTCACATCAACCGTTTTCTTATTTCTTCTAATTCATTAATTTACCTAAATCCCATTTTTTGCCTAATGGGCCAAGCCCAAATGACCCAATTGCCCCCGTGTGGGCCCGGCTATGTCTAAAAATGCCCCGTGACCCGTTTACTACTCCCGGGTACACTTTTCCGACTATCTCGACCCATCCGGAGTCAACCGTATGCTCAGAATTGACATCCGAATTAATTTATGAAAATACTTATCCCCCCACCCCTTATTGTCTATACCGACTCCCGGTTGAGATAAGTGCATACCTTGTCATTAATACTCGAAATGACTTAAATAAATAATTACTATTCACTTAGTAAATAAATTCTCGTAAATATTAACCATTCACTCCCCGATTAATATTTAAATAAAATTTCCCTAATTAATTCAATTAAAATTACGACTCATAAATAATTTTTAATTCCCTAATTAATTAAATATTTAATGCATGAAAATGCGGGGTGTTATATACTCCTCCCCTTACAAAGGAATTTTGTCCTCGAAATTAGGTCATACCTGTGATGAAAAGCTCTGGATATTGCTCCTGCATATCCTCCTCCCGCTCCCAGGTAGACTCATCAACGTTGTGATGACCCCACTGCTCTAACTAGTGGAACAACCTTGGATCATAACTTTCGCTCGCTCCGGTCTAGAATAGCCACCGGTCTCTCCTCATATGAGATGCCTGGCTGTAAATCAATTGCCTCGAGTGGAATGTGCCATAAGTCCCTCTCACTCCTGCGATATTTCTTCAGTGATGCCACATGGAACATGTCGTGTATCCGCTGAAGATGCTCCGGCAATCCCAGCCTGTAGGCTAGAGGCCCCACCCTCTCGATAATAGGGAAAGGTCCCACGTACCTCGGTTTTAGATTACCCTTCTTTCCGAACCTCATCACCCCTTTCATAGGGGACACCCGGACGAATACCTGATCCCCAACCTCTAACTCCACATGTCTCTGTGAAGCGTCAGCTTAACTTTTCTGCCTATCCTGAGCTATTCGAATCCTCCCTCGGATCAACTCTATCTTGGCAGATGTCTCCTAAACAATTTCAGGCCCCAATAGTTTGTTGTCCCACACCTCTAACCAACAAGCAGGTGAACGACAAGGTCTCCCGTATAGTGCCTCAAATGGTTCCATGCCGATCGTGAATTGGTAAGAGTTGTTATACGCAAACTCTACCAGAGGGAGATATTTCTCCTAACCTCCCCCAAAGTCTAGAATACACATTCTGAGCATATCTTCTAGCATCTGATTGACTCTCTCGGTCTGTCCGTCAGACTGTGGGTGATAGGCTGTACTCAAACGTAACTCCGTGCCCATGGCCTCCTGAAAACTCTGCCAAAAGTGGGCCACAAAGATCTTGTCCCTATCCGACATAATATTTATCCGTACCCCATGCAGCTTAACAATCTCTGCTATGAATAGCTGCGCATAACGCATCGTCTCAAAGTCTGTGCGAACCGGTGGGAAGTGGGCCACTTTGGTCAACCGATCCACAATGACCCATATGTAATCGTGACCCTTCTGCGATGTCGGTAACCCTGTAATGAAGTCCATAGAGATGCTCTCCCACTTCCACACGAAAATTTCAAGTGGCTGTAGCATCCCTGATGGTCTCTGATGGTCAACTTTCACAAGATGACACGTGGCACATTTCGAAACAAACTCTGCTATGTCCCGTTTCATTTCTGCCCACCAATACTGCCTCCTCATATCTTGATACATCTTATCCCCACCGGGATGTACCGTGAATCTCTACCCATGAGACTCCGTCATAACAGCGCGCCTCAACTCTGCATCCTCTGGCACAATCAACCTCCTATTAAGGCGTAAGCCTCCCTCCGAGCTGATCGAGTAACCCTCTGCTCCCTCAGCTAGCAACTTGCTCACCCTATCCCGACAGGTCTGATCCTCTGCCTGAGCCCTCACAACCCGCATAATGATCTCGGGTGTGATGGATAATGCTGACATGCAAGCCCTGGCTACATCATCCTCGTATCGAAGTTCTCTCCACTTCGCTTTCCAGACTTCTGATATTTCCCCAGTTGGTCTCCGACTCAACGCATCTGCCACCACATTAGCCTTACCAGGATGATACTGAATATCAAACTGATAGTCTTTCACGAATTCTAGTCATCGCCTTTGCCTCATATTCAGATCCTTCTGAGTGAAAATATACTGAAGTGATTTGTGATCCGTGAATAGCGTGAACTGCTCCCCCCAGGAGATAATGTCTCCATATCCTCAAAGAAAAAATGACTGCTGCTAACTCCAGGTCGTGAGTAGGGTAATTCCTCTCGTGGGGCTTTAGCTTCCTGGACACATAAGCTATAGCCCTTTCCTCCTGCTGAAGCACACCCCCAAGTCCATGTAAGGATGCGTCAGTGTAAACCCGATACTCTAGTCCTCCTTTCGGCAATGCAGACACGAGTGAAGATGTCAACTTGTCCTTTAACTCGTCGAAAGCTAATTAACAATGATCATTCCAAGTGAAAGGTACCCCTTTCCGGGTCAGATTCGTCAAAGGGACAGCAATCTTTGAGAATCCTTTGATGAACCGTTTATAATAATCGGTCAACCCTAAAAAACTGCGCACTTCAGTCGGTGTCGTGGGCTGTCCCCACTCCCTCACCGCCGATACTTTACTTGGATCCACCGCAATACCCCGGTCTGACACCATGTGGACAAGAAACTGAACCTCCCGTAGCCAAAATCCACACTTACCGAATTTGGCATAGAGCTGGTGATCCCGCAAAGTCTGTAACACTATACGCAGGTGCGCCGCGTGCTCCTCCTCGGTACGCGAGTAGATCAGGATCTCATTAATGAACACGATAACAAACTGATCGAGAAACTCCCCGAAGACTCTGTTCATGAGGTCCATGAACACTGCTGGTGCATTGGTGAGCCCAAATGGCATCACCCTGAACTCGTAAGATCCATACCGCGACAGGAAAGCGGTCTTTGAAACATCCTCCTCTCGGATACGTAGTTGATGATACCCTGACCTCAAGTCGACCTTAGAGAAATAAGACGCCCCTCTCAACTGTTCAAATAGGTCGTCAGTCCTAGGCAATGGATACTTATTCCGAATCGTGGCCTTATTCATCTCTCTATAGTCCACGCATAACCGTAGTGAGCCATCTCGCTTTTTCACAAACAACACTGGTGCACCCCATGACGATGTACTTCGTCGAATGAAACCCTGCCCCAGTAGCTGCTGAATTTTTTCCCTCAACTCACGCATCTCTGAAGGGGCCATACGATATGGGGCCCGAGCAATCGGCCTCGTCCTCGGTGCTAAATCGATCACAAATTCAATTTCCCTGTTATGTGGCAATCCTAGTATCTCCTGAAAGACATCCTCAAAGTCTCTCACCACTGGGATTGAGTCCAATGGAATAGCCACCTCCTGCGAGGTTTCCTCCTCAATGTAATATAAGTGTGTGCGTGACCCTCCCTCAGGTAGCGGCATTGCTATCAAAAACATTTCCTGCCCTGGAATGGAGAACACGATGGTCCTCTCGTAGCATTCCACCGTCGCCCGATAACCTGCCAACCAATCCATACCTAAAATGACATCGTACCCCTCCATATCCAAAACTAAGAGGTCCGTTGCTAAACTAAGTCTCCCAATCAAAATGTCCACGCCCCGACAAATCGAGTGAATCGTAGCCCACTGCCTACTGGCGACTCTACACACATCCGAAGACTACCCGCGATCTCTAGTAGTCCGGCCCGTTTAGCAAAATTTAATTTAATGAATGAATGTGATGCTCCCGTATCAAAAAGAATACTACCCTCAAAACCATGAATAAGAAACATACCCTCAACTGCTGGTGGTGCTTTCTGCGCCGGGGGATTGGGAATATCCTGGACGTTATACACACGTCCGTAGTGCATCTGCCCCTGCTGAGGTGGGGCTGGTGCTGCTGGCGGTAATTGTCCCCGTTTCCCCTGTTGGGCTTCCTGATGTTGACCTCTGCCCCTCTATGGGCACTCCCTCTTGAAATGCCCTGGCTGGCCACAGACAAAACAACGTCTCTGTCCATCCCCTGTCGTTGGCCCTGTTGGCCCTGACATGGCTGGCCCTGGCCCTGCTGGCCTCCCCCATTGTTCCCTTGGCCCTGACGGCCCTGAGGAACCTGCTGCTGCTGATTCGGGCCCGACTTCCCCTGCCTGAACCCCTGTCTGAACCCCTGTCCTCCTGGTCGGAACCCACCAGGCTTAAACTTCTTAGCCTGATTCCCTTGCTGACTGCCCGCCTACTGCTGAGTACCACTGGTGTCACTACTAGTAACGGTCTTGCCCTGTTGACTCGGCTCCCCTGTTCTCTTACTCCCTTTCGCATGGAAGCGATGATCCTGGCAGTGCACAAGTGCGGCATTAACGACATCTGTATACGTCAGTAACGCCGGATTCCCAATCAAGTGTTTCCTGATCCGCCAGGCTAAACCGTCCATAAACCTCGATTTCTTTCGCTCCTCATCGCTCACCTTATTTGGCACAAAGTTTGCCAAACGGGTGAACTCTTCCTCGTAGTCTGCCACTGATCGGTCACCCTAAACTAAATCACTGAATTTCTTTCTCATCTCAGTCTCTACTGCGGGTGGAAAGTATTTGCGGTCGAACCGCACCCAAAACTCTGCTATCGGCATTAAGTCTCGCTCCTCGGCGATGGTAACTGACTCCCACCACTGTAAGGCTGCCCCCGACAGACGAAAGGTAGCAAGCATCTGTTTCTGTACCTCGGTACACTCTAGCATGCACATATGGCACTGAATGTTCTTCTTCCAGTCACAAGCCTCTATCACATATGTGCTACCCCGAAACTCAGGTGGGTGACCCTTCTGGAAGGTCTCCCTAACTCTCTTCCAAGATGGTGGCCCCACTGGAGCCTGAACTGCTGGTGCCACTGGAGGCGGTGCCTGGGGCTGTGGAAAGTGAGCTTCCATAGCTCGCATTGCTGCCTCGACTGCCTGTGCCACTATCACTGCTACCTGAGTAGTGGAAATCAACTTGGGCGGGGGTGGTGGTGGCGGTACATGTGGCTCCTTGTGAGCCTCCCTGATTTCATCCCTAGCCTCAACCCTCTCCGCTCTCAGTCTCCTCGGTGGCATCTGAAATAGATTAAATTGCATAAGTACACATTTACACAAAAATATTCACAGCAGAAATACGATATCTCACAAGCGAAAAATGAATCAACAGTCCTAATAATAGGGCTCTACAACAAACGAGTGTTACGCTGAAACGTAGAAAGCCTCACAAACCCTAAGGACACTAGAACCTGATTCTCTGATACCATCTGTGACACCCCGCCTAATTAATCCCGGGTGATCAGTCCTAAATCAAGTTAGAAAAGGTTTCTCAGTTGATCCATTCTTAGCATCACTGTCGTCTTTTTAATTACTAACCACCTAAGTGAGAAAAGTAGACTGGTGCCAATTTTTATCTTTCAATTAACTAAATAAAAACTCATGCGGAACATAAAATAATACACAATCACAGTTAATTAAAATAACCATCCATAAATAAAACACCTAACCGAATAAACCATCGGTCCAAATATCCAATACAAGGAAATATAAGAAGAAAATCTCAACAAGTCTAATACTGATAAATGAACTGTGAGCGACAAGCTCAGATAACTACTAGAGAGTCTCTACACGAATGAAATAAGGGGGCGTCTATCAAAAACCTCGCAACATCCACATGTGCTGCAGCAAAGGATACCTGGAATAGAGTCAAGCCTGGCGTCCCTGTGGTTGGACACCTAAAAGGTTTTTAATTTTTTTTATAGCAAGGGTTAGTACCCAAAAACATTTGAAAACATTTAACAAATGATTAACTTGCAGTAATAAATAAATATGCACGCTCTTCATATTTTAGTTAGTGCCACACTCTCTTGAGGACTTCCTCACCCCTCCTCTAATGTGCACTAATAACGCTTCCATTTAATTTACTAGGTCCTACGCTCCTGACCCAATGCTTATTTTAACCCTTGAATTTTACCTACTCTTACCGAGTATGCCTTAATTCATGATTTTTAAGTTATTATAAACGTCAAACGTAATTAAATCATTACTCCTTTTAATTTCATATAACATTCACACCTGTTATGCACATAATACATTTTTCACTATGTATTAATTATCCCATATATAATTATTTACCTAATTATATATTTAATCATATTACAGTATTCACAAACATACTGAAATAACATTTAATACAAACTTTTGACCGAGTAAGAATACTCACCAAAATATAAATTTCCCCAAGTGCTATCCCACTAGGTGTATTCACGTAACCTAGTTATCCAAGTTAGATTCGCTCACTAACTTAGTTTAAAATACGAATTGGAGGTGGTCATATTCCTTCCCTGAAAGTGAGATCCCCCTCACCGAAATAACGGACGCTATGACCTGGGATTATACTCGCCCTACTCCTCAAGCTAGGGGATTCATCCACTGCGCGCAACCTCCCCTTATAGCACTAGAGTACATACTAATAACATTCAATCACTGTTATTAATGCACACACACTGTTGAAGACAGAAAATGGCTGTTGAAGACAGAAAATGGCCACTGCCATTTTAGTGGCGTCAACAGCAGATAAATGATGAGGATGAGATTGAAGATGAAGATAAACATTCACATCAAACATATAAGAGACAAAGGTTTTTAAAGTGGTTCGGCTATGAATAAAGCCTACGTCCACTGTTATTTTATTCCCAGGGGTTTACAATAGCACAATATGGTGTTTCTTGGTTCTCTCGGATCTCTCTTCATAGTTGTCCCTTTTGGCCAAGGGAATACATGTATTTATAGTAATGGGAGATAAAGAGATTCATTGTATGTAGACATTTATACATTATGTCTACATTCAACGAATCTAACTGTTGAATTGCTTGGTATGCTATGTGTTGTCATCTACAATATAAATGTACATTAATGATCATTAAATGCGTAGTTATCCTTTGATATTCTTGGTTGGTATGCCGACCAACTCTCCTCGGGTGCCAACTAACTCTCCTCGGGTACCGACCAACTCTCCTCGGGTGCCGACTAACACTCCTCGGGTGCTGACCAACTCTCCTCGGGTGCCGACTAACTCTCCTCGGGTGTTGAATATTGCCACGTAGGATGACATGTGTCCTTTTCTGATTGGTCCTCGTAGATGGAGAATTTTTGCGTTAACAGAAGCCCCCAATGCTCCATGCTTGATGGTTTACTTGAAAGGATGGAGTATTTATTCTGCAGTGTTGCTCGGTGCTCGTGAAATTCTTGATCTACCTTCTTGATTTGTTCAACATAAAGTGCATTATCTCCTGGACGACATATGATGCAGGCTGATCGATGGTTGCTAATCTTTCTTTTGAGGAACTCCGTGTACTATGTATCACCCCTGGGAATTTGGATGCAGCCATGCCATAGTATGAAACTTGTAGCTTGTCATAATCTTCAAATATGTTGATTGGTTTGCCAGCCGACCAACTGCTTCCTGTGTCGAGCAACTGAGTGCTAACTTCACGTGCTTGATTTTTCTGATTTATGATCCTCTGAATAATTTTTTGAGTAACATACTAGCTTTTGAACCCAACTCTTCAATATGATTAGTACCAAGCTAGTGGTGGACTTTGAAACATTTTCACATAACTTCTTCTTCATTATTCGTCGAGACAGCAGTAGCAAAAGATCTCAGTGCTGCAGATGCTGATTTTGACTTCTACCTCTGCTCGGGGACGAGCAAGAGCTGCTCGGACAGACCATCTGTGATGAACATCAGAATGCTAAAAGATCTTAACTTCATAAACTCCCCTTATGCTTTGGATGATCCTCCTGCTAGCGAGGAACCTGTTTCAAAAGAAGACGGAAAGAAACCAATAGAGTAGGAATCTCAATGTAATAGTTAGTATACATTTTCATTCTCAATGTATTTTGTTTTTTGGATTTAATGAAAGACTTTCATTTTTGTTCGCAATCTTAATTGCTACTGTCTTGTAAAATACTTTACATCTGTGCATATGTATAAGTTAAAAAGATAACAATATTGTGTTGTTCATCGACCAACTTAGTAAAAAGTTTACAAGTACTAGAAATGTTGTTCGTTCACTTAATAATAAAGTAATGAGTATAAAAATGTTTAAAATTTTGCCAACCAACCAAGGTTGTTAAATTGTGCTCGTCGACCAATTATAGTTAGTGAGAGTTTATCCCCGACTAACCATACTTGGTAAATTTTTGTCTTTATAAAATGTATCCGACCAACCAAGGTCAATAAATTCTTCTTGTCGACCAATTACAGTTAGTGGGTTTTTATTCCCGACCAACCATACTTGGTGTATTTTGGAATATTTTGTTCTTCAAAGAACTTTTTGTAATAATCTTACCTCCTGACCAACATAAGTTGTAATGTGAGAGTATATTTTTATCTTACCAACCGTAATTGATCATGCTGGTGTACACCTCTTAACCAAAGGAGTAGTAGTGGTTCTTTCGAACTATATGTCCACTAGATATCTTACCAACCGTAGTTGGTCACACTAGTGTCACCTCATAACCAAAGGAGTATTTTTTTTTGGTTCTTTCGAACTGTCCACTAGATATCTTACCAACCGTAGTTGGTCACACTAGTGTCACCTCCTAACCAAAGGAGTATTTTTTTTTCTTTCGAACTATCTGGTCCATTAGCTCTGAGGATATCCTGGCGCTGAATGAATGATAATAGGCAGCAAACTCCTCGTTATCAAATTGTGTTCCATGGTCTGTGATGAAGGCATGAGGGAGACCATATCGGCAGATGATGTTCTTCCAAACAAACTGGTACATTTTCCTTCTCGTATGTCATGTCAATAAGTGGCTCAGCTTCTATCTACTTAATAAAATAATCTACTGCGATGACGAGGTATTTGAATCATCCTCGAGTCGTCGACAATGGTTCAACCAAATCAATCCCCCATATGGCAAATGGCCAAGGGGAAGTTATGGGTGTCAACAATGCTTGTGGAGTTCTTCGGATGGAGGAAAAGCGTTGGCACTTGTCACATTTCTTGGCATAGGCTTATATAGTTAGCTTTCATCGTCGACCAGTAGTATCCCTGCGTCATCACCTTTTGCAAAAGTGTCCAACCTGCTACATGGGCTCCACAGGACCCTTCATGGATCTCTTTAATCAATTCTTTCACCTCGGAAGGATGTACACATCTTTGCAAACCTACCATAATTCCTCGTCTATACAAAATACCATTAATTAGTACATACCGAGTAGCTTTAAACTTCCATTTCTTGGCAGCGAGCTTATCCTCCGGTAATTGTTTCTCCTCAATATATGCTCTGATGGGATCCATCCAAGATGATCCTAAATCAAGGGTAATAATATTCATCGTCAGGTTTTCATCTACGCTCCGACTTTCTAATACTTCAATTGGTATCGTTCTTCGCAGCTCGGTACGAGTAGTTGATGCTAATCGGGCCAAGGTGTATGCTCTCACATTCTCCATTCTTAATATTCTTACCAGTTGAACAGCAACAAACTCTGATACCAACTCCATCACCTTTGCCTGATACTTGATCATCAATTCTCCTTTGGTTGCATATATTCCCAACATTTGGTTTACGATCAATTGAGAATCACTGAAGACAATAACCTGCTGTGCCTCCATAGTATTTGACAAATTAAGACCTGCAATCATGGCCTCATACTCAACCTCATTATTAGAAGCTTTGAATTAGAAACGTAGGGCGTATTCCATGTCGACCTCATCTGGGCTGTTCAAAACGATCCCTGCCCCACAGCCTGTAGTGCAAGATGAGCCATCTACATATAGCCTCCATATAGGCAACTCGTCTTCTAATTTCTGGTCTGACAGAGTTCCTCGGTGGAATACTTGTCGCTTTCTTTCATCATGTCCTGATACTTCTGAATACACCTCCTGAACTTCAATATCAAAAGTAATTCCTGAGTAAGAAAAACAACTTCTGAATGATGATTAGTCGGGGCCCTGGCCGTGTGAGTTTGTGGAGTTGAATTTGATGATGTTATAAGAATGTGCCACCAAATGAACAAATATATCTGTAATAGAAGCCCCCAACTGTGGAATGTGAACTTTGAATGAGATTTATCGACCAATACCAACCGGAGTTGGATTTTATCTACCAACCGGAGTTGGATTTTGTCTACCAACTGGAGTTGGATTTTATCTACCAATCGGAATTGGTGGTAATTGATAATAAATGATGAAGACTTCCTCTGAGCTGACCAACAGATTGTTGGGAATAAGATAATATAAATGCTGGATACCTCCTCGACGCTGACCAACAGATTTGTTGGGAATAAGATAATATAAATGCTAAAGACCTCCTCGGCGCTGACCAACAGATTTGTTGGGAATAAGATAATATAAATGCAGGATACCTCCTCGGCGATGACCAACAGATTTGTTGGGAATAAGATAATATAAATGCAGCCGTAGTTGGTCACACTAGTGTCACCTCCTAACCAAAGGAGTATTTTTTTTTCTTTCAAACTATCTGGTCCATTAGCTCTGAGGATATCCTGGCGCTGAATGAATGATAATAGGCAGCAAACTCCTCGTTATCAAATTGTGTTCTATGGTCTGTGATGAAGGCATGAGGGAAACCATATCGGCAGATGATGTTCTTCCAAACAAACTGGTACATTTTCCTTCTCGTATGTCATGTCAATCAGTGGCTCAGCTTCTATCTACTTAATAAAATAATCTACTGCGATGACGAGGTATTTGAATCTTCCTCGAGTCGTCGACAATGGTTCAACCAAATCAATCCCCCACATGGCAAATGGCCAAGGGGAAGTTATGGGTGTCAACAATGCTTGTGGAGTTCTTCGGATGGAGGAAAAGCGTTGGCACTTGTCACATTTCTTGGCATAGGCTTATATAGTTAGCTTTCATCGTCGACCAGTAGTATCCCTGCGTCATCACCTTTTGCAAAAGTGTCCAACCTGCTACATGGGCTCCACAGGACCCTTCATGGATCTCTTTAATCAATTCTTTCACCTCGGAAGGATGTACACATCTTTGCAAACCTTCCATAATTCCTCGTCTATACAAAATACCATTAATTAGTACATACCAAGCAGCTTTAAACTTCCATTTCTTGGCAGCGAGCTTATCCTCCGGTAATTGTTTCTCCTCAATATATGCTCTGATGGGATCCATCCAAGATGGTCCTAAATCAAGGGTAATAATATTCATCGTCAGGTCTTTATCTACGCTTCGACTTTCTAATACTTCAATTGGTATCGTTCTTCGCAGCTCGGTACGAGTAGCTGATGCTAATCGGGCCAAGGCGTATGCTCTCACATTCTCCATTCTTAATATTCTTACCAGTTGAACAACAACAAACTCTGATACCAACTCCATCACCTTTGCTTGATACTTGATCATCAATTCTCCTTTGGCTGCATATATTCCCAACATTTGGTTTACGATCAATTGAGAATCACTGAAGACAATAACCTGCTGTGCCTCCATAGTATTTGACAAATTAAGACCTGCAATCATGGCCTCATACTCAACCTCATTATTAGAAGCTTTGAATTAGAAACGTAGGGCGTATTCCATGTCGACCTCATCTGGGCTGTTCAAAACGATCCCTGCCCCACAGCCTGTAGTGCAAGATGAGCCATCTACATATAGCCTCCATATAGGCAACTCGTCTTCTAATTTCTGGTCTGACAGAGTTCCTCGGTGGAATACTTGTCGCTTTCTTTCATCATGTCCTGATACTTCCGAATACACCTCCTGAACTTCAATATCAAAAGTAATTCCTGAGTAAGAAAAACAACTTCTGAATGATGATTAGTCGGGGCCCTGGCCGTGTGAGTTTGTGGAGTTGAATTTGATGATGTTATAAGAATGTGCCACCAAATGAACAAATATATCTGTAATAGAAGCCCCCAACTGTGGAATGTGAACTTTGAATGAGATTTATCGACCAATACCAACCGGAGTTGGATTTTATCTACCAACCGGAGTTGGATTTTGTCTACCAACTGGAGTTGGATTTTATCTACCAATCGGAATTGGTGGTAATTGATAATAAATGATGAAGACTTCCTCTGAGCTGACCAACAGATTGTTGGGAATAAGATAATATAAATGCTGGAGACCTCCTCGGCGCTGACCAACAGATTTGTTGGGAATAAGATAATATAAATGCTAAAGACCTCCTCGGCGCTGACCAACAGATTTGTTGGGAATAAGATAATATAAATGCAGGATACCTCCTCGGCGATGACCAACAGATTTGTTGGGAATAAGATAATATAAATGCAGGATACCTCCTCGGCGATGACCAACAGATTGTTAGGAATAAGATATAATAAATGCAGGATACCTCCTCGGCGATGACCAACAGATTGTTGGGAATAAGATATAATATAAATGTAGGATACCTCCTCGGCGATGACCAACAGATTGTTGGGAATAAGATATAATATAAATGTAGGATACCTCCTCGGCGATGACCAACAGATTGTTGGGAATAAGATATAATATAAATGTAGGATACCTCCTCGGCGATGACCAACAGATTGTTGGGAATAAGATATAATAAATGCTGGAGACATCCTTGGAGCTGAATAAGATATAATAAATGTTGGAGACATCCTTGGAGCTGAATAAGATATAATAAATATTTGTCGAGCTCCATGCTGAAATGAGAATAGAATATGCATCCAAATAGATATAAAGAATAATTAAAAATAATAAAGTGCCTCGCCGATCAGTCGAGGTAGAATCATATAATGCCGAACAAGAATAAGATCTTTCAGAACATAAGAATATGGACGAGAACGTTGTCAGGCCTGAATATAAATAAGAATTATCCAAACGAATGTTGTAATTCTCCTTAAAGCTGAATAAGTATCTTGTCGAGGCATAATTGCAGAATGCCGAATAAGAATAATATTTTCCAGAACATAAGAATATGGCCGAGAACTTTGCTGGGCCTGCATATAAATAAGAATTACCCCGACCAACTATCCGTTGGGGGTGAAATATAATAAATGTTATAGTTCTCCTCAGAGCTGAATATGATAATAAGTATCTCGCCGAGCTCCATATTGAGATGAATATAGAATATGAATCCCAAGGGATATATAGAATAATTTGTGCTTGAGCCAATATATATAGGCCTGAATATAAATAAGAATTACCCCGACCAACTATCCGTTGGGGGTGAAATATAATAAATGTTGTAGCTTTTCCTTCAGAACTGAATAAGTATCTCGTTGAGCTCCATGATGAGATGAATATATAATATGCATCCGAATGGATATTGAGAATGATTTGTGCTTGAGCAGATATCATAGCAATAATAAAATCAATAGTTCCTCGCTGAGGTGAAATTTCATACTGCCGAGTTATGATAATATTTTTCAGAAGAGTAAGATTATTTCCGAGCATTCGTCGGAGTTGAATCTTGTAACTGTAAAAATTAATATCTTGCTCTACCATTTGTGTAGGCTGAATTGATTAGTCATGAGAATAATTTACTCATCCAATCAATATATGATATGTATATGCTTGAGAAATAAAAATATTAATTTCAAAATATAAAATAATATGCCAAATGTGTGTGAGATGGATAAATTATTATCAAATATGCATCATAAATAAGACGTAAAGTTTTTTGTAAATTTATTTAATCTCCAACAACTAATCAGGTATAAGTTGCTGTTTGAAAATTATTTATCACTTGGTTGTAAAAATATTTTTGGGGTGATCATAAGTTAAAAAAGACTTAAGCCCTCTGCGTGTTCCCAAGCCGAACTCGTGTTTAAAGAAATATCAGGGGTGCTTAGCATTTTTTAATACCCCAAGATTCTACTGCTGCCGACAAACAACATGGATGTTGCCGACCAACATTTAAGGATATCTCAAATTATAGAATATATGGTTGGATGACCAGAATATCTCGAATCTTTAGATGAAAAAATAACATTCAATGTAAAATATAAGCTTTAAGAATGTTAATTAAATGAATAAATATATAACCCACTAGATCGTGTGATTTCGACAAAGAAACCTTGTGATGTGATCAACGAGGGGACAACATATCAAATTTGTGCCCAGAGTCTTGATATGGTCATGATTATTTTACTGATCCTCTTTTACAAGAGGTGGGTAATGATTTTTCAGGTGAGAGAAAATTATTTTTTATATTGATCCCTTCCTATTCCCAATTTGGAGAGATACAAATATGGTGAATGATTAAAGTTATTACCAAATTTATATCAAAAATCAATCAATTTGACTTTATTGACATAAATGGAAGCTGAACCAAATTAAGTATATAGTTCATAAAAATGAATGCAAAGAGACTCAAACTTGAAGAGAGAAAATAGATCTGGGTCATGATTTTCATGAGAAAACTTTTTATTGTCTTTAACCTTTTCCCATTCTTTTATTAAAAATATGATGGGAATTTGAATAGACATCAAAGATCTTACAAAATTTATTTCAAAATCAACAATGAAAATGATTAAATCTTATCATCGTCGTATATATTGGTATATGTAATCATTTAAAATATTTATTCCATGATATAAAATTGAAACTTGAGAATCAAGCAAAAATTTATGATTTATGAAATCCACTATTTTTCAGATTTCTAAATAAGGATGAATCTAACAGTTATGATTTAAAAATCATGATATGCAACATTTTGCAGATAAAAATTGGACAATTAATTTATGTATATAAACATAAAAATCATGATTGAATCAAAAGATGTATGTATAATTGACTATACGTAGAGAAAATAAAAACTTAGCTTTTGATGGAGAACAATGGTTGTAACACGTTCCCACAGACGGCGCCAATCTGTTGAAGACAGAAAATGGCCACTGCCATTTTAGTGGCGTCAACAGCAGATAAATGATGAGGATGAGATTGAAGATGAAGATAAGCATTCACATCAAACATATAAGAGACAAAGGTTTTTAAAGTGGTTCGGCTATGAATAAAACCTACGTTCACTGTTATTTTATTCCCAGGGGTTTACAATAGCACAATAT
The DNA here is from genome assembly GCA_949130495.1 of Sambucus nigra. Lineage (NCBI taxonomy): Eukaryota > Viridiplantae > Streptophyta > Magnoliopsida > Dipsacales > Adoxaceae > Sambucus > Sambucus nigra. The sequence goes on along the minus strand of OX422220.1, from coordinate 485,427,272 downwards.
GGTGTTTCTTGGTTCTCTCGGATCTCTCTTCATAGTTGTCCCTTTTGGCCAAGGGAATACATGTATTTATAGTAATGGGAGATAAAGAGATTCATTGTATGTAGACATTTATACATTATGTCTACATTCAACGAATCTAACTGTTGAATTGCTTGGTATGCTATGTGTTGTCATCTACAATATAAATTTACATTAATGATCATTAAATGCGTAGTTATCCTTTGATATTCCTGGTTGGTATGCCGACCAACTCTCCTCGGGTGCCAACTAACTCTCCTCGGGTACCGACCAACTCTCCTCGGGTGCCGACTAACACTCCTCGGGTGCCGACCAACTCTCCTCGGGTGCCGACTAACTCTCCTCGGGTGTTGAATATTGCCACGTAGGATGACATGTGTCCTTTTCTGATTGGTCCTCGTAGATGGAGAATTTTTGCGTTAACACACACACTATATATATATATATATACTATCACACTCCGTATATATATATAAACATAAAATGTCCCGGCTACATCATGTACAAAACCCGTAACATAAGCCTATTTAATTTATTACGAGTTTATGGTCCAACCCTAATTATTAATTAATTCGCACATTAATTAATTAAGTCACCTTTGGTGTCACCCCAACCATTAAAATTGGACTTACTCTCGAAGTCCGAATTACCCTCATCCGAGTCTAAATTCTGGACTCCCGAATTATTTAGCCTTTACCTAAATAAGATTTATCACTCGGTATTCCTCAACCGTTATTCCTGGACTTGTTCACTACATCTATATTTAATCCTTTCGAACACTTTCCCAAAAATTCAACTTTAGTGTGTCACACCTAATTTCTCCAAAACCCAACAATTTTAAATTATGATGTCACACTAAGTCGTCTCCAAATTATAAATTAGCTTTATTCACCATTAATTAGATTTAAAAACCCACGTATAAATTTCTCATCAAATTAATTCATGGAAAAAGAATTAATTAAAATTTTCTTCATATAAAAGAAAACTGGGCGAACTGCCAAAATCTGCCGACCATCTATCGATCGACCCCAGACCTTCGATCGATCGATCGATCGAGCAGGTCTTTGTCTTCTTTGCGAAGACAGATTCAGCCATGGACGATTTTTCCCAAACCCTAGTTTTCTCTACCAGTAACCTTAAGCCCTCTTAACATTAATACATGTTAGAAACCTTATTAGGGACCTCCAGAATGTCCACCAACATTATTAATTCGTCCATTAACTACAATTTCTGTATTTGGAGAAAAATCCATCTTTAACCCTTTACCCATTTACAACCCAAGTTCCATCATCAAATCCATTTCTAATTATTCAGATAACATCCTACCAGATATATATTAACATACAAATTTCAGATTTTTACATAAACCTTTTCCAAATTCCGTAAATCAGATTATCATCTTCAAAATCAGATTTTGCCATTAACACCTAAAACGAATTTCCTTAAATACACACATCACATGAATATGAATCGAAATACATTTTTACATGCTACAGCAAGTTAACACTTGCCTTAAGGTTCGTAGAGTCTGAATTTGGAGATGAGTTCCAAGGTTGAAGATGACCCTTGTTGGCTTTCTTGTGATCCCCAAATCTGCCTATAACTGCTGTTAGGGTTTCTTAACACACTAACCCTTTTCCTAAACTCACATCATCCGTTTTCTTATTTCTTCTAATTCATTAATTTATCTAAATCCCGTTTTTTGCCTAATGGGCTAAGCCCAAATGACCCAATTGCCCCGTGTGGGCCCGGCATTGTCTAAAAATGTCCCGTGACCCGTTTACTACCCCCAGGTACACTTTTCCGACTATCTCGGCCCATCCGGACTCAACCGTACGCTCAGAATTGGCATCCGAATTAATTTATGAAAATACTTATCCCCCCACCCCTTATTGTCTATACCGACTCCCGGTTGAGATAAGTGCATACCTTGTCATTAATACTCGAAATGACTTAAATAAATAATTACTATTCACTTAGTAAATAAATTCCCGTAAATATTAACCATTCACTCCCTGATTAATATTTAAATAAAATTTCCCTAATTAATTCAATTAAAATTACGACTCATAAGTAATTTTTAATTCCCGAATTAATTAAATATTTAATGCATGTAAATGCGGGGTGTTACACTTGTAGATTTTGATTCCTATGAGTCAAAAATCCAATTAGCATCACTATAACCTTCAACGCAGCGGGATAAGAGACATCATATAAAACATAATTCATAGTAAATTTCAGGTATCTCAGTACTCTAATAAGTGCATTCCAGTGATCATTATTAGGATTACAAGTATATCTACTCAATCTCCCTACTGCATATGCAATATTAGGTCTATTGCAGTTTGTAATGTACATTAGGCTACCAATAATTCTTGAATATTCAAGTTGTGACACACCTTCTCCTTTGATTTTCTTTAATTTACTATTTGGATCATAAGGAGTTATAGCAGGAGTAGATTCATATTATTTGGATTTCCTTAACACACTTTCCATATAATGTGATTGTGATCATTTAATTCCCATGGAATCTCGTATTGTTTTGATTCCCAAAATGAAATTTGCAACTCCTAGGTCTTTCATATCAAATTGTTCACATAACATCTTCTTAGTATTTTTTACAATACTCATATGTGATCCAAATGTTAACATATCATTAACATATAGGCATACAATCACACATGCATCTCTATGGCATTTAAAATATACACATTTGTCAAATTCATTTATTTTAAATCCATCATTAGTCATAACTTGATCAATTTTTTCATGCCACTGGTTAGGGGCTTGATTTAGTCCATATAAGGATTTAACTAGTTTGCAAGCCTTATTTTTTAATCCTTTAATGACAAATCCTTCTGGTTGATCCATATAAATTTCTTCTTCTAAATATCCATTTAAAAAGGAGATTTTAACATCCATTTGATGAATTTTCATTTTATAAATGGTTGCGAGGGAAACTAAAATTCTAATAGAAATAATTCGTGTAACCGAAGAATAAGTGTCAAAGAAATCGAGTCTCTCCTTTTGTTTATATCCTTTGGCTACTATTCTAGTCTTGTACTTTTCTATGGATCCATCTGGTTTCATTTTTCATTTAAAAATCCATTTACACCCTATGGTTTTACATCCCAGTGGCAAGCTAACTAAATTCTAGGTTTGATTTTGCATAATAGATTCTATTTCACTATTAACATCCTCTCTCCAAAATGGAGCTTCTGGAGAATTAAGAGCATCGTGATAATATTAAAGATCTAGCTCGAACAAAAATGAAATATAATTAGGCCCAAAAGATTTTTCTATCTTACGTCTTCTACTTTTTCTAAGTTCCTGTATTTCCATTTCATTTTCTCGCCTATTACTAAATAGCATATTAATATTCAAAGGAGCGGCCTCAAGTCTAGTAGTTGAGTTATGTGAAAAAACATGTTCAAAGAATTCTGCATCACGAGGTTCAATAATAGTATTTATAGATACCCTATCTACATTTTATTCAAACACAAGGAACCTATATGCGCTATTGTTTTCAGCATTACTTATAAATACACAATCAATAGTTTTATGTCCGATTTTAGTTCATTTAGGTGGAGGCAAGACCACCTTAGATAACACCCACAAACTTTTAAGCATTTATAAGAAGGCTTTCTTCCTTTCCACAATTCGTAAGGAGATTTATCAAATTTCGTAAGGGGAATTTTGTTTAAAATATAACATGCTGAAAGTACCACTTCACCCCATAAGTTGTGAGGAAGACCTGAACTGTTTAACATAGCATTTATCATATCCTTTAGCGTTTGGTTTTTAAGTTTCGTCACCCCATTTTGTTGTGAAAAATATGGTGTCGTAGTCTGACGTATTATGCTATGCAATTTACAAAAGTCATTAAAAGGCTCAGAATATTCTCCTCCTCTATCCGATCTCACAATTTTATTTTTTTGATTTAGATGATTTTCAAATTCTGTGTTATATAGTTTGCATTTATCAAGTGCTTCATCCTTAGATCTCAACAAATACACATAACAATATTTAGTTTAATCATCTATAAAAATGATAAAATATTTTTTCCTCCCCTTGTTTGAATTCCTTTTAAGTCACAAAATCTATATGAATTAATCCTAAAATTTCAGTAGAGCGTTGTACACTTTGAAAAGGTTTTTGTTTTGAATTTTGATTCAACACATATTTCACATTTGTGTTTGACATTTGCAGGAAATTTCGGCATATATCCTAAATTCATTAATCTTCTAAGTGAAGCAAAATTAACATGTCCAAGTCTACTATGCCATAAATATAAGGAATCAGAGAGAGAAGCAGAAGAATTAATTATATTAAAAACAGGGTTAATAGTTACATTTAGTTTGAACAATCCCTCTCACATGTAACCCTTTCCCACAAACACCCCATTTTTAGTTAAAACAAATTGATCGATTCAAAGATCATTTTAAAACCCTTTTTACTCAACAACGAGCCTGAGACCAAATTTTTCCTAATGTAGGGAATAGGCAACACCTTATTCAAAGTCAGGACTTTTTCAGAGGTGAATTTTAAATCCACCTTCCCTTTCCCAGCAACCGTAACCACTAAATAATTGCCTATGTAGAGCTTTTCATCACTTCCCACCACTTCGTAGTAGGAAAAAATACTCTTGTCTCCACAAATGTGTCGGGTGGCCCCAGTGTCCACCCACCAGTCCTTAATATTGCTAACCAAGTGTGCTTCTGAAATCACAGCAAAAAAATTATCAGTTTAAAAAATTGAAGCTTGCGCACCCTCATTAGGTTTTTTAGAATTGTAATTGATTTTTCTTTTGTAGCAGTCTTGGGCTCGATGTACAGGCTTACCACAAACAAAACTGTCTCCTCCGAATTTTTTAATCCCACCTTTAGGCTTTGTAAAATTATTTTTTGCTTTTCCTTTTTCCTTAAATTTATGTTGGTACTTATTTGGCTTAAACTGATTTTTGGTCCCCCCCCCCCCCCCCCCCCGCTACTTTCAACAATATTTGCTGTGGCTGCCATAGCAGTGGCAACGTCTATTTTTTCCTTAACAAAATTATATTCTTCAATTCTAAGTCTAACAGTGAGATCGTCCGTAGTCATATCTTTACGTTTATGTTTTAGAACATTTCTAAATTCTTTCCAAAAAGGGATAAGTTTATCAATAACATATGAGACTTGAAAACCCTCACTAACTGACATACCCTTAGCATGAATTTCGTGAATAATGACTTGAAGTTTTTCTAATTATGACAAAACAGATTTTTCGTCAACCATTTTAAAGTCTAAAAAATAACTAACAACAAATTTCTTACTTCCCGCATCTTCAGTTTTATATTTCTTATCTAACATCAAACATAACTCTCTAGCAATGGGAACAGAAAAGTAAACATCATAGCGAGCATCATCCAAATTGTTCAGAATATTATTTTTGCACACAAAATCAGATTTTGTCCAAAGTTGATTAACAACAGTTTTTGCAGGTTCAGTCTATTCAGAATTATCTTCCTTAATTTCCAACGTGTGATCAAGTTCCAACATGTTAAAATAAAATAGCATCGTTTATTTCCAACGTTTAAAATTCAAACCAACAAATTTTTCAGGCCTAGCTGAGGCAATCGCAGCAGGATACATTTTTTTCATTATACGAATGTTAAATATATTTATGTCTTAGATTATAATAGGCGTATACGAGAAAACCATGAAAGTAGTAAATTGTAATGACTTATCTGGATGATGAGGTGTGTGTTAGACACACAGTCCTAAGACAAAAATATCGCCCGCACTTTATTGGGTGATGCCTCAAGCCTTAGATATCTGTCCCCAGGATTCAACAGCGTAGTTCATCCGATTGAAGCACTCAATGGAGAACTTTTGAACCACAATTATGTTGCCCAAAAAATTAGAATATGGAAGAAAACATTTTTGAGAGAGAGAGGAAAATTGAATTCTGTAAAATATGACGGTATGAAATTGATTAAATTCGCAAATATCCAATTTGGCACACTTATTTAATTAAAGTCTAATTTTTTTAAACCAAATTAATTCAGCCCCTAAACATGCAACTACGTGTGTGCGTGTCTCAAACCATAAATAACATATAGCATGCGACACAAAATTTCAAGAAACAAATTCCCGAAGGGCAAAACCATTTATTTCACTATAATTTTATAAATCACAACTTTCACGGATTACAATGAAATAATTTGACACACGAATACCCGCAGGCGTCGGTCGGCGTCGTCAGCAATGGAACAATCGAAGCTACTCCACAAGAAAATGCAGCTCTATCTTCAAGCAAAGATCCACACGCATCGAACCTTAATGACCGCAGTCTTCGATTAGCACCAAGAATGGTACCAAAATCAACAGCATAATATTTCAGAAAAGTATGTCTTGGGTTCCACAAAACAATTCATAAAAAGTAGAAGGGGTTATGAATTAAATGGACAGAAGTTTTGGACCCTTAAAATTGAGAAGAAGACACTCTGAAAAATTATAGAACACAAAGAATTTTTTTCTTTTGGAATGTGTTCTGTCAAAACAAAACTTTTCTTCTCTGTCAAAAACTGAACGTGCACTGCCTTTTTTTATGGAAAGAATTTGACCTAAAGTTATATACCTTGGTACGCAGGTTATCCAGAAAAATAGAGGCGTAAGGTGTTTAAAAGGATTCCTTAAACAAAATTATGCCAATCTTGGCAGTAGCGTGGCAAACCCAAAAACCACCAAGGAGAAGGATTTGCTTTAAACACAAAGGTTCTGTACGCACATATTTTTGAATAAGAAAACTTTCAAGATTTGTTCCCATATGCCAATGATTGGCAACCAAAAAAAAACGGCGGCCCCCTTTTAAAAACCTCACTTCAGCCGAGAGCATTATAACAAAAAAAAACCTTCATTTTTTTTATGCAGCAGCTGTGGCAACAAAAAAAAACACCAAGTTTTTTTTTATTTAAAAAAAAAGTTTAAGAAATCATTTGACAAAAAAAAACTTTTTGATTCCCCTTTTTTTAAAAATATTCTTTAAACACAACCTCAATTTTTTTTTTTTAAAAACAACTTTAATTTCCATTTTTAAATAAAACTTCTTTTATACAAAAGAGATTTTATAAATAAAAGTTCAAACCTTTTTTTTAAAATCCTCACACTTTTAAATATAAAATGCATATGAAATTTAAACTTAGTTTTACCAAAACTATCTCGTTGTTGCTTGAAAGTTGAAGTGCACTTGTAATTCGGATCCGGAGTTGTAGATGTTAGCATCCTCAATTCTTTGATGACTTCTAGAGGTATATGACATATTCAAATGTGACGGACAATGTCCTTACAAATCTCCCCATATGTCTATGCCGGTACAAAATAAAAAATCTGAATTATAAATCACAGAAATAACCTATACAAATCTACCCTCCCAAGACAATCATGGAAAGATAAAATGACAAGTCTTAAAACTTTCAAACTTTGCTTCAAAAATCAATGTTTCAAAACTCCAAGCTTTTCTCATCAGGGTGTGCAGCAATTTTGATCTTAAATCTTCATGCCTACACACATGAGATAAAGCAAAAACCCGTGACGTATTGAGTTTGAAATGATATAAACATAATCATTGTTAGCACAATCAAATCTCTCTCGTACTAAAACTCCCTCATAATGTCATAATTCGTTCTCCCCCTTTTAAATTATCCAAAATAGACAAGGAAAAGAATAAAACACCTAAAGCAAATCGGGGTGTCACGAAAATCAGAACAAGCAAACTATTTTTTAATTTTTCAATTTTTTATATAAAAAAAATGTCACACCATGAAATTATACTAAGACTACCAAATCATGGAAACAGAACGTATGGGTGTGAACAATTTCGATAGGAAAATCAACCCAATCATATCATATGTGCAAAATGCATAAGTATACTCCTAACGAATGAACATAAAAAATAGTCCTTTGGTAGAAAATTGTTTAATTTAGATGGCGTCATCTTAAATCAAAATCAACATGATTTTCACACCAATAACGTCCAAAACGATTTCATGCTTTTTCAAAACGTTTTAAGGATGTGAGAAGCCGTTTTAATTCTTCAAACAAACTCCCTCATATATATTTTCTTTTTGAGGTGATTTAAATTCTCAAACATTGGAGAATTGACAAAGAAACCTAATGGCCCATTATTGACATGTATTTCTTTTTATTGCCTTTCAATATTTTCGGGCTCTTTTAAACCTCTTTGGACCCCGGATAATTAAAATTTCTCAATTTTTTAGGTCCAATTTAAATTGCGTTTTAATCGCAAATGATGTATAAGTAACTTTCGTAACCCTTTACCGTTTATAAAGTTCACACTACCTTACGACACAACGGTAAAAACAGGCACATCTTTTATTATCTTGTTTTATCACATTTAGTTCATTGTGATAGACATAATTGAGATGAAAACACGTAACTAACATGTGATTTGTCAAGAGCAAACATCAAACAAATCTGTGCATATGTGCAATAAAGGAAATCACGAGTTAAGCATGTAGGAAGTAACACTTAATTACATCTTAATGACTCCAAATATTAGAAAGCACAAAGATGACATGATATATTATCTCAAAATACTATCAAATCGTCACATGAAAAATGGAATGATGTTGTGACTCGGTCATCCTAAGTTTCTATCCATAAAAAGGTGTAAAACAAAATACAAAAATCTTTTTGAATTTTCTCAAAATTTTATCAAAATAAAATCTTTTTGTATTTTTCAAAATTTTCAAAAAAAATTATACAAAAAGTACAGATGTCATAACACTAGAAAACATATATATATATATATATATATATATAATGAAACCACAACTAGTGTATGACAAACATGGAAACACAATCATCTATACGATATGGCAAGAGAAGAGTTATGTGCAAGCAAATGAGAATCAAGTATTCTAAAATCTAGCGTATCCAAAAGTGATTTCCTAACCCAAACAGACGTAACACATTGACACGGGTTTTGGAAACCAACAAAACACTAGACTTCGACTTCCTAGGACTTCTTCCAAGATCAAAATAAAATCTCCTAAGGTGACCTTTCCTACCACAATGTGAACATGTGTAAACGGGAGGAATGTTACTTGAAGTGTGATCTTTTCTAACATCCTTCGGATTAATTGACTCTCTAAAATAAATAATGGTTTTGGCTTTAGAACTAGAAGCTTGAGAACAAGATGAGCCATTACCATCACTATCAAACCTACTTGAATCATTTAAATCATTTTTCAACTTCAAAATATTTGATTTGAGCAATAAATTATACTCTTCCAAAGACAGGGATTTCTTTTTCAAATTTTCAATTAAACTTAACACTTTATCACACTCTCCCTCAATTAAAACAAACTTATCCCTAAGAGTCTTTTCAGGTGCCGTAAAATCATCAATTTATTTTTTATCCTCGGCGGCACAAACGGGAACCCTAGAATTTAAGTCCTTCAATTCCTTCAATAAAATCAGGACTCTTTCATCACTCTCCTTTTTGAAAAATTTTAAAGAATCAAAATCAATACACAAATTACCAAAGTGTCCATGAAAAATATCTATTTGAGTTTGAAACGTTTGCAAATATTCAATCTTACTATTAAAACAAGAATTTTCTTTTTCCAAAACTTTAATTCTTTTGCAAAGTTTCAAATTCATAAGTTTTAAATTTTCACCACGGTTGTGAACTTTTTAAAAAATAGGCTCCTCATTAAATGGGCGTTCCATTGGGAAAATTGCGATTTTTCACAAAACAGATTTTTCAAAAAATCAATGTCACACGATTTTGCAGAAAATAAGAATACGCGATAAATTAGCGTAACCTGCTCTAATACCAATTTGATGACGTGAGAAGTCAAATTGTATAAAAAAAAATCCTTGAAAAATCAGGATCATGCGATAAATTAGCGTAACCCGCTCTGATACCAATTTATAAAATATGACGGTGTGATAATTGATTAAATTTGCAAATATCCAATTTGGCCCACTTATTTAATTAGAGTCTATTTTTTTTAAACCAAATTAATTCAACCCCTAAACATGCAACTACGTGTGTGCGTGTGTCAAACCATAAATAAGATATAGCATGCGACACAAAATTTCGGGAAAAAATCCCCGAAGGGCAAAACCATTTATTTCACTACAATTTTGTAAATCACAACTTACACAGATTACAATGAAATAATTTGACACACAACTACCCGTAGGCGTCGGTCGACATCGTCAGTAATGGAACAACCGCATCTACTCCATAACAACACGCAGTTCTATCTTCAGTAAAGATCCACACACAGCGAACCTCAATGACCTCAGTCTTCGATTAGCACCAAGAACGGTTCAAAAATCAGCAGCATAATATTTCAGAAAAATATGTCTTGGGTTCCACAAAAAATTCATAAAAACTAGAATAAATTATGAATTAAATGGACAAAAGTTTTGGACCCTTAAAAGTGAGAAGAAGACACTCTGAAAAATTACAGAACACAAAGAATTTTTTTCTTTTGGAATGTTCTGTCAGAACAAAACTTTTCTTCTCTGTCAAAAACTGAACGTGCATGGCCTTTTTTTTATAGAAAGAGTTTGACCTAAGGTGATATACCTTGGTACACATGTTATCCAAAAAAATAGAGGCGTAAGGTGTTTAAAAAGATTCCTTAAAGAAAATCATGCCAATCTTGGCAGTAGCGTGGCAAACCCAAAAACCACCAAGGAGAAGGATTTTCTTTAAACACAAAGGTTCTGTACGCACATTGTAACAACCCAGGTTTTTGGAGCTACTATTTTATACTATTTTGTCTGATGGGATAATTTTATAAAATAGGGGATGTTGGAGTAAATATTTTTCCCGTGAGACTTAGGGATAATATTTACTATGTTTTGTCTATTTACCGTCATGAGAAGGTAAATAGCGTTATATAGTGTATTATTGCGTCGTTATATGTAAAACGACGGTTATGACCTATACATAATATGGGGTTAAGTTAATGAAATAAAATGAAATTGGAATGTAAAAATAGTTCACACTTTCCCGAATGCCAAAATAGGGGGTGCGGTTGTTTTTAGAATAGTCGAGAAAGTCGGAATAAGTGCCCAGTTGTAATTTTTGAGATTCGGGCATTTTTAAGGGGTTTTGACTCAAATAGTGGTTACGAGTCATTTTAATGGTGTATTAGCAATTATATGTGGGGATTTATATTTTTAGACCCGTATAAACTCCCCCACCCCCCTTTCTTTTCTTCATTTTTGTGAAAGAAGCCAAAGGAGAGAGAGAGAAGAGAGAGTTGGGAGAAATGGAGAGAAAGAGAGATATGGAAGGTTTTGGCCGGATTTCCGTCGCTACCGGAGGTGATCAGAGACTACGAATCTCGAGGCAAGTTTCTTACTTGCTAGATATTGATTTAATGTAATAAATTTGCATGTGTAGTTAATTTTGGAGGTTTAAACCCTAAATGGGTTTTGGTTGATTTTTGTGTTAAACCCTTAAATATTGTAGATTGTATGGTTTGGGGTTGTTATATGGGGTTATTTTGGTGTATAATTGTTAGGGTAGTGTTATTGGTGGAGGGGAATGAAGGAACTAGAGGATTTATGGTTTTAGGGTTCGGTTTTGGCTTTGCAGAAGAAAGGCTTTTCGTGGATCTGATAGGCGCGGTCGACCGCGGTCCTATGACCAGTCGACCGCGGTCCCTTGACCGGTCGACCGGTCCCCTGTTTTTCACCTATAATTCTCCTTAGTTTTCTTTAGCCCTTTTCTTTTAGGTTCAAGGTTTAGGAACCTTCCTTTGGGAAGTAATGGGGAGTCCTAGAGGGTTGTATTTGGGTAGACTAATGTCCTAGGCCAAGAATGGAGATTTGGGTTTACCCGAGGGCTAGTTTGTATAGGTTAATGTCCGATTGGTATAGGAGGTTAACCTAAAGATAAATTGGAAGTTAAATTATTAATGTTAAGCTTTTGGGAGACACTCCCTTATGGAGACTCACCTTGAGGGTTTATGAAATTATATGAACGCTTGGAGGCTAGTCTGAAGTTAGTGGCACTTTGGGTCTTAGGTCATAAATAAAATATGACCTAATAAGAATGAAATGCACATTCTAAAACTTGGTGCTTAATGGATAAATGGATGGTTATTTTTGGAAATGTAAAATATGATGTTTTCAAAAGGAAAAGTAAAGTTTTTCATAAATGTTAATTTATGGATACACACCTCCCTAAATCGCTATCATAAGGGAAGTTGCGCGCGTTGTGGTGAAGCCTTCCTGGCTGTTGAGCAGGTTGGATATAGTCCCTAGGCCATATGGGCGTTTATTTATACTGCGCTGGTTAGGAGATTCCGGGTGTGGTCTTGACTATCCCGCAGGCATATGGCCGCTTCCTGACGTTTGATAGGTTCCCAGGTTGTCTTGTATGATAGGCCCTGGAAGATGATAGCCATTTAGGGGCGCGTCCAGTGGGGAAACCCGGAGGGACGGTCTTAGATTTATTAAAGCAATTCATGATAATGGATTGGCTTTAATTACATTTCCTGGATGGAAGAAGGGAAATGGGTTATGGTTTGGCTTCGGTAACACTCCCGGATGGAAGAAGGGATGTGGAAGCATATGGTATACAAAAGTATTTTTATGCTAATAAAAATGACTTTTGATTACACTTCCTGGATGGAAGAAGGGAAGTGGGATTTTATGGAAGAAATGGGTAAAGCACTTTTTATGATAATAAAACATGCTTTAAATTATGTATTCTTCCTGAATGGAAGAAAGGAAATAAAAATTGGTAGATAAGATTGACATGGTAAACATTTGATAAAATGTTGTACCATTTATGTATATTCCTAAAGAAAGAAACTAGGAATTGTGCCAGTAGATGATGGATGGGTTTTATTTTATACTTTCTTTGTGTAGCTGTAGATGTTACCTCCCACACCTATGCACACACACATATATTTATTATTTCGTGCTTAGGGCCTAATGGACCTCGACGATCAACCTTGCCTAAATAGTAGTGTATCGGAGGGGTTCCTTGTTTGGATTTCGCTTTGCGAGATGCCCCACGCACGAATAGGGCATAGTGTTGAGACTGGGGAGAAGTTATCCCTTAGTACTTAGGGTTAACTAAATCACCTCACGATATTGCGTTAGGTTACTGCTAGATTGAGAGGTGAGGATTATCTTATGCTATATGTGAGAGATATACGCATTAAACTGTCATGCATTTTTAGTCACATGGTAATCATATCAAACCGGGTCCTGACCCGTATCTATTTTTTTGTTTCTGCATACTCTTTGCCGTTAAAGGTGCTCTACCGCATGGACACCCGTATTTACATTTCCATTCCAGTTGTCATGGAGCTACAGCATATTGCGGATGTTGTAGGTTACTTGTATTAGACGCATATTTCTATTGAACGTTAGTTAAGTTCAGTATTTCTTATTCGGGCGTGTTTGCCCAAGGTTTTGCACTCACTCATTATATTGTAAATATTGAATTGTAATACTCGATGCATTATTTGTATTGGTCTGTGCACCGACAGCTTATTCAGTGATTATTTATTGTATTGTCATACTTCATTCATCGATTTTTTTGATACCCACCGTTTTACAAATGGGATTGTCTAAGTGTTTTCCTTTCTTTTCAAAATTTTTAAATTTGACAGTCCGTTTTCCAAAATAGTTGGTGGTTATCTCATACTATTATTTTAATCGACATTGATGCTAAGAATGGACCATCTATGATTCGTGTGATTATTAGGGTATTGGGCTGGCCACCTATTATTTTAGTAGGCGGGTTGTCACAGATGGTATCAGAGCATTAGGTTCTAGAGTCCTTAGGGATCTGTGCGGATGTTCCACGTCTTCTGCGTTTTTCTCTGTTTGATGTAGAGCCTTAGGAATAAGGTCGTTGAATTCTCTTGTGATAATTCGTTCTCCTGATATGGTATGAGAACCCCGAAGATCCTCTGCGCGTTCGTGTGAGACTTGTAAGTCGTTAGATGAAGGGAGTTGAGGAAGGCCGTTGTGAAGGCGTCATAGGATGGGATTACTATAAGCTGTAGGTTGTGGTCGGGAATAGGGGTAGTTTTCAAGGTCTCTTCCCTTGTAGCATTATTCTATATTGCTGCTGTGACTACTAAGAACAATTGAAATAGTTTTTCCCAAGTGCCGCTGTCGGTAGAGAATGGTACTATGCTTGGGGTTCCAAGCAATGTTAATTCGAAGTTGAGAGGTCCTTGACAAGGACCACATGTTGAAGTTCGGTTGGATCAAGGAAGTGTAACCTTGTTCGGTGAGAATGTAAGGCCCGAGAGTTTTGGCCTTGAGATGGGTATAGGAGTGCCCAGGTGTGAGGATTTGGGGAAAACCTTTCACCCATTGGAGTAAGGTTGAAGTGGCAGAAATGGTATTCGCCTCTTTATGGTGGCGCATAATGTTTTTCCCATAGAGAGGGCCTTTCAGTGGGAATGCTAGGCTCGTAGGTAAGTGTTGGAAACACTTCCAGATAAGTAGTGTTCATGAGACCCCATTGGTGGACATCCACCCGGGGAAGACTAGTGGAGCTAAGGTCGGGGAGGTTGGTACAATGTTCTCCTTACTGAAGGGGAGTAAGGGAACTACACGTTCTGATCTTGTCGATTGAAGATAACCGGCAAGGATGGGACGGCTAGTTGGGACATTGATGGAAGTAGTTTGGTTCGGTTAAGACTAGAATGACGTGTCTTGGAAACCAGTGGAAGAGGCCAAGGAGATTGGCTAGTATGTTGGTGGGACTTTCCAATTAAGTTGTGAGTGGTGCATTCCTTAGGTAAGATGGAGTAGTAGGGTGTTAACCCTAGGACCGGGTGTGTATATAGAGCTTGGAATAGTATCGGTATTTCCTTTATAGTAAGTATACTTATATGGCTTCCTTGATAGGGAGGCTTTATATTTTTCTTTTCACTCGTTATGGGGCGAGTGGTGATATGTGTAGTGCGTGCTACTTGTATTATATGTAATATACGAGTAGAGATACTCTTGGTTGGGTTGGGGTGATAGCAAGCGAATAAATTGCGAGACTATCCTACCTCTAGTTCTAGAAGAAAGAGCTAGTGGTTCTATAATATCTCCCCTGGATACAGGTTGAGACTTTATAGAGGTGGATTACGGTATGTAAGTAGTTTTTATTATTTTTTTATTTTATTTTGTTTATTAATTGTTTGTCTTGCTTTATTCTTTTTCCTTGATTGTTTGCTTCCTTTAATTGCTTTGCTTGTGTATGATATGCCTTATCTCCACGACCGGCTAGTTAAAGGGATTGTGTGGAGAGGTTCCTTATTTGGATTTCGCTTTGCGAGACGTTCCACACATGAACCTTAACGACGTTGGGAGTGGAGAGATGTGCATTTTCTTTTCTTTTATTTGTTCTTTCTTTTCTTTTTCTGTTGGTTATGTGTTGGGTTGGAATTTCGCCAAGAATCATGTATATGAGTGATTAAGGGCTATGTCGATGTGCGATATATGTGAGCACAATGATAGTTTTCCTCTGATCGATGTGGGGAAGACTAAGATTATGAGAGTCTGATGGAGACTTATGGTTGTGTCTTAATGAGAAGGCCATTTATAACCAGGTGTATCTGTATTTTGGGATAAAGTATCTGTGGCATCCTACATAAGGTAAATGCCTCAGTTGATTGTTATGGTAGGACGTAGGACGTAGGCGTATATATGTATTATTAGAGTTTCGAGTTAGGATTTCGTCGACTCCGATCATGTGTCTTCGACCGTTACTTTTCGACGACCGACAATGCGAGGTAGTAGTGTAATGGGAGGGTTCCTTGTTTGGATTTCGCTTCGGTGAGACGTCCCACGCATGAAACCGAGCTAATGTCGGAAGTCGGGAAAGGTCTTGGACACTAGGAATATATTTAGTATTATATCTATACGACTAGACTAGGATAGGTAGATAGATCGGCTTTAGGATTCTTAGGAGGCTAGGCCCTTAGGGCATGTGACGTTATTGTAAGAAGGTGGTTGGGAGTTGACTACAACAGGTTTGTGGGTTAACTCTAAATAGGATTTGGTCCCTAGATCGAGAAGTATGGAATCTCGAGAAATTGATGTATAAGGTGACTTTTTCCTCCTGCACTCGTGTTGTTATGATCAAGAGTGGATTCAACGAACGAGTCTTGGCTAGGAACGAGAAGTGTTAACGCGGGAGCATGGACTTATGGTTCCTGTGTCTCACACTTTTACGAATTGTCGTCCCCCGCTTAATGAAGAGTTAGTAGCGGTAGTATTTGCCTTAAAGACTTAGAGGCATCTCTCCTGGGCAGGAATTTAGGTCTTTTCACGAGCAACAAGTTTGTGATCGTGAAGGGCTATCGATAGGATATTCCCTTCGCTAAGGCAATGCGAACGGGAGTAGTATAGGCGCCGAGTAGAAATCGTCAGAGAGTTTATTCGTGGCATGGACTGCCAAGTAGAACGAGTTTTACCGAGGGGGGCTCCATTGTAAGAGCATTTATGTCCATGATTGACCCTATCACCTACTTGTGTGCAAAGAGTAGCTAGGATCGAGGAGTGGGTAAATCCATGGACATTTTTATCGAATTGCCGATAATGTAACGGTCGTCATCCTAGTTGAGAAAACTGTGGATCATTGGACCAATCGCTGCTTACTCAATGGAAACAGGCGGACTTAGTACTGGAGAGTACGCCCAGCCCTGTGTGATGGAGTTTTAGAACTATATACGGTTCCTATCAAACAGTGGTGAACTGAGAGAGATATTCGTGTCTTGGTACTGGTAAAGTTTCCAGGAAGAAATGGGAACCGCGTGGATATGGGGTATATCCTACCACCCATAAGTGGATGGGTGGGTTTGATTCAAAGGAAAGATCGGAGCAGTAGTTTTATGGATCAAATTTCCATACAATAGTTTGGATCGTTTCCTACAAGTATGATGTCGTGGGTGGCCTAATATTGTTTGCAGTGTGTCTTGTCTGTTCGTTGGAAAGGAACCAACGAATAGTATATCTCTTTGATTATAGATGGTCCGAGGGTATTTCTTAAATGATTGGGCCCATTGATCCGAATTCTTTTGAGAACTACGCCATGGCGAATAGGGATTGTAGTATTGGGGTTAGCGATTGTAAGTAGTGTAGTATTCCCTAGTAAGGGTGTAGTGTGTTTCGTCAAGTAGGGCAATTTGTGCCCAAGGGGTGTAGGTATCTCCTCCCTTAGTAGAAGGGTATGATCGATAGTTGTGAGGGACGATTTGGCGCTACGTTATCGCATAATGATGTGGACTGAGATCAAATAGTGATGACCTTAGTCTATGACCTATGGGGGCGCTGCATTATAGAGGGGTTTGCTAGTATGATAGCACATTTTTGGTATAATATACCCTTTATATGGTTATGGGTTGCGCCTGAATTTTGAGGACAAAATTCCCCTTTAAGGGGGGGAGTATGTAACAACCCAGGTTTTTGGAGCTACTATTTTATACTATTTTGTCTGATGGGCTAATTTTATAAAATAGGGGATGTTGAAGTAAATATTTTTCCCGTGGGACTTAGGGATAATATTTACTATGTTTTGTCTATTTACCGGCATGAGAAGGTATATAGCGTTATATAGTGTATTATTGCGTCGTTATATGTAAAACGACGGTTATGACCTATACATAATATGGGGTTAAGTTAATGAAATAAAATGAAATTGGAACGTAAAAATAGTTCACACTTTCCCAAATGCCAAAATAGGGGGTGCGGTTATTTTTAGAATAGTCTAGAAAGTCGGAATAAGTGCCCAGTTATAATTTTTGAGATTCGGGCATTTTTAAGGGGTTATGACTCAAATAGTGGTTACGAGTCATTTTAATGGTGTATTAGCAATTATATGTGCGGATTTATATTTTTAGACCCGTATAAACTCCCCCACCCCCCTTTCTTTTCTTCATTTTTGTGAAAGAAGCCAAAGGAGAGAGAGAGAAGAGAGAGTTGGGAGAAATGGAGAGAAAGAGAGATATGGAAGGTTTTGGCCAGATTTCCGTCGCTACCGGAGGTGATCAGAGACTACGAACCTCGAGGCAAGTTTCTTACTTGCTAGATATTGATTTAATGTGATAAATTTGCATGTGTAGTTAATTTTGGAGGTTTAAACCCTAAATGGGTTTCGGTTGATTTTTGTTTTAAACCCTTAAATTTGTAGATTGTATGGTTTGGGGTTGTTATATGGGGTTATTTTGGTGTATAATTGTTAGGGTAGTGTTATTGGTGGAGGGGAATGAAGGAAGTAGAGGATTTGGGGTTTTAGGGTTCGGTTTTGGCTTTGCAGAAGAAAGGCTTTTCGTGGATCTGATAGGCGCGGTCGACCGCGGTCCTATGACCGGTCGACCGGTCATGCCAAAACTAGCTTACTTCTTTTGTTAGCAGACCAAACCTGTAAGGGCGGTCGACCGCGGTCCCTTGACCGGTCGACCGGTCCCCTGTTTTTCACCTATAATTCTCCTTAGTTTTCTTTAGCCCTTTTCTTTTAGGTTCAAGGTTTAGGAACCCTCCTTTGGGAAGTAATGGGGAGTCCTAGAGGGTTGTATTTGGGTAGACTAATGTCCTAGGCCAAGAATGGAGATTTGGGTTTACCCGAGGGCTAGTTTGTATAGGTTAATGTCCGATTGGTATAGGAGGTTAACCTAAAGATAAATTGGAAGTTAAATTATTAATGTTAAGCTTTTGGGAGACACTTCCTTATGGAGACTCACCTTGAGGGTTTATGAAATTATATGAACTCTTGGAGGCTAGTCTGAAGTTAGTGGCACTTTGGGTCTTAGGTCATAAATAAAATATGACTTAATAAGAATGAAATGCACATTCTAAAACTTGGTGCTTAATGGCTAAATGGATGGTTTTTTTTGGAAATGTAAAATATGATGTTTTCAAAAGGAAAAGTAAAGTTTTTCATAAATGTTAATTTATGGATACACACCTCCCTAAATCGCTATCATAAGGGAAGTTGCGCGCGTTATGGTGAAGCCTTCATGGCTGTTGAGCAGGTTGGATATAGTCCCTAGGCCATATGGGCGTTTATTTATACTGCGCTGGTTAGGAGATTCCGGGTGTGGTCTTGACTATCCCGCAGGCATATGGCCGCTTCCCGACGTTTGGTAGGTTCCCAGGTTGTCTTGTATGATAGGCCCTGGAAGATGATAGCCATTTAGGGGCGCGTCTAGTGGGGAAACCCGGAGGGACGGTCTTAGATTTATTAAAGCAATTCATGATAATGGATTGGCTTTAATTACATTTCCTGGATGGAAGAAGGGAAATGGGTTATGGTTTGGCTTCGGTAACACTCCCGGATGGAAGAAGGGATGTGGAAGCATATGGTATACAAAAGTATTTTTATGCTAATAAAAATGACTTTTGATTACACTTCCTGGATGGAAGAAGGGAAGTGGGATTTTATGGAAGAAATGGGTAAAGCACTTTTTATGATAATAAAACCTGCTTTAAATTATGTATTCTTCCTGAATGGAAGAAAGGAAATAAAAATTGGTAAATAAGTTTGACATGGTAAACATTTGATAAAATGTTGTACCATTTATGTATATTCCTAAAGAAAGAAACTAGGAATTGTGCCAGTAGATGATGGGTGGGTTTTATTTTATACTTTCTTTGTGTAGCTGTAGATGTTACCTCCCACAACTATGCACACACATATATATTTATTATTTCGTGCTTAGGGCCTAATGGACCTCGACGATCAACCTTGCCTAAATAGTAGTGTATCGGGGGGGTTCCTTGTTTGGATTTTTCTTTGCGAGATGCCCCACGCACGAATAGGGCATAGTGTTGAGACTGGGGAGAAGTTAGCCCTTAGTACTTAGGGTTAACTAAATCACCTCACGATATTGCGTTAGGTTACTGCTAGATTGAGAGGTGAGGATTATCTTATGCTATATGTGAGAGATATACGCATTTAACTGTCATGCATTTTTAGTCACATGGTAATCATATCAAACCGAGTCCTGACACGTATCTATTTCTTTGTTTCTGCATACTCTTTGCCGTTACAGGTGCTCTACAGCATGGACACCCGTATTTACATTTCCATTCCAGTTGTCATGGAGCTACAGCATATTGCGGATGTTGTAGGTTACTTGTATTAGACGCATCTTTCTATTGAACGTTAGTTAAGTTCAGTATTTCTTATTCGGGCGTGTTTGCCCAAGGTTTTGCACTCACTCATTATATTGTAAATATTGAATTGTAATACTCGATGCATTATTTGTATTGGTCTGTGCACCGACAGCTTATTCGGTGATTATTTATTGTATTGTCATACTTCATTCATCGATTTTTTTGATACACACCGTTTTTACAAATGGGATTGTCTAAGTGTTTTCCTTTCTTTTCAAAATTTTTAAATTTGACAGTCCGTTTTCCAAAATAGTTGGTGGTTATCTCATACTATTATTTTAATCGACAGTGATGCTAAGAATGTACCATCTATGATTCCTGTGATTATTAGGGTATTGGGCTGGCCACCTATTATTTTAGTAGGCGGGTTGTCACACACATGTGTTTGAATAAGAAAACTTTGAAGCTTTGTTCTAATATGCCAATGATTGGCAAAAAAAAAAAAATGGTGGCCCCCTTTTAAAAGCCTCCCTTCTGCCGAGAGCATTATAACAAAAAAAAACTTCCTTTTTTTTATTCGGCAGCCGTGGCATTAAAAAAAAACCAAGTTTTTTTTTATAATTTAAAAAAAAAACGTTTAAGAAATCATTTGACAAAAAAAAACTTTTTGATCCCCCCTTTTTTTTTTAAAAATATTCTTTAAACGCCACCTCAATTTGATTTTTTTTAAAACAACTTTTATTTCCATTTTTTAAATAAAACTTCTTTTATACAAAAGAGATTTTATAAATAAAAGTTCAAACCTTTTTTTTTAAAATCCCAACACTTTTAAATATAAAATGCATGTGGAACTTAAACTTATTTTTACCAAAACTATCTCGTTGGTGCTTGAATGTTGAAGTGCAATTGTAATTCGGATCCGAAGTTGTAGATGTTAGCATCCTCAATTCTTCGACGACTTGTAACGGCATACGACATATTTATATGTGATGGACAATGTACTTATAAATTCTAATGTTATCTGCAAAGCGCCTTAATAAAGGGATACATAATCAGCCACTTTCCACAAATGGGGGTAACCACCTCTCCACCAAACCACTCTCCAACGGCTCTAATAGAATAACAAATTTTAATGTAAATTAAAAACCGTGTTTTAATATTAATAAAAAATGAATTTAAAAAAATAAATAAACGAATTTAAAAATTAACTTATTTTTTGGACCCAAGACCCAACCTGATAATACGAAAATATTGCGTATTGCATCCCTCAAACCAACGCATTTTAACCCCCTCGGATATCTTATTCCCTATATTTATGCTCGTTAACCAGACAACCTCCGATTTATATGATAACATGTTTTGCAGGGGTTAATTGAGCTTTTATAGGTATTTGGATGCTAAGTGTGAAGTTCGGACGCATTCCGCTCGATTTCCGTACGCGATCGCACGTTCAAGAGTATTTTAGTCTTTTCATAGCTTGGGAACCTGGCCCAACATCTACATGGAAGATGTAGCCCTCCTCGCAAGCTTCGCGTGGCCGTGAACGGTGCGCGATTCCGATCCAGAACGAAGAAGTTACGAGATTTCTAGCGGAAGGAAAAACCAAACACATCAAAGCAAGGGGAAGAGTTACAGACCTGTAGCCATCGATCGATCCTTCATTGTTTGGCAATCATGGGGAGAGAGTGGGATTGATTTTTCACCATCGATCAATCGATCTCCTATTTTCTGCAGATATTTTGGCTTTTATTTTCTTTTCTCTTTTCTTTTCTAATTTAATTCCTTTTACTATATAAAGGAATTTTGTTGTAAAAACAGACATAATTCGTTTTTAGGTTTGAATAGCTTAGGGTTTGAGGAATTTTGAAGAGTTCTTCTTCATTTCTTCTTGGATTGACACCGATTTGGGCTTGTAAGTTGACTATTCATCATCCTCTCCATTAATATAGTTGTATTTCCTTTATTCTTGCTCTGTTAATTAGATTTACATGCTTTCATAATTAGGTTTACATGCTTTGATTTTCTTGCTTTCTAGTGTAGTTTTATTGCGTTTCTTTACCGCGTTTATTTATCGCGTTTTGATCATGCTTTCTTGCTAATTTAGTCTCGGTTGTGTTTGAATGGAACTCACTCGGGTTGACGTGCCGCTTTGCTTTGGTGATGGTGTTTACGGGTCTATTTCGGGTGCGTTGTCCTAGTTATTGCACCTAGGAGATTTGATGGGGCATATCATGTATTTCCCATGCTTACGACCTTGCGTGCGTAATTTTCGGGGTACTTATTGACGCCAAAATCTTATTAGGCTTTTATGCGGATTTAGGGGCGTGACAACCCTTGATTTAATTAACTGTCAAAACGAGACGCAATCTTAATAATTCGTCGACCCATGTAACCATTTTATACTAATCAACTCGGGTGAGGGATATTCGACGCAACCTATAGTTTTTACTCGCTTTGTTAATCTAGTTTCAATACACTCGCCTAGATTAAATATTTCCCTTTTATGCATCTTTTCCTTTTTAGTTTGTAATTCAGCCCTTTTCCCTTTTATTTATGGAATATTAAATCCTATAAATTCTAGCAACTCGTCTTTGTGGATTTTCGATACCCGGACTTGGCCGCTATACTCACCCATTGAGTGTAGTCATAAGTTTAGGTTTTATATAGTTCAGGTGAGTCGAATTCAAAACGACCGGCGACTAGGTGACTCTCGCGCCGGGGCAAAACCTTGCCTATCACAACCCAAGCCCCCAAATCCTAAGTTATAATATATAATATAATATTTATATATCTATTTAGGTGTAAATGTCCCTAAATCCTCCTAAATGCTCTTAGTGGGACTTGAACCGATGACCTTAACCAAAGTAATCTCAAAATTTACCACTATGCTAAAGGGGCTTGTTGAGAGTATTTCATTCACACCAATATATATACCTAAACACACAACATAATTTTTACCATAGTGTTATGGATTGAGTTGGTTGTGAAATGGATGGAAAACTTTATCAGTTTCGTGGACTTTAGTACATAGCGCCATGAATTTTGTGGGGGTGGGGCATAAAAAAAATTCATTCAAAAAAAATTAACGATTAAATTATATTGGTACATGTTATTTCATTACAAAAAAATATCTAACTTATGTGAATGTTTATTTTTTTTAGAGACATGAAATTAGAATTAATTTAGAATCATAAACAACAAAAACAATCATATATATTCAAAAATAAAAATAATGGATAATTTTAGCAAACAAATTAACAAAATAAATTCATCAAAAAGAAACATGCCTAATGGAGAAATTAGAAATCAAACCACAATTTTCAACCCTCCATCTCCATCAAGTGTCAACAATTAAATATAGCATTAATTCCTAAAGAAAAAAATAGCCCTAAATTTTAAACAAATTTGGTGAAATCCTAAGTAAAAAAATAGAGGAAAAATGAATGAAACTATGGAACACAAACATTAAAGCAGAGTAAAATAGAATCAAAATGATCGATCGATCGATCCTTCAGTGTTTGGCAATCATGGGAAGACAGTGGGCTTGATTTTTCACCATCGGTCGATCGATCACAAGGGATCGGTCGATCGATCCCCTATTTTCTGCAGATATTTTGGCTTTTTTTTCTTTTCTCTTTTCTTTTCTAATTTAATTCCTTTTACTATATAAAGTAATTTTGTTGTAAAAACAAACATAATTCATTTTTAGGTTAGAATAGCTTAGGGTTTGAGGGTTTTTGAAGAGTTCTTCTTCATTTCTTCTTGGATTGACACCCATTTGGGCTTGTAAGTTGACTATTCATCATCCTCTCCATTAATATAGTTGTATTTCCTTTATTCTCGCTTTGTTAATTAGATTTACATGCTTTCATAATTAGGTTTACACGTTTTGATTTCCTTGCTTTCTAGTGTAGTTTTATTGTATTTCTTTAACGCGTTTTTATCATGCTTTCTAGCTAATTTAGTCTAGGTTGTGTTTGAATGGAACTCACTCGGGTTGACGTGTTGCTTTACTTTGGTGATGGTGTTGACGGGTCTATTTTGGGTGCGTTGTCCCAGTTATTGCGTCTAGGAGATTTGACGGGGCATATCATGTATGTCCCGTGCTTACGACCTTGCGTGCATAATTTCCGGGGTATTTGTTGACGCTAAAATCTTATTAGGCTTTTATGCGGATTTAGAGGCGTGACAACCCTTGATTTAATTAACTCTCAAAATGAGACGCAATCTTAATAACTCGTCGACCCATGTAACCATTTTATACTAATTAACTCGCGTGAGGGATATTCGACGCAACCTATAGTTTTTACTCGCTTTGTTAATCAAGTTTCAATACACCCGCCTAGATTAAATATTTCCCTTTTATGCATCTTTTCCTTTTTAGTTTGTAATTCACCCCTTTTCCCTTTTATTTCTGGAATATTAAATCCTATAAATTCTAGCAACTCGTCTCTGTAGATTTTCGATACCCGGACTTGGCCGCTATACTCACCCGTTGAGTGTAGTCATAAGTTTAGATTTTTGTATAGTTCAGGTGAGCCGAATTCAAAACGACCGGCGCGTAGGTGACTCTCGCGCAGTGAAAAAACCCTGGCCTATCAAATGGCATCGTTGCCGGGGATGAGTTTGTTTTAGACTTTATTTGATTTAGCATTTCGTAGTACTTTCTTTCTATTTGTATTATTTTCTAATATTTTTGTAGGACTTCCACATTTGAGCACTTAGAAACGCTTGAATTTCCCGCTCGCACCTACTTTGTGGAATTCGCCACTTCGAGTCATTTTTGAGGCAAGCATGTCTTATTCCAATTCTTTCGGTAATCATTATGATAATTCTCAAAATTCTCGCAAACCTTTGACTTTTGGTCAATACTTAGAATCCCCAAAAATTACAACATCGAAAATGACTTTGGGCAAGTATTACAAAAGTCAAGCTTTGGAGTGCGTGTATTTTGATGATGATGATAATGATTTTGGGCATTTACCTCCTTATAATAGGAATTTTGAAACGAATTGCAATAGTTTTCAAAATTCCTATAATAATGAGTTTCCTTTGAGTCCGATGGTAATTTTCAAAGTTCCCATTTTCAAGTATCCGCATCTCGACCTATGACTTTTGGTGAGGGCTTGCGTATGCTTGAAAATGAGAAAATTGAAAATCGTTATTGGGAAGAAAATCATCTGTGGGAACATGAATTGGATTTATTATTTGAGTCCGACGACGATTTTGCTTCCGAGACATTCGAAGTCGAGGAATGTTTTGAACCAAATGAGGACTTTGTACCTACTTTGGAACAAACCATTCTTGACTTTGCCCATCTCGTAATAGATATTGAAAGTGAGGATGAAAATGACGTAATATCTATTTGCAATGAAATGATTTCTTCTTTGGCCCCCAAAGAAGAACATTTCATTGAAAACGATATTATTTCCTTCGAAACTCAATCTTCATGCGATGATGATTCATCTCATGAGTTTGAATTTCTTTCCTCCCCATTTTCATTTTCTGTTATCACACCGTCAAAGTACCCGATGATTCAGTTTCAAACTTTAATGTTTTAAACCTTTTCGCCGATGGGGAGTACTTGCTCGAGTCACCTTCCATGATCACATCTTTGCCTTTGTATGCACCACCTCCCATTCCAATTTCAAAATCATTGGGAGGATATTCGACTTTTCTCGGTCCCCACATGTTTTTGTCACCCGTTCAATCCAAATCCTCCATCGTCCCTCCAAAACTTTTAATTGACGATGGTTCCTTTCTTTCGCCCTACACATGCCTTCCGTTTTTCAAACGAAATTCATATTTTTCGGAAGGCATGCTTGTATGTGAGGGTACACCGGTTATCCTCCTAAGTCAAATCATTTTTGCGGTGGACCCTCAGCTATTTAGACTTCTAGTGTATAGTTAGTGTGAAGCCTAATTAGTAGGTTGTATATAGTTAGCGTTTTATTCTTTCTTTCATTTTATTTTAGTCTAGTGTAATTAGTTAACTTTTTGTTATTTGTTTTTTATATGCTCGGTACTAACTTGTTTTGTAGATTCTTTGGACTTGTTCTTATGGGGATCGCTCCAATTTTGGGTAATATCGCTCTTTTCCTCTCTTTAACTTGGTTCTTAATTTACATTGAGGACAATGTCAGGTTTTAAGTTAGGGGGTGTGGGATATTCTATCCATTTCTTTATTTAGTCCATGCTTTTGCTCACATGTTAGTTACTTAGTATGCTTTTCTTCAAAAATTTCAAAAATATTTTCTTTATTTTTTTCTCCTTTGTTCGGTATTTTGCCTTTGTTTTCGATGATTAATTTCAATAATTGCCCGATCCAATAGACAGCTCAACGATGCATGTTCTCGATTTTAGAAGTTATTAGACTTTAGTCTCAATTATTGATATTATGAATAACTTCATGAATTAAACTTTAATTCCATGAGCACATGCACTTTTATCGTTCTATATATTTGGTTTAAGATTTTTATAACTCGGTAATCTTTTGTTGCATTGTATATACTTACACCGAGTAAGCTTTATACCTTTCGTCGTTTGTGAGTGTATATACTATTCTTTCCTCTTTGAAAGCATTGAATTCGTTGGTAATCTCACTATTCTTTCATTTGATCGTTCATTAATTGAGTTCATATATGAAATGTGTTACTTGAGCATGATTTTCAAAGTTTGTTTTGAATCGAGAATTGCGTAAACCTTTTGAAATGATCATAGGCCATCCTTGTTATATGACCCATATTAGCCTTGACCTCACCTTATATGTTTACCCTCGTCAACCCCTTTGAGCCTAAATATTAGCCTTTCGTTTCATAACCCCAATCCATTAATCAACTCCGAATTGGAGTTTTAGCCCATACATACACCTTACATACCTTTGCTTGGAATGTTACTTGGGATTGAATGATGTTGTTGTGTTGCGGTTGCAATTTAGGCATGTGAGAGTGAGAAAAGTAAAGAAGCAAGATGAGAAAAACTGAAGAAAAAGAGAAAGCAAAAAGCAATAGAAAACAACAGAAAACATGAGAAAAAGAAGAAAAGAAAAATAAAGAGAAAGTTGTAAATTTTGTGTATGTAGTTCAATAAGCCTTGATTACTCTCAAAATGTTATATTCAATGCCTTTTTGGAACTTGTTTTCCAATTTTGATATTTCCCGCATTTTCCCATTATCCTGAGTTTTCATTCTGAACACTTTGAATCCGTATATACATTCCTTCATTTCATACCCTAGCCTAGCCTACATTACAACCCTATCAAAGTCCTATGTGATCTTAAGTAGATGTAATTCAAAGGTTTAAATAGTTTTGATAATCTATAAAAATACATTTCGCCTCTTTTAGTGAGCGGTATCTTTCATTAAGATTACAGTTTTTCAGTTTATATATAGCGTTCTTCATTTGTGACATGTGTGCGGCCTAGTTTCCATTTACATTTTCTCTTTATGCCTGCATGTTTCGTGTGTTACCTCCCTCTTTTGAGTGAATTCACTTGATGAGTGTAATGCCCGTGAGGATTGAATTTATGCTTGCTTTTATGTTTATCGAGTTTATATAACTTTTTGCCAAATCACACTTTGCATGTGCTCGCTCCCCTCCCACATTTTAAGGTTTTAATTCTATGAGGTGCAATCTATAATGTTAATGATTTGGACTTTTGTTTGAATTCATTCACTTTGCTAATAATGCGTATGAAATCTTGTTCGCTATTGTTGGGCTTGTCGCATGTTGGTTTGGGCATATTTTGAGCAAACCATTTGACGTTTGTGGGTATCATCCCTAAAAACCCTCACGAGATGACACTCGTCCACAAGGGTAACCTAGGGGTTTACTGGCATATTGCATACGCTAAATGCAATTGAATCGCCCGCAAAAGTGGCCTTTTGCTTTTATACCGTACTTTTGTACTATCTCCTGCTTTTGGTTTTCTTGTAATTCTTATTGCATCCTATTTCATTGCTAGGGACTAGCAATGTGTAAGTTAGGGGGTGCGATAATACACAAATATTGCGTATTTCATCCCTCGAACCGACGCATTTTAGCCCCCTTGGGTATCTTATTTCCTATATTTATGCTCGTTAACCAGAAAATCTCGGATTTCTATGATAACATATTTTGCAGGGGTTAATTGAGGTTTTATAGGTATTTGGATGCTAAGTGTGAAGTTCGGACGCATTCTGCTCAATTTTCGTACACGATCGCACGTTCAAGGGAATTTTAGTCTTTCCACAACTTGGGGACCTAGCCCAACATCTACACGAAATATGTAGCCCTCCTCGCAAGCTTCGCGTGTCCATGAATGGTGCTCGATTCTGATCCAGAACGAAGAAGTTACGAGATTTCTAGCGGAAGGGATAAACAAACACATCAAAGCAGGGGGGAAGAGTTGCAGACCTGTAGCCATCGATAGATCGATCAAAATGATCGATCGATCGATCCTTCCTTGTTTGGCAATCGTGGGAAGACAGTGGGCTTGATTTTTCACCATCGGTCGATCGATCACAAGGGATCGGTCGATCGATCCCCTGTTTTCTGCAGATATTTTGGCTTTTATTTTCTTTTCTCTTTTCTTTTCTAATTTAATTCCTTTTACTATATAAAGGAATTTTGTTGTAAAAACAAACATAATTCATTTTTAGGTTAGAATAGCTTAGGGTTTGAGGGTTTTTGAAGAGTTCTTCTTCATTTCTTCTTGGATTGACACCCATTTGGGCTTGTAAGTTGACTATTCATCATCCTCTCCACTAATATAATTGTATTTCCTTTATTCTCGCTTTGTTAATTAGATTTACATGCTTTCATAATTAGGTTTACACATTTTGATTTCCTTGCTTTCTAGTGTAGTTTTATTGCATTTCTTTACCGTTTTTTTATCATGCTTTCTAGCTAATTTAGTCTAGGTTGTGTTTGAATGGAACTCACTCGGGTTGACGTGTTGCTTTACTTTGGTGATGGTGTTTACGGGTCTATTTTGGGTGCGTTGTCCCAGTTATTGCGTCTAGGAGATTTGACGGGGCATAGCATGTATGTCCCGTGCTTACGACCTTGCGTGCATAATTTTCGGGGTATTTGTTGACGTCAAAATCTTATTAGGCTTTTATGTGGATTTAGGGGCATGACAATCCTTGATTTAATTAACTGTCGAAACGAGACGCAATCTTAATAACTCGTCGACCCATGTAACCATTTTATACGAATTAACTCGTGTGAGGGATATTCGACGCAACCTATAGTTTTTACTCGCTTTGTTAATCTAGTTTCAATACACTCGCTTAGATTAAATATTTCCCTTTTATGCATCTTTTCCTTTTTAGTTTGTAATTCAGCCCTTTTCCCTTTTATTTATGGAATATTAAATCCTATAAATTCTAGCAACTCGTCTCTGTGGATTTTCGATACCCGGACTTGGCCGCTATACTCACCCATTGAGTGTAGTCATAAGTTTAGGTTTTATATAGTTCAGGTGAGCCGAATTCAAAACGACCGGCGACTAGGTGACTCTTGCGCCGGGGCAAAACCTTGCCTATCACAACCCAAGCCCCCAAATCCTAAGTTATAATATATAATATAATATTTATATATCTATTCAGGTGTAAATGTCCCTAAATCCTCCTAAATGCTCTTAGTGGGACTTGAACCGATGACCTTAACCAAAGTAATCTCAAAATTTACCACTATGCTAAAGGGGCTTGTTGAGAGTATTTCATTCACACCAATATATATACCTAAACACACAACATAATTTTTACCATAGTGTTATGGATTGAGTTGGTTGTGAAATGGATGGAAAACTTTATCAGTTTCGTGGACTTTAGTACATAGCGCCATGAATTTTGTGGGGGTGGGGCATAAAAAAAATTCATTCAAAAAAAATTAACGATTAAATTATATTGGTACATGTTATTTCATTACAAAAAAATATCTAACTTATGTGAATGTTTATTTTTTTTAGAGATATGAAATTAGAATTAATTTAGAATCATAAACAACAAAAACAATCATATATATTCAAAAATAAAAACAATGGATAATTTTAGCAAACAAATTAACAAAATAAATTCATCAAAAAGAAACATGCCTAATGGAGAAATTAGAAATCAAACCACAATTTTCAACCCTCCATCTCCATCAAGTGTCAACAATTAAATATAGCATTAATTCCTAAAGAAAAAAATAGCCCTAAATTTTAAACAAATTTGGTGAAATCCTAAGCCAAAAAATAGAGGAAAAATGAATGAAACTATGGAACACAAACATTAAAGCAGAGTAAAATAGAGGAAGACTTAATAAAGGTATGGAAGAGAAACATTAAAATAGAGTGAAAAGAGAGTTACCTTTGCTTTGTGAGGCTCATTTTTTTTCTACTAGATTTGGACTCCTAGAGCATTCCTTCTCACAAAAATATGAAAATGGTTTGTTTTGTTTTCATAAGAAAATTCACGTGAGGTGTGTATTGTGTATGTTTTGGGCTTGACTTATGTCAAAGAATTTAAAAGAAAGTAACTCGAGAGACCCATTTCGTGAACCATTTTTTCAAATTCAGTGATGTGTCAATCACACAGTGGGTGATGTTAAAACACCCCGCACATTCTGGCAAGCGAGGTGGCCAGCCGCTGCCACCAAACTACGCTAGGCGTCACTAAATAAGTTATCATTCTTAGCATCTGACAGATACGCGAGACATTTAGAAATTATTCCACAAGACAATAATTAGATTGATCCAATAAATATAACCATTCATGCAATATTACAATCCATCACCATGCTAATCTCCAAAATAAATCCAACGCCAAATAAATATAAACTCAAATGATTGTGGACTTGTCATAGGTGGACTCATATGTTGCACTGTGGAGGAGTGGTTGAAGGTAGAATAATGTCAAGGCTTGTGGGTATCGAGTCGTTGTGTAAGTCTACTGTTTATACTTTGTAAAACCATATCATAGTAATTGTCTTGCCTGGGCCGTCCGAGATTTTTTCCTTTAGTGGTTTTCTTGTACATCGGCGTTGTGAACTTACTTTACTTTATCTGCTTAATCTCACTAGATGCATGTTTAGGATTAAAAAGATAAAATTGGGATAATTAAATTGGTTCACATATTTGGTGCATACTAAAATTGAGAAAAATTTATAAAAGTTGCCTTTGCCTAAAGCACATACACGTATGGGCCTTCTCAAATTAGTATCAAAGCTAGAACACTTAATTACTGTGTCTGTGATCCCATGTCTTTAGGTATGAATTTTGGAGGGTTTGATGGTTTTATAACACCTATATTTGATGGGACTAATTATGCTTAGTGGAAAATACGTATGAAGTCGAAACTTAAGGCTATAAATGAGCGTGTGTGGTTAGCCGTAGTTATGGGGTGGACACCACCAGCTACGAGAAATAGAGAGGTTATTAAATTAAAACTGCTGAGTCGTGGACTGATGCCGAACAAAAACTTTTAAAATATAATTATAAGGGTTTGAATGCACTTTTTTGTTCCGTGTCCCCTGAGGAATTCTACAGTATCATGACGTGTGAGACATTTAAAGAGGCTTGGGATATACTCCAACTTACCCATCAAGGAACCGATGTTGTTAAGGCTTCCAAACTCCAAAACCTGACCACCCAATTTGAAACAATTAAGATGTTAGAGAGTGAGACGTTTGATGAGTCTTACACTAGATTGTCCGATATAGTTAATTTGTCGTTTAACTTGGGAGAGAAGATACCGAACAACCGAGTCATAAAGAAAATCTTAAGGTCATTGCCCGATAGATTAATCCAAAGGTGACCGTTTTAAACTCTTTGGGTATGCTTGACTCAACGAAACTAAAAGAGATTATAGGTGTCCTACAAACTTACAAGCTTGACATGTTTACCTCTAAGCAAGTGCCAAAGAAAGAAAATGGTATTGCTTTGAAAGACCTGAAGGATGAAACTAAAGTCCTGAATGATGATTCCGACACCAAATTCGAAGATGTGTCCATGTTGACAAAGAAGTCCAAGAAATTTCTCAAATTCCAAAAGCAATCGAAAGATGCAAAAGGGTTTGAGAAAAGTAAGGACAATAAGGCCAATCACTTCCCTAAGAACTGGAGTGAGAATATTAATACGGATGAGTTGGATAAGTGTTTTGGTTATGAGGGTTATGGCCATAGGGTAGCGGAGTGACCCACCAGACTTAAGAAGGAGGGTAAGAAACCAATAGCATTTAATGCCACCCTTAGTAATAGTGATTCGGAAGAGGGAGATGATTCCCTTATTGAGCGCAACTACATCGCATTCATGGTTTGTCATGTGAGCGATGACGATGAATTTTCTCATGAAGATACTTATTTGAATGACACTTTCGAGGCCATAGTGAGTTAACCCCAAATGAGTGAGGGTGAAGCGAGTAGGGATGGGGAGATAGAAGAGAGTGAGTTGAAAATTTCCTTTCATGAATTGTATTAAAAAACTGGGAAGGTGAAGAAGGATAATTTAAAGTTGCAAGCTAGGTTTAAAGAACGTGTTGTAGAAAATAATGATGCATTTATTGAGGATCTTACGGCAGATGAGAACAATCTTCGAAAGAAACTATAACATGTCGAGGGTGAGAGAGATAGTATTCGTGGCTTGATGGAGGATATGAAGAAAGAGATTCTAGAGTTTGAGGAGTCTAGGAATATACTTAAGTCTAGGATAAGAGAGCTTGAGAAGAGGTTGAGAGATTTGAGTAGAGTAAAGTTTGATTTGGCTTCTATATCAAAAAAATTGGATAGGATGTTAGGTACCATCCAAATCAAAGATGATAAGTGTGTATTGGCTTCGATAATCATGTTCCTCCCATTCCCAAGGACATAACCATTCATATGAGAGAGCCACCTAGGAACGTTAGGAAAGGTCAACATCTAGATAACATATCCCACCGTATTTACACTTGCACTCATTGTGGTAGTAAGGGTCATCTTAGACGTTATTGATATGATCTTAAGAACACTCCTCAAAAGTTTAAGAATAAAGTCATTTTGGTTCCTCATACCCCTATTCGTCGTTACACACCTACTTGGGTTAGGAAATCAGACTTAGAGGCTTTAGGAAATAGATTTCACGACTCTCATTTACATGCACGTGATTCTCCCCATGTAAGATCTTATGGTTAATCATGTTAGAATTTTTGTCATACACTAGGTTTGATTTATGACATATCTTCTCTAGTGTTATGGCATGTGTATATTTTGTATATTATCCTTTTCTTTTCTTGAGTCATATTGAGAAAAATACAAAAATATTTTTGGTTTCATAGAGTTTTTAAAAATATAAAAAGAATTTTCTTTTGGGTAAATAATATTTTGAAAAACACAGAAAGATTTTCGTTTTTTGTTTCTTGAGTTGGCACTTATGGTATGGCATATTGGTGTGCTTGGACCCCCTTCGCTTCATTATTTTCATGTGGATATGACATTTGGTCACGATTTTAAATATGTAGATTGATCTTAACCATGAGTTTAATGGAGATGTTTCGAACTTGATTTCTATTTAGATTCGACTATGCATTTACCATTGTACACACATGCACGAGCTTATTTGAACGTTTGACTTTCCATGTACATATGAGTTTGGTGAGACGTTCTCCTCTCAATCTTGTCATCTATGTACATATATGACGTAGAGGGAGTTGTGCATGTAAGAACTGTTTTCCGTGAGTATACTTATTATTTATTTAAAAAATATGAGTGTGCACGAGAAAGGGCTGCGAGAGACCAGTTGACTCATCATGAAATTCACCGTTTAAAAGAGCCCAAGAAAACATTAAGTCATTAAAAAGAGCATATTTTGCCAAAAAGGGCCAATACGATATCTCTTAAAAGATAAAGTAGAACTTCAAAAGAAAATTGCATTAGAAAATAATAGTTATATGTGTTTATCTTTTGAGGAAGTTTAGTTGAATATCAACAGGCTTGCACAATAAGTCATAGGTTGAAAAGTCATTTCATGATGCTATTGTTTGGTAAAATCGTCAAAATTCTAGACTTTTGTGCACGATGTTTGTTTTGTTCATTAACTTCAATTTATTATTGTCCCATATAGCTAAACCATAGTTTGATGATATTTAGCGGTTAATTAGAGTCTCTTAAACGTATCCATGTGTTTGAATTATGATTCATTTATGTTAGTTCACACCCATTCATTCCATTCCATGTTTAGGCACATCGATACCGTTTCAAAGTGTGACTCATTTTTGTTTTTGAGTTGGTATTTTACCTATTTTCTAGAGTGTCGTGTGTTTATTTTAGTGGTTCATCATTCTGGATTGTTTTTACAGATCTTTCTGAGAAGTATTCAAAGTTTTTTGGTGTCACTAGAACGAGATCTGAGTCTCATTTAAACGGATTTGGCCCGTCATTCGAAGTATGGGTTCCAATGAGTTCAAGCGAGATATGATGTTTATAGTGTTGGATCATTAGAAGGTCGTCAGAAGTGTTCTTCAAACGAGATTCAAGCGAGGCTTTACTATTTCACGTCGTTAAAAGAAAGATTCTTCTGGTTCATTCAAATGACCTGCAAATTTTTAAATTTTTTTGTTTAGTTTCAGTACCTATTGCTAGATATTCTTCTGTTATTCACATATGGTACTTCTGGATGATTTGTGGATAGTTTATCTGCAGTTGACTTAGATTACTCATGTTTCATTATTATACTGCATTATGGATGATATTTTGTTTAGTCACCTCGTTCTTATAGTGATGATGTATTCATGTGACTATTTACTAGCTATACTTTGTCATATTTTGATATCTTATTAACTGGTTACTCATGTTTAGGGGTGTGCATGGGTCAGTTCGGTTCAGTTCGATTCGGTTCAATTTTGGAGCGCAATTCAAATCGAAACGATCGGTTCGATTTTGGAAAAAATCAAACCGAAACCGAACGACGATGAAAAAACCCGTCGGTTTCAGTTCGCATCGGTTTCGATTCGATTTTAATCGATTTTCAGTTTTGGTCAGTTATTTTTAGGCCGATTTTTGGTTTTGGTCAGTTTCAGAGGTTAGTTAATGATTTTTGGATATAAAAATAAAAGATATTTAAGGGTTTTTGAATATAAATATTGATGTCGGTTCGGTTCGAATCGGTTTTTTCTTTGTCTAAACCGCCAACCGAACCGACATTATCAGTTTTTTAAATCCTTAAACCGCAAATCGAATCGGGATAAAAAAAATCGCCGGTTTCGGTTCGGTTCCGGCCTGTTCGGTCGATTTTTTTGCACACCCATACTCATGTTTATCTTGTTATGCTTCACATGTTCTACTCTTGCTAGATATGGATTTTATTGTTTATTTGTTCCACTAGTTGTCTATTCCATGCAAAAAAGGGGAGAGATAGATAGATATGTGATGTAAGGGGAGATTTGAGATTTACTCCTATTGTTTATATATTATTTTTATTCCTCCATACTTCACTTGGTATTTGTTTGTTTCGTGTGTGTAGTGATCGTTCAAAGATTCAGATATATTAGCTACATCACATTTAGATAGCTCATGCTAGCCTATCCTACATATTCTAGCCCCTGTCTTGTATTTTTACTTTAGGGTTTATGGGATGGGACATAGGTCATTCAGATTGATGACCTGGCTTAGCATTTCACTATTTTTGGTTTTGTCCCTGAATAGCCAAAGGAGGAGATTTGTAAGGATAAATTTCCAAATAGTGTCAATTTATCTGTTTTGGCATCATTCCGGACAAAAACCACTTTGAGTCATCGGATAGTCTTTTCTTGTTACGATTCAATTAAAGCCTATGATGTTGTGGTTAAGACGTAGCGGCCAAGTTTTAAAGATACATCATGCCGCATTTTAGGTGCACATTTTAGTCTTTATATGGTTTTTCGAGATTCTCTCAGGTATGAATGCATAATGGTTTATAGTAATCGAAATTTTTTATATGGATGTTGTCTTTTATTTAAAACTTTTTAAAATGTTATTTATAAATATTTTCTAAGTTAATTTTGTTTTAAAAAAATTCGATGATGATTTTTAAAATAAAAATTAATTTTTCCAGTCGCTCAAACGACATATGTGATCATTCTAACGAGACCAGTTTATCATTCGAACATTATGTGTTTCTAATTCGAATGATGCGCCGCCTCGAAAAAAGTGTTTTATTATTTAAGGCGTCTTCTATTCAGAAAAAGGCGTCCAGAACAAAAAAGAAAGATATACGCTTTTTACAATTTGTTTACAAGTGTTTTCCAAAGCTAAAACATAAACATCCTTCTTATTTCAAGATACAGGCTTTCATAATCTGTATGTCATAGAGATCTTGGTTTGTCACCTAGTTTTGTTCTTCCTTATTAAACAAATTATTTTCATGCGGTGGACTTCTACGTGATAATTGCGAATAAGAAATGGTGGACTCCGTGTTTCGATTCGTAGACGGTTGCTGAGGTTGTATCGGTGGATTCCGAGGTATGCATGAACTCATGTGCTATGAACCTGGCGTGGGTGGACTCCTACATTGCACTATGAGGAGTGGTCGAAGATACAAGAGCATCGAGGCTTGTGGGGATCGATTCTTGTAAGTCTATTGTCCATGCTTTGTAAAACCATATCATAGTGATTGTTTGGCCATGTGCCATCCGAGGTTTTTTCCCTTAGTGGTTTCCTCGTACATCGGCGTTGTGAACTTGTTTTACTTTATCTTCTTAATCTCACTAGATGCATGTTTAGGATTAAAAAGCTAAAATTGGGTTAATTAAATTGATTTACATATTTGGTGCATACTAAAATTGAGAAAATTTTAAAAAGATTGTCATTGCCTAAAGCAGATACACGCAGGAGCCTTCTCAATCATGTTCGGCAAGAATATCAATAAAGTTTAAAAAATTATCTTTATTATCTTGATCTATTTTCGTATTTTGCCCAAAAAATGCGATATTTCATTTTGCAAGTGTTTTTACAAGACTAATAATTCTTAAAAGTACATTTCTTCAATGTTCTTTTTCTTTGTTAATTTTTTCTTGGATTCTATTATCAATTGTATTATTTTTGAATAATCTTATTTATAACTCATTTCATAATTCCTTGATAATCATATGTTTATCGGATATTTCATGTGTTCTAAGCTTAGAGACAATATTTTTTCAATCACTACTTCCCTCATTACTTTATTGGTTTATTTTATATTTAGAACTAAATAGCTTACAACAAAACAATATACTCTATTAAAATCCTTAGAGTATCCTAACCACCTTATATCCGGTTTTTCCCATTTGGAAATATACGAATGTAATGTTTTATTAAAAAAATTATCTTCGATTCATCAATAGGATACCTAATTTTTTTTTCCTCGAATGGTGCCCTTTTCTACCAATAAATCTCTCAATGTGAGGTCAAAATTATACCATCTCCCCGAGTCGTAAATATTTGATATCATTTCTTTAGTTTGTTTATTCCCGTCAATATCACTTGAAACATTTTTAGTAAGCATTTCTTCTATCAAATCATCATCATTATTTTCTATTCCAGTTTCTTCCATATTTTCACAAATATCCACATTAGGAAGATTAGCATAAGATAATGGCTATCATTAGTTAAATCATTTAAATTTTCATTTATCACATTATCATTTGAATAAGCGCTTGTTCTTTTTCTATTATTACCAAAAATAAATTTATCCAATACTCCTTTTTTAGATTGAATAATTCGTCCTGTTTTCTTTGTTTATTACATTTTTTAGAATCACTTTCATATTTTCTAGTAGAAATTTACAATAAAATAATTTATAAAAAATATCAAGTATAATCTAAGACAAAAATAAGACTAAAAAATATTAAGGAACGATGGAACTTAATGTTAACAAAATCATAAGTTGTAAACCCCAAATCAACCCGCAAATTTGGAAAAAAATAAGAAATAAAAATTAGCCAATTATAAATATAAAATGTAGAGGGTAATATAACATATAAATTATTAGAAGAATATAAAACACAAACTATTTTTGTCTTGAGAGAGTTGAAAAGATCTCGGTAAAAAATGAAGATTTTTGTTTTTTTTTTATTTCAACCATGTGTGTTTGTGGAGGTAGAGGGAGAAATGCAATTTTAATACGAAAAATGAATATCGTAGGGATATGGGAGGGGGGAAATATACGTTAAAAGGGAAAGGAAAAGAAGGATATGTGTGTTAATTATTACCTATAAAACTAAAAAGTTTAAAAAGTGGAACACTATAGCCTAGAAAGTGGTCATCTTCCACATTTACAATTGTAGTCTTTGTCCGGTTCAGACTACAACAAACATATATTTTTTTTCAATAAACTTACATATAATATATATATAGAAAAAATTTGGGGGCCTCACCAACCATGGGGGCCCTAGGAGCCTGCCTTAGCTAAGGCAGCTGTCGAGTTAAGAAAGTTTTTAGTTAGGATAGGTGAAATTTTATAGTTGCAAATGTACATTACTATATGTTTCTTCAAACATGTTTGAGAAAATTCCCATGGGTGTATTCTACTTTTTTTCACTGAAACTACATTTCCATTTTTTAGGATTCCGGAGGCAATACAAATTTCACTCCACTATGAGTTAATGAAATACATCAGGTTTTTCTCTGGTTTATAATGACAAGATCGAGTGAGAATTCGCCATTCGAGTATTATATGACGACTTTTGTATGTCAAGATCTAATTTAAAGTGTGGTTTCCAAGTTTATCGAAATAAGAGAGATGTTCAGGCAGAACAACAAGGAAAAGCAGGGTATGCATCAATAAATTTTGGATTTCACGGAACATTTAAAGTGTTGTATATTCAGAGTACGAAACCTATATAGGTTTGGGTTTGGGTTTGATGTTTCTCTCTTTAGGAAATTAAAAATCATGTTTTTCTAAAGTTTTATCGGTTGGGGAAAGAACCTTAGCACTCAAGATTATTCAATCCTTACAATAGGATCATGATAATTGATAAAGAATTGAGTAAATTAATATGCAAAATTCACACAACATACAAGAAAACATTATACATCCACGAGTGATGGTGGTCTAGTCTCTATTTCTTCACTAAAACTCAAGAGTATGTGGATTACAAATCGCTCACAAATGCTCACAATTTCTCTAAACAAAAAACCACACAATTTTATGCTTAAAAGAAAAATACCAAAAACTCACTCTTTTAGACACTCTTTGTTTTTTGTGGATGATTTCTTTGCTTTCTTCACTTTGGTACATATATTACCAATGCCCATTAATTGTATATTGATTTCCCATGGTACACATCCCACCGAACATGGGGAGCCAATAAAGAGTCTAGCCAAACACATACACACACACCAAAAAATAAATAATAATAATAATAATAATAATAATAATAATAATAATAATAATAATAATAATAATAATAATAATAATAAAAAATAAATATGGCTACTTTATGTTAATAGAAGTGGGCTACTATGTGAGCTATGAAATCAAGCCAAATCCACACAAATCTCCACCTTGGCGAGAATTTCATACTCTTATGACACTTCGCTTATTCTAATCCAGGGTGATCAATCCATTATTAAATTAAATAGGAATCATTAATGGTTTCATTCTTAGCATCACTGTTGAGATCCAATTAATTACTAATACCCTAATGGCCCGGTGTTAAAATTTTAATCTTTATTATTACCATGCAATTTCTTTAAACTAATAATGCACATTCACCATTTTTCATACACATAGTAATAAATGATAAAATAACGAGATGAATAGATATGTTTGGAATAACACTCCAGATAAAAATCACAATACAACCATCCAAAATGTAAATCCAAATTCAATACATGAAATAAAAGAAAAGTACAATGTCTCTGATAATCATCACTAGATAGATATGAGCGACATGCCTGACTGAGAGAGATAAATGCTAAATAGGAACGGATAAATGTGGGGGCGTCTACTACCAAGGTCGTGCAACTTCCACAACAGCTGCAATACGTCAAATGAAGGAACTCCTAAGCCTGGCATCCTTGTGGATGGGAACCTAAAATATTTTTACAAAAATGGAATCGAAATGGGTTATATCACAAGTAAAACAGTTTAAAAATATTTTAAAAACATTTTAGCAAATACTTAAAATCCATTAAAGAGTACATATCGTCACCCCTCCACTATTGTGCATGCCAAACGTACTCTTCTAATTCACCTAGTTATGTTATCCCGCCTAACTAGTTTGACTTAAGACTTTTCTCATCTAATAGTTCAATGTTCCCACCTGTATTACCCATACAATACGATACTAAATTTTCAATCCCTTTTTATTTATTAAGAGTCGCCAATTAATTACAAAGTCCACACATGCTGAGATTAATTTAGATATCACTATCCATAGTATCTACTAAAACACCAGTTGTAGAATAAATTACATGTATATTTGTTTACATCAATATTATAATATATACATATATGGCATCCCTAGGTGGAGACCTACGATGCGGGCATACTCTGCTATCAAGTCTTGGTACATCACATACTAAATAAGGACATCGGTTCGGATTTCACCCTCGAACCATACCATCACAATTCACACAAATTCAGAGGCAAACATAGTTCTAAGCCTTTGGGATATGCACACACATAATGCACCTAAATGGACAGTCACACCCTTATTCTCACAAGTGGTGCTCAATTCCTAAGTTCTATGTTCTGAGGTATAAGTCAAAATCCCCACCCCCCAATGGGCTCATCAGGATAAAACTTTCTACGACGCAGAACCTCCCGTGATAGCAAGTAGCTTAGGTATGCTCACATATAAGAATTCACCCAATAGGTACACACACACACACACACACACACACACACACACATATATATATATATATATATATATATATATATATATATAACATCAATATAGGTGTACACTCAACCTATAATATATGTCTCACAGGTAGTATATACAACTCTCGAATATTCTACGTATTATTAATTTCGATTATACTTCTCATCGTATATTACCGGGTGTTCCCCACTACTCGAAGTATGCCATTTATTCTTTAAAGTATTTCAGTAGATAATTCACTCATAACGTATTGGTCTAAGTCACAGGTTTGCTCTATTCCCCGTGACTCATCCATATTCCTCGAATTCATCATATTATCAATTTCATCGATTAATATAATTCTTAATTCATCTCACTTATAACTAAGTTCAAATCCTATCATTAGCCAACTGGTAACTCAAAATGTCTCTCACAATGTTCTAAAGGTATGCCAAAAATCCCCCCATTTATCAATTTCCAGTTCTAGACTAAAAGCAGGAAAATTGTCCAATTTAGGGAAATTGAATCGATTCGGTATTATTCCAAATCGATTCACTAACCGAATCAATTCGGCTAAGGGGGCGAATCGATTCGCGATAGCAAGTCTCATTTTCTGCATTGTTCTAGCTATGGTTTCTACGAATTTTAACCCTCCAAACCACCATAATTCAATCCCAAACTCCCAATCAAGTGTTCCAAACATCTTGGTAACATATATTAATAATTTCTAACGTACAAAAATCATGAAATCATCAAGGAACACCTTTAATTCAAATTAATCCACCATTAAATCCCCAAAACCCTATGTTATCATTTTTGTTCAAGAACATCATCAAGAATCTCAGATTCCTTCCAAGTTTTACTGATAATTCCTTAATTTCATTTTATAGACATGAATTAGACATATCCATCAAGTTGTCTACCCAAGAACTCGAGTTTAGTCTTCCAATTCACGGCAACATTTATATTTTTATGGGATTATTCACCCTACACTAACATGGATGTTATATATTCTCAAGAAGTAGCACGATAAATACTTGCCTGATATGGTAGCTTTGATTTTCGTCAAAAATATTTCAAAATTGTCTTTATTTCCTCCCGATCTATGCTCCGGTGGTGCAAGATTGTGTGGGAATGCTCTGGGAACTCCTTTCCTTCCTCCTCTAGTAACCTGTATGTTATTTTCTAACTTTTAATCCTAACTTCCTCATCACATATGCTAATATAAACATGTAATTTTCATAGGTCTCTTTTCTCCAAAATTTCAAAAGACTAAAATACTCTTTCGTGGTGCCAGTTTAGCCTAAAAATGCCCCGAGATCCAAACTAAGCCCACAAGTACACTTTTTTCACTATTTCGTCCCTTACGGACACACTAGCATACTCGAAATGACCACCTGAATTATATAAAATGAAGTTTTATTTTATTTCATAAAATTAAGTCCCGACACGACTGACATGCGCGTCCTGGCCAAATTTACTGTAACTGCCGTATTACTCACTCACGACAAATCATAATACTTTCTTATCATTTTATTAGTCATTCACTAAGTAATATTCAATATAGATAAATATTAACCCTTGTCTCGCTAATTAATATTTATTTTAATCCGGATTAATTTTTGATTTTAATTTAATTAATCCCGATATAAAAATCATTAAAATTACGGGGAGTTGTATATTTCCACCCTATTACTTGAATTTTATCTCAAAATTTAGAAAAAGGAAATACCTGGTATGAATAACTCTGGATATTTATCGCGCATCTCATCCTCGCGCTCCAAAGTAGACTCGTCGGTATTATGATGCCCCCACTGAACACGTACAAGTGGAACTACCTTCGACCACTATCTCCTCTCACTATGGTTTAGGATAGCCAGTGGCCTCTCCTCCTATGAAATATCGGGCTGCAAATCAATCTCCTCCAACGTAATGTGAGTGTGAGCTAACTCGTCCTGCAGATATCGCCTCAGCGAAGAAATATGAAATACATCAGGAATTCGATGCAAATGCTCCGACAACCCGAGTGTATATACAACTATCCCAATCCGCTCAATGATAGGGAATGACCCCACATACTTTGGTGCCAACTTCCCTTTCTTCCTGAACCTCATTATCCCTTTCATAGGAGATACACATAGTAGCACCTGGTCCCTTGCATTAAACTCTAGGAAGAATCGCTTGGCATCGGCATAACTCTTCTGTTTGTCCTGGGCTATCCGTATATGACTCCGAATCAACTTAATTTTGGCCGAAGAATCTTGAATAAATTATGGTCCAAGTAGCTTATTATCCCCCACCTTTAACTAACAAGAGGGAAAATGACAAGGTCTACCATACAACGCCTCAAATGGAGCTATGCCAATCGTGAACTGGTTGGAGTTATTATACGCAAATTCCACGAGTGGAAGATACTATTACCACCCCCTTTAAAATCAATAATATGCATTCGTATAATATCTTACAACATTTGATTCGTCCTCTCGGTCTGCCTGTCCATATGCGGGTGATAGGTCGTATTCAATCGCAACTAGGTACCTATGGCCGCCTAAAAACTCTCCCAAAAATAAGACGTGAAAATCTTGTCCTTGTCGAACACAATATTGAGTGGCGTCCCATGCAACCTCACTATCTCAGCAATAAAAATCTGTGCATAATGTCCCGTAGTATAATCCGTCCGAACTGGCAAAAAGTAAGCAGCCTTGGTCAACCGATCCACTGTCACCCAAATGAAATCGTGAACCCTCTGTGAAGTAGGCAACCCAGTAATAAAATCCATGGAGATGCTCTCCCATTTCCACATCAGAATCTCTAATGGTTGCAGAACCCCTACTAGCTTCTGATGGTCATCCTTCACCAGTTAACAAATTATACACCCCGAGACAAACTCGAAAATGTCTCTTTTCATTCCACTCCACCAATACTGCCATCTCATATCTCGGTACATATTATCTCCTCCAGGATGTATCGCAAATCATGACCCGTGTGACTCTGCAATCACTGCGTGTCATAAATCCTCTCCTCTAGGACAACCAACCTCTCGTTGAAGCGTAAGCCTCCTTCTAAACTCACGGAGAAGGACTCTGCTCCCCGACTAAAAGTTTTCTGATCCAATCTTGACAAAACGAATCCAATGCCTGGGCCTGTACCACCCTTGTGACAATCTGGGGGTGACGATCATAACCAACATAAATGACTTGGCAACTGAATCCTAATGTCCCAGATCCTTCCATTTTGACTTCCAAACTTTAGCTACATCCCCCACCGACTTGCTACTCAACGCGTCTACCGTCACGTTACCCTTTCCCAGGTGATACTAGATGTCGAACTGATAATTTTTCACAAATTCCAGCCACATATGTTGATTCATATTCAGCTCTCTCTGAGTGAACAAGTATTATAGTGACTTATGATCTATGAATAGGCAAAATAACTCCCCTAAAAGGTAATATCTCCAAATCCTTAGTGCAAACACGACTGTCGCTAACTCCAAGTAATGGGTGGGGTAATTCCCCTCGTGAGGATTAAGTTTGCGGGAAAAATAAGTTATGGCGTAATCCTCCTGTTGTGGCACACCCCCAAGTCCCTGTGAGGACGCATCAGTAAAAATAAGATACTTCACCCCTGCCCTAGGAAGTGCGAGTATGGGTGCTGAAGTCAACTTGTCCTTCAACTCATCAAAAGCCAAC
Organism: Sambucus nigra; assembly: GCA_949130495.1. NCBI lineage: Eukaryota > Viridiplantae > Streptophyta > Magnoliopsida > Dipsacales > Adoxaceae > Sambucus > Sambucus nigra. The sequence continues at coordinate 485,382,692 of OX422220.1, read as the reverse complement.
TCACAAGCGTCATCCCAGATAAACTGTACCCCTTTGTGAGAAAAGTTGGTCAACGGACCCATAATCTTTCTAAATCCCCGAATAAATAGTTTGTAGTACCCGACTAACCCCAAGAAACTGTGCACCTCCGTTGGTGTCCTGGGCTATCCCCACTCACTCACCCTTGACACTTTACTAGGATCCATTGATATCCCCCCGGTAGATATGATATGACTAAAAAATTTAACCTCACGCAGCCAAAACCTACATTTCTCCAATTTAGCGTACAACTGGTGCTCTCGCAAAGTCTGCAAAACGTGACGCAGATGCTCGGCATGCTCCTCCTCAGTCTTAGAATAAACTAGGATGTCATCAATAAAGACAATGACAAATTGAACTAAGAAGTCTCTAAAGACCCTATTTATCAAGTCCATAAATACCACTGGCGCATTGGTTAGCCCAAATGGCATAACCCAAAACTCGTAAGACCCATATCTCATCAAAAAGGCAGTCTTAGATAGATCATGCTCTCGGATGTGCAATTGGTGATATCACGACCTCAAGTCTATCTTTGAGAAGTAGGCGACCCCTCTCAACTGGTCGAATAAGTCATCGATTTTGGGCAACGGATACTTATTCCGTATTGTGACTTTATTCGACTCCTGGTAATCCACACATAGTAAAAAAAATCCATCCATCTTCTTCACAAACAGTACTGGAGCTCCCCCAAGGTGAACTAATCCTACGAATAAATCCCTACCCCAACAGCTGCTCAATCTGATTCCATATCTCCCTCATCTCCATAAGAGGCATACAATAAGACACCCGAGCTATCGGTCAAGTGCCCGATGCTAAATCAATAACAAATTATATCTCTCTGCTAGGGGACAATCCTGGTATCTCATGAAACATGTCAGTAAAATCGCACACAACTGGGATAAAATTTAAGAAAATCTCTACCCCCTAAGAGGTCTCCTCCTCTATATAATACAAGTGAGTGGACGATCCTCCTTCGGAACGAGGCATCGCCACTAAGAATATCTCCTGTCCAGGAATCATAAACACTATGCTCCTATTATAACAATAAATCATGGCTCTATATGCTGCTAGACAACCCATATCAATAATGGCATCATACTCCGACATATCTAAAAAAAGCATATCGATGAACAAAAAAGTCTACCAATGTTTATACTCATACCCCGACAAATAAAGAATATAAGTTTCTCGCTACCCAATGGTGAGTCTACACACGTAACTGTACCATCGGTCGTGTCTAACAACCCTGTGGCTCGTGAAAATCTAGTGTTTATGTACGAGTGTGAAGCCCTAGTGTCAATTAAAATGCACCCCAAAGTTCCATGTATAAGAAACATACCCTAAACTGTGGGTGGAGCCTGTGGAACTATAACCTCGTGGACGTTATACACGCACCCGTATTGTAACCGCCCTGCTGAGGTGGGGCGACTGCAACTAGTAATGCAGGAAAAGTGAATACTGGTGTTGGTGCTCGGAGGGCGGTTGGAAAAATAGGCCTCTAGGGCTCCTAGCGAGTGACCCGCTGCTACCGACCCTTGCCCTTATCAGGGCCATCCTAACACTTATGGCCATTCGTACCATATATGAAACACCTGCCTGTGAAATTTCCTCCTCTCTTGCCCCGATGAAAATGTTGTTGGCCCGACTGGCCCTACTGACCCTGATGGCCATGCCTAAATCCACCCTGTCCTTTCATGTAATCTCCTGAATGAAAATGCTTAACATCAACCCCCTGATGGGAACCCTGCTCACTCTGCCTCATCTGACTCTGAGTCGATTGTGCCCCATTGGCACTGCTACCCCTACTGGATGGACTCTCCTGAGAGCTGATTCCCTTAACATGGAAGCGGTGGCCCTGATAGTGTAATATAGTGGCATTCAACACATCCGTATATGTCTTTAAAGCTGGGGTACCCAACAAATGCTGTCGGATCCTCCAGGTAAGATCATCCACAAACAACTATATCCTCTTTTCTTCCGTGCACACCTCCTCGGGGACAAAGTTTTTTAGCTTAGTAAATTCCTCATCATACTCCATTAAAATCCTCCTTTCCTGTGAAACATCTAAGAATTTTCACCTCATCTCTGTCTGAATGGCGGATTGGAAGTATTTGCGATCGAACTGCTCCCTGAACTCCTGAACCGTCAAAGTGTCTAACTCATGTGTGGTGATAATGGACTACCACCACTGTAAAACTGCCCCTACTAGCCTAAAGGAAGTTAGTATATATCTCTGTACATCCGTGCACTTATACATCCTCAAATGCCTCTAGATATCCTTCTTCTATTAGCACGCTGCAACTACATCAGAGCTCCCTTGAAACTCTGGAGGAATAGCCTTTTGAAAGGCATCTCGGACTCACTCCTAGGCAGAAGGAAACGATTGTATCAGATTTAGATCAACAACCTGAGACTGGGGTGGCACCTATGGTTCTTGCTAGGAAAAAGTAGTCAAGGCTGCATTAGCCGCCTGTGCAACTATAGAGGAACTTTAGCAGGTATCATAGTCCCCGGGGCCCTAGCTGGATACGGCTCGGGATGTGCATCTGGGGTGGCTCATGGTGCACATCCGGGAGGCATCTGTAACAAAAAATGATTTTCTATCAGTCCATAGTCCAATATATCTCAAAATAGGTGAGGACGTAAGTGCGTAATCACGAATACAATAATCCTAACGATTAGGCTTTATATCAAAGAAAGCTACGCTCGAAATGTATTAAGTCCGTACAGATCTTAAGGACACTAAAACCTGATGCTCAGATACCATCTGTGATACCCCGCCTATTCTAATACTGGGTGATCAATCCATTATTAAATTAAACAGGTATCATTAATGGTTTCATTCTCAGCATCACTGTCGAGATCCAATTTATAACTAATACCCTAATGGCCCGATATCAAAATTCTAATCTTATTATTAACATGCAATTTATTTAAACTAATAATTCACATTCACCATTTCCATACACATAGTCATAAATGATAAAATAACAAGATGAATAAATATGTCCAGAATATCACTTAAGATAAAAATCCCAATACAACCACCCAGAATGAAAATCCAAAGTCAATAAAGGAAATAAAATAAAAGTAAAATATCTCTGATAATCATCACAAACTAAAGATGGGCGACATGCCCGACTGAGATAGATAAATGCTTAATAGGAATGGATAAATTTGGAGGCGTCTACTACCAAGGTCCTGCAACTTCTAGAGCAACTGCAACACGTCAAATAAGAGAACTCCTAAGCCTGGCGTCCTTGTGGCTGGGCACCTAAATATTTTTACAAAAATGGATTTAAAACGGATCATAGCCCAAGTAAAGAAGTTTGACAACATTTTAGCAAGTACTTAAATTTCATTAAAGAGTAGATATTATATACATGTTAGTTTCACGTGATTTGTAAAAAAACGTGTGCGATACTGATTCAAATGGATTCGCAAATTTCCAAGTCGAACTTATTTAATTAAATGTCTAAATTTGCTCAAACCAAATACTAATTTTATTGGGCCCCTAAACATGCATCTATATGTCAAACCAAATCAATAAATTAAACCATGCGATGATCAAGCTGACAAACACGAATTTCAGGAAAAAAAACCTTTCGGGTAAAACCCCTTTTATTTCCACTATAATTTGTAAAAGACTGTTTAAAGGGATTATAATGAATATACAATTGACATACGAAATACCTGCAGGTATCGATTCGTAGTCGTCAGCCCAGGAATACCGCAACACTCCCTATGACACACAGTCGATCAACCCAGTACCTCCCTCGAGTGGCACATATTGTCAGCCCAGTACCTTCCAAGGCACCTAGTTTAGCAACATACATTCCAACAAAATATGTCTTGGGTTCGACTAAACAACTCACACAAAAGTAATTGGGATTTGTGAATTGTAAAACAAAAGCTTTGAACCCTTAAATGGTTGGACAAGAAAATAAACACTCAAAACCGTATTCTGTTAAAAAGAGTGTTTCCCCACGAATAAAACCAGTAGTCTAACACCCTTTTTATAACAACATTTAAGGCGGTGATATGTCAGATAAAACCTCATGTCATTCGAATGAGAATTGTTTTCATTTGAACGATACCTTATCTCACTCGAACGAGATCTATCTAGTTTGAACGACCGCAACGTAAATCCCGAGATTCGTCAGCAGTCTTTGAAAAACTTTGGAAACCTAAAAAACCAAAACTCTTACTAATCTAAAAAATTATTTTTAACAAAAACTCTTATAAAAAAATGTTTTGAAAAAAACAAACTTTATAAAAGATCATTTATAAAAAATTCAAAAACCATTTTTTATAATTTAGAAAAATATTTTAACTTTTATAAAAAATATCCCAACACTTTTAATATGAAAACTGAATGAAACTTAAACATATTTTTTACTAAAATCACTTGTCGGTGCTTGAATGTTGAAGTCCACTTGTAATTCAGATCCGTCTTTTGTAGATGTAATCTTCTACAATTCTTCGACGACTTGTAGCGATATATGACATAATTATTGTGATGGACAATGTCCTTACAAATCTCCCCCCTATGTCTATGCCGGTACAAAATACAAATATTTGAATTATCAATTTAAAATGACCTATAAAAATCTACCCTCCCAAAAACAAAAGTGAAAAGATAAAATGACAAGTCTTCAAACTTCGCTTCAACATTCAACTTTTCAAAACTTCAAGCTTTTCTCATCAGGGTGTGCATCATAATAATCTACAATTGTACCTACACACATGAGACAAAGCAAATACCTCGTGACGTATCGAGTTTGAAATGATATAAACATAAACATGTAACATATCAATTCTACCACATACTTAAACTCCCCCATAAAGTCATAATCCATTATCCCCCTCTTTATTTGTCCGAAATAGACAAGGAAAAAAATAAACAATATAAATCAAATCGGGGTGTTACGGTAAACCAAGGCAAATAAACTATTTTTTATTTTTCATATTTTTCATACAAAAAATGCAAAAATGATGTTAAAAAAATCACACACCATGAATTTACACTAAGATAACCAAATCATGGAAACAGAATGAATGGGTGTGAATAAATTCAATAGAAAAATCGACTAAATCATGACATGTGTGCACAATGCATAAGTATACTCCTAACGAATGAACATCAAAAGAGTCCTTAGGTGTACAATTTTTGAATTTAGATGACATCGTCTTAATCATATCAACAAATCAAAGTATAAATGATTTCCACACCAATAACGTACCAAACTATGTAATGCTTTCTTCATGACTTTCAAGGACATGCAAACCGTTTTTAAATTCCATCCAAACTCCCTCATTAAAATATAATACAATTTATTTTTCTTACGAGGTGATGAAACTAAAAATTATAGGCCCATTTTTGGTATATATTTCTTTTTATTGCCTTTTAATTTTTCCGGGCTCTTTTAAACCTCATTGGACCACGGATATATTTCAATTCTTCACTTTTTTAACTCCATTTAAACGGTGGCTTTATCGCAAAGGAAAAAAATGAAATACCTTTCGGAGCCCTTTTTCGTTTTTCAAAATAAATCACTCACACTCAAAAATGGTTTATAACATGCACTACTTTCTTATCAAATTTTATCGCATTTGGTTCGTTTTATAGACAGAATTAAGATGAAAATACTCAAGCAACATGTGATAGACAAGTATAAAAGTCAAACAAACCCGTGAATGTGTACAAAAAGGACAAATGAGTCAAATATGTAGGTAACAACACTATATATCATCTCAAAGACTCCAAACTTTGTAAAGTACATGAATGACACAAACATATTGTCTCAAAATACTATCAAATAGTCACATGGATATGGAATGAAATTGTGACTCGGTCATCCTAAGTGTCTATTCGGTGTAAAAAAAAATACAAAACTCTTTTTGGATTTTGATTTTTTTTTAATCAAAATAAAATCTTTTTGTATTTTTCAAATATGATCCAAAATTATATAAATGGAAATACAAAAATTATACATGTCATAAAACTAGCAAACTTATATCATGAATCACAACTAGTGTATGACAAACAAGCAAACACAATCATCAATATGACATGGCAAGAGAAGAATCATCTGCAAGCAACGGGGAATCAACTAGTCTCACATCTAGTGCCTCTAAAAGTGATGTCCTAACCCAAATAGGTGTGCATCGATGCGTGGAGGTTTTGGGAACCAAGGGAACACTAGACTTCAACATCCTAGGACTTTTCAAAGATCGAAAAAAAAGGCCTAAGGTGATTTTTCCTACCACAATATGAACATGTGTAAACAGGTGGAACGACATCTATGGGTTGACCTTTTATAATGTCCTTGGAAATGGTTGACCCTCTAAAAAAACTATAGTTTTGTCTACAATACTCAGCATGAAAACAAGACGAGCCATTACCATCACTACACAAACTACTCGAGTCTTTCAAATCATTTTTCAACTTCAAAATATTAAACTCAAGCAAATAATTGGAATCTTCCAATTTTAGGGACTCCTTTTTCAAATCATCAATCAAACCTAAAAGGTTATCTCGCTCACTCTCAATTAAAATAAATTTATCCCTAAGAGTCTTATCACGTGCCGTAAAATCATTAATTAAACTATTATCCTCAACCGCAAAAATAGGAACCCTAGAATTTTTAAAGTCCTCCAATTCTTTCTCTAAAACTAAGACTCTATCATCACTATCCTTTTTGGACAATTTTAAAGCATCAAATTCATGGTCCAAAGAAACAAATTTTTCACGAAAAAAATCTCTTTGATTTTGAACCGTTTGCAAAAGATCTATCACGGATTTCAAATGAGAATTTTTTTTTTCCAAAACTTCAATTCTCTTCGTAAATGTCAAATTCAAACTATTTAAATCGTTAAAAATTTAACTCGTGTCAATAGGAGGGGGCATCCAATTACATAAGTATTCTATTAGAAAATTGCGCTTTTTCACAAAATAGATTTTTCTCAAAAAAAATCAATATCACACAATTTTGCGAAAAATAGGAATACGCAATAAATTAGCGTAACCTGTTCTGATACCAATTTGACGACGCGAGTAGTCAAATTGTATCAACAAAAATACGTGAAAAATCAGGATCACGCGATAAATTAGCATAACCCACTCTGATACCAATTTGTAAAAAATCGCGTGCGATACTAATTCAAATGGATTCGCAAATTTCCAAATCGACCTTATTTAATTGGATGTCTAAATTTGCTCAAATAAAATATCAATTTTATTTAGACCCTAAACATGCATCTACATGTTAAACCAAATCAATAAATTAAACCAAGCTATGATTAAGCTGACAAATACGGATTTCAGGAAAAAAAAACTTTCGGGTAAAACCCTTTTTATTTCCACTATAATTTGTAAAAGACGGTTTACATGGATTATAATAAAAATACAATTGACATACGAAATACCCCCAGGTGTCGATTCATAGTCGTCAGCCCAGGAACACTGCAACACTCCCTATGACACGCAGTCGATCAGCCCAGCACCTCCCGCAAATGGCACCTATTGTCAGCCTATTACCTTCCAAAGCACCTAGTTCAGCAACATAAAATCTCAAAAAAATATGTCTTAGGTTCGACAAAACAACTCACACAAAAGTAATTGGGATTTGTGAATTGTAAAACAAAATCTTTGAACCCTTAAACGGTTGGAGAAGAAAACAAACACTTAAAAGCGTATTCTGTTAAAAATAGTGTTTCTCCACGAATATAACCACTAGTCTGACACCCTTCTTATAGAATCATTTAAGGCGGTGACGTGTTAGCTAAAACCTCCTGTCGTTCGAACGATAGTTGTTGTCATTTGAATGATACCTTATCTCGAGATCTATCTCATTTGAACGACCACAGCGTAAATCCCAAGATTCGTCAGCAGTCTTTGAAAAACTTTGGAAACCTAAAAACCAAACCTCTTATGAATCTAACTAAACGTTTTTAATAAAAACTCTTATAGGAAAATGTTTTGAAAAAAACTAACTTTATAAAAGACCATTTATAAAAATTTCAAAAATCATTTTTTATAATTTAGAAAAATATTTTAACTTTTATAAAAAATATCCCAACACTTTTAATATAAAAACTAAATGGAACTTAAACATATTTTTACCAAAATCACTTGTCGGTGCTGGAATGTTGAAGTCCACTTGTAATTCGGATCCGTCTTTTGTAGATGTAATCTTCCACAATTCTTCGACGACTTGTACTAGTATATGACATAATTAATTGTGACAAACAATGTCCTTAACACACGTGCTCTCACTTGAGATCCTCACCCCTCAACTATTGTGCACGCCAAACGTACTCTTCTAACGCACCCAGTAATGCTTCCCCGCCTAACTAGTTTGTCTTAAGACTTTTTCCATCTAGTAGTTCACCGTGCCCACGCGTATTTCCCATACAATGCGATACTAAATCTCCAATCCCTTTTTTTATATATTAAGAGTCACCAATTTACTAAAAAGTTCACACATAATGAGATTAATTTAGATATCACTATCCATAGTATCTACTAAAACACCTGTAGTAGAATAAATCACATTTATATATGTTTACATCACTATGATAATATATACGTATATGACATCCCTAGGAGGAGACCTACGATACGGGCATACTCTGGTATCAAGTCCTGCTACATCACGTACTAAATAAGGACATCGGTTAGGATTTCACCCTCAAACCATACCATCACAATTCACACAAATTTGGAGGCGAACATAGTTCTAAGCCTTTGGGCTACACACACACCCAAAGCAACCAAATGATCGGTCACACCCTTATTCACACAAATGGCGCTTAGTCCCTAAGTTCTTTGTTCTGAGGTACAAGTCAAAATCCCCCCCTCCTAATGGGCTCATGAGGATAAAATTATCCACGACGCGGAACCTCCCGTGATAACAAGTAGCCTAGGTATGTTCACATATAAGAATTCACCCAATAGGTATACACACAACATATATATATATATATATATATATATATATATATATACAACTCAACTCAACAAACCCATTTCCCAATTATTTGGGGTCGGCTACATGAATCCTATTTTTTCATTCCATTATATCTAGCACAATATCTTCGGTTAAACCACATGATATAATGTGCTTTTTTATAATATCCTTCCAAGTCAATTTAGGTCTACCTCTACCCCTTATGTTACCATCAATACTAACTAAATTGTTTTTCCTTACAGGAGCATCCATTGGTCTACGCTTGACGTGTCTAAACCATCAAAGTAGATTTTCTCTCAATTTATCTTCTATAGGAGCTACTTTTACCGTTTCACAAATTTGTTCATTTCTAATTTTATCCTTTCGAGTTTTGCCACAAATGCATTTTAACATTCGCATCTCCGCCACACTCATTTTCTGCACATTTTGTTTCTTGGTTTCCCAACACTCTATCCCATATAATATGGCGGTTCTAATGGAAATCCTATATAAAAATTCTTTTAGATTCAAAGATATACACCGATCACACAAAACGTCGGTTGCACTACTCCACTTAACCCATCCTGCTTTAATTCTATGAGTAACATCATCACTAATATCTCCATCTTTTTGGACAATCGAGCCTAAATAATGAAAATGATCATTACTAGGTATCTCTTGACCCTTTAATTTCGCGACATCTCCATTTTTCCTCCTATTACTACTGAAATTTCACTCCACATATTCTGTTTTAGTTCTACTTATTTTAAATCCTCTTATTTCTAGAGTTTCTCTCCACAATTCAACCTAGCATTAATATTCGTCTTAGTCTCATCCACTAAAATAATATCATCTGCAAATAGAATGCCCCATGGCACCTCAACTTGTATTTGTCCAATCAACTCATCCATAACAAGAGTAAAGAGATAACGACTTATTGTTGAACCTTGGTGCAGACCTACAGCAATTGAAAATTCACTACTTTCTCCGACTGATGTTCTTACTGTAGTTATCGCCCCATTATACATATCCTTGATCACATTAATATATCTTCGAATCACTCCTTTTTTATGTATAACCCACCATATTATATCTCTGGGTACCCTATCACACGCCTTCTACAAATCTATAAATCATACGAAGATCCTTCTTTTTCTCCCTATACATCTCCATTAATCTCCTCAATAAATAGATTTCTTCCATTGTTGACCTCCAAGGTATAAACCCAAATTAATTCTCAGATATTGTTGTCTTCAGTCTCAATCTATATTCAATCACTCTCTCCCAAAGTTTCATTGTATGACTCATTAACTTAATACCACGATAATTTGAACAACTTTGTATGTCCCCTTTATTTTTATAAATAGGTACTAAAACAGACTTTATCCATTCATCGGGCATCCTATTAGTATAGGTGTACACTCAACCTATATATATGTCTCACACATTGTATATACAACTCCCGAATATCCTACATATTATTAATTTCGATTATACTTCTCATCGTATATTACCGGGTATTCCCCACTACCCGAGGTATGCCATTTATTCTTTAAAGTATTTCAGTTGATAATTCACTCATATCCTACTGGCCTAAGTCATAGGTTTGCTCTATTCCCCGAGTGACTCATCCACATTCCCCGAATTCATCATATTATCAATTTCATTGATTAATATTAGTCTTAATTCATCTCACTTATAATTAAGTCCCAATCCTATCATTAGCCAACTGGTAATTCAAAATGTCTCTCACAATGTTCTAAAGGTATACCAAAAGTCCCCCCATTTATCGATTTCAAGTTCTAGGATAAAAGAAGGAAAGTTTTCCAATTTCGGGAAACCGAATCGATTTGGTCTTATTTCGAATCGATTTGCACACTGAATCGATTCGCCTAAGGGGGAAAATCGATTTGCGATAGCAGGTCTCGTTTTCTGCAGTATTCCAGTTATAGTTTTTACAAATTTTAACCCTCCAAACCACCATAATCCAATCCCAAACTCCCAACCAAGTGTTCCAAACATCTTAGGAACATATATTAATAATTTTTGACTTATTAAAATCATGAAATCATCAGGGAACCACTTTTATTCAAATTAATCCACCATTAAATCCCCAAAACCCTAGGTTATCATTTTTGTTCAAGAACATCATCAAGAATCTCAGATTCCTTCCAAGTTTTACTAATCAATTCCTTAATTTCTTTTTATCTACATGAATTAGACATATCCATCAAGTTATCTACCCAAGAACATGAGTTTAGTCTTCCAGTCCAAGCCAACATTTATATTTTTATGGGATTATTCATCCTACACTAACTTGGATGTTATATATGCTCAAAAAGTAGCAAGATAAATACTTGCCTAATATGGTAGGTCTGATTTCCATAAAAAAGATGTCAAAATTGTCTTTCTTTCCTCCCGATCTACACTCCGGTGGTGGTGCAAGATTGTGTGGGAATGCCCTATGAACTCCTCTCCTTCCTCCTCTAGTAACTTGTATGTGATTTTCTAACTTCTAACCCTAACTCCCTCATCACATATGTTGATATAAACATGTAATTTTCATAGGTGTCTTTTCTCCAAAATTTCAAAAGACTAAAATACCCTTATGGGGCACTGGTTTGGCCTAAAAATGTTCCGGGACCCAAGCTAAACTCCCGAGTACACTTTTTTGACTATTTTGACCATTCCGGACACACGGACGTATCAAAATGACCATCTGAATTATCTAAAATGAAACTACATTTTATTTCATAAAATTAAGTACTGACACGCACGTCGCGACCAAATTTACCGTAACTGCCTTATTTCTCACTCACGACAAATCATAATACTTTCTTATCATTTTATTACTCATTCACTAAGTAATATTAAATATAAATAATTATTAACCCTTGTCTCGCTAATTAATATTTATTTTAATCCGGATTAAGTCTCCATTTTAATTTAATTAATCCTAATTAATCCCAATATAAAAATCATTAAAATTACGGGGTGTTACAATTCTCTACTATTGGTTATCCATTTTGGCATAACAATGTTTATGCCCCTTTTTGAAGAAGATATAACCATCATCAGTTTTTTTAAATCCGTTTTTTTAGTTTTATACAAGAGTTTTTTGAAAATAGACGTATGGTACTCATTTTTTTTCCGCTATTTGAAAACAAATTTAAAAACTAGTTTATTAAAAAAAGCGTACAATATTATAAAAGGTTTTTATATACCATAAAAAATAATTTTTAAATCTGTTTGTTAAGAAACTCTTTTTAAACAGTTTTCTTCTAAAAATATTTTTTTATAGGATCAAATGTCAAAAAGTCTCTTATTCTCTTATCTTTAAAGGTCCGTGCCAGCGGCATGATAAAACTTTTTTGGCATGGTAAAGGACTTTTTGGTGCAAAATAAAACATTTTTTTTTAATTTTATAAAATATTTTTTATAAAAAATAGTTGTTTTTAATGTTATACAAGAGTTTTTATATAAAATAGGTACTTTTAAATTTATACAACCATTTTTTTATTTTATAAAAAAGTATTTATATTTTATAAAGCAATGTTTTAAATAAAATAATATAGAAAACTTTTTTTATTAATATTTATGTATTCATAAATAGATGAGAAGGAGAAAAGTGGATTTGGGGGCTTACGCCTGAGGATTGAGGGATGAACGTTTTTTTTGTCTTATTAGTGGGTAAAGAATGAGGGCCACTCTATCATTACTCCTGCCCCTACTCGTGATTACATACGAAGATGTTTTGTCAAAAAAATGCATAAAAACAAAACATCTATACCTGAAACTAGAGTAGTATGTAGCCCATATAGTACACCTTGGGCATGGAAGAGATGGTCAGTTCTTATCTTATGAAATTCGTATTATCTTGTGATCCCATTATAAAGGACTGTATAGTAGTTGTCATATGTAAAGACACAGATCAATTGGTCTTTTGTAGAGTGGGAACTAACATATGGACTTTTGTGTTGCAAAATGAAAGAAATCCTCATATGGATATGGTATATTGGACTCACTGTGGTAGTCTCTGGGTTTGTGATTTAGAGACTTCTTGGCAACAAATACTTGGTAGTTGAATCATTTCATAATGAATTATTGTTTATTTTGAGGCACATAAAGTATGGTGTGAACCAGAGCACTTCTACTTATTATTTCTATAGAACCACAAAATTTGAATATTATAAACTGGACCAAGAGAAAAAATTTGGGAAGGGGATGGATGATTTAAGTGGTAACACCTTGTTCTTAGGTCTTAACAACAGTTTGTGATTCACTACAATTAATTATCCAGAGTACAAAACAAATACGAAATACTTTAGTGACAACAACGAAGAATACAACAAAGGAAATATTGGAGGGCATGACAAAGGAATTTTTTAAATGGATGACAATTTCAAAACACTCCCTTACCGTGTTCTTGATTCATCTTTAGTTTGGTCACCTCCTATATAGATTTTGCCCAATCTTGCCAATAAACTCAACAACTATAAATAAATTGTTATGATTCGTTTACTTCAGTTTTTCTTAAGTTACAAGGTTGAAGTTGAAAGGCACGAATCCTAATGGTAACGTGTTTTTCAACTTTTTAAGATCATGATGTTCACTATGAAGATATTAAGTTTTTTTCTCTCATCCCTATAAATAATACTCTAAGTGACATATCTATTCAAACTTTATTTCCTCTTTTTCCCAAGTTCAATAGGTTCTCTGTAGTTAATTTATGGATGTTGTTATAGTGAAAGAGGTTGTGTATTAGACACGATATGAAAACATGTATTAGACACAATATATAGTATAGCTTTAAGGCGATTTGAATCATTCTTCCTACTATTCTATTCAGTGGCAGATTCAGGATTTTATGTCAACATGGACGAAACTTTCGAGTATTGCCAGGGGTTCGGTGGCGGGAGTCCCCGAGGTGATTTTTTTGGGGGTTATTTCGAGTTTTATCAAGCATTTTTTGGATTTTTTTACCTTTTTTGGACATAATATTCATTTTCAACACTAAAAACCATTATCAAAATATCACATGATAATTAATACAACATAAATCAATAATTTCATTACAAATTTAATTTCACAAAATAAACAACTGATGAAATATAAATAAAATTTGGGGATCGAATCATCGGAGATCAAAATATACCTGGTGGAGGAGAGAGCAGTAGGGTAAGTGGTGGAGGAGATCAAAATTTTATATTTTTTAATACATGTTTAGTCCAAGCGTTTTATTTTGTACCAAAAGGTCCCTCAAACACCCATTTAACTAATATTCTCTTATTCTTAAAGGTCCGCGCCAATGGCATGGTGAATGACTTTTTGGAGCAAAATAAAAAGGCATGGAGTAAACGTGTATTAAAAAAATGTTTGAGGGACTATTTGGTATATGCCCCTATTTTTTTTAAAAGATGAACTGGGGCGGCCGCCTCGTTTGGGCCCTACATGGGTCCGCCCCTGATTATATTCATGCAGCCTTTTTGGTTTTGAAAATCTTCTATAGGTTTTACAAAGTATAGAGAATGTTATAGGGTTTGTCCAAGTGAGGATTAGTTCTCCTTTGTAGTAGAGGCTAATCCATGCCTAGATACTCTTGAGTCAAGCCTACCTAATATTGTCAGACCTTTGTATGACATGTGCCAAGTATGATCAAGGTTGAATATTTGCAACTTCAAGATTTCTTCTTTAATGGAGTAGAAGTTGTTACTCCTAAATCCTCACAACAACAAGCATGAGCTTCCACAGAAGAAATATGAGCTTTTGTAGAAGAAATATGAGGAACTGGAGGCCAAGGCTGCCAACGATGTTGAAGCCCATGTCGCGACGGTCAAGAAAATGGGAGAAGATCATGTTGCGGCCCTTTAATTGGCGATTGACAGCACTATGGAGTCATGTAAGGGCTCCAAGGACTTCTACCTCATCAACAACAGAGCCTACCTCCGCGGCTACTAAGAGCTCAGGCAAAGAGTCATACAAAACTTCCCAGACTCTAAAGAGATAATACTTGACTGGGGCCTTAGTGATCCCGAGCATCAGCAGTGTGTGGCCGAGATCAAGGTTGAGACAAAAGAAATAGCCAGATTAAGGGCAAAGTCAGAGGTCGTGGAAGCAGAGCTGGAGACTGAGACCGCTATTGAAGGAGAGGACGGAGATATAGAAGATGATGCAACTAACTAGTCCTTTTTCTTCACATTGGGTTGCGTCCCCCTTTTTAAACATCTTGATATATATATATATATATATATATAAGGCTACGACCCTTTGTCTGTAAAATCTTTAACACTAATGTTTGCTAATATTTTGGGCTTCTAACTTTTAAACTTCTACGATCTTTATTATCAAGGTTGCAGCCACTTTTAGAAATCAATGGTTTATGTATCTCATTTGCGTGCTTTATACTTCCAATGCTTCAAAACTTAAATTCTTGCTTGCTTGATTGAATGTTGACTTAAACTTAAGTACAAATGATTTTTTCACACAGGTTGCGGCTACTTTTCTTCACCTTGGACTTTCATTTAAATTCTTATAGATTGTTGACACAGAAATATGTTTGATGGTGGCTGCAGTCTCTTCCTGAACTCTTGCACCTTTATTGAATTTTGTAGAGTAAAGATAACTCTTGCACCTTTTAGCAGTAGGTTGTGTTCGTATTCTGATAGCAATAGTGGATATTAGGGAACAAATCCCTTGCTGCAGAGAATTACATCTTTGGACCACTTTGTTTCAATACTTGTACACATACATGTGGCCGCGACTAAACTTCTTCTTTTTCAAGTGGGTTATAATGATGGGTTTACGGCTTAGCTCCTTTTACTATGATCTTCCATCACTTTCAAAGCCTTGTTTAACCTAAATGATAAGGTTGCGTCTTCCCTCTATGCTATAGATTGAACTCCTTGCTGGCTGCGACACCTTTCTAACCTTTAAGGAGTGCATGACAGCATGCTGAGCTGAGGCCATCCCCCTTTATGAAACTTTGTCATGCTTCAAGATGTCACAACTTCTTTCAGTCGCTTCAATTTCCTTTTATGGCTTTCCTTTAGTCGCTTTGATTGCCTTTCATGGCTTTCCTTTAGTCGATTTGATTGCCTTTCATGACTTTTCTCTAATCGCTTAAGATTAGGTTATTATCAGGCCCCCTCGGGCTAGGTATTATAAAGCTTCCCCAAGCTTATGTGGATATATATAAAGACTTTCCATGCTATAATAGGATTATTTGCAGACAATTAAGTCTTCGTCCCCTTAAAATATAGGACTATCTGTAGATAATTAAGTCTCCGGCCCCTATGGGTTATTTTCAGGCCTTCCCGGTCTAGGTATTATGAAGCTTACCCAAGCTAATATGAGATCACCAAGTTAATGATGTTTATCTCTATCCACCAAGTTAATGATGTTTACCGAGGGAGTAACATCCCTGGGCTAATGACGCATCCCGAAAGCTAAGAACGGGCACTTGAAGCCCCTGATTCCTATGACGCATCACGAAAGCTAAGAACGGGCATTTGAAAGCCTTATGAATGATGTTATAGATCAATATAGATAAATGCTCTCAATAGTTTCTTTCATCATTTTCAATTATCATTTTCTTTCGGACAATCAGGCGTTCTAACAGGCATTGTGGGCCCATTTAGATATTATCATTCCCGATATAACATATTATCTCGAATCGAGATCTATTTAAGACAAAATGGTCTTTTATAAGATAACATTTCATGGAAATGAGAATCAAAATATAGCATTGTAACAGTGAACTTGATTTCATATATCTATTCATACATATAAGGCTTTGCTATTTCAATACAAAGTTAAAACGAAACTATTCAAAAGAGTTCACTAAGAATAGAAATAGTTAAAATATAGATATGGGCATAAAAAGAGGAATGTGGCATGTTTAGCTAAGCTGCATCCCATAGGCATCCTTAAGGAACTGCTGTAGCATCCCCTGCCTTATGAGACTCTCAATTTCATCTTCTAGATCATAACACTGCTCGGTGTCATGGACGTGATCCTGGTGGAATTCGCACCACTTAGCTTTGTCCCTTTTGTGCGGTGGAACCCTCAGCTTTTCTGGCCACCTGAGCAACTTTTCTTCCTTGATGAATTCAAGGATGTCTTCAATTTGTAAGGCCAATGGGGTGTAGACCTTAAATCTTCACTCTACCTTCTCTGATTTCCTTTTCTGTTTCCTGTTGGTTGCTTCCGCAGATGGAACTGCTAGGGCTGCGGCGGCAATGATCATGGGCGCCGCACCCACATAAGATAAGGTTGCGGCCTCTAACATGAGGACCCTCTTGGTCAAATAGTTGGCCTAGGTTTGGAGTGAAGCATGACTGTCGTAGAGATGGTTAAGGTGATTGTACAGCTGCACAATCTCATCTTTGACTTCTGCGCTTTGGTTGGATTCTCCTTCCATTTTCTGCTTTGTTAGTCTCTATAAAATATATAATATGAGACAAAACTATCGGAAGTGAGTAATCACAAATATATTGGATTAACTGAGTAGGAAGTTGGGATGTAGCGTTTGAACTGCTGCATGATATTACAGATGAGGTCGCGGCCAGTAAGGCAGATAGGTGTATTGTCGTGGCCTTTGAATGATATATACTAAGGTTGAGCTGAAGACCACCTGAGTCTTTTCCCTGATGATTTGAAGCTGCTGTTAGGAAACTTCACTAGTAGAGGCCGTGGGATCAAGGCAGTTGAACTACCATGCCGCATCCCTACCTAGGCAGGGGAGGAACAATCCCAAAATTGAAACCCAAAAATTGAGTTTCTCTCTCAAAACACGTGGAGAGCATACCTATTGGGGTCTATCCATGAGACAATATCATCAGGGTGCACAAGACATCACGATTTTTATGATAAACCCTAGATCACAGGCAAAGAACAACAAAAATGGAGTAAATATAATTCTTCCCTAATCACTCATCTTTACAGGGCTAAAGCCCATCATGCTTTTCAGCATTATCTAGATGAAATGAAATCACAGGGGTACGTAAGATAGATCCAAGGTCATAAAAAAAAGACCCACAGACAGATTTGAATATACGAAATACCCATTAAAGGGTGAAAATATAAAATAGAGCTCAATAACCAAAATTTACTCATAGGACGATGATCCAAAGGATCCCCACAAATAAAATAAGGTGTTTAAGAACTCAAAACATAGAGAAACAAGGTTGAAATCTCTCGTTTTCCACAGACGGTGCCAAATTGATGATATGAAAAGTCGTCCACTTGTCGTTCTCATACTAGCAAATCAAGTATAAAGTGAATAATAAGTAAAATAGAGGGAATAAGAGAGATAAAAGACAAGATATAAAGTGGTTCGGCTATAATAATGAGCCTACGTCCACTTTGGTGCCACACTCTCATTATATATGTTGTTTGGTACATAGTAATCACTACACCAAAAATAGCATTTTGGCACACCCTGATATTAAAAATCTGGCACAGTTTAAAACTGTGCCAGATTTTGGCACGGTTTAATAGAAATTTGGCACACTTTAAAACAGTGCCAAAATTTGGTACTGTTTTAAAGTGTGCCAAAATTAAGAACACTTTACTAGGATATAAAATACCTTAAAATTTTGGCACACTTTAGTTTCCCTCTTCTCTCTCCTCCCTCATCTTCTCCCCCGCTCCCCCCTCTCTCTCCACCAAAAACCCAAGCCCTACCCTTCTCCCCCGCTCCCCCCGCTGACGTCGCCCCTATTTCTCCTCGGGTCACCTCCCCCATTGGGTTTATCCGCTGTCGTCGCCCCAATTTTTTGGTGTGGTTCCGGGTTTCTGTTTATCCGGTGTCGTGGTATCCCTTCCGGCGACCTCGTGTTTTCTCGATTTGGTAGTTCCGATCTTGAAGGGGTTTCCGGCCTGTTTTGCCGGCAACATCATTTTTTTGGTTGCTGTTTTAGGATCTTAAGTTGAGGTAATTTCTTTCCCTCTTTATAAGTATTATATATATATATATATATATATATATATACTGATTTGTTTAATAAAATAATTTTATTTTATTTTAAATCTAATTTGATTTAAATTGGAATTAAAATCTGAAATTGTTTGGGTGTTTGGTTTGGAGAGTTTATTTACACCCATTTCAGTTTGTGTGTACACTTTGTTATCAAGACTTATTTTTGAAATGTGGAGATGACTTTTCAATAGTCCAGTTTAGGAAAGAGAAATCCATGTGCAGGTAACATTTGCAGTCTTGGGGTGGGTGATATAGAAGGTGATTGTGTTTTCTTGGCAAGATCTGATGGGGGTGATGGGATTTCCAAGCACATGAGGTGATTGTGTTTTCAAAGGCCCACTCAGGGAACACTCCCTCCAAGGCTGTTACCGCCCATCTGAGGTATTTCTCATATTAATTTTTGGGATGGGTTTTTTGTTTTGCAACAAAATGTATTTTTTTGGCAAAAAAATGGTTCAATGTCCACAAAATGCATTTTAGGGTATAATAATCTCATATTAGTATTTAAGTGTTTAAATGTTGATTGTGCTGTTCATGTTTGTGACAATGTTAATGTGCACATAGAGGGGTAAATCTTGGATAGGCCAATTGTTAGTTGTGGCCTGTTTCTCGCTAGCAACAAAAATGGAGGAGATTGAAGTGCCTCCCATTGTTGATTTACAGGTGAGAGAAAAATTAATGTGAATATTTATTTATTTCATTATATATTGAACCATTTGCCTTTCTGATATGTTCTTATATGTAATGGACATAAGGATTTTTGTGAGTAGGTAGGAGATCCCAAGTTTTTAGTTGAAGGCAAAACCATACAAAGAATGATGCTTCTTGTTTTGAGCACCTTGAATGGAGATCCCAAGTTCTTTCATAGACTACTTTCTTAAAAAGATTAACTATGATCATCTTCCATCACAATCTTTGATCTCTAGATCAATTCAATACATCTTAAGCACAATCAAAGGTAGATTATTCACTATATGCACAAATGTGTTAATTTATATCGATACATATCCATATAATAAAGCGCAATAAAACGCGTGTCCTAATGGAACATAATGATATCTAATTATACTCATAAAAGGGACATGTTATCAATTTCACACACGTGTGTGTATACTCATATATGGGTACTGTAATATTAAAGAGTTTGATCCAGTGCTGGGTGGGAATTGAATGCAGGTATGTGGGAGGTTTGGAGATCAAAAGGTCAGCATAGGATGCCAGTGATTTGTTTGGTTTTGTTTTACAAATGTTCAACTCAGGCCAGTTCCATCCAATCTTAATCAAGTTACTACAGGTAACTATTATTTAGTACCCATTTATTAACCTTTTAAAATGCAATGAATTATTTCTACTCAGCATTTATAGTTTGTCTTTTTCATTCTATATCTGATCATTCCTTTTAAAGTTTGAAAATTACTTCATGGATTACTTTATGAGCTTATTTAGTTAAATTGGTGGAAGGGACTTGCTGGTGGTTTGGTTTGGGAATTTGCTGTTGCTGTTGAGTTTATTTTAAAAGTAAAAACATGTTGAATTTAACGAATAAACAAATGAAACTATGTCAAAATTTTCAAAAATCCATAAACGTTCTAAATTGATTAAAAACATACCGTTAGAGGATGAAAACCCAAAAAAACCTCCAAACAACACCAAAGAGGCACGAACACCTCGCACGAGACCAATGTAACTTGCAGGAACAGACCGCGTAGTCCCGGGTCTCCCAGTTTGAGAATATGATGATAATTTGCAAAAATAACACTTAAACTTAAAAGCAAGCCGTTAAAGGGTGAAAACCCAAACCAGCCCCCAAACGACCCCGTAGGAGGCAAGGACACCTCGTACGGGACCAATGTAACTTGTAGGAACTGACCGCGTAGTCCCGGGTCTCCCGGTTTGTGAATATGATGACAATTTGCAAAAATCAACACTTAAACTTAAAAATAAGCTGTTAAAGGGTGAAAACCCAAACCAGGCGCCAAACGACCCCGTAGGAGGCACAAACACCTCGCACGGGACCAATGTAACTTGTTGGAACTGACCGCGTAGTCCCGGGTCTCCCGGTTTGAGAATATGATGATAATTTGCAAAAATAACATTTAGACATAAAAACAAACCGTTAAAGGGTGAAAACCCAAACTAGCCGCCAAACGACCCCGTAAGAAGCCCGAACACCTCGTATGGGACCAATGTAACTTGTAGGAAGTGACCGCGTAGTCCCGAGTCTCCCGGTTTGAAAATATGATGATAATTTGCAAAAATCAACACTTAAACTTAAAAATAAGTCGTTAAAGGGTGAACCCCCAAACAACCCCGTAAGAGGCACGAACACCTCGTACGTGACCAATATAACTTGTAGGAACTGACCGCATAGTCCCAGGTCTCTCGATTTCTGAATATGATGATAATTTGCAAAAATCAACACTTAGACTTAAAAACAAGCCATTAAAGGGTGAAAATCCAAACCAGCCCCCAAACGACCCCGTAAGAGGCACAACACCTCGCACGGTACAATGTAACTTATAGGAATTGACCATGTAGTCCCGCGTCTCCCGATTTGAGAATATGATGCTAATTTGCAAAAATCAACACTTAGACTTAAAAATAAGTCGTTAAAGGGTGAAAACCTAAATCAACCCCCAAACGACCCCGTAGGAGGCACGAACACCTCGCACGGGACCAATGTAACTTGTAGGAACTGACTGCGTAATTCCGGGTCTCCCGGTTTCAGAATATGCCGTTAATTTGCAAAAATCAACACTTAGGCTTAAAAACAAGCCGTTAAAGGGTGAAAACCCAAACCAGACCCAAAATTATCCCGTAGGAGGCACGAACACCTCGTACGGCACCAATGTAACTTGTAGGAACTAACCGTGTAGTCCCGGGTCTCCCGGTTTGAGAATATGACGATAAATTGCAAAAATAACACTTAGACTTAAAAACAAGACGTTAAAGGGTGAAAACTCAAACCAGCCGCTAAACGACCCCGTAAGACGCACGAACACCTCGCAGGGAATCAATGTAACTTGTAGGAACTGATCGCGTAGTACCGGGTCTCCCGATTTGAGAATATGACGATAATTGATAAAAATCAACACTTAAACTTAAAAACAAGTCGTTAAAGGGTGAAAACTCAAACCAGTCCCCAAACGACCCCGTACGAGGCACGAACACCTCGCACGGGACCAATGTAACTTGTAGGAACTGACCGCGTCGTCTCGGGTCTCCCAGTTTGTGAATATGGCGATAATTTGCAAAAATCAACACTTAGACTTAAAAATAAACCGTTAAAGGGTGAAAACCCAAACCAGCCCCCGAACGACCCCGTAGGAGGCATGAACACCTCGCACGAGACCAATGTAACTTTTAGGAACTGATCGCGTAACCCCGAGTCTTCCAGTTTGAGAATATGATGATAATTTGCAAAAATCAACACATAGACTTAAAAAACAAACCGTTAAAGGGTGAAAACCCAAACCAACCCCCAAACGACCCCGTAGGAGGCACGGACACCTTGCACGGCACCAATGTAACTTGTAGGAACTGACCGCGTAGTCCCGGGCCTCCCAATTTGAGAATATGACGATAATTTGCAAAAATAACACTTAGACTTAAAAACAAGACGTTAAAGGGTGAAAACCCAAAACATCCTCCAAACGACCCCGTAAGAGGCACGAACACCTCGCACGAGACCAATGTAACTTTTAGGAACTGGCCACGTAGTTTTGGGTCTCCCGATTTGAGAATATGACGATAATTTTCAAAAATCAACACTTAGACATAAAAACAAGCCGTTAAAGGGTGAAAACCCAAACCAACCCCCAAACGACCCCGTAGGAGACACGAAAACCTCACACGGGACCAATGTAACTTGTAGGAATTGACCGCGTAGTACCGGGGATCCGTATTTGAGAATATGATGATAATTTGCAAAAATAACACTTAGACATAAAAACAAACCGTTAAAGGGTGAAAACCCAAACCAGCCCCCAAACAACCCCGTAAGAGGCACAAACACCTCGCACGGGACCAATGTAATATGTAGGAACTGACCGCGTAGTCCCGGGTCTCCCAGTTTGTGAATATGACGATAATTTGCAAAAATTAACACTTAGACTTAAAAATAAATCGTTAATGGGTGAAAACCAAAAACCAGCCCCCAAACGACCCCGTAAGAGGCACGAACACCTCGTACGGGACCAATGTAACTTGTAAGAACTGACCGCATAGTCCCGGGTCTCTCGGTTTGCGAATATGATGATAATTTATAAAAATCAACACTTAGACTTAAAAACAAGCCGTTAAAGAGTGAAAACCCAAACCAACCCCCAAACGATCCCGTAAGAGGCACGAACACCTCGTACGGGACCAATGTAACTTGTAGGAACTGACCTCGCAGTCCCGTGTCTCCCGGTTTGAGAATATGACGATAATTTGCAAAAATCAACACTTAGACTTAAAAATAAGCCGTTAAAGGGTGAAAACCCAGACCAGAACCCAAACGACCCCGTAAGAGGCACGAACACCTCGTACATGACCAATGTAACTTGTAGGAACTGACCGCGTAGTCCCGGGTCTCCCGATTTGAGAATATGACAATAATTTGCAAAAATCAACACTTAAACCTAAGAACAAGCCGTTAAAGGGTGAAAACCCAAACCAGCCCCCCAATGACCCGGTAGGAGGCACGAACACCTCGCACGGGACCAATGTAACTTGTACGAATAGACCGCGTAGTCCCGAGTCTCCCAATTTGTGAATATGATGATAATTTACAAAAATCAACATTTAAACTTAAAAACAAGCCGCTAAAGGGTGAAAACCCAAACCAGCCCTCAAACGACCCCGTAAGAGGCACGAACACCTCGCACGGGACCAATGTAACTTGTAGGAACTGACCGCGGAGTTTCGGGTCTCCCGATTAGAGAATATGATGAAAATTTCTAAAAATCAACACTTAGACTTAAAAATAAGCCGTTAAAGGGTGAAAACCCAAACCAACCCCCAGACGACCCCGTAGGAGGCACGAACACCTTGCACGGGACCAATGTAACTTGTAGGAACTGACCGCGTAGTCCAGGGTCTCCTAGTTTGAGAATATGATGATAATTTGCAAAAATAACACTTAGACTTAAAAACAAACCATTAAAGAGTGAAAACCCTAAATAGCCCTCAAACGACCCCTTAAGAGGCACGAACACCTCGCACGGGACCAATGTAACTTGTAGGAACTGACCGCGTAGTCTCGGGTCTCCCGATTTGAGAATATGATGCTAATTTGCAAAAATCAACACTTAAACTTAAAAACAAGTCGTTAAAGGGTGAAAACCCAAACCAGCCCCCAAACAACCCCGTAAGAGGCACAAACACCTCGCACGGGACCAATGTAATATGTAGGAACTGACCGCGTAGTCCCCGGTCTCCCGGTTTGTGAATATGACGATAATTTACAAAAATCAACACTTAGACTTAAAAACAAATCGTTAATGGGTGAAAACCAAAAACCAGCCCCCAAACGACCCCGTAAGAGGCACGAACACCTCGTACGGGACCAATGTAACTTGTAGGAACTTACCGCATAGTCCCGGGTCTCTCGGTTTGTGAATATGATGATAATTTATAAAAATAAACACTTAGACTTAAAAATAAGCCGTTAAAGAGTGAAAACCCAAACCAGCCCCCAAACGACCCCGTAAGAGGCACGAACACCTCGTACGGGACCAATGTAACTTTTAGGAACTGACCTCACAGTCCCGGGTCTCCCGGTTTGAGAATATGATGATAATTTGCAAAAATCAACACTTAAACTTAAAAACAAGTCATTAAAGGGTGAAAACCCAAACCAGCCCCCAAACGACCCCGTAGGAGGCACGAACACCTCGCACGGGACTAATGTAACTTGTAGGAACTGATCGCGTAGTCCCGGGCCTCCCGATTTGTGAATATGATGATAATTTGTGAAAATCAACCGTTAAACTTAAAAACAAGTTGTTAAAGGGTGAAAATCCAAACCAGCCCTCAAACGACCCCGTAAGAGGCACAAACACTTCGCACGGGACCAATGTAACTTGTAGGAACTGATCGCGTAGTCTCGGGTCTCCCAGTTTGTGAATATGATGATAGTTTGCAAAAATCAACACTTAGACTTAAAAACAAGCCGTTAAAGGGTGAAAACCAAACCAGCCCCCAAACGACCCCGTAAAAGGCACGAACAACGCGCACGGGACCAATGTAACTTGTAGGAACTGAACGCATAGTTCCACATCTCTCAGTTTGAGAATATGGCGATAATTTGCAAAAATCAACACTTAAACTTAAAAACAAGATGTTAAAGGGTGAAAACCCAAACCACCCTCCAAACAACCCCGTAGGAGGCACGAACACCTCGCACGGAACCAATGTACCTTGTTAGAACTGACCGTGTAGTCCCAGGTCTCCCGATTTGAGAATATGACGATGATTTGCCAAAATCACACTTAGTCTTAAAAAGGGTGAAAACCCAAACCAGCCCCCAAACAACCCAGTAGGAGGCACGAACACCTCGCACGAGACCAATGTAACTTGTTGGAACTGACTGCGTAGTCTCGGGTCTCCCAGTTTGATAATATGATGATAATTTGTAAAAATCACACTTAGACTTAAAAACAAGCCGTTAAAGGGGAAAAATCCAAATCAGCCCCAAACGACCCCGTAAGAGGTACAAACACCTCACACGGGACCAATGTAACTTATAGGAACTGACCGCGTAGTCCCGGGTCTCCCGATTTGAGAATATGACGATAATTTGCAAAAATCAACACTTAAACTTAAAAACAAGCCGTTAAGGGGTGAAAACCCAAACCACCCCCCAAATGACCCCGTAGGGGGCACGAACACCTCGCATGGGACCAATGTAACTTGTTGGAACTGACCGCGTAGTCCTGGGTCTCTCGGTTTGAGAATATGACGATTATTTGCAAAAATCACACTTTGACTTAAAAAGGGTGAAAACCCAAATCAGCCCCCAAACGACACCATAGGAGGCACGAACACCTCGCACGGGACCAATGTAACTTGTTGGAACTGACCGCATAGTCCCGGGTCTCCCGGTTTGAGAATATGACGATGATTTACAAAAAGCACACTTTGACTTAAAAACAAGCCGTTAAAGGGTGAAAATCCAAACCAGCCCCCAAACGACCCCGTAAGAGGCATGAACATCTCACACGGGACCAATGTAACTTAGAGGAACTGTCCGCGTAGTCCTGGGTCTCCTGGCTTGAGAATATGATGATAATTTACAAAAATCAACACTTAAACTTAAAAACAAGCCGTTAAAGGGTGAAAACCCAAACCACCCCACAAACGTCCCCGTAGGGGGAACGAACACCTCGCACGGGACCAATGCAACTTGTTGGAACTGACCGCGTAGTCTCGGGTGTCACGGTTTGAGAATATGACGATAATTTACAAAAATCACACTTAGACTTAAAAAGGGTGAAAACCCAAACCAGCCCCCAAACGACCCCATAGGAGGCACGAACACCTTGCACGGGACCAATGTAACTTATTGGAACTGACCGCATAGTCTCGGGTCTCCCGATTTGAGAATATGATGATAATTTGCAAAAATCACACTTAGACTTAAAAACAAGCCGTTAAAGGGTGAAAACCCAAACCAGCACCCAAACGACCCCGTAAGAGGCACGAACACCTCCCATGGGACCAATGTAACTTATAGGAACTGATCGCGTAGTCCCGGGTCTCCCGGTTTGAGAATATGATGATGATTTGTAAAAATCAACACTTAAACATAAAAACAAGTCATTAAAGGGTGAAAATCCAAACCAGCCCCTAAATGACCCCGTAGGAGGCACGAACACCTCGCACGGGACCAATGTAACTTGTAGGAACTGATCGCGTAGTCCCGGATCTCCTGATTTGAGAATATGACAATAATTTACACTCCTGTTTTTAATTTTTTAGTTTGAGTAAATTTTTTTTTGTAAATTATTGGGTTACTATTATCATATCTTTTTTGTATCCTATTTTTTTTGCAGGATAACAGTTTATCGTTGGCATTTATTCACGTGGAACACACGGAGAACTCAATGGTTTACAATAAGGGGTTTATTCATGATTCCATTTTTTTGTGTTATAGTCGTGCGGGCTTTTGTAGTTTTATTGTTAACTTTTATGGCCGTGCGGGTTTTTCTAAGTTAATTGTTATATTTTGTGTCCGTACGTGCTTTATGTTAGGCAGGTTTTGTATTAGCAGGTTTTGGAATGTCAAGAAAATAGAGGAAACTCTGCCCATTTTTTTTTGGCCTGTGAACTATTAAAGACTTGTAATATTTTGAAGTTTGTATGTATATTAGTTTATCAACGACGTGCAATATTTTTAATTTGTGAATTTTTGTGCTTTCAAATAATTTTTTTTTTCTTTTTATAAAAAAATTTGGCACAGTTCAAAACCGTGGCAAAAGTGTATCATATTTTGGCATGGTTTTGAACTGTGCCAAATTCTTTTAAACTGTGCTGCATTTGGCACAGTTAAAAACTGTGCCAAAAGTGTGCCAGAAATATCTAATTCTGGCACAGTTTAAAAGTGTGCCAGAAGTGTTCCTGTTTGGCCAAATCTGGCACACTTTTGAGCCGTGCCAGAAAAAAATGGCCATTTTGAAACACCTGATTCTGGCACAGTTCAAAATCGTTTTTAAACCGTGCCAGATTCCTTTTTTTGGTGTAGTGAATTAGGCCTAAAGAGGCATACAATCATGAGAATAGAAGATAATACATGTTTATGAGAATTCCGTTGGCTCCGGGATTATGAATGTTATCCTCTGTCCAGTAGCCCCCAAGCTATGCTTAGTGGCGTAGAGAGAGAAAGAGAGATCAGTTCTAAGTTAAGTCTCAATATAAGCAATATTAAGCTTGACACTGATGTTGAAAGAGTGAATTCGAAATCCATATCCCGAGGTGTCGACCTCTATTTATAGTTGTTGTATTGTTGGTAGATGAAAGGGGGGTGCGGCTAGTTAATATGATAAGACTGGGGCCGCACCCTGTAGTAAGTTGGGTCGTGCCCTGTAGCATAAAAGTGTCGCACCATGTGCATGTGAGGCTGCGACAGTTGCTAGTGAGGCATATATGGATAAGGTCGTAGCCTGCAGGTTATAGGCTGTGGCAGCAAGTCTTCGGCACTTGTATACGTTCCGCGACAAGGTACTATATATGTACTATCAGATACAACTATGTATCGACATCTAGTAGGTAGTTTAATCTATTTAACACTCACATGACCTGACATAGCATTTGCAGTCGGTACAATGAGTCGATTCATTCAAAGTCCCAAGAAACCTCACTTATAAGCGGCTCGAAGAATATTGAGTTACATAAAGAGTACGCTTAACTTCGGCATAATATACAAGAAGGGTGTTACGTGCAAGGTGATTGGCTTCTGCGATGCTGATTATACTGGAGATCATAATACACGTCGATCAACTACTGGGTACGTGTTCAGTATTGGCTCAGGGGCAATCTCATGGTGTAGTAAAAGGCAACCTACTGTATCCTTGTCAACCATAGAAGCTAAATATAGGGCAACAACAACAGCGACACAAGAGGCTACATGGTTAATGTAGTTAATGAAAGATTTGCAACAACCAATGCAGTATTGTTACATGGTGATAATCAATCAGCTATACATTTGGCTGAGAATTCGCTGTTCCGTGCAAGAACCAAGCAAGTGGAAGTACACCATCACTTCATCAGAGAGAATGTGCTTAAAGGAGAAATAGATATGCTCAAGTTGCAGACTTGTTCACCAAAGGACTTAACATTAAAAAGTTTGAAGAACTCCGAGGGCAACTTGGCATGATCTATATAGATGAGATTGAAAGAGAGAGTCGGTGTTGAGGGGGAGTGTTAAAGAAAATAGAGGCACCACCGCCTTTCTCTTCTCCCTTTCTCTCTAGAATATTCTTGAACCCCATTTCCTTATTCCATTGTGAAGAATTCTCCAGCTAGTTTTTTATCTAGAACATAAACAACCAACTTAAATTTGTGGCTAATATGCTTAAACCCACTGACTTTAGTGAGTATAAAATGAGACCCGTCTCTCATTTTGGGAATTAAGCAAAGTGAGATAAACAAGTAAGAGAGTCAAGTGAGCAATAAATAGACTCCAAATAAATAGTGTTTTAAAGTAAGTAAGGTGTTTCCTTGAGTGATAAAATTGTGTCCTAAATATTGAGTGAGTTTTATAATATTAGTGGGTCATTTGAGTGTGTATTTTGTGAGTCAATAATTATACTAAAATTTGTACAATTATTTTTTGTGTAATAAAATAGTTTTATTTGTGGTTCACCGCCTGAGCATTTTTTTTACTCAACATTAGACACAGTATATAGTATAGCTTTAAGACGATTTGAATCACGCTTCCTACTATTCTATTCATGTAGGCTTTTGGGTTTTGAAAAGCTTCTATAGGTTTTAAAGAGTATAAAGAATGTTACAGTGTTTGTCCAAGTGAGGATTGGTCCGGCTAATCCATGCCTAGATACTCTTGAGTCAGGCCAACCTAATATTGCCAGACCTTTGTATGACATGTGTTAAGTCTGATCAAGGTTGAATATCTGCAACTTCAATATGTCTTCTTTAATGGTGTAGAAGTTGTTACTCCTAAATCCTCACAACAACAGTCACTCTTTGACCTTAAATGACTGTGGAGATGAGACTTAACCACATAGAGTGTAGCATCCTGTAAAAATAACTAATTTCAAGATTCTGGAATAAAGGAAGCTCTAGTCACACATGTATTCCAACTTACAAATAAGAACCATCTCTGCTAGTTTGAACAACAAGGAAACTTCCTTTGTAATTCAATAAAGATTACATCTCCATCCACCACTTCATCCTCTACAAAATGTTTGCCTGAGGTAGAGAGCCCCTTCAAGCTAGACCCAAGACAAATTAAAGCGTGTCTCTCTCAAAGTAAGGGAAAAAATTTCTCCATCATCATCTACTAGGTAAAATCCTTTAATCAAAGGGAAGCGTAAGACTTAAACACACTCACAAAATAAATCTCTGAAGTCATCATTAACTATCCTCAAATAAGGGATCACAAGACTATACATAAAGTCCAAAGAATTGGTGCCCCACGTAGCCAAAATGTAACCACTACTAAAGCACCCCTAAATAGTGGGAGAATATTCTTAAGGAGTATTGCCTTATTATACTAACACTTACAAAAATTAGGGAAAACAAAATTTTCAAAATGGTGTCCGATCCCATTTTTCCCCATGGAGTTTTGGAAATTGAAAGGTGTATACATCGTTCCGAAATTGGGGAAAATCAGATCTGATTTTGAATAGATCAGAAGTTATAAAATAAGTTGTAGCCCTAACACCTATGGAATTATATGTTCCAAAGATCTGAGTTTCACATCAACCCTTCCAGAAGATAAAGTTGTCGATTTATATGTTCTTGAAAGAGCTTTGCTCTCAATGCATTCATCATGTGTAAATGTGGTAAGAGAACTGGATCAGTTTCATCCTTTTTTAACTGCTATACAACTATTTTGATCTTGTAAAAAAATACACTAGAAAGAACATAAAAGGTCTCAATTTAATTTTTATATTATTGTTTTAAAAAAGAAAACAATATTGGTTTTTCGTTGTGGATAAGTGTAATATGATAAATGTCAGTTGCTTGTGGAGAAGTGTAACTATGATAAATGGTTGTGGTCATATTCTATTTTTAATTATAATGTCTTATTTGCAATCTTCCTTTTTATCTTCCACATTTTCGTTATTGGTATGACCTAATATGGATCTCTAACTTTATCGATATGTTTTCTACATGTTAATTTAAGAAGTCTCTAAGACTTCGTTATTATTGATGCGATTCTAATGTACATATATTTACACCCAAGTGTTGATGATCAATCTAGTAATATGTCTGGGAAGTTTGAATTAATGTTATTAGGTTTGCGGTTCATATTTTTACTCGATACGTGTATCGTACGTGGTGCACTACCATGCCCGTTACGTGATACATGACTGGAATGATTGTCTATGTCATAATTTATTAAAATTTATCTTTGATTCGTAGTTTGTGTTTTATGTATAATATGCACTGCAAATTTCATATGCGAAGGGTATGATATAACATCAACAAAAATTGTGAAGTAATTATGAAATAAATAAAAATTCATGTAATATTAGTCGTGTAATATCAATAGTTGACTTGTCATTTTTAATTATTGTAATAATTGAATTGTCATTGTTTTCCTTGTTTCTCTAATAGCTATCACATATTTTGTATGAGTGAGGTAGTAGAGTTAAACCCAGAATGAGCCCGATTATGTTTCACAGATTTTTGATTGGTTGATTTTTTTCGAATTCTTACTGTTATGATATTGTTTATATCACCCTAAAATATATTGTCCTTTTGTTTTGGTTTTATAATAGGTTGGATGTGCTCGATTTAGAGACTATCGTAACGATTGTTGACCCAAGAGATCCAAATAGTGTTATTATTGCTAGATCTTTCAAGAAGGGTGTTGCTAAACATTGGTTGTTGGTCATCGTATGTGCAAGGTTAGTGTGTTAATGTTGCACGTGAAACACAAATGTTTAGTGGTCATCATAATTTACATATTAGGATAATTTTGGTTTGTATAGATTCAAATTTTTTCTCTATTATTTTTAAAAGTGGATTTTTCTCTTGGTATGTAAGTTTTTTTTTTGTAAATAAACAGTGGTAGCTTATTTAAAATGTAAACGTTGAATATAGTGTTAATGTTTATGTGGACTATTTCTATATATGTTCTTGAAATTTGAATAATGTGGTGAGCATAATTGAATTTGTTTAAATTCAGGACATGATATCAGATCTTGAAATATATATAATATTTTTATATATGTATTAATATTACTAACATACCTTTACCTTTACAAAATCAAACAAAGGCGTTACAAAATGTCTGTAATAAGGTAAAACTAGTAATAGAAAAGTTTGTTACTAAATCAGAATTAGTAACGGTAAAATATCATTACTAATTATGGATATAGTAATGGTAAAATACTGTTACTGATTCTGAATTCGTAACGTTAAAATACCATTGATAAAACAAGAATTAGTAATGGTATTTTACCTTTACTAAATCTAGAATTAGTAATGATAAAAATATGTTACTAATTTGGTTCCCCGTGCCTTTTTTCTAACTGAAAATTACAGTTACTAATATTTTTTGTAACAGTAAAATAGTGTTACTAAAGGCACGTTTTGGTGTAGTGTCTTACATTTGGAAATTCTGATAGGGAGGTATTCTTTTAACAATGGCACGGGATAATGTTAACCGTGTTATTAGTTCTGATGAGATTCAACGGAGAAATGAACATGAAGAAAGGGAACGAGAGGTTCCTAGGTATGGGTTTCCTTTAGTGGAGGTTCCTCCAGTTGTAACTATTACGTAAGTTGCCACGATGGTGCAAATTTCCATGATTAATGTGATGGGGCTTGCTCAGACGGCTCATCCTATGGGTAAATTTATGGAGTCTCTACAAACGCCAACAACCATAATGGCATTTGAGGCAGCGGTGGACCCCAGGTCGTTCACTACTCCCTTGAAACCTTATGTGGTCCCTTTGGGTAGAATCCAATTCTCTTTTACCAGACCAGTTCGTCCCTAAATGAACAATCTTATTTTTGTCGTTACACCTAACATTGGAGAACCTATTGCTATCAATACTACACTAGTTGGTGTTCAGCTAATAGTTGTAATCGTGGGGGAAGCTACCCCGCCTTATTTAACGATTTAGGAAATAAATAAGGAGATATTGAAGATGATGGCATCTTCCTCACAAGATGCTAGTCAGACCGCCTTTATCTATGATGACTTTTCACTCCTTATCCAAAAGAGTTTATTGATTAACCATATCCTAAGGATTATATTCCCCTTATTTTTTAAAAGTACACTGGGAAGGGGGGGAATTCGAATGAGTACGCCAGGATGTTTGTGGAGCATTTAGGTGCTCATTGAAAAATAAAAAGCATGCCTAAGGGAGTTTTCTAAATCCTTTACGAATAAAGCTTACATGTTGTACTCTCATTTTAATCCAAGGAGTGTAGCAACGTGGGAGGACATGCACATTTTATTTATTCAAACGTTCTTTTTGGCTGAGGATGAGTTCACTCTAACCCAGCTTGCACGGGAGAGGAATTATTCGGGGGAGGATGTGGTTGCCTATACACTAAGATTTAGAGAAAGGTCTCTCGATGTGCAAGCGAAGGTCAAAGAGTCAAAACTGCTCCAACTTTGTGCATAAGGTTTGCTCCCAGAGTATATTTGTCACTTGATAAACAAGACGCGTGAGAGCACGTTTGTAGTTTTCTTGAAGTCTACGCGAAACATTTCTTTAGTCGTTCACCCAAACCCAATCTTGACAAATAAAGTGTTTAAACCACAAACTGGAGCTGGAAGAGGGCAGGCTTCATGGGTGGGTTATGCGAATGGAGATGTGGGAGATGGAATAGGGGTAAAGAAGGACAACAACAAGAAGTTTGATAAAGAAATTGATGAACCTCCACCATTTCCTTTCACTATCGAGGAAGCCATCAGTTATTATAACGTAGTGCTTCGCGATAGGATAGTTTGTCCACCTAAGAAAATTCCCCAATATGCACCTGGAGCAGACATTCAAGCTGATCCCGAATACTATCATATATATTGGCGTGTTTGCCACCCAACCAACTCATGTTTTACATTGAGAAGTATTATAAACAAGCATATGGCAGATGGAACGTTGTAGAAACCTCAAGGAAATGCCAACAATAATTCATTACCAGTACATGAGAAGGACATGGGGGTGGCTTATGATGAGTATGATGCGGATTACATGAGGAAGCTGACTTGAGAGAGGAAGGAGTTTGAGTTGGCATTTGAAGATTGCACAATGGTAATAGTAAATATAGTTATTTCCTATAATAAATTAAATGATAGGGGCATGGAGGAAGTATATGACACAGAAGGTTGTGTGTTTGACCGCATCTTGGAGTTTCAAGTTGTGTAGAAATCCCCTAAATTAGCATGGTTCTTCGATTAAGTTAGGGTGCCTCAAGCTAGAGATCACTAATGCAATATTAGACATCACAAAGAAAAATGTTATTCATTCGCTGAGGTGGAAGGGCCTAATGGCTAGGCTGGTAAAAAAGTTTATGACCAAGATAACTGTCTTTGAAACCGATAGAGCCGTTAGGTTCCCACACAACTATCCATTCTATGTTACATAAAGTGTGAATTGTGTAAGCTTTGCTAGAGCATTGATGGATGGAGGTGCTTTGGTGTATTTTGGCTCTCCGGTGGCTTCCCGTTGGTTCACGGCTATTTTGGGAGAAAAACAGATTTTTCTTGATATTTACAAAATTGCCACTTTGAGGAAAATCTATAAATAGAAGCTTATTTTCTGTTTTTAGTGCAGTGCTGTTTTTCATCTTTAGAGGAACATTTTGTGAGTTTTCAAAGAGAAAAGTGAGTGAGAGCTTCTTGTTTAAATATTAGTTCTTGTACTTGGTTTGTGAGTGACTTTCTTGGAGAGATAAATAGTGTGAGTGTGTAACCTTGTGGTTCCTCCATTTATCAAAGAAAGAAGAAACCCTACCATTGTGGATGTAACCCTTGTTTGGGTGAACCACGTTATATTGTTGTTGTTTCTTTGCTTTGATTGCTTGTGTGTTCTTGTTATCCTACTTGTTGATTATTTGTTGGATTCGTTTTGAGTTTGCACACTTGGTTTTCATTAGGAACAAGGTCTTGGGTGTTTTTCGCACACCAAGTGTTTGGTAAAATTTTGAAGTGAGTTTTATGGTCTTGGTGTTTAACATAGATATATTTTAGCGCAACAAGTGCTATCAGAGCTTTTGTTGCTTGGTTTGCTCGGTATTTTGGTTCGGCTTGAATCAATTTGAGTGATATTGGCATAAGTTCTAGAATTTGTTCAAAATGGCGGAGGAGGTGTCGCGTACTCTCGAATCAACTTCTACAAGGGGAGGGTCTAAGAAGTGGGATCTTAGTTATGGATCCGGAGGCTCAATGAAGTTTGAGACAAAACCTTTTGATGAGAAAATTAATTTTTGCTTGTGGCAAAGAAGGATGCGGGGTGTTCTTGTTCAACAACGGTTGGTTATAGCATTATTGGGTATAGAGAAGCGTCAAGTGGATATGACCGAAGCCGAATGGAGCGATATTGATCAAAGGGTGATTTCTTCAATTGAAATGTATATCACGGATGATGTGCTCAATCACGTGATATCGGAAACTACGGCTAAGGGCATGTGGGATCAATTGGAGGAGATTTATTTAGGCAAGTCTTTGTCAAATAAATTGTTTCTAAAGAAGATGCTCTTCAAGTTAGAAATGAAGGAGGGCGGTAATATGATGAAGCATATAAATATCTTCAATGCTTTGATCAACTATTTGAACCGGATTGAGTTCAATTTAGCGAGGAGGATCGAGCGTTGTTGTTGCTTGCTTCGTTGCCCGATTCATATGAGCACTTTGTCCCCACACTTATGTTTGGGAAGACTAATCTCAAGTTCAATGATGTAATGCAGGACATCATTTCTCACGTGGCGATGAAGAAGAAAAATGGTAGCGGTGGAGCTAGTTCATCTTCTCAAGGTGAAGGCTTGGTAGCCAAGGTTGGTGGTGGTGGACAAAGAGGAAGGTCGAAGTCTAGGGGTGCAAATAACCAGGACTTCCAAAGGTCTCAATCTCGAGACATTAGTGCGGTTGAGTGTTTCAAGTGCCATAAAAAGGGTCACTTTAAACGGAATTGTCCGGAGTGGAAGAAAGATGATAAGAAAGGAGACGCTACTAAGGATGTGGCCGGTGTTGCTAATTTAAAGGAAGGCGAAGAGGTTCTTACTTGTTTTTTCGCCGATCACGTTGATGGTTGGATTCTAGATTCCGGATATTCATACCACATATGTCCGAACCGGGAATGATTTGAGGATTACAAGTCCAATACCGGTGGTGAGATTCTCATGGGAAACAATGCTACGTGCAAAGTAGTGGAAATCGGGTCGGTGCACATAAAGATGTGGGATGGGGTTGTCCGAACCTTAAGTGAAGTGAGGCACGTTCCGGCACTTAAAAAGAACTTGATTTCCTTAGGCGCACTCGATTCAAAGGGGTGTGTGATTCAAGCCGAGGGTGGGGATTTGAAGGTCAAAAGGGGATCGATGGTGATTTTGCACGGCACAAAATTACCGAACAATCTTTATAGATTGAAGGGAAATATGGTAGTAGGTGGAGCGGCAGTCTCCATGGAGCCTGAAATCGACGAGCTACAATTGTGGCACATGAGACTTGGTCACATGAGCCAACGAGGCATGGAAGAACTTCATCGACGAAAGTTGTTGAAGGGGTGCACAGATGCAAGTTGGGTTATGCAAGTATTGTGTGATGGGGAAGCAAACTCGAGTGCAATTCACTATATCTACGAACAAGAGTAAAGGGACTCTTGACTATATTCATTCCGACGTGTGTGGGCCTTCGGATGTTGTTTCCATAGGCGGCTTTAGATACTTTGTGACTTTCATAGATGATTATTCACGAAAAGTGTGGGTCTACTACTTAAAGGAAAAATCGGAGGTTTTCGAGAAGTTCAAGGAGTGGAAAGCCATGGTGGAGAATCAAACGGGGAAGAAGATCAAGTATTTGAGGAGCGACAACGGGGGTGAGTATAGAGATGGTGGGTTTCTCAAGTATTGTAAAGATGTGAGCATCACAAGGCACTTTACCGTTAAGAAGACTCCACAACAAAATGGGGTGGCGGAGAGGATGAACCGCACCATTATGGAAAGGGCAAGGTGCATGAGGTTTCATGCCGGCCGAAATCATTTTGGGCAGCGACTCTTGATCACACCGTGTATTTGGGGAATCGGTCACCAAATTAGACTCTTGGTTTGAAGTGTCCGGAGTAAGTATGGTCGGGGCACAAGGTCGACTACTCTACTTTGAGGGTGTTCGGATGTCCGGGGTACGCTCACATTCCTAGTGACGAGAGGACTAAAAATGACCCGAGAACTCGCCGGTGTATTTTTCTAGGCTATGGAAAAGGGGTAAAGGGGTTCAATCTTTGGGATCTGTCTAAGAGGAAGCTAGTTGTTAGCCAGGATGTGAGGTTTGACGAGATGTCCATGTTGAAGGCCAAGGAGTTCCTGGAAGTTACCGATGACGGTGGTGTTAGAACCGTCGAGATTCCTTTGGTATTTCCGAGATCATCAACCACCGATAGTGATAGTGCATCTACTAGTGGTTCAAGTGATTCTCAATCGGGTGATGACACGGTTGAGGTGGAGCCGAATGAGGATGATTTGGGAGAGGAGTCAGTTGAGGTGGAGGACACTCAACGGGTGGAGCAAGTGCCATCCATAGCACGTGACAGAGAGCGTAGGGAGATCAAGCCACCATCTAGGCTTGGTTGGGAAGAGGTCAATTACGCTCTCATTTCTAGTGAGGGTGATCCAATGCCATACAAAGATGCCATTAATTGTGATGTCAAGGCGAGTTGGATGGGTGCTATGTCGGAAGAGATGGAAGCTCTACGAAAGAACTCCGTGTGGGAGTTGGTTCCTAAACCCAAGGGGCGACACATTGTTGGCTCTAAGTGGGTGTATAGGAAGAAAGAGGCAATTAACAAAATAGAAGAACCGAAGTACAAGGCAAGGCTAGTAGCGAAGGGGTTTTCACAAAAGGAGGGGATTGACTATGATGAGATCTTCTCCCCGGTGGTGAGGCATACTTCGATACGGGTGTTGTTGGCAATGGTTGCTCAATTCGATATGGAATTGGAGCAAATGGATGTGAAAACGGCTTTTCTTCACGGTGATTTGAAGGATCTTATTTACATGGTGCAACCGGAGAGGTTCAAGGAAGTGGGAAAGGAAGATCATGTGTGCCGGCTTAAGAAGTCATTGCATGGGCTTAAACAGTCGCTACGACAATGGTACTTACGGTTCGATACCTTCATGTTACGGGTTGGTTACACGAGATGTGATCATGACCATTGTGCATATTTTTGGGTTCTTGATGATGGTTCGTTTGTTTTGTTAATGCTCTATGTGGATGACATGCTCATTGCGTGTCGGGACATGTCACGGATAACGGAGCTCAAGGTGGAATTGAGCCGGGAGTTTGACATGAAGGATCTTGGTGCGGCGCAAAAGATTCTTGGTATGGAGATTAGACGAGATAGACTAGTTGGAAAGTTGTGGTTATCTCAGAAAAATTATATTTCGCATGTCATCGGGAAATTTGGCATGTTGGATGCCAAGGCCACTTCTACCCCGTTAGCTTCACATTTCGCTTTATGTGCAAAGTAATGTCCCTCTACGGATGTTGAGTTAGAGGAGATGGCTTCAACGCCGTATGCTTGTGCCGTGGGGTGCCTTATGTATGCTATGGTTTGCACGAGTCCGGATATTGCCCAAGTCGTGGGTTCGGTTAGTAAGTACATGTCGAATCCGGGAAAAGAGCATTGGAAAGCGGTGAAATGGATTCTTCGGTATCTAAAGGGAACCAAGTCTATGGGCATTGTGTTTGAACGGAAGAAAGGGGCCGAGTTTGTTGCGGGGTATGTGGATTCGGATTTTGCGGCGGATCTTGATAAGCGGAGATCTACATCGGGGTATGTATTCACTATTTCTAGCGGGCCGGTATCTTGGAGATCTATGTTACAAGTGACAAGTGCTTTGTCTACCACGGAGGCGGAGTATATGGCACTTACGGAAGCATTAAAGGAGGCGGTTTGGTTAAAGAGTTTGGTGAGTGAATTGGGGATGAAGCAAGAGAGTGTTCGTCTTCATTGCGATAGTCAAAGTGCTATTCATTTGGCTAAGAATCAAGTGTATCATGCCCGCACAAAGCATATTGATGTGCAGTATCATAGAGTTCGGGATTG
This sequence comes from Sambucus nigra, assembly GCA_949130495.1. Classification (NCBI taxonomy): domain Eukaryota; kingdom Viridiplantae; phylum Streptophyta; class Magnoliopsida; order Dipsacales; family Adoxaceae; genus Sambucus; species Sambucus nigra. The sequence goes on along the minus strand of OX422220.1, from coordinate 485,343,798 downwards.
GGTTAATTCCGGCGAGGTTTTGATTGAGAAGGTGCACACGGATGAGAATACAGCAGATTTCCTCACCAAACCTGTGACTACGGAGAAGTTTAGGCATTGCCTAAAGCTTCTAAATCTCACTTCTTATTGAAATTAGAGGAGAGGCTCCTCGGTTAGGTGGAGCCACATTGAACTTGGTAGATTTCGGGGTGATCTTCAAGCGGGTTCAATGGTTTTCATTCCGGGTTTTTTGGTTGGATCATTCGGATCGCCAAGGTGGAGTTTGTGGTGTATTTTGGCTCTCCGGTGGCTTCCCGTTGGTTCACGGCTGTTTTGGGAGAAAAATAAATTTTTCTTGATATTTACAAAATTGCCACTTTGAGGAAAATCTATAAATAAAAGCTTATTTTCTATTTTTAGTGAAGTGCTATTTTTCAGCTTTAGAGGAACATTTTGTGAGTTTTCAAAGAGAAAAGTGAGTGAGAGCTTCTTGTTTAAAGATTAGTTCTTGTGCTTGGTTTGTGAGTGACTTTCTTGGAGAGATAAAGAGTGTGAGTGTGTAACCTTGTGGTTCCTCCATTTATCAAAGAAAGAAGAAATCCTACCATTGCGGATGTAACCCTTGTTTGGGTGAACCACATTATATTGTTGTTGTTTCTTTGCTTTGATTGCTTGTGTGTTCTTGTTATCCTACTTGTTGATTGTTTGTTGGATTCGTTTGCACACTTGGTTTTCATTAGGAACAAGGTCTTGGGTGTTTTCCGCACACCAAGTGTTTGGTAAAATTTCGAAGTGAGTTTCATGGTCTTGGTGCTTAACATAGGACTGTTTTAGCGCAATAGGCGCCTCTGTCAATATCATTCATATTAGCTCCTTTTATGAGGCTAGTAATTCAGAGGAGATGTTAATAGTAATGTCGCTTTCTATTCCTAGTTATGATAACCATAATTCCAATTGTCTTAGGTATGTTAATTTTGGGATTGTGATGGGAAAGCTCACATCATACATTAAACTAGCATTCAACCCACGCGATGCGCGGGCGCTCTAGTTGAAAATTATACACATCAATGTTTAATATATCATTGTAGGAAGAATATTCTCTATAATATATGATAATCAGTAGAAATGAATAAGTAAACAATCAAACAATTAGTTCAAAAATAATATTTACAATAACAGTGTGAAAAATTCTACATACAATGAGTTTACATTCTGGTACATCCACAATGTATACTAAAATGTATAGACTCAACAATTTAACACATTATATTTGGACAAACAAATTTGGGTATGTTCCCCAAAGCCCCATTAGACAGGACACACTCCATTGGAAAATTATCTTGAGCATGATCATAATGAGGGCCAAATCCCAACTCTTGTGTTAATGACACGTGTAAAATAGAACTAACCCCAACTGCTAATTCATTCACATGAGGACTGGACAAATTGGGTTGATCATTGAGCATTTCACAGATGAACTCTGAATTCTGCAATTGACTGAGAGCGTACTGAGCAACATCGATTAACCCACATGAGAAGTTACTCACCAGAAAAAAGGATACAACGGTTGCTCAAGTAAATTAGAATTATCCAAAGAGAATTTTCACTATACTTGCTACTGTTTACTAAAAAAATCTAAAATGGCAATGAAATAACTAAAAGGATAAAAAGATAAAAAGAGGTGTAAAAAATAATTAAATTTACGTATTCTATATCTTTTTTATACATGAAATAACTATGTTACGTTAAAGTTTAGGAATCCAATAACTTCAAAATATTGTCATTATTTACTTCAGCTCCCAAAACTTTAAAGTTAAACCAAAAAGAGCATGAGAATGAAACTTATTCATTAATGAAACAAGAAAACATAACATAAAAAGTCCTAAAGGCAAATACTAAAAATAAAGAATAATCATATAAATAGATTAACTTCAGTTTACAACAATAACATATTACTCAAAACTCATTACACGGAAATAACTAATCACATCCCATAACGCATTGAAAAGCACGTGCTTTGTTACAATGTAAAATGACTATCATCCAGCTTCAAACATATAGACCACACATAATTCAAAGTTCTATTAATATCTCAATAATTTAAAAACATGAACTCCATTGTAAACCATCAAAACCATATCCCAGTAACTCGGACAAATTTCCAGCACTAATCTAAAATAATGTCAACAAAAATGTGTAAATACAATAATGATTTGGTAACAGAGTTCAAGGACTGATTCCCTACGAATTATTTTTTGGACTATAGATGATGTAAGCATAGGAAGCACGGACATTTTTCCAGTATATAGCAATTGGGTACAATCTACACTTCTGATTCAAACATGTTTCCATACTATTTACATAAGTTAAAAATAATAAAAGAAGTTGTGAATCGCATACCTAAGCTCCACTTAATCAAATTTAGATTAGATATAGTGATATAAGAGTTCAGCAGGGTAACACATGCTTCGTTACAATGAAAAATGACTATTTGTTAGCTTCAAACATATAGACAACACATAATTCAAAGTTTTATTAATATCTTGATCACTTAAAAAATTTAAATTCCAGTGTAAACCATCAAGCCATACCCTAGTAACTCAAACAAATTTTCGACAGTAATCTAAAATGATGTCAACAAAATGTATAAATACAACAAGGATTTGGTAACAGAGTTCAAGGAATGATTCCCTAAGAATTATTTTTTAGACTATAGATTATGTAAGAATAACAAGCACGGACATATTTACAATATACCACAATTGGGTAAAATCCACACTTTTGATTCAAATATGTTTCCATACTCTTTGGCATCACTCTTTAAAAGAAAAAAAAAGTTTATAAACCCATTAAAAATTCATGGTTCCTTATACTGACTGTGCTTTTCATTTTAACAGTTGCATGAGAATGATTTATGATCGTTGGGATGTGTTCAACTTTTTAACAGTTGGGTACAATCTCAACCTCTGCTTCAAACATGATTTTTACATGAAAACTCAAAATCAAAAATTATTTTGACAATTATCATGTCTTACGTTTATTATATTCTCACAACCCTTTTTTCAAACAACTTATATGCAAGGAAAGCAATAAACATTTCCATAGTATGATAGATTGAATTTAAAGATGGTTTCTAAAAAATGGTGGAAAACTCTGATTCAAACATTATTTTGACACGAAACAACGGATTAAAAAATGATACTGACAAAAATATTGGGGAAGATGAAAAAGAAATACAAATACAGGATGGAATTATCTATTTTTTATAGTTACCTTCAAGGCAAAGAAAATTTGATTTACTCCGGGCTGCATGGGAAATGCTATTGCTGAAGTATCAATATATATGAAGAATGTGGAAAGGCCCTGTATGAAAGTAGAGGAAAAGGCTGCAGACAAATGGAGGAGGGATCAAACTAATGATCTTCCTATTTCATTATGAGAGGAACAGACTACGTGAGTTTTCGTATTAGGTATTAATGGTCTTTGCCTACGTGAACATGCTAACTTTGTGTGGGGCTTGCATTTTATAGTATTAAAAATTGATTTCATGCGATTGAGAGTTCCATTTCATACCATTTTTGATACGACGAGTGTGCATGCATAATTATGGTTTAGTTCCTTCGACGTATCATCAGTGCGCCAAAGCGAATGTGAAGGGAACTGAGATAGTAATTCGAGCAACCAAGAAACCTTTTGCAAAAGAGGAGGCACACTTGGTGGATGTTGCATTTTACACCGAGCTATCTGAGCATGAGTGCATTCTAACACGATGTATGGAGGGGGTAAGAGTTCCAAGGATTATAAAAATGTTGGGACATGTGAACAATCAAGATAAAGTGATGATGGATGATGAGCAGAGGGACTGGGAGCAATATATTGCCATTCCTAAACATCAAACTATTTTTAAACAGCTGCGAGATAGAATGAGGCCAACGATTGATTCGGTGGAACACGATGCAAAACGGTAGAGTGTCCTTAGCCAAAATTTGGGAACTAAGTTGGACGAAGCTGAGAGGGACAGAAAGAGAAAGGCAATTGCATCCCCCAAATGCCAATGCAAGAAGGTTAAACTGGAGGATGGAAGGGTGGTGTATCACTTCTGAAGGTTTGTATGGGCAGCCGTGCATAATATATATATATATATATATATATATATATATATATATATATATATATATATATATATATATATATATATATATAACACATACTCTCAAGCGTACCTGATCATCCCAATCCCCAAATGCAGAATTGTCCATTAAATTTAGGATTTATTAATTCTCAAACCTTAATAAATCCCAACTTTACAACATATAATACACTTACACCAAGTAATGATAAAATTTATTCTCAAGTGTACTCGAAACTATCCCAATCCTTGTCACCGGATTGTCCCAATTTCATTAAAGGTTTATTACATCTCAAAACTGTAAATAAAATTGTATCATAGTTTATCACCTTTTAAACTACGAGTATACACATCTCTCTCTCTCTCTCTCTCTCTATATATATATATATATATATATATATATATAAACGCCCCCTCGTATCTGCCCAAAATCAACTGAATCTGAAAAAACCCATTAAACGACCCATCGTTGGCCATTCCCCAGGGCCGAATAGATCTGATCCAAACCCGAATCAATCCGATAAGTCTGTTGCCATCACCTTCATCCCAAAATTTCATAAAATAGCTCGAACCTCCATTAAACCCAATTCCAAACATCAAAACACTTATCAAACCCAATCTCTGGGTATATAAACTATATAATTGTGATCCTAATTCAATTCCACAGGGAATAACGTAATTCTAACACAAATTAGGGCCCGTTTGGTTCGGGGTAAAATATGTTTCAACGCGGTGAAAAGTAATATGGTGAAATATGTTTTTACCTCTTTAAAATTAAATTTTTGTTGGGTTGACATTGTGAATAAGTCCATACCCTATAATTATGAAACTTTAAATAAGAATTGAGAAAAAAATTTAACTTTAAATAGGTGAAAACGTATTTCACCATATTACTTTTCACCGTGTTGAAACATATTTTACCTCAAACCAAACGGACCCTTAAGGTTCAAAATTGTTAAATCCTAATTTAAACCTAACTTCATTCTCTATATTCAATTAATTCGATCAAAATGCATTTTCAGCTTCCACGCATCAAATTAACATAGGGTTTCCATTCACACAAGTAATCTAGTCGTTAACATGAATTCTTACATCATAATCTTAAATAATTGAAATGAAGGCTTCCCACACAATTCCCAATTTAAGTCAGATTACAAAACCCATTAATCGTTCAAATCATTACCCCACCTAAACCAGTTTAAACATGATTAAGATAACAGATTAAATCCCTAACATGCTTCTAAATCCCAAATAAAAAATACAAGGCATTGAAATCATAAATCAATCATTCAGTATAAAGTGATAGAAAGATACTTCTTGCATAAATGGTATGAATGAGCGATTCATCCTCTTGTTCCCGTGTCCCTCTCCTCTTTAAAGATCTTACCAATTCCTCATAAATCTCTAAACATATAAGGATTGTGTTTTGTGCGTAAAATATTTTAACTAATGAGGGTTAACATCTTTTAAACTTGATTAAACCACCTTGTCATTAATAAGCCTAATTTTGGGCCTCTAAATGAGCCCAAAATAATACCCAAGGTATTCAAAAACTTAGCCCAACCTACCCTATAGTTCCAATCCAAAGAACTAAAAACACATCTTCGGGCATTCATGCCAACTAGAGTCTGATCCAAATAGTAGTACCTCACTACACATGGTAAAACATTACCATGTAAAACAAAACACACATTTACTTATTTTACACGTTATATACATAGTCAAAGCTCATATAATTAATATCATTAATTAATTATGTACAACACGGGCCATAAAAATAATGTCAAGTGCAAAATTTAATTATCGTCGGAATCATGCATTTTATTATTAATATATCACAAAAGTAATTATTAATCCCATCTATTAATTTATTCCTAGTTAATAAATAATAAATAAAAGCCACAAAAATTCGGGGCATTACATCCCTCCCCACTAATAAAAGAATTTTGTCCTCGGAATTCATTAAAGCATAGCGTCGTAATGTAAACCACGCATATACCATAGGCTTATAGAAAACTAGACAATACATATATCACCATGAAATAAAGAAATAATTCTCACATACGTTTACCATTGTATGCCACAACTGGAGCACCCATACACCCTATACAACGTTTAGACACCTCACAAGTACCACTTATGTACACACACACACACACACACACACACACACATATATATATATATATATATATATAATAGGAATAACTATAAAGTAAAGGTATATCCCGCTACCCTACTAACCACGACTCATCTCTTCCTGAGATTTCCCCACCTATGTTACTAAGGGTGCAAAATTTCCTCGATGCTCCTGATGTTTCAATCCTTAGCCCTTCTGGACCCGAGTCTTGGGACATCTCACGACTAAAGGCCTGACTTCCTAACAATAATATCAAGCGCCCTTGAAGGGTCCAAACTTCCTACCCGAAGCACTTTTATATTGTCCTTATTCCTGAGGGACCTACGAAACTCTATTGCCATGTTGAAGGTCCCACTAATCTCACCTAATTTGAGGAGTCTCCTATGGTTGGCCATCTTGACCCTTTACTTCTCTAACTGTCTTGGACCACCCAAACCTCGCGACTCATTACTATTTCCTAGGTTACTCTTGTAATCCACTTTCTCTTACCAAATTATAAATGTGACATCCATCGCCCGAGCCTAAGCGATGTATGCTAGAAATTTTAATTCAACTCGTTTCGTATATCAAGTAAGCCCATAAATGAAGCATCTTTTCTTTTCTACTAGGTGTGAATCTACTCAAGTTCAAACATAAATAATTTGTGAACTCTCATTCATGTTCAAAATAGTTCTCAAACTTTGTTGCGGGTCAAGAAAAATATCTCTTTTATGATAATCACAATATAAGGAAAAGCTTCTCATTATTTTCTCACATAAGTTCATCATATATCCCAATTGATCCCTAATATTTGGGGAGGTCACACTCTCCCATCATTGTAAGCCATCCCTCGATACTAACTGTGACTATTTAAATAAAAGGTTAACCCATTCTTAGAGCGTTACCTGAACCCATAATTTTAATTGATCCGACAACACTCAAATCACATTAAGAGTTACCAAACATATGGTACATCATACTCTGCCCATTATGGATCCAATATAGAGTTCTAATGACTCATTTACATCCGAACATCTAACCAGTCCAATAAGTTCCAGCTATCACCAGTTACCATGACAATGTAATTGTTCTAACACCACACTTGACCATACACTATTTCATGAAACAAGGTCATTTCTATCCATATAGTTCTCAAAATAACTCAAATATTCACATTATAACTTATTCCCATCACGCGTATCCTCATGCACTAAGAGAATCCCATCATTGGCTAACTAGACACATAGTCATCCCACAAAGTATGCAACCTCTAGCATATAACCCATATAAGTTCTCGAAATAAAAAAAAGTATGTCCAATATTCACACTCGCGCCATAAGTCAAAACTAGCATCATTGTGAATCCACAGTAGGGCATTGCCACAACCCAAAAGTAAATAACAAATCGCATAGGGCTCTCACAGTACTTATAAGGGATCTTCCCACAATGAATGCTAGATTTGCATAATTGTCCCAGGAAAACTATTAATTCAAAAATAATAACAAGACACTGTGTACATGGTTTGTCCGTCAGGTCGGCCTACGTCCACGGGAGAAAAAGGGGAAGATTTTTTATTAGAAAGTCGATGGTAACAAATAGAGTGCTAGAGATTGTAGATGAGAGTCCAAGTTATTATGTGTAATTTACAATTAAATTTTTACATGATCTAGGTCTCCCCTATTTATAGACTTAAGTCTCCTATATTTTTGGGCCTCATACTAACCTTGATTAGGCTCAGAAGTCCCATTGATAAGGGCCGTTTGGTTTTATCACCATAGTTGGTATGATCTTCAAGATTTTATCTTATTCTTTAAAGTCTTGACTATCGAGTCCGATCTCCCATCGCGTGTTTCTCACTTGATGTGCCATGTGTTCAACCACTTGGAAGCAGTTATGTTTTATTCCCTTCATTTGCCCCAAGGTGGGGGTAATCGGTCAAACCCACATCGATCACCCATACCTAGTGGTCTAGTACATGTGATTGGCCATTCATGACAATTCCCTACAAACTTCTATCTATTACTTGTCACATGTTCGTTTAACTCGACATTATATTTTACACATGTAAGGAATAATAATCATCACCTATTCCTTGACTTTACACGCATTCCCATTCTAGGGCTATGCATATAGCGTCATCACCCAGAGTAATGAAGGAACGTGGGCACATTTTCTATTTCCCCAAGCGTTGTGATGGTGATTGAGTTGATGGCATTAGCAGAAGGTATAAGGCTTCTCTATACCTTATACCTTAATATTCTTCATCTTCCTCGTTTCTTCTACCATGTCTATGCGTATAAGGAAATATGAGAACTCAGTAGCTAATGACTTTCAGGAGTTCCATAGTCAATATGGAGTTCCTAAAAATGTCAACCTGAGGGTTTCCCTAGATAAGGAAGACATTCTTGACCTTCCCTCAAGGGAAGTAGCCTTTCTGACGGTAGCCATATTAGAGGGGGAATTCACTTTCCCCTTCACCTATTATTGGTAAGAATGCTCTATTACTACAGAATAATCCTGGCCCAAGAAAATGGTAGTTTCTATCGGATTACAATGGGGACAGTCGCAATAAATGAACTTGATAGGACTAACCTAGGTCTTAAGGAGATTAGTTATTGCTATAACTTGAGGTCTTCCACAATCATAAGGTTGTACCACTTCCAAGCTAGTTGAAAAGGCTCATAATTTGGTCACCTATTTACCCAGATCCTAAAAACATATTGACAAAAATATCCTTGTTATTTCTAGGTAAATATATGGTGCAGGTTATGATGGACTTAGGGTTCCTGTCACAAGGAGAGCGTCCGATAGGTCTCCCATAAACAATTTTGTCTAATGTTAAGTTTTGATTATTACTAACCGATCTAATTTATCATTGCAGATCATTTTCTGAACACCAAAACGTCTGACTACTAAGTTAACCTTAGAGACTTAAGAAGAGTTTGGAGGAGGCCGAACCCCCAGTTCATCCCCATTGTAAAGCGACACACATTTTGCTTGGTCATGATCTAACCTACCAATCCCTTACCAACTTCACATCCATCCCAAACGTTCAAGTCGTTGACTGTTCTATGATCGGTGGTAGTTCTGTTACAGCTACCCCACATGTGATCTCAACAGACTCTGACTCTGATCGGGGAGAAGAGGGAGATGAAAAGGTGGACAAAGAAGAAGAGTAATAAAAGGAAGAGGAAGATCTTGATACATTCTTGAACGATATTGATCTACTATTATCATATGAAGCCAGTATATCTGGTCATCCTTAGGAAGAGGTAGGGGCCGAAAAGGACTTCGACTTTCAGGATTATTCGTTCCCCTGATCCCATTTGACCTCACAAAATAAGTAACCGATTAAGGAAATTGATTGACCTAGAAGCTGTCAGGGATAAATTGAAGAAATAATCGATCGCTACCACACGGGAAAACTAAGTTCCTTTCATCGATGATCAGTGGAAGAGGAAATGGGTATCTCCTGAGGAGAAAGAATCTCGAGAGCTAGAGCGCCAACGATCAAAGATCGAACAGGCCAAGAAGAAAAATATCGACAAGACACAGGTCAGTTGTGGCTTCAAAAGCTAAGCCCCTCAGTCCAACTGAACCTTTATAATCAACGAGCCCGAACAGAGGCAAGAGCTCCGATCAAAGATCCTACCCCCTCAAATGAGACATAACCGATAAGAAATAAAGATAATCCTGAGCTAAAAGCTCTAATACTAATTTGAGAAGGCCCTTTTGTGCGTGCTTTAGGTAAAGACAACCTATTTCCAAAACTTCTCAACTTTATTATGAACCAAATATGAGAACCAATTTATTTAAATTAAATTTATATTCTTAACCCTAAAGTATACAGCTAAGTGATTCAAAACATTAAGTATATAAAGCATGAAGGGACAAAACACAATTTCAGGAAAAAAAACCTTTCGGGTAAAAACCTTTATTTCACTATTAACTATAAATCGCAACTTACAATTACGTAGAGAAATCTATAATGAATTCCCTCAGAAAATCCACATAGACCGCAGCCTAGAACCAACAAAGATTCCCTCAAGAACGTCAAGAACCGCATTTCCTCTTTCAGTAGTGAATACCCTCAAGTATCCCCAATGACCGCAGTCATCAGCAATATATCCCGTAAGAACTATTAATCCAGCAGTAAAGAATCCTTCTCTACAAGAGAAACTTCAATAAAGAAGTGTTTTGGGTTCGAAAATTATTCACCAAAAGTATATGGGATGTTTGTGTGAATTAAAAACATAAATCTTCCCCAAAAATGTGAAGACTAAAAGTCTACAGATATGCAGTTTTCGTGCAATAAAAGTCTTAAATAAAAAGTCTCATAAAACAGGTATTTATAGCAAAATAAAATTCTTGAGACGACGCATGTTGTTAGAATGACTAAGGCATGTCGTTTGAATGACCCTAATAACGACCTATTAAAATTAAAAATAGTACATGGTCGTTTGAAGCAAACAAGGAACGACCTATTTTACGATCTAAGAAATGACATGTGATGTCGTTAGATCAGGTCATTTGAATGACATGTTAGTGTCGTTTGAACGACACTAGCTTGTCGTTTGAACGACAGAAGCGAAAACATAATATTTTTTAATGTTTGTCTATAGGTCTTCTAAAAATATTTTAACTTAGAAAAATGCCTCATTTTGATTCAAAATAGTTTAGGAAAATATCCCAATACTAAAGTAAAACATTTAAAAAACTCAAACACAATCCTTACCAAAATCAATCTCGTAGAGGACTGTTGTTAAAGATACTTGATATTCAGATTCGCCTTCTTGAACGTATGAACGTGAAATTTTTTTAATAATTGTAACGGTATACGACATACATAATGTAACCTTGGGACTATGGAAAATATGTCCTTACAAGCGGCAATGGGAGATCTCCTTTTGGAAGGAAAAGGAGCCAGTGATGAAGGCCGATTCGGACCACTGAGATCTAGAGGTGGACTTATATGTTTCCTAGTTGGCCATGCTACCATTTGATATGACATATTAAAGGGGCATTAACATGGAAAGGCTCCACAAAGAGGGCTTGCACTACAATGTGTTGGTGAGTTCATATGCTTTTTCTTCGTCATTTTTTATGAGAAGCTTATAACTTTTATCTTTTTTTTTATTGCAGAGCATGCATGTTCAACATGAGCTTTCCAACCGAGATACTAGCTATTAGAAGGCGTTGGATACCTCTTTCAAGGAAAATGCCACTCTCAAGGCTCAAGTTGGAAATTAGTGCTGGGAGATTGACGATCTGAGCGAGAATATGAAGGATGAGGTTGTCACCAAAATAAAGGTGATGGAAGAGGCTAAACGAACTCAAAACGAGTTTAGCCGGGTGGACATTGAGTTATCCAAACTGAAGACTTTTTACCAGTGTACCATCTTGGAAAAGCTCATCCTTCAAAGGATGAGGAGACAGATGGAGAAGACCTAGGAGGCCGTCCTTCAGAAATCGTATGATAATGTATACGAAACGTCCATCCAGGAAGTCGTCGCCCAGTTGGACTATTATGAGTCCGTCACTTATAACAAAGGTTGTGTGGTCGATTTACAAAGGGTTAATGTCGGTGAAGGAGACCCCGCCTATGTTGAACATCCCTCAATGGTTAATCCATTGGTAGATACTTTTGGAGACGCGTTGTCCCCAACCTCCACTGATCCTCCTACTATTTTTTATGGGGTTACTTCTAAGTCAACCGATGCAACAGTCGACTAGCCATGTATTTTCTTTTTCTTGACCCTTCATCATCTTTTTATAGGCCCTGGGCTATTTTCTATTTTAATGGAGAAGTTTCTAGTTTCCTTTTTTTATTATCTTCTTGTACTACTATATTGTGATTAGATATTATTTGCTTACTTTCTTTGTGTTATTTGCACCTAAAGCCTTTTCCTTAGATCACACTACTTTTAAAGTTTTAAGCAAATAGAACAATTAACTATTGTTGAAATTATTCATATAGGTTATTAACTAGTCTTTGGTTCATACTATTTCCTAAGTGGGTTTTGTGCCTCTCTAGGCCGATCTACTTTAGATCGTACCACTCCGTGAGTGAGTTCTCACTGATCTACCTCAGATCGTACCACTTATGCAAGTGGATTTTGTGACTCTCGAGACCTATCTATTTTAGATCGTACTACTCCTTGAGTGAGTTTTTGCCGATCTACTTCGTATTGTATCACTCATGCAAGTGGCTTTTTTTCCTCTCTAGGCTTGTCTACTTTAGATCATACCGCTCCTTGAGTGGGTTTTTACCAATCTACTTCAAATCGTACCACTTATGAAAGTGCATTGTGTGCCTCTCTAGGCCGATATACTTTAGATCATACCCCTCCTTGAGTGGATTTTCATCGATATACTTAAGATCGTACCACTTATGCAAGAGGATTTTGTGCCTCTCTAGGTCGATATATTTTTTATCATACTAGTTCTTGAGTGGGTTTTCATCCATCCACTTCAGATCGTACCACTTACGCAAGTGGGTTTTATGCCTTTCAAGGTCGATACACTTTAGATCATACAAATCCTTGAGTTGATTTTCACCAGTCTGCTTCAGATTGTAGCACTTATGCAAGTGGGTTTTCATAACTAATAAATCAAAACGTATTTTACACAATTCTAGGTAACTGATTGTAGATTGTTTTATTGTGCATTAATGAAAAGAAAAATTTATCTGCCTTGCTATCTAGTGATAAAAACATGCTAAGGTTCATGGAATTCCATTACCTTAGTACTTCCTTCCCATCTATCCCTTCTAAGTGATATGATGACCCCCCCCCCCCCCCCCCGAAGCTATGTCGTAAGTTCCCTGCCAGTTCGACGCTAGTTTTTCGTTTGGTGGCTTCTTTTCAATAGACAACAACTTTTTGAGGACCAAGTCACCAACATAAAATTCTATGATCTTGACCTTCTTATCATGTTGCTTTTCGAGTTCTTGCTAATAGGCGGCCAAATATATCAAAGCAGGCTCCCTTCTTTCCTCGACTAGGTCCATCTCATGAGCTATTCAATCATCATATTAGACGTTCTCAAATGTCTCTAGTCTAAGTGTCAATAGTCTGATCTCTAGGGAATATATGCCTCCATGCCTTAGGCAAGGAAGTATGGAGTTTCTTTCGTCGATTTTATAGGGGTCAACCTGTATGCCTACATAATGGATGGAAGTTCGTCTACCCATCATCCTTTGTCATTTTCCAATATTCGTTGAATATAATATTTTTGTTAGTGCTATCTTCTTATCCGTTGTACTGGGGGAAAATTACTAATGCATAGTGGATCTTGACTCCATATTTGGCACAAAAATCTTAGAAGGAATTAATATCTAATTGAGTTTCGCTTTTTGTTACTAGTGCTCTTAGGCCACCAAACCCTGTGATAAGATTCCTCCAGAAGAATCTCTTGACGTATAAATCTCTAATATGGGTGAGTGGTCCGACCTCAACCCATTTGGTGAAGTAGTGGATTGTCGTTATAAGGTACCTTTGATTTTTGAGTGAGACTGGTAACGGCCCCACAATATCCATCCCCCATTGGGAAAAAAACCATGGACTTGTGAGCGGGTTTAAATCTCCTACGGGTTTCTTGATCATTAGTTAGAACATTTGACACTTTGGGGACTTCCTGGCAAACCTTGTCGAGTCTTTCTGCATAAATGGACACAAGTATCCGTGAGAGATATCACTGTAGGAGAGCGATCTTCCACCCATGTGTACTCTATAGTTTCCTTCATGTATATCTCTCAAAATACCTTCTACCTGATCTGGGTGAATACACTTCAACAGTGGATAATGATCTTCGATGGAGCTTCCCATATGAGTTGAGCAAAAATCTTAACGATTTGATCTTTAGCTTGTGCGTTACCTTATCGTCTGGAGGTAGCTCGCCAGTTTTCAAGTATGAGATGATGGGGCCATATCTATTTAGAGAACACTCATATCCCTCTTTTCATCTTTAATACTTGGCCAATCTATGAATTCCACCTCAATTATTATTTTCAGGCTGCCATCTATGGCAGAGGCTAGAATGGCAATGGAATCTACATGGCTATTGTTATTTATTAGGAGCTGCTCAACTGAGGCAGACTTAAACTGTTGAAGAAGTACCTGGCATTATTTTTGTAATCTATCATCCTGGTATCCCTTACATCATATTCCCCATTGAGCTGGTTTGCGATCAGTCCGAAGTCACAAATACAGCGATGTGGTGAAAATCAAAATTGATCACCTTAAACAGACCGTGCACCATGGCATTGTATTCTACCTCGGTATTTGAGACTTTAAATCCTAACCTAATGTCTTGCTCAATAAGTATGCCTTTTAGTGTCAAAAATACTATCCTAACTCATGTGCCCTTCTCATTTGATGAGCCATCAATAAAAGCTTCTAGTGTCGCTCGTCCACGCCGACCACTAGTGATTCTAGGATAGATGCGGTTGTTCCCCTTTTTCTCTTGGCGATGTTAAAAATCCTGCCATAATGTTTTCCATGAATTGGCCTTAAATTATTGTTTGGGCTCATACTTGATGTTGAATTGGGCCACTTTAAGGGACCACTTAGTCATCCTATTGGAGAGGTCGGCCTTTATAAGAGCATCCTTCAGGGGGTAAGTTACCAAGCGATTATCGTGCGAGCGTCGAAGTAGTGCCTCAACTTCCTTATGGCGATCACTAGTGCCAAAACCATCTTTTCTATCGGCATGTACTTGGTTTTTGCATCAAGAAGGGTGTGGAACATGTAGTAGATCGGTCCCTTTTATCCATCATGTAGACAAATCACCTTTGCACTGGTTGCGTGCTTTAAAATAACCAAATAGAGGAATAAGTCTTCTCCTTCATTGGGAGTTGATAATAAGGGAGGTGATTCCAAGTACTGCCGAATCCCATCCAAATTTTGATCACATTCTTCTGTCAGAGCTTGAAAAAATGACCGATATTTGTCAAAAGATCTTTAAATGAAGTTATTTAGGTCCACTGATGTCCCAGTAATAACTTAAATGCCTTTGATGGTGGTCGACTTTTAAATTCCTATAGAGTGTTGATCTGGTCTAGATTTTCCTTAATTCCCCTCTGAGTAACCAGGTATCGTAGAAAATTTCCAGATCTCACACCGAATACATATTTGGAAACTTTAAGCTTCATTCTTCGCTCTTTGAGAATGTTAAAAGTCTTGGCAAGGTCTCTTAGATGATCAATCGAATACTTGCTCTTAATGAGCATATCGTCAATATACACCTCTATGGTGGAGTCGATCAACCTCCTGAACATCTCGGTAATTAGCCTTTTATAAGTTTCCATCGCGTTGTACAAGCCAAAGGGCATTACCTTATAACTGTAAAGCCCTAAGGTTGCGATGAACGAGATCTTCTCCAGCTCTGGACTGAACATGGGTATATGGTGGTAGCCGAAGTATGCGTCCATAAAACTCATGCATTGATACCCCACTATGTAATCTACGAGTTGATCTATCCGGTGCAGCGAGAAACTATCCTTGGTGCAGTGCTTGTTAAAATCGGTGAAGTCCATGTAACCCCTCTATTTGTCGCTCTTTTTCTTAACGACAACGGTGTTGGAGATCTAATATGGGAATTGGACCTCTCTAATGGATCCGACCTGGAGGAGGTTATCAATTTCAGCTTCCACAACCTTTACCTTTTATGGGAATGACTTCCTAGGTTTTTATTTGACTGTCTTGATGCTTAGTTTTACGTGAAATCAATAAAAGGAAATCTTCAGGTCTATTCTAGAGATATTATAGGGCTTCCAAGCAAAAACGCCTGCATTCGCTCTGAAAAATTGAGAAAGTTATTATTCTCCGATTCTGGGTAAATTCGATCCGATGAGGAAGGTCTTTTCTAGTTATAATGCATCCAGATGAACATAAATAAGTTCGTCTAATACGTATTCAGAAGGAGACAATTTGGTTTCTTTTACTCCTGACTGAACCCCCTTTTATTGCTACTTGGGTTGATCATCCTCCGAGTTATCCTTATCTTGACTACTTCAAACTAGGCCTATTTGGCTTTATGGCTAAAACAAAACATCTTCGTGCCACTAGTTTATCTCCTCTGTTCTCTATTACCCTGTGGTCGATCATAAATTTAAGCTTTTGATGAAGCGAAGAGGGGACAACCATTATATCATATAGCCATCCTCTACCCAGTATGGCATTGTAGGGAAACTCTGATTGGATCATGTGGAATTATTCTTCCCTATTGGCCGAATCGATCTTTACTGGAAAATTTATTTTCCCCAGGGGGTCTCTACATCTTCATTGAAGTTAATCAATGGGTCAAAGTTAGTATCCAAGTCCTTGATGCAATAGACAAGCTAGTAAAGTACTTTCACGTACTTGATTTTCGAAGGGCTTCCTTGGACTACTAGCGTTCTTCTTACGTCAAAGTTCACAACTTACAAGGTGAGTACCAAGGTATCCTTATGAGGCATATTTATTTCGATTAGATCACCATCAATGAATACAATGGCACGATCAGTATTTAGGTCCTTCTTCTCCCTCATATATAGGACCAACTCAAATAAGTCCACGTAAAATTCTTGTTGGATGCTAGATGTTATTCTCACCTTCTCCTTAAGCTTCTTACCAATATGCCAAGTTGGATCAATTTATTCGTGGATGGCAGCGACCAATACTGCTAGAGGAAGGTCCTCCTCTGCTTTCTAGACTGTGTTAAAATTTATCATTACTTTCAACTTTATTGTATTGATGTACTCCTTAAGGTGACCCGCTTAGATGAATTCCTCTAAAAAAATTAACATTTTACCATCCTCCATGAGGTGTCTACAGTCTTAGTGATAGCTACACCACATATTGGCATCCCTATCATCTTGGGAGGCTTTTTGAAAAAGGACTTGTCCTTGATCAGATGAATATGCTTGTAGATGATCTCCTTAAAGACAGTTTCCAATGCCTTGTAACTGCTCTCACTGACTTGAGGTTTTGGGATACCTTTTGAAACTTCATTCTTGGAACCCCTCTTAGCTGAAGAAGTTTGATTCCCCCCCTTGGGGGCTCTCTCAGGCTCGTTCTTCTTATGATCAGCTACAAGTAATACAATGAAATTCCTATCAATTATGACACAAGTCCCATCCAAAGGAATAATAAGATACTTCTTAAAAAATATAAATACAAGATTACAACCCAACAACTACAAGATACTTCTTAAAAGTACTTGGATCAAGATTTCCTAAAACACACTAGCAAATTTTATCAAAGTACCAGTGTGTGAAGAAATCCACAATACTCAAAAGTTAGTCATAAGAGATATAAATATTTATTTCGTAGTAACTAGCATATGAAACAACATTTGAGTCTGCCCTTAAATATGAAAACTCCCCATTTTTATAAGAACTTATCTTCAAAACTTCTTCCCCTTTTATTAATGAAGTAAACAAATAAAGTTACAAGAAAAGAGAATCAATTAAATCATAAGGAGCATGTAAAGTCAATAAGATAGAGTTAAGGTAACATACTTTATAAGAAGATTTTTTTATTCACAATTTGGATACACAATTCATAGTGAACAAAAAAAACTCTCAAAACCTTTATTCGGATAAGGAAAAATGTTGATAAAAAGTTTCCTACTTACCAAAAGTTGTGATATATATATGACAAGTGTTCATAAGTAATAAAATATTATCTTAAAGGCTGATAACATGATGTGTTTTATCAACCAAGAACATGAGATCATATATCAAAAGTGAAAAACAAAAACAAAGAACGCCATTGAAAGAATAAAATCAAGCTTGAGTTCAATTAAGAATAACAATTCAAGAACAAATGACTCAAAGCTTCAATAGTAGTGAAAATTACAAACACCTTTTGAGATATTTTCAACTAACAATTTTATTTTCCTCAATGAGCGATTTGGTTTAAAACTTTAGTTTTACATCCTTAATGGTACTCAATTTTGGATGAATACATATCTTTGAAACATCGATTTTTTCAAAATGTTTTTGTATGTGGTGGCTTTCACTCAATCATTACTAAGATTAGTACTATTTACAATTTTCAAAGGTAGTATCATCAATCAAACTTGGAGCCATAGCCAAATCATCTCTCATGATTTTTTTACTTAACATTTATCTTTTCAACTACTTCAAGTCATGACAAATTCCACACATACACATTTGAGAATAATGGAATCCCTCACATAAATATTCGAAGCTTTGAACCGTTTGAAAAAAGATTGTACAACTTTGTCATTTCTCTTAAAGTGGACTTTATACCACGTATAGTGCAATATAAATTGCAATACAATATGAACACGTGCTCCTAATAAGAGGTTTCTCAAAGTTTATAAGACTTTAAAATAAAATAGAAACTTGTCCTATGATGCACAAAATCGTTTTTATCCAACCAAAAGGAAAAAGTATTGAAAAATAACCATTTGATATAAAAATATATTGAAAGGAGTATATCACCTAAAGAGCATATGAATGATTGTATATAACAAATATTTTTATGGTAAAGAATACAACCAACACATATAAAGAAAAAACAAGATAACATAGGGTGGAAAATGTAACAAAACCAAAGAAGTACAAATCCTAGACATATTATCAAATCATTCAATCAACTATGCATATACCTAATGATGACCTAAAAAATTCAAATTTAGTCCAATTAAGAGGTTTAATTAAAACATATTCTAATTGAAGGTAGTTAGAAACATAGCTTAAAGACACAACTTTTTTTGTGACAAGATCACTAATAAAATTGTGTCGAATGTCTATATGTTTTGTTTTATAATGTTGATTTGTATTTTTGGATATATCAATAGCTCTAGTATTTTCACAATATATAACCATGCAATCTTGTCCAGTATTATAATTTTCCAACATTTGCTTCATCCAAAAGGGTTGAGCACGACAACTTACCGCCGTAGTATACTTTACTTCTATCATGGGCAGTGAAACAAAATTTTGTTTCTTGGCGTAACGACAGACTAAAGAACTTCCAATGTGGAAGCACCCTCCCAGTATACTCCTCCGTCCATCAACATCACCCGACCAATCGACATTCAAATAAGACAACAAGTATATGTTGGTATTCTTTATATACAAATAATAAAGCTCGTGGTCCCATAAACATACTTCATAATTCGTTTAACAACTTTTAAGTAGGACTCCCTAGGACAAGACTGGTTACGAGCATAAAATCCTGTATTAAAATATATTCTAGGATGACTAGCTATGAGGTACAATAAACTACCTATTATGCTACGACAAATCATCTCGTCAACGTCATTTCCATAAACATCATTTCCACTCTTAACGAAAACAGCCACGATGGTACTCTTCGACTTAGAAGAATCAAGTTCAAATTCCTTTACAAGGTACTTTTTATATTTAGATTGCGAAAGAAAAATTCCACCATCGATTTTTCGCACTTGAAGACCAAAAAAGAAAGTGAGTTGCCTAATCATTATCATTTCAAATTCTTTTTGCATGATCGAAGAAAATTCTTGAGCATGTTTCTCAATTTATGAAGCCAAAAAAAATGTCATCAACTTATACATGGGAACATTTTCTCTTTTGAATTATTTTCCCACAAGATATGAGGTAAGTCTTTCGTATTAATCTCTAGGTCATTTTTTAAGTCCAAACAAAGTATTTTTGAGGCGATAAACATGTATTGGAAATTTGGGATCCTCAAGACCCTTTGGTTGTGACACGTAGACTTCTTCTTGGAGACTTCCATTAATAAAGGTGTTCTTTACATCCATTTGATGGAGCTTAAAGTCTAGGGCACATGCCATGGTGAAGAGTAAATGAAACGACTCTATCCTAGATATGGGGGCAAAAGACTCATCAAGGTCCACACCTTAAATTTGTATATGACCTTAAGCCACTAACCTTGTTTTGTTCCTCAAAATGACACCATCTTCATCACACTTGTTTTTTTATGACCCACTTGGTACTGATAACAAGAACATCCTTAGGCAAAGGGACAAGAGTCCAAACTTCTTGTATGGTGAAGTGATCCAATTTAACTTGCATAGCATTGATCCAATATTCAACTAACAAGGCATCCTTCACATTCTTGGGTTCGATTGTGGAATCATAACAAATAAAGTTAACTTACTTTTGGATTTGAGATTTTAGTCTTTTCTCTGACATTAGGACTACTAATGATTTTCTAACATCATGTTCTTTCCTGACCCGGGGAGGTGTATCTCCCACATTCACAACCTCACTAGGTGGTGGGACAATCCCTTAACCCTCATTCGCTTTTTCTTATCCCCCTCCTTCAACATGGGGAAAACGTAGGTTGTGTTTCACAATCATTCTCTTTTAAGTCAAAGGGATCATTATCATCAATGACAACATTAATGTATTCAATAATTTTTTTAGAGACACAATTAAAAATATGATAGGCACGACTATTAGTGGAATAGATACAACACTTGTAGAGTCAAGCTTAGTCAAATATTGTTTATCCTTGAGTATGTAACACTTCCTTATGTGGACACCCCGATTGTAATCGAGATATGTGTAGTTTTATCTCGTTCAATAAACTACACTAAAATTACGCCCATTAAGGTCTTAAAGGAAAATTACCCCAAGGGGAAGCCAAAAGGGACAAATCCCCATAAATAAAACCTGCAAAGACCAATTTGAAAAAATGACGAATTTTAAAAATTCCCCAAAAAATTTTACTGGGACCTTTAACCGTTAAGTTAAAGAGACCTTTTATTGTTCGGTATCCCCCCACTGGTAATGATTACCAAATCCAACAAAAATATCTTTTGAGACATCCATGTTTCACCCCACCCCAGATCCACCATCCAAGACATTTGACCGATCGGTCATAGTTCCTATATATAGGGAAGTAAAAAAAGAGAAAAAATATTAAAATAATACACACTTTACCCACTAGAGAAAGCAATGAATGAGATAAATTAACACCTAAATCACCTATTTAAAGAAGTCTTTAAAATTTATAAAGTGGTTTTTATGGTTTATCACTTCACATAGCACATATTGAGGTTTACCACTTATCATAGTGCAAAAATCAATTGATTTATATTTATTCAATCCAAGGCAAAATCCAAGACAAATTGTTACTCTAATGTACTGTTCATATGAACAGTAACCTCGTTCCGTGTTATATTAATAGTGTTGCTACGGTTCCACATTAGGAAGTCAATTCATAGACTCAAACAATATGTTTTTATTCCAATAATTCCATGGAAAATGGCTTATTACACTTGGGCCCCCGAACTTTTTCCCCGACATCACTTTATCACCCGAACTTTCAGTTTATGTACTTAATCCCCTGAACTTCCAAAACTACTTTCAATTACCCTTTACTGTCCAATTCCTTTAATTTTTAGCGTGAAATGTTGGTCATGTGTGTTGCACATGAGTTTTTGGAGGTTATTTTGGCCTTTTTTTTCTTTTCCCACTTTTTTCTTCTTTATCTATCATTTTCAAATTTCCTATCTCTCTCCCCCCCACCCCACACACACACATGGACACCCAGTTTCCCCTGCTACCTATATCACCCCTAGCTTGTTACCCCCACCCCTATTGTCCTCGCCTTGCTTACCCTCAGCCCCTGTTACCCCGGCTCCTGCACCACGACTCACCCACATCTCTCATGTCTCTCTTACACATAAACACAAACACGCACATAATTTTTGTAGTATCCTAGCCACGTAAAGGTGTTGGTTGGATTTATAAAGATTTTGGTCAATTTCAAAAGTTATTGGTTGGATTTCAAAAGTTTTTGGTTAGATTTGTAAAGATTTTGATTAAATTTGGATGGGTAATGGTACTTTTTGTATTTTCCAGGTTTTTTGTTTTTTTTTCCAATTTTTGATGTAATTTTCAGATTTTCTATAATTATTGAATATGTTTTCTATTTTTATTAGAAATTTCTTATTTTGTTATTCAAAATTATTTTCTTACTGGAAATCTATTTTTTCCAATATTTTTTCAAATTTTTTAAAATCTTTATTCAATTTTTTACATATTTTTTATTGTAAATCTATTTTGTTATTGTAAATATGTTTTTTTGCAATATTTTTCTAAATATTTTAGAACATTTATTCAGTTTTTTGTGGTTTTTTTAATATTTTCTATATTTTTTTATTTCCCATATTTTTGTATTTATTGAATATTTTTCTATTTTTATAAGGAATTTGGTTTTTTATTAGAAATCTATTTTTTGCAATATGCTTTCAAACTTTTTAGAATATTTATTCACTCTTTTGCAGATTTTAAAAATTACTTTTTAGTATATTGATTTTTTCCATTTTAATGTATTTTCCAAATTTAATTTATTTAAAAAAATTTAATGTATTTCCCCGATTTTATGTAATTATTGAATATTGTTGTGTTTTATTATTAACAATTTATTTTTTAATGGAAATATATTTTGTTTTTTGAAATCCATTTTTTGCAATATTTATTCAGTTTTTTGCATATTTGTTAAAAACATTTTCTTGATTTTTCAGTTGATTTTTTTAGCATTTTCTTAATTTTAATTGGAAAACTATTTTTTTTTATTGGAAATTTTTTAATCTATTAGAAATCTATTTTTTATTTTTTATTGGAAATTATTTGGTAAATTGAAAATTATTTTTTCAATGTTTTTCCATAATTTCCAAATTTTTAGATAATTTTAAATGAATTATTATGCAGTTTTCATCTATCTAATGTTTTAAATTGATTTTGACCAAAATACCCTCAAAAGTGTAATACCCCGTATATTTTTAGAATAAAAGAAAATTTAATAGGGATTAATTTAATTTGATGAAATTAATTAATAAAGGTTGTGAGTAATTAGACTCAGTATTATTTATAAATTTTAGAGTTGGACTTTGATGATTTGGAATAAATCAAATCGGATTTTATTTTAAATAAAAAGTATTTATAATATTCCATCACAATTAAAACATATTTTTGGGTAAAACTATTCGAGACACACTTTGAGAGGTAGTACGGGTTCGTTCGGGAATTTTAGACCTTTAGGAATGGTCCCAAACTATATTTATATGAGTTGGGTAATTATCAGGCTAAATAGATTATGTATTTAGACTCATTTGGGGATCCAAAGTTGGACTTAAAGCCTAACTCGAAAATCGAAGACTAACATTATTTAATTAGAGTTAACCCACTCATTTGGGAGTTACATCCAAGAACCTTAGACATAATCACCCAAGAGGAGGACGAAGGACACCCTAAGAGGAAGAAAAAAGGCTCCTCTACCCAATCTCAA
Source organism: Sambucus nigra (assembly GCA_949130495.1). Classification (NCBI taxonomy): domain Eukaryota; kingdom Viridiplantae; phylum Streptophyta; class Magnoliopsida; order Dipsacales; family Adoxaceae; genus Sambucus; species Sambucus nigra. The sequence continues at coordinate 485,320,316 of OX422220.1, read as the reverse complement.
GCAAGGATTCTCTTGCCATTCTTATTCAATTTGTGTTATTATTATATTAATGTTAACTCCATGCTTAGACTAGGATTAAATCATATGTTGGGACTGCATATCTAGGGATTAGTTGATTTAGGCAGTATTTGATAATGATTATATGATGCATGCTTAGATTCGTGCCCTCGTGAGAGTTTCCTATTCATGCAGTTTAGTTTGGAGATTTATTGTAGAAACATGTTGTAGAACCCTCTAAATAAACCTGGAAATTAATGGGGTAGTGTAAGATGAAATTTGGAAATTTCATGTTCATAAGTTCTTGACAAATACTTGATAATTTGATGATAATCTAGGGTTGGATTTGAGGTTTAATCTTGTGTATAATGACACTATGACGTTTTAGAGTCTATATCCTTATCTTTCTATAAGTTTTTGGATTATAAAAATGAAAATTAATAAAGGAGGTATTGATGGTAAAAATCCCGTAATGAAATTTCATTGCAGATCTAGGCTTCTAACCAGGTCTGAATCGATTCGGCCATCAGGCGAATCGATTCGACTGCTTAGCGAATCGATTCGGCTGAAAGGCGAATCGATTCAGTTTTGCCCAGGAATCCAGTTTTGCTTGTCTTTGATGGTTTAAGATTTGGGCTTTTATACAAGTGAGGGGCAATGGTTATTAGAACATGTTAAGAGTTTTATTTTGAACCTATATACGTATTTAGCCGGGATGCGTTCGTAATATAGAGGTGCATGCGTGATGACTTAGGATGCAAGTTATCTATAAGAATACGATGATTTACACAAAAATTCTTGAATAAATCCATATAAAATAAGTGTGTTAGATGGCAGAGATATACCTAGATGATTTAGGTAATTTCGGTAGGGGTACATGGAGGGTAAGACCCTAAGAGATACGGTAATAATATTATGATCAATTCAAGGTGAATTAAAATAAAAAGAAATACTTATTTGAGATAAGTCGAATGTATGAGGTTAACATTTATAATTAATTTCCTCAAATGATTACCATATAACGATGTTGAGTAGGAAGGTATCCTAAGCCTAGGGGCTAAGTCTAAATGGTTAATGCCGATGGGATAGTAAGTTGAGTGAGGCTACTTATACATATTGGAGGATTTCTTATATATGTACATATAACCCTTATTCACCGTTGTTGGCTCCTTGTATATGTACATATAAGCCTTGTTGAAAAGATAAGAAGAAGCGAATAACTAATGATAATTGGGGATGATTTAAGTCTAAGTCAAGAGGACAGTATGTTAAAATCAGTAATTATATTGGTAAGGTTAGTTGGGGATAACTCTACCTATAATCATGCTGGTAAGGGTAGTTTGGGAGTAACTATACCTATGATTTTATTGATAAGGTTAGTTTAGGAATAACTATACCTATATACTTTAGGAGAAATAAATGATGAAGCAAATTTGATTTAAGTCCAAAAGGTAATGTATGAGAGTTAATATATAATCGAGAATTAGTCGTAAGATATCGACTTAAAAAGGTGTTCTGTAATAACGGGATAAAATGTCATGTTTAAGCTGGAAGAGCTATTTATTTATATGGATGGAGTCTCTTGGGATTAAAGTAGTTATAGAGTAACTACTTATCCATATTGGATGATAATATGTATCATATTATTTTGTGTGGACATACCAATGTTCGTGGACGGTCCTATTGGCTTGGGGGTTCGTGCGTTCAGACTGCGTAGCACACGCCGGCACAGGTGGGCTTAGGGATTTTGTAGGTCATATACATACTATGTGGAGGCTCCATCTACGAGAGGTAGGTGTTGACAAAGATATCCTTTATAGCCGATGGGTATGAGCCGTGAACCGGTATCCTACGTAAGGACCATCACCAACTTATGTGTGTTTTGTGGTGTCCGGTTTGGATAAGAGATTCCTCTAGACTTGCTGATAGAGCACGAACGAGACACCAATAGTATATTCTTTTGTGTGTAGCATATATATATATATATATATATATATATATATATATATATATATATGTATATGTATATATGGGAATGTGCCCTCTTAGTCTAAAGATGTAGACAATGTCTAATGAAAATAAAGTCGGGTTAATAAATTTACGCGGATAATTAAGGATGAAGATTAGTCCTAATGATAGTCCTAATGAATAATGTGGTAGACAATTATTAATGAGAATAATAATTGGGTAGTCTAATAAAGTAGATAATAATTAAAGAGAATGACTAATGGGGTAGCCAATTAGTAATGAGAATAATAATTTGGTAATCTAAGAGAATGAAACTTATATCCTAACGGGGTAGATGACAAGGAATATGAATTAAATCATTAAATATTCTAAAGAGATAGATAAGAGATTATGGAATATTATATGATGTCAGAATATGCACCGAGTTTATATAAATTGTGTAGTCAACATTATGAAATCCATTCGGGGATTAGGGTGTTAGACATAAGTACCCACTTTTAGTTAACGCATAGCTAGATGGCTTATTCTTTACATGACAGATTAAATAATGGAAGTTACAATTGGCATTATGTTTGAGGATACGAGTAAGACTGCTTCTAAATGAGAGGTGAGGTACTCGTTATATGTGAGCGTCGATGGAGAGAAGTGAAGTATGAGTTAGCTACTATTTGCATAGTTATTGGTGAAGAATCCTTACAACTCTAGGGCTATGACCTAAATTATAAATGTTTTCCCCCCAGTTATTCTTAATGATAGGGACAACATGACTGACGATGAATCAGGCTTGCAGTTACATTGGACGTAGTGGAGTTCGCTCCATTGATTCTAGTATAGGTTGTACTTCAGTATTTGGTCAATTTATTTCATATTGGTATTTGTACAAGCATAAGCCCAAGTGTTTATTTATAGCAGTTGTACTTAGCTTTACATTATGGACATTATATGATGATTTAATTTTTATTATTCATGAATTAAATTAGTTTTATTCAGATGTTTTTATTTATTATGGATTTTGACATAGAATAAAATAAATGTTTATTCCTTCAGTGCTGAGAATGATACAAAAATTGTTAATAAGCCCCATCTTCGACGTATTGAGCCTGAACATCCTTTATGTGAGAAAATGGGGATTGTTACAAAAATTGATTAGATGTAGAACTTAAGTGGTAATATGACGAGGTGGAAAAGTTTAGGGGGGCCAATGTAATTAAAATAGGTAGCATAATAAGAATCCAACCCAACCGTTTAATTAAAATCATCTTATTAGGCTACTTAATAAGACCCACTTATTTATTGGATTGGGTAACCGGGTTGAGTTTGCTTTTAACATCCCATAGTGGGGAATTTCCATAAATTACACAACAAAACATTTCAATCTATTTTAGGTAACTAGAATTCACTCTACTTAGGGGTGGAAAATCGTGTTATTGGGTTGGGTTCATGACTGACCCAACACGACAAAAAAAATATTTTAGTGACACGAACACAACACGACACGATGTCGTGTTAATTTTTCATAACCCGAACATGACCCGCTTCTAACGCAACATGAGATGATTGACAAGATTTTTAATTTTAATCTGATTAAATCCACACGATTGGCGTGACATGCTTGGCACGATACGAATTATAGTAGATTTTTCCAATTCATGCTTCTAAGTTCACCAAAAATGACAGATTTTTATATACTATGCTTTCGATGTTAAATCTTAACCACCAAAAGTTCCAAAACATGTAAAACTTATTTAATAAGCATCCAAAACTAAAAATTATATCACAAATCATTTCAGAAATGGTCGACGGATAGAAATGGGTGGGGGAGCAGATGAAGGAGTGAGAGGGGATGAGTACGGTGGAGGGAGAAGGGAATAAGGCTGGTGGAGGAAAAGGGGGATACGGTTGGCTCTGACGGAGGAAGAATAGTGGTATGAGGCCCGCAGAGGAAGGAGATGGGAAATGGGTGTTTGCTTTGTTGTAAGAGTGAAGAGTGAACTACTGCTGAAGAGAAGTGAGTTTGTGTAACAACCCCCATTTTCTCACGTAATGACTGGCCAACCTTTATGCGAGAAAATGGGGGTTGTTATAGTTGGTATCCGAGGATCCAGTATCTAGTGTCCTTAGGATCTATGTTGCATTTATTACGTTCTGCGTTGCGTCCTTTAATATGTAGAGCCTATGTTTAGGGCTCATTGTATTCTTGTGATTGTACTTGTAAGGACCAAATTTCCAATTGAGTCTTATGTAGTTTTGACTTATTCTCGGAACAAAACAAGTTTGTGTAATAGGTAGATTTTTATTGTTACGATCCACTCAGAGACTATGATGTGTCGAATATTAATTGAAGACATTGCGGCAAAGCTACAAGGAATTAATTATGTCGAAGTTTAATTGGTGCAAATTTCTCGTCTGCAAAGTTTAATTGCATTTCGGGATCACTCGGATATGAACGCATAATGTTAATGAAACTCGGAATTTTATTTTATAAAAATAAGGATGTTATTTTTAAAAGAAAATGTTTGTTATGTTTTAAAAGTGTTTTAATTGTTTACACTTCATTTACAACTGATAAGGTTGGATTAGAGTTTAAGTTGGCTTGGACTCTAAATAGGGCACTGTTGTTCAAACAACAAACGATGTCGTTCGAACGAGAGCTGGTGTCGTTAGAACGACGCAGTATCTCGCTCGAACGAGATATGCCACCACCTTAAAATAATTATAAATAGGCGTGTATAGTTTTCTCGAAGTACGTGCAGTACGAAAAATAGTTTAGCATACAGAAAGGTTTCTGCACAAAGTTTTCTATGTGTTTTCACTATAAAACATCCTTAGAGTTTACAAAGATCTGACTTATCATTACCATATGTTTATTTTCTCTTTGTTTCACCGAGTTGGGTTTGTTCAACACTTGAACATTGTTGGTTTTATGGTGGAGAAGCGAAGAAGGTTACTTCCGTGTTCAACATCGTAGACGACACAAGGCCGTATCGGTGGATATCGAGGCATTCATGGAGGCGATTGATGTGGAAGAGAATCATGGAAGAAGGTTAGTTTCCGCGTGGGCACTGTGAAGATTGGTAGAAGATCAGAGGAGCGTCAAGTCTCACGGGTGAATCGAGTCGTTGTATAAGACTACCGTCTGACTTTGTAAAACCATTATCATAGTGCTTGTCTGGCCTGGGCCATCCGAGGTTTTTTCCCGATTGGGTTTTTCCTCGTACATCAGCGTTGTGAGTATTTCTTTACTTTATTTTACTTGCTTTAATCACTAGGTTCATGCTTAGGGTTAAAGGAGATAAAATTGGGTTAAGTTAATTTGTGTCACAATTTGGTGTGGTTTGATAAAATTGAAAAGAGTTTTTCAAAAGAGAAAATTGGTTTGTTTTCATCTTTAACTTAATTCCGCTCATGCAAAAGTTTTTATTGAAAGCTATATACGGGGACCTAAAATGGGTATCATAGCTAGAAATACATTTTTAATGTGTTTGATTCCTTTTTTGCTTGTAAGGATGAATTTTGGAAATTATGATAGTTTTCGCACTCCTATTTTTTATGGCACTAATTATGCTTATTGAAAAATGCGAATGAGAAGTGCTTTAAAATCCATTTATAAGCGTGTATGGTTAGCTGTTGAAAAAGGTTGGTCACCACCCATCACACGAGAGGGTGAGGTGACTAGTTTTAAACCCGTTGAGTCATGGACTGAGACTGAACATAGGCTTGAACTATATAACTCTAAAGGTCTGCACGTGATTTCCTCACATGTCACACCTAAAGACTATAATCGTATCATGACTTGTCAAACTTATAAAGAAGCTTGGGATACACTAGCACTCACTCACGAGGGCACGAGCACGGTTAGGGCGTCTAAATTACAAAATCTCACTACACAGTTTAAGACGATTAAGATGTTAGAGAGTGAGACATTTGATGAGTTTTAGACTAGGTTGTCCACTATTGTTAATCGGCATTTAACCTAGGTGAGAAGATTCCCGATAATCGAGTGATTAAGAAATTTTTTGAGATCGTTGTCGAGTAGGTTTGATGTGAAAGTGGTTGTTATGAATTCTCTTGGTTTGCTTAACTCGTCGAAATTAGAAGAGATCGTAGGAGACACCCAAACCTATGAACTCCATATGTTTACCTCTAAGAAAGTGCCAAAGAAACAAAAGGGCATTGCTTTTAAAGCCCAGAAGGAGGAGATTAAAGTTTTGAATGATGATTCTGATTCCGATTTTGAGGATGTCGTCTTATTGGAAAGAAAGTTCAAGAAGTTTCTTTAAATTTAAAAGCAATATAAAGATGTCAAAAAGTTTGACAAATTCAAGAACAAGGGAGATTCCACCCCTAAGGATAAGAGTGAGAAAACTAAGAGAGATGAGTCTGATAGGTGTTTTGGGTGTGAGGGGTATGGTCACAACGTAGCTGAGTGTCCCACTAAACTTAAGAAATGGGGCAAGAAACCGCTAGCATACAATGCCACCTTAAGTGATAGTGAATCGTAATAGGGAGAGAGTTCCCCCATTGAGCGTAACTTTGTTGCGTTTATGGCATGTCATGTGAACGACGATGATATATCTTCCCACGAGGATACTAATGTGCATGAAACTTCCGAGGATATTGAGATTGATTTCCGAGAGGGTGAGGGTGATGAGATCGAGGATGAGCAGATCGACATAAGAGAATTACAAGTTACATTTCGAGAGTTGTTGCAGGAAACGGTGAAGGTGAAAAAGGCTAACTCAAAATTGCAAGCTAAGTTGAATGAGCGTGCCGCAGAAAATAATGATGCGTTAATTGAGGATCTTAGGGCACGAGAAAAGAAGCTGAGGAGGAAGATAGAGTACGTCGAGAAAGATAGAGATAGCCTTAAAAGTTTAATGGAGGCCTTGAAAATGGAGTTGCTAGAATTTGAGGAGTCTAGGATTGAGGAGTTGGTGGAGAGTTTGAGAGACTCGTCTAGAGTTAGGTTTGACTTGGATTCTAGGTCGGAGAAATTGGATAGGATGTTAGGCATCGTCCAAGTCAAGAAAGATAGGTTTGGTATAGGCTACGATCAGAGAGTTCCCACCCCCAAAGCCAATACCATTCATGTGAGAGAGCCCACTAGGAACATGAGGAGAGGTCGATATTTTGGTAATCATTCCTGCCATTTTTACACTTGCACACATTGCGGTAGGAAAGGCCACCTTAGATGTTTTTTGCTATGACCTTAGGAATGCTCCTAGGAAGTTTAGGAATAAAGGCGTATCGGTTCCCAAAAACCCCACCTATTATGTTACACATACTTGGGTTAGGAAATTGGACTTAGAGGCTTTAGGACTAAAACTTCATGCTTCTCATTTGGTTGCACCTAATTCTTCACATGCTAAATCTAAAGCTTGAGTGTGTTACCATGTTTATCATTTTATATTATATTTTTCATTTATTGCATCGTATTCGAAAAATACAAAAAGATTTTGTTTCTGATAAAAAATTTGAAAAATACAAAAAGATTTTTGGTTTTGAAAAATTTTGAGAAAAACACAAAAAGATTTTACTTTTATTTGAGTCAAAATATTTTGAAAAAAACAAAAAGATTTTCGATTTTGTTTTTTGTGTCATGATTTAACCTGTTTGATGTGGCATATTGGTGTGCTTGGAACCCCTTCCTTCCATTATCCATGTGGCTAGGACATTTCGTCATTGTTATCGATGCTTAGATTGATCTTAACCGTTGTATTATGGGGTTGTTTCGAAGTTGAAATGCGTTTTGATTCGACTTTGTATATATGCCATCTTTGCACACATGCACGAGTTTATATGGATGTTTGACTACTTGTGACACCCCGCCTAATTAAACCTTGGGTGATCAAGCCTTAATTCAATTTAAACAGGTTTCTTAAATGGTCCATTCTTAGCATCACTGTCGAAAACTTCTTAATTTACTAACCACCTAAGTGAAATTAAATGAGTGCCAAATTTTATCTTTCTTAAGGAGAATAAATAATCCATACCAACACATTACAATTCAAGTAATACTAAAACAGTTTGCATAAATAACTGAATGCAGGTAAAGTCTTGCCAAAAACCACGGCCCATAAAGGACAACTACAAATCCATAACTAGAATAAACTGTAAAAGTAAATATAGGACAACATGTCCCAACTAAGAATACTAAAACTGAGATCCTGCACAAGAACTGAAAAAGCGAAAACGTCTAAACAATCCCTACAACATCCACATGTGCTGCAGTTCCCAAATCTCTGAAATGAAATCATGCTACGTGTCCCTGTGGCTGGGCACCTAAAAGGTTTTTAAAATTTTTACATAGCAAGAGTTAGTACTCAAAACATTTGAAAATATTTTGCAAGCAGTTATCACAATTGAGTTATTGATTACACATTTTAAAGTTTCACAGAACTCCCTTGGACTTCCTCACCTCTCTTTTATAGTACATAACTATTGAGGATACTTAGTCTACCTAGTTATACTACCCATAACCGTAGGTAACTTATTTACTATTCGTTGTCCTAATTCTTGTAATAATTACAACAAGCTATAAATTATTACTAAGACATTTACAATTCGTTTCATTGTCTACTATTCTACATCAGTAGATTATACACATAGAATACATTTTATCACACAATAATGTATCTAATATCAGTTATCACTAACATATCCTTTTATTACACATAAAGGACTCTTGGTTCGGAATGATTCATCGACCCCAAGTAAAAGTTGGTTCGGAATAATCCATCGACCCCAACTATTTAAAAATATAAATATATACACATATTCTGGTTCGGGACTCTTTCATCGCGACACCAGTTTAAAGTTTGGTTCGGCATTTTTCATCGACCCCAAACATATAATAACTTTATGTTAGTTCGGAATGTCACATCGACCCTAACATAATTAATTTAGGTAAAATTCTATTAACCCAAACTTTATATGATTTAGTAGGTACACACCCAACCTATCAAATCATGCTCGTACATAATATATTTTACTTATATTCACAGTGCTCATTAATTTACATTTTACTTCACTATTGTGTTTATTCGAGTATTCACGCAACTCTAAGGGCCCTAGTTACCCCTCTCTTAATTCAGTAGTTAAGTTAACTTTAACCTACTGGTATTTTTTTCTGGAATTAAATCTCACTCTTTCCGTAATTTAACTTTCACCATCTCAACATACAGCTCAATTAATCATTCTCCCGTTGGTTCATTTCTCCAAAATTCCCACTCAATTATTTATGAAGAAATCTAATGGTACACCTACTGGTGATTATAAGGTCTCCTCATAGGTAAAATATCATTACCAAGGTTCCCATTAAGCGACGAAAATTAAAAGTAATTTATTCTCAAAATTCTCTAAAGTCCAGTCAGGTTCGATCGGTCGAGGGGATATGGTCGATCGATCGACTGCTCGATCGATCGACATTCAAGGGTCGATCGATCGATCAAGCAGTGACAGACCCACTTCGTCTTCTTCATGCGGGTTTCACCATTTTTATCTATCTATCTCTCATGATAGTACATCATATTTGCAACCAACAATTTCTAATCATTCCTACATGTTCTGGGATGATTACTAACGATTTAAAACAACAAAATCATTATAAATCTTGGCCAAATTTACTAAAAATCTTTCTAGTGTTCAAGAACCCTAAAAATACATTCTTTACATTTTTCATCATAATTCCAGATTTTTAGTTCGATTTAATCATCTAGTTTTCTATGATATCAGAATATTGGGAGATTCAAAAACGTCCTACATGCAATCCCTACCAATCATGGATCATAATCAATTGTTTTTCTCCCAAAAATGTCATAAAAACTATGTCCTTCATAAAGCTTACATATGGGTATTATAACTCAATTTATTTTGCAAATAACCACTTGCCTTATGATTTGTAGGGTCTGATTTCGTGGTTGTTGATGATTTTGATCCTTCAATCCACCTTCCCAAAAACTTTGTGGTGAAATCTCCTTAGAATGACCCTTCCTTCCTTCTTTTGCCTTAGGAATTTGTCTCTCTCTCTTCTCTAATGGCTATGGTGTATATTCTTTCTTTCTAACCCTAGCCTCCACTCTTATAATCTGATCTAGGGTTTCAAAATTCGTAGGTCTACTTACCCATAATTATAAAGAGACCACAATACCTCCCGAATGGTCCCGGTTTAGCATGAAAATGACCCGACACTCAACTAGTACCCCCGGGTACACTATTTTGACTAATTCGACCCTTTCGGAATCAACTGTGGAATCTAAATTATCGTTTGAGTCTCTTAAATATTTTTCTATTCTCATCCTTAATTTTTGTCCTACGCGCGACACTCGGTTGAGATAACTCTGGTACGTCCATATCGTCGCTAGACCGTACATATCAACATTAAAAACTCACTACTCACATTTAGTAAATTTTTAATCGTCATATTCATCTTTTTTTAACATTTTATCTCATTAAATTACTCTTTTCACGTAATTTAAATCAAACGTATTTAATCACATTAAATTACTCTACTCACGTAATTTAAATAAAACTCACATTAAATTACTTTACTCACGTAATTTAAATAAAACGTATTTTCCTAATTAAGCAGAATTACGGGGTATTACATACTTCCCCTCTTACAAAATGAATTTCGTTCTCGAAATCAGAAAATACCTGTTGTGAATAATTCTGGATATTGCTCTGGCATATCCTCCTCCCGTTCCCAAGTGGACTCATCCATATTGTGATGTCCCCACTGTACTCGCACTAAGGGTACCACCTTGGATCATAATTTGCACTCACTATAATCCATAATACCCACGGGTCTTTCTTCATACGAGACATCTGGCTGCAAATCGATCTCCTCCAGTGGAATGTGCCAGAAGGCTCTCTCGCTCCTCTTGTATTTCTTCAGCGATGCCACATGGAACACATCGTGTATTCGCTGAAGATGCTCAGGGAGTCCCAATCTGTAATCTACCAGTCCCACCCTCTCAATGATAGGAAACGGTCCCACATATCTCGGTGCTAATTTCCCCTTTTTGCCGAACCTCGTAATCCCTTTCATAGGAGATACCCGAATTAACACCTGGTCGCCCACATCTAGTTCCACGTGTCTCCTACCAGCGTCAGCATAACTCTTCTGCCTATTCTGGGCTGTTCGAATACGTCCTCGAATCAACTCTATTTTGGAGGAAGTCTCTTGTATCATCTCTGGCCCCAATAGCTTGTTATCCCCCACCTCTAACCAACAGGCGGGTGAACGGCAAGGCCTCCCATAAAGCGCCTCGAATGGAGCCATGCCAATAGTGAATTGGTAAGAGTTATTATATGCAAACTCCACCAAAGGAATGTATGGCTCCCAACCTCCCCCAAAATCTAGAATACACATCCTTAGCATGTCTTCTAACATCTGGTTTACTCTCTCCGTCTGACCGTCCGTCTGTGGGTGATATGTCGTACTCAACCGTAAGTCGGTGCCCATGGCCTCCTGAAAGCTCTGACAGAAATGTAACACAAATATCTTATCTCGGTCCGACATAATATTAATGGGAACTCCGTGCAGCTTAACAATCTCTGAAATGAATAGCTGCGCGTACCGCATAGTATCATAATCCGTACGAACCGGTAAGAAATGGGCTACCTTAGTCAAACGATCCACTATCACCCATATGGAATCGTGACCCTTCTGTGAGGTTGGTAACCCGGTAATAAAATCCATTGAGATACTCTCCCACTTCCACACGGTAATCTCTAGTGGTTGTAGCATCCATGAAGGTCTCTAATGGTCGACTTTTATGAGTTGGCATGTAACACACTTTGAGATAAATTCTGCAATATCTCGTTTCATACCTGACCACCAATATACTCGTCGCATATCCTGGTACATTTCGTCCCCACCTGGATGTACAGAGAATTTTGACCTGTGTGACTCTGTCATAACGGTATGCCTCAAATCATTATCTTCGGGTACTATTAGCCTACCATTGAACCGTAGTCCACCCTTTGAACTGATGGAGTAGGACTCTGCCCCCTTGTCTAGTAACTGTCGTACCTTGTCCTGACAAAATGGGTCTTCTGCCTGTGCCCTCACTACCCGCATAACACTCTCGGGAGTGATAGCTAGAACTGCCATGCATGCTCTCGCCATTTCATCCTCGTGTCGAAGTTCACTCCACTTCGCCTTCCAAATTTCTGCCAACTCCCCGGTAGGTCTTCTTCTTAACGCATCCGCCACCATGTTAGCCTTACCCGGATGATACTGTATATCAAATTGGTAGTCCTTCATGAATTCAAGCCACCTTCTTTGCCTCATATTCAGATCCTTCTGAGTGAACAGGTACTGCAATGACTTATGATCCGTGAATAGAGTGAACTGCTCGCCCAGAAGATAGTGCCTCCATATCCTCAATGCAAAAACTACCGCTGCCAACTCGAGGTCATGGGTGGGGTAATTTTTCTCATGTGGCTTAAGCTTTCGGGACGCATAAGCTATGCCCTTCTCCTCCTGATGTAACACACCCCCAATCCTTATAAGGACGAATCAGTATAGACTCCGTATTCCACTCCGCTTCTAGGCAAGGCAAGAACGGGGGCTGATGTCAACTTGTCCTTTAATTCATCAAATGCTAACTGACAACTGTCACTCCATACGAAGGGAACTCCCTTCCGAGTCAAATTCGTCAACGGTTCGGCAATTTTTGAGAATCCCTTGATGAAGAGACGATAATAATCAGCCAATCCTAAGAAACTCTGAATTTCGGTCGGTGTCGTGGGCTGTCCCCACTCCCTTACCGCCGATACCTTACTCGGGTCAACAGTAATGCCTCTGCTAGATACGATGTGGCCTAGGAACTGAACCTCCCGAAGCCAAACTCCACACTTCTCAAATTTGGCGTACAACTGATGGTTCCGCAATGTCTGTAGAACCAATCATAAGTGTTCTGCGTGTTCCTCCTCCGTACGAGAGTAAATTAGAATGTCGTCTATGAATACAACAAACTGATCCAAAAACTCCCTGAATACCCTGTTCATGAGATCCATGAATACTGTCGGCGCATTAGTTAGCCCAAAAAGCATCACTCTGAACTCGTATGACCCGTACCATGACAGGAAAGCGGTCTTAGGTACATCCTCTTCACGAATGCGCAATTGGTGGTAGCCCGACCTCAAATCAATCTTTGAGAAGTATGCAGCCCCTCTCAATTGATCAAACAAGTCGTCAATCCTCGGCAATGGATACTTATTACGTATCGTCACTTTGTTCAGCTCTCTGTAATCTACACACAGACGAAGTCAACCATCCCTTTTCTTTACAAACAACACCGGCGCACCCCATGGCGATGTACTCCGTCGAATGAAACCCTATCCTAATAGTTGTTGAATCTGTTCTCTCAGTTCCCGTATCTCCAAAGGAGCCATGCGATACGGTGCTCTGGCAATCGGTCTCGTCCCCGGTGCTAGGTCAATAACAAACTCTATCTCTCTGCTAGGTGGTAACCCTGGTATCTCCTGAAAAACATCCTCAAAATCCCTCACAACTGGGATTGAGTCCATAGAAATGACAACCCCATGTGAGGTCTCCTCCTCAATATAATATAAATGAGTTCGCGATCCTCCCTCGGAAACTGGCATTGCCACAAGGAACATCTCTTGTCCCGGGATGGAGAACACGATGGTCCTCTCATAAAAATCTACCATTGCCCTATTATGTTCCAACCAGTCCATGCCTAGGATGACGTCATATTCCTCCATATCCAGCACTAGGAGGTCCGCCGCTAGACTCAATCTCCCGACCATGATGTCCACACCCTTACAAATCGAGTGTATAAGGGACCCACTACCCATCGGTGACTCCACACACATAAGATGAGTGTATGCTGTCGCTAATAGACCGGATGCCTGTGCAAATCTAGTGGAAATAAACGAATGCGTCACCCCCGTGTTAAATAAAATATTCCCCTCAAGCCCATGAATAGGAAACATACCCGCAACCGCCGGCGGTGCTGGAGGTGCCGGCTGAAATGGAATATCACGGATGTTGAACACACGTCCGTACTGCATCTGCCCTGGCTGTGGGGCCTATACTGCTGCTGGGGCTAATGAAGCCTGATGTCCCTGTTGGGCACCCTGTTGTTGTGCCCTGTCTGGCTGTGGACAATTTCTGCTCTTGTGACCCTGCTGGCCACAAGTGAAACACTGGCCCAGGAACTGTCTCTGCCCTTGGCCCTGTTGGCCCTGACGTTGGCCCTGTCGACCTTGGCCTTGTTGTCCCCCGCATTTTTTAGACCAAAGGGCATTACCTTGTAACAGTATGTCCCCTTGTCAGTGATGAAGGCTGTCTTCTCAGAGTCTTCGACGTCCATGAAGATTGGATTATAACCCGAATAAGCATCCATGAAGCTCATGAGCTCGTGCCCTGCTGTTGCGTCCACCATCTGGTCTATCCTAGGTAGGGGGTAGATGTCCTTTGGGCAAGACCTATTCAGGTCTGTGAAATCTACACACATCCGCCACTTTCCATTGGCCTTAGGCACGATCATTGCATTTGAGAGCCACTCTGGGTAGGTGACCTCTCGTATGAACTCGGCCTCTTCCAACTTCTTCACCTCTTCCCGAATGACCTCATACTTCTCTCTGGAGTAAATTCTCCTCCTCTGCTTGATTGGTCTGGCATCCCTGTTCACGTTGAGTTTGTGGGTCATGACCTCGGGGTCTATACCAGGCATGTCGGTGTGGCTCCAGGCAAAGACACTCTGCCTCTTCCTGAGAAGGCTTACCAGCTCTTCCTTAATCTTTGTTTCTAGGGCCTTGCCGACCTGGATGGTTTTTTCCGGCTCGTCCTCATTGAGGACGATGGATTCTACCTCTTCCGCGGCCTCACCCTTCTTCAGCTTTGTTTCATCTCTCGGATCAAGAGTGTCTATGCTGTAGGTGGCGGTTGCTCTCTTATGGGCCTCCCTCTCTTCAGCTGAGTTAAAGTAACACTCTCGTGCCGTGGTCTGATCCCCCTGCACTTCCCCTACCCCGTAAGGGGTCGGGAATTTTAGCATTTGATGGACCGTTGACGGCACGGCTTCAAACTCCTTGAGGGCTACTCTTCCAATGATGAGGTTGTAGGCCGAGTAGACATTCTCATCCATCACAAAAAAGTTTATCTTCTTAGTCAGCCTCTTAGGCCACCTATCCCCCATACGCACATCCATCTCATACATGCCTAACGGGTGCACTTTCTCACCACTAAAGCCTATCAAGGGATGGTGGTATGGCACTAATCTTGATCTGCTAAGACCCAAGCTCTTGAAGCAAGGCCAGAACATTACATCTTCTGAGCTTCCCCCATCTATGAGGATTCTCCCTACGTCGCACCCATGCACCCTTGTCGTTATGACCAAGGTGTCATCATGGGGGGCCAGGATGCCCTTGAAGTCGAGCCGGGAGAAACCCACCACCAGGGTGTCCATGTCCACCTTTGTTCTCTTCTGTACAGCGTCAGAAGACGTCAGGTTCACAACCTCTGGCCTGACCACCGATTTGGCCTCCGCTACATGAGCCTTTCTATCGGCTACCTCAGATCCACCCCCTGCGAATCCCCCACATATGGTGTTAATACCAAAGGAGACCATTCCTACCCTCTTCACCGGGGTGTTGTCATCCCTAGGTGGGAGATCCGGGTCATCTCCATCATCACCATCTGAATCGTCATGCCTTTCAGTCGGGACATCACCACGGCACTTGTCGTCTCTTCTCTTCCTAGGGTCTTCCCTGCCGCCCTTTGGGGCCTTGCCATCCACATACTTTCTTAGCTTCCCGGATTTCAGCATCTTCTCAATCTCGTCCTTCAGGGCAAAGCATCTGTCTGTGACATAGCCGTGGTCCTGATGAAACTCACACCAGAGGTTTTTATTCCTCTTATGTGGCGGAGCCTTCAGCTTCTCTGGCCATCTCAGAGCCCGGTCACTCTTGATCTCATTAAGAATTTGTTCACAGCTCACGGTCAGAGGAGTGTAACGGGCGAACTTGTCATCTGCTGACCGCTTATTCCCTTCCTTCTTGCCCTGGGACCTCCCAACACTACCGCGGTTCTCCTCCTCGTATTTGGTGGCCATCGCCTCCTCCGCATTCATTACTTTCCCTGCAGTGGATAACAGCTCCGCCATAGACTTGGGGGGGTCCTCCGCCAGCTTCCATAGTAGCTTTCCCTTCTGGAGACCTCCTATAAGGGCGGTCATGGCTATGCTCTCTTCATAGTCCTCCACCTCTAACTTCTCCTTATTGAATCTTGCTATGTAGTCTCTCAGGCTTTCACCCTTAGCCTGTTTGACATATAGGAGGTGGGTAGTCTTCTTCTAAGGTCTTACCCCAAAGCAGAAGTTATGTATGAACTGCTCGGCCAATCCCTTAAAGTTTTCGATTGAATTCTTTGGAAGAGAGGTGAACCAGCTATGCGCGGCCCCCGTTAGGGTCCCTGAAAAGGCCCTGCACTTCATCTCATCAGATATCGAGTAAATATCTGCGGCTGACTAATACATCTCGATATGGTTCACTGGATTAGTGCTGCCATCATATTTAGGAGTCACCGTAGGAGGCTTGAACTTAGCGGGGGTTGGGAACCCCACTATCCTAGCCACGAATGGTGAGCCCTCCGTGTAGCCCCTCTGTAAGGGGTCCCTGCTCTTTATGAGGTCCCCTATCTTCTCCTCGAGACGTTGGATCGAGTCATTCCATGGTCTTCTCTCGTCAACTTGGTCGAGGTTGTCCCCTGCCACCTCTCTGCGGTGGACAGAGGGTTCCCCAGCCACGACCCTCTGACTGTTGACCTCTTCCTGTTCCCTTGCTCCTCCCTCCATGGGTCGGCCTTGATCTGGCCGAGCCCCTCTTTGGGAGCCTGCTGCACTCCTTGACCTCGATAGCCTGTGTCTTAGGTCATTAACTGGTCCCAGCCTCTCGAAGGCCGAGCCTCTGCTCAACCTGTTGAAGGCCGACCCTCTCTGCTGAGCCTCTTCTCTTCTTCGGTCGACACATCCTTGGCTTTGCCGAAGAGGTCGTACGGTATTATCGGACACCTCATATGGCTCCCAGCAGTCTTCTGGGGCCTCTTCTACTCCTATGTCATCGTACCTGTCCTCCGGGCAAGGGTTTCCTTGCCTCCCCAGGCGCAAACGCCTAGGGTCAGCAACGTCCCTTCTCCGCTGGGGTGCAGGTTGGTCCTTCATCGGTGCCTGGGGTGGTCCCCTGGCACCCAGTTGGGGTTGAACTGCCGCCGGGGTGATCATGTCCGGTGAGACTCCAGGTGGTCTCATCATCATGGTTTGGCTGAGCTGTGCAAATTGCTCCTTCATCGCTTGTTGTGTTGCAGCCAAAGATTTCAAGGCAGCTGCCACCTCCGCCATTTCGGACTGGGGGGGAGCCTGACTGGAGCTAGCTCCCCACCTCCGGGCGGCGGAAGAGGTGGCGGCATGTCTGGTTCCATGTGTTAAACTGTATAGAGCCTTAGTTGAAGGTGAGCTTAATACCTGAAAGGATCTCTTTCAATGGTGAAACAGCTCCACACAAGGGGTGGACTCTGGTTCACCACCAGAGTCTCCGGTGAGGTAAAGCAGAAAAAGAGGATGGGATAGCCTCTAGATTCCCACAGACGGCGCCAAAATGATGATGCCGAAAATCAGCACCACCAGGTGAGGAGTTTTCAAGCTCAATACATGTGTAACAATGGCAGCACAGTTGTATGAATAAGGCAATAATGAGGTGAGGAGAAGAGGAATGAATACAGGAATATAAGTGGTTCAGCCAAACCGTCCTACGTCCACTGTGAGTGTGTGTGAATAATATCACTGAAAGAAGGCACTAATGGCCATGGATACAACCTCTCAAGCTCTTTCTCCCTCTACAGTGTAAACTTAGACAGAATTTCAGCTAGGGTTTCAATCTCTGGATCCTTTTGCAAGGTAGGGGATGATCCCTTTATATAATGCCTAGGGGGTGTAATGTACCCCCTATGCATGTAATGTGCATGTGTGTAGTTTCCTCACCAATGAGGGTGTGCCAGCTGTCAGGTCCACATGTAAGTAATGATGATGAAATATTCCCCCCACATGTGGGGAATAATCTTGTTGTAACTGATCTTGGCCCAGGTGTCCTTATCCAAATGTTTACGGATACTTTGGCAGTCATGCTGGTGAATGGCCTCGGCCTAGGAGAGGCCGAGCTATAAGGGTAGGTCGTCCGATCAATTCGTGATGTGTCATGCGCTGTCTCGGCTTTATGTCAGCCGAGGTATACACCTATGAGGGAGTTTGTATTTTGGGGGAGTTTTTGAGATATAGCTTATGTTTTTATCATATATTGTTATCCATGTTTATCTCATTATATGTCACGTGGTATTTGCTTTATCTCATGTGTGTAGGTATGAAGATCAATATGTTGCACACCCTGATGAGAAAAGCTTTGAGATTTGATGATTGTTGAAGATTGAAGAACAAACGATGAAGATTTATACATTTGTATATTTCCATCTTTAGGGTTCATGGGAGGGTAGATTTGTATAGGTCATTAGTTGATAATTCGGATATTTTTTAGGTATGTACCGGCATAGACATAGGGGAGATTTGTAAGGACATTTTTTTCCATTATCAATTTGTATGTCGTACACCGTTACACCGTTGAAGAAACTCAAGATCGCATCTACATCAACGGATCCGAATATCAAAGTGTCTTCAACATCATAGCCTCTGCGAGAATGAACTTGGTAAAATTTTGTTTTTACGTTCCTTAAAGTTCATATTTAGTATTGGGAAATTTTTATAAAATGCTTTTTATAAAAATAAGAAGTAAGTTTTTTCAAGCAAAATGAGGCTTTTAAAAGTTTTTTATTTTTCTGGGAAGCCGGACCGGTCCTCCTCCCTACCGGACCGATCCGCCTTGCTCAAGGTCCAGTATACCACGGATCGAATGCGAACCGATAAAGCCAATTTTTAAAAGAACCGATCCGAGGTCGGACCGATCCGCCTCCCAGCCTGGGATAAGTTCGAACACTTCCGTGAGTTTTTTAACCACCATCTCATATTTCCTATATATATAACTATTCCGGTGGTGTATTTTTTTAAGTCTTTGAGAAAACGTGTTTAAGAGTACAAACACAACAAGACTTCAATTTTTTATGTACCAAACATCTTTTTGATTCACACACAAAAATCCCAATTACTTTTGTGAATCTTTTTGAACCCTAGAACACAATCCTTGTATTTCTTCAACCCTTGTGGAGAAGTCGTCTCTCTTCTTCATTGCTGCCCTCCTGTAAAGGGAAACTTCCAGCCGACGACAAAGGAACCGACACCTGCGGGTATTTTTGTGTCAATATTTCTAGCCGTTGCTTTGGAGGTTTGACAAAGACACCGTGCTGTACACTTGTGGGAAATTATCAGGTTGTATGTAAGTCAATGGTCTTGTACATTCTTCAAAGTTCTAGAAATAAAAGGTTTTTCCCTTCGGGGATTTTTCCTTAACTTTGTGTCGTTTGCTTTATTTGTTTATGGGTTGACACTTGCTCTTTAGATGCATGATTAGGGGCTGAAATTAAATAAGTGTGCTATATTAGAAAGTTGCGAAGTTAATCAATTATCACACGTAATTCTCACGTTCTCAATTATAATCCTGCCTTCTCTCGTTTAGACCAAGTCCTGGGTTCCAATGTAAGGGACTAATTTCTTCAAGCTTTCGTCAAGATCTGCAAATCTCTCTGTGATGACCCGAATATGATTATGATAAACCATTTTTAAATAATGCTTACCATATGGGATGGGGATAATGTGTTATTAGAATATATAATGTTATGTTATTTTGTTTAGTCTAATCCTACCTTCATAACTTATGAAATATTGAATTAATCACAAACACAAATTTGTGAAGTCTTCGGTAGGAATGTTCAAGTTCGTGACTAGTTTTGGCCACAATAATATGATAATTGACTTGGGTAGAAAACTAGATAGTTGTAGATATATGAGTTAAGTTTGTAACACAACAAACGGTGTGTAAAACAAAGGTCCGAGGAAGGAGTATTCTGAAATTACGAATAGGGGGTAAAGTGGTCATTTAGCTTTAAAGGATATTTTTTTATATGGCGACACATGTCATATTTTGATTGGACCAAGGGAATGGGACTTATGCCGACTTTAAAACCTTGAAATGACCTACTCCTTCAGCCAAAATCATGCATGAGAGAGTTTGGCTTGAGGAGAGAGAATCGGGAAGCTCGGGAAGTAGAAAGTGAGGTGAAAATTTGAGAAAAATCCGTAGGAAATTACGAAAAAGTCCATAAGGTAATTCTATGCATAAATCTTGTTATTATTTTGGTAATATTGATTGAAATGACAGAGATCATTTATTATTTATTTAAATTTCATGACTTGGTGTATATGTACGGATAGATGCAAGTTTAAGCAAAGTTGAACGTGTAAATCATGTATATTGCTTCGATTGGAAACCTTGTGTATTAAAACTCCTATAACTTTTTGTATATTTATTGGAATTGAATAATTCTAGATGGATATGAAAATAGACTCATATATGTATAACATATCCTAATATTATGTGAAAATACCAAGAAATGAATCTTCGGTGATAGTTTGAAGTTCATGTATCAAATTTTCCCCAAAGGTGTATGTATGCACACCAGGTGTTCAATGTTTTTTCTTGACATAGCAAATGAACATTAAAATTTATGAAACTTTAATTTTGTATTTTTAAATTTGTTTATGGATGTTGGGTGAAATATCAAAGGAAATTATGATGCAAAAAAATTATGAAAATTCTTTGAAGTTGACTGGACGATAAAAGAGTCTATAGGGCAGATTTGATTTGTAATAAAGAAATGGGCACATCTTGCTCTAGGAAACTTGAAATGATGTGTAGTCTTTTATATTGGGAACCAAATATGATAAGAATTGGATTAAAAAGAAGGAATTAAAGTATGTTTGGGCTATGGACTGGATATATTAAATATTTTAACATGAAATTGGATGAGACTTCATTTATGATAAATGATTAGAATAGGATGATATGATGCTTATGAATTCGGTTAAGGTTAAGTTATTCTTTGGATTGTTAATATTCTTATGATGATACTAATATTTTAAGCCTTTATATGTGAAAGGGAAGAATAACCGGTTGAACAAATGCCAGACAAAGGCAAGGAAAAAACACATGAAGTGGCCAAGGTGAGTGTACTCACTGTAAAAAAATGTATTATACATGGTTATGGAGATGATTTGAATATCACTCACGGGTAAGATGTATTACACATGGTTACGGATATGATCATAATATTATTGATTATGAATTCATTTCGGTTTATCGAAATTGGAGGTTATTCCTCGACCCGGAATGGGGGAGATTTGTCTACTAAAGACAAGGGGTTACTCCTCGACCAGGAATGGGGGAGAATTGTCTATTGCAGATAGGATATGTAAATCATGATTCGAATAAGTTGGTAATTCTTTATGAATGACCCGGATATACATAAATTACCACATGGATATGATTTATCTCATTTAATTATATGCAATAGTTTAGTGGTGATGCATTCACTAGATATTTTGCTCACGGTTACTATGGTTATGTGTTTCGGGTAACGTGATGTCACTGTCAAATCTAGGAGTTCGGGTTGGGTTATCAAAGGATGCATAAAACCATAATTTTGGTCAAATGAAAAAGGGGTAATTTAATCCTACTTATACTTTAAGCAAGTTTGAATAAGCATAATTACATTAAAATTGTGAAAGATTCTAGTTTTATTGCTTCATGTTAATAATTGAATAAAGATACGTGTGATTATGGTTTGATTAAGGTAATTATGATTTGATTCACTTTGACTTTCAAACTTAATTATAAGTAACTGGGTTGGGGTGTGTCACTCTCAGATCAAGGAACCAGGACTACAAAGATCAATCCGAGCTGGTTGCCAAGTTGAAGGATAAACTTGAGGCGATAGAGGAGGTAGGTGCCTCCGTTCAAGAAGAAATGGACGCTCAGAAGGCTAAACTTATGGATGCCTCTGAGATCAATAAAGTTGGAAAAATCCTACAACAAGAGAATTATGCTTTAAGGAGGGCAGTCGCTCGCCTTAGGGAGAATGCGCTGAGCATTGCCCCTCAAGTCTTACGAGGCTCTTCTTTGTCAACTAGGCAGTGAGCTGGTCTTGATGACAGTGGTTCAGCCAGGGAGATTGGCGAACTGGGGGGGATGTTCGTAGGGCGTACATGGTAGCCGTTGGGCTTCAACGGGATGTCACCATACTGAGGCACTTATTCAAGAAAGGTCATCGGTAGGTGTGGACTGATGGGTACGACTAGGGCTAGACAGATGTCCCCACAAGGTTAAAGGAGGTCGAGGACTTATCCTTTATTAGAGGGTAGTTAAGTGCCCTTAGGGAGTTAAAGGTTCCTAAGAACGTCGTTCTTTGGTATATACATGATATCACTCCTTCATCTTTGGAGACAAATCCATTCAGAAGGGATGTTTGCTGGATCCCACTAGATGCAATCCCAAGATAGCTACTGGAGCCCAGATCGGGTGACGTCGAAGAGGAGCCTATCCTTTACCCAGATGATAGTCGAAGAGCACGGGTAGCTGATTATCTGGCCCAGCGAACTGGTCCTCTTTAGGATTTGATTTGTTTTGATACTTGTAATTATTCGCACATTTAGTGGTGTAATGAAATATTTATGTTTTGGGAAATTTTCGACTAAACGTGTGCTATTTCATTTTTGATTTTGTTGGACTTATCTTTAATTATCTTCTAGCCGATTAAGTTTGACTTAGATAGGGAAAATTATCAGATAAATATCCCTCCAGTCCAGTACACTTCAGTCATACCATTCTTCCTCACTTTACCTTTCACGCTATGTCGTCACACTGCCTCAGGCCTAAGTAGGGCAATGGTGAGGATATACCTGGTAAGCGGAAAGTCCATCCAAGCAGGGTTTTTTGGGCCAAACTATGTTGGCGTCTAACTTGGGTTGGTCGAATTGCCTAAGGATCCCCTATAGGGATTCATTTATTATCGGGGGAAAACTAGAAGGCCAATTGTGACCATAACAAAGGCTTGAGGATGATTATTTAACACTGTTAATGCTTTGACGATAGATGTAGGATCATTTGGCTGGAGTAACTTGACCAACCTACTTTAACCTGTGATCTTTATTATGCCTGTTAAGAGTGAAGCCTATAACTTGGAAAGGATTCATATACTATAATATATTTGAGAAAACCAATACTCATAGAATGTCAAGGCCAATTAAATTTCATTAATCAGAGTCATGAAAAGAGAGCAACATTAAATTTGTAAAATAAAAATTTTCCTAAATTAATGATGCACGAAAAGAGAAATCTAGAAGTATAATTTCTTTAGGTTGGTCGCATTCAAAGCTCTTGGTATCTCCCTGTCGTCCAGCATTTCCATGTGGTAGTCTCCTTGTAGGTCGTTCCTTATCACCTTGAATGGTTCCTCCCAGTTCGGTCCTAGCTTGCCATCTGATGGCTTCATAGCGCTGCCAAGGAATTTCCTTAAGACATAGTCCCCAACCTGCAATGCCCTTGGATTGACTTTTCTATTAAATTGCTTGGCTAGCTATTGCTGGTAGGCTACTAGTTTCACTAGCGCCAATTCTCGTCGTTCGTCAGCTAAGTCAAGTTCAGCGAACAATGCTCCATCGTTCTGGCCTTGGTCGATCAGCGTGGACTTCATGGTAAGGAGACCAGCTTCCAATGGAATAACTGACTCGCTTCCATATGTGAGTGCAAACAGTGTATCTCCAATTACTCGCCTCAGGGTGGTGCGATAGGCCCAGAGGATATGGGGTAGTTCATTTACCCATGCTCCCTTATCTCGCTCTAGGCGCTTTTTTACTCCATCGATCACTGTTTTGTTGGAAGCCTCATCTTGATCGTTGCTCTGAGGGTAAGCCGCAAAGCTGAAGTAGTGCATGATTCCATGGTCACTACAAAAGCTTTGGAAGAGGCCACTCTCGAACTGGGTTCCGTTGTCAGTGATGATTGTCCTAGTTATCCCAAAGCGAGTAATAATATTTCTCCATATGAACCTCATCATGTATGCATCTCTGATGTTCGCCAGTGGTTTTGCCTCTATTCATTTGGTGAAGTAGTCTGTGGTGACTAATAGATAATTCCGATTTCCGGCAGCAGTTGGTAGATGGAATAAGATGTCCAAACCCCACTGGAAAAAGGTCCCAGGCTGGTGAGTGAATTTAGGTTGCTGGCAGGCTGGTGAACCATAGGTGCGTGCATTTGCATTTCTCACACTTTCGTGCGTAGATTTCAGCGTCCTTCTACATATATGGCCACCAGTATCCCTCCTTTATTGACCAAAAGGCTAGCGACCTTCCTCCAACGTAACTTCCATAAATCCCTTCATGCAGATCGTGTAGGAATTGCTCGACATCCTACTAATGAACACACTGGAGGTATGGACCTATGAAGGATCTTTGATACAGTTTGCCCTAAGGAGATAAGTGAAAGCGGGATACTTTGACACTTATCTGATGGGCGATCTTCTTATCACTTAGTAGTACGCCACTTTCTAAGTAATCTACTATGGGGTCCATCCATCTGGGAGCTTTCTCTATATGGAGAACATTCTCAAGGTTTGGCGATCCGGTTCTTTGGTTGATGCTCGATTGTGTAAGAAAATCAATTTGAATTATTCTCCTTAAGTTGGAGTCAATCGTTGAGCTTAGAGCTTCCAGGGCATCGACATGGCTATTTTGTCCCCTGGGAAATTGCTGAACATTGATGCGGTTAAAGTTAGCCATTAACCTTTTCACAGTGGCGAGATAGGCTGCCATCCTCTCGTCTTTTGCATTGAAATCGCCATATATTTGGTTGGATACCAGTTGTGAGTCGCCAAAAACTTTAAGGTGTCTTGCCCTAAGCAACTGTGCCTTCAACAGACCAGCGATTCGTGCTTCGTACTCTACTTCATTGTTGGAGGCTTCATATCCAAGCCTGATTCCTTGCTCGAGCACTGTGTTTTCGGGGGTAACTAGCACGATGCTTACTCCTTCCCCTCTGGAATTGGGGGCTTCATCGATATAAAACATCTAGATGTTTGGCTCTTGTGGGACTTTTCTCAAATAACTAGTCTTGGGTTGATCACAGGGCTGGTCTCAGCGATGAAATCGATGATGGTTTTCCCCTTAATAGCAGTCCTCGGTTGAAAATTAATATCAAATCTTTCGAGCTCAACTGACCATTTTGACAGTCGACCTGAGAGGTCTTCTTTCCTTAGTATAGCTTTGAGGGGGTGTGAAGTAACTATGAAGATGGAGTGGGCCTCAAAATAGTGCTTCAGTTTTCTCGAGGCTATGACTAATGCAAAGGCGAGCTTATCCAATGGAAGGTACCGTTGCTCGGCATCCAAACGAGTTCTACTTGAATAATAGACCGGATGTTGTCTCCCCTCTTTCTCACATATTAAGTTGGAGCTCACAGCGTGATCTAATACTGGAAGGTAGAGATATAAGGGATTATTTTCTCTAGGGATTACAAGCAAAGGGGCTTGCTGAGGTAGGCCTTAAGCTCTTCTAAGGCCCTCAAGCATCCTTCGTTCCATACCACACTCTTAGTCTTCTTCAGTAGCTGGAAGAACGTCTGGCATTTTTTTGAAGATTTAGAGATAAATCGGTTTAGGGTAGCGAGCATTCCTGTGAGCTTCTGTACATCTATCATATTTCGAGGGGATTGTACCTTGCTAGGTCAGAGAGGTGGTCATCTTTGAGCTTGTTCTTGACGACCATATCATCAATATACACTACCATAGTGTCTCCCATTTGGTCCTTAAACATTCTAGTAACCAATCCCTGATAAGTTGCTCCTGCGCTCTTTAGCCCGAAGGGCATAACTTTGTAACAGAACAAGCCAACATTGGTGATGAAGGCGGTATTATCTTGATCTGTCTCATGCAGAGGGATCTGGTGATATCCGGAATACGCGTCTAAGAAGCTTATTCTTTCATGAGTTTCTATTGCATCCACCAACTGGTCGATCTTTGGAAGGGGGAAGCTGTCCTTTGGGCAACCCCTATTGAGATCAGTGAAGTCGATACAGACTCTCCACTTCCCATTGCTCTTAGGGACCACTACTGGGTTGGATAGTCATTTAAGGAACTGAACTTCCCGTATAAACCCTGCATCCAGTAACTTCTCAACTTCTTTCTCCACTACTTTGGCTTTCTCTGAGGCTGCTCGACGGGCCTTCTATATCACTGGCTTGAAGATTAGATCCACATGTAATCGGTGGAAATTAATGCTGGGTCAATTCTGGGCAGCTCGTAGGGATCTCATGCTAAAACGTCCAAATTGCTTCGAAGGAGGGTGACCAATTCTTTCCTCTCACAATCAATAAGGGATGTTCCGATCAAAAATATTCTCTCAGTCGAGCCACTTATAGTTGTGACTTCTTCCAGGTTCTCGATGACCCTCTCAGAGGGGAGGATCCTGGTTTCCTCCACTCCTGGTGTGCCATATCTTAACTGCTATTTGGAGGGCATCAGCCTCTCCTGTTATTTGCCTTAGTTTCTCACTTCCTCCACTTTCTTCTCTTGATTGGGGCGTATGGCCGCTATGAGGCACTTCCTCACCATTGCTTGATCTCCACGAATTTTAACCACTCCGATCTCTATCACACATTTCAACTTCTGATTATAGGTCGATGAGACGGCCTTCACCGTGTGCATCCATCCTCTACCGAGGATGTCTTGGTAAGGTGAATTAATATCGACCACAAGAAACTCGATCATCTTCGAGATGCTTCCTGCCCTTATCGGTAGGACGATCTTTCCCAAGGGGATTGTTATCTTTCCAGCGAAGCCAGCTAGAGTACAGTGGCCTCTCTCAGGTCAGCAATGCTTAACTTCAGCTTTCTGAATAGCTCGAGGTATGTTACTTTGGATGAGTTCCTTGGTTGATGAGTTGTTTGTAGATGTCGAAGTTAGCTATCCTGAGTGTAATGACCAATGCGTCATGGTGTGGAGTTCTCACTCCCACCAAATCCTCATTAGTGAACACGATACGCTTGTTATAGTTGATTTTCTCTAGACGTCGACGCTTCCCAGCTTGGGTTTTGGCTGGATCAATCTGAAAAGTTTGCATTACTATTGTCAGCTTCTTCACTTTCATTCGAGCAGCGTTCCGTTGGATCTGCTGGAGGTCGGATGCCCCATAAATTACTATGAACTCATGGACGACATCCTCTTCGAGAACATTATCAGTCTTCTGAATGCCGTTTACAGCTTCCTTCTCTACCTTCTTCTCTACAAATTCACTTAAGTGCCCAGCTTGAGCTAGCTCTTCGAGGTGAGACTTCAGGGCCTTGCATTGCTCGGTTTTGTGTCCACCTTCCTTGTGAAATGCACATCTCAATGCGTTATTTCACTTTGAGGTATCTCCACCCATCTTCTTGGGCAACTTGATGAATGGTTCATCTTTGACTTTTGTAAGGATCTTATAGATAGGTTCTTTAAAGACAGTATTCACGACTTGGAATGCCTTCGAGGCTTCGCCTTTGCTCCCACTCTTGGGGACACTTTTGCCCCCATTCTTATTCCCTTTCTTTTGAGAGTCACTTTTTTCGCCACCCTTACCGGTAACCTAGGTACCACCGTTTTCTCCTGCACTAGGATGGGTCACCTCTTCGATTTTGGCATATTTCTAAATACGGGCCATCAAGCCATCGATAGTCGTGGCCTCCTTCTTAGTGAGGGACTGGTTTAAGAGACAGGAGTGGGGCAAGCCTATCTTGAAGGATGCAACAGTGACCTGATCTTATCAATCCTCGAATTCGTTGAACATCTCCCAATATCTCTTCGCGTAGTCTCTAAGGTTCTCCTGAGGTTTTTTCTTCATTGTCAGCAAAGCGTCCATCCTCTTCGGATGAGAGTGGCTCCTAATGAAGCAAGTTGTGAACAGATCAGCTGGGGACTTAAAGTTTTTGATGGATCTATGAGGGATCTTCTTGAACCATTTTTGGGCAACATCGTGAAGGCTTGACGATAAAATTCAGCACATGAGTGCGTCGTTATGGTTCCACAAGGTCATGACCTACCTATATTGTCTGACATGATCAATGGTATCAGTATTGTTATCATAAATCTTGAATCTGGGCACCATGAACTTTTCGGGGATTCTTCTTCCTTAATCTCCCTTGAAAAAGGGGACTTCATCTGAGTTCTAAAAGCTCGGCTGGCCAGCTCTCTTGTTGATCTGGTATCTCGATGAGCTGGGTGCTAGTCAATTTCTCTCTGGACTAAGCTTCGTATATCATCGTTCCTTCGACCACTGCTCCTGAATCGGCGAGTTGATTATTAGTGCTCGGACTGGTCGTCATTTAACTTGTGTCTCTCAGACCTCTGTGACCCATGCCTTAGGATCCTTCCTCGGCTGCGAGATTTGCTCGCCTGAGGGCTAGGAGTTTGATTGTAGCGTTGCCTTGTGTTACGATGGAGATCCCTTTCTATCTTCTCTAGTCGCCTTTTAAGGCGAGCGTTTCAGCTTCCTGTTTCAGAGTAGCCTCCTCCTGCTCTCGAAGCCTGGTCTCATAGACATTTATCAGCCTAGAAATCTGTGTGGATCTAACTGGCCCCTGGCTCTCTTTGGAGAACTGCCTCTCTCGGCGGAGCCTCTGGTTTGAATAATGTACTTAGGACCTAACCCTATGAGGGATAGGCTACTCTTGGATGTCCCCTTCTTTAGGGGCATTGTTGTTGTGATCGGACATTGCAGGTTCCTGCTGGTGAAGGCTTTCTTAAAGGAAAAATAATCGTTTCTCACAAACGGTGCCAATTGTGGTGACTAATATCTCAACACAAATAATAATGAAAGACAATCACTATAAAGCAAAGAACAAAAAAGATCGCAATCACACAACACTACGTGGTTCGGCAAATTTCCTACGTCCACAGAGAGGTCTACTGTTATATTAAATAACTCTCAAGAGAGGTTTTTCTGCAAGCCCTTTTCTCGGGGCTAAGGATACAATATATATTTCATAGTTTAGAGAGAGGGGTGCTAATAACTTCCCCGCTGACCCACTTTCCCTTGTATATCTCCTGCGAGATCTTTAGGAATATAATGGGTCAAATCTTCAATCTGTTATTTAGAATATCCCATAATTTGGGTCGGACATCCTTCATTTCTACTTGGGCTTTGTCCGGCTACTCTTATGGGCCTAAAAGATAAATAAGGTACCCACACTACTGTTTCGGTACACTGCTGCATACTTGTCCATTTTTTGGTATTGGGTTGCTTCTGGACATTCTGACTATGCAGTACACTTTGATCATTAGAATATTTTACTGCATTTTGGTGTTTAATCACACCTGCGTGGATTTGATATGTTCTTTATGTGATTCTCTGTTTGCTAGCTACTGATGTGACATTGATTGATCACATTTAGTTAGTCGTTTCTTGTTTATCTATCTATTCTTCAAGTTGGTTTATTCATATTAGTATTAGTTTATGCTAGATTTGTTTTTCTTTTCACCGGATTGTCTATTCGAAACAAAAAAGGGGAGAGATGTTTGTGATGTAGGGGGAGTTTTGTGAGTTTCATTTTTGTATTCAAAGTGGTTTCATATTTACTCACATAACAAATGATTCTGATTTTGAGTTTTCATATCGATTTATATCATTTGTTCCTCCATACTCCACTGGGTATTCGTCTGTTTCATATGTGTAGGTATGCTTAAAGAGATTAAAGATTTCAAGTCTACATCGCATCAGACATTCAAGACAGTTTCATGCTTCTCGGTTTATCTTTTATAAGTCTTATCATATACTGATGATGTAATTTTATTTTTAGGTTTTATGGGATGGGATTTAGGCGTCATACAGCTTGATGGCCCGGCTTAGGCATTTCTCTGTTATGTTTGTCCTGAAATAATCAAATGGGGAGATTTGTAAGGACCAAATTTTCAATTGAGTCTTATGTACTTTTGATTTATTCTCGGAACAATACAAGTTTGTGTCATAGGTAGATTTTTACTGTTACGATCCACTCAGAGACTAACATATCGAAGATTAATTGAAGACATTTCGACAAATCGACAAGTAATTAATTATACCAAAGTTTAATTTGAGAAAATTTCTTGTCTTCAAAGTTTAATTGCATTCTCAGATCACTCCGGTATGAATGCATAATGTTAATGAAACTCGAAATTTTATTTTATAAAAATAAGGATGTTATTTTTAAAAGAAAATGTTTTTTCATGTTTTAAAAGTGTTTTAATTGTTTACTTCGTTTAGAACTGATAAGGTTGGATTAGAGTTTAAGTTGGTTTGGACTCTAAATAGGGCATTGTCGTTCAAACGACAAACGATGTCGTTCGAACGAGAGTTGGTGTTGTTAAAACGACGCAGTATCTCGCTCGAACGAGATATGACGCCACCTTAAAATAATTATAAATAGGCGTGTTCAGTTTTCTCAAAGTGCGTGCAGTACGAAAAATAGTTTACCATACAGAAAGGTTTCTGCACAAAGTTTTCTACGTGTTTTCAACATAAAACATCCTTAAAGTTTACAAAGATCTAAGTTATCATTACCATATGTTTATTTGCTCTTTGTTTCACCGAGTTGGGTTTGTTCAACACTTGAACATTGTTGGTTTTGTGGTGGAGAAGCTAAGAAGGTTACTTTCATGTTCAACATCGTAGACGACATAAGGCCGTATCGGCGGATTCCGAGGCATTCGTGGAGGCGACTGTCGTGGAAGAGCATCGTGGAAGCAGGTTAATTTTCGCGTGGGCACTGTGAAGATTGGTAGAAGATAAGAGGAGCATTATGTCTCGTGGATTAATCGAGTCGTTGTATAAGACTACCGTCTGACTTTGTAAAATCATTGTCACAGTGATTGTCTGGCATGGGTCGTCCAAGGTTTATTCCCGATTGGGTTTTTCCTCGTACATCGAGGTTGTGAGTATTGCTTTAATTTATTTTACTTGCTTTAATCACTAGTTGCATGCTTAGGGTTAAATAAAATTAAATTGGGTTAAGTTAATTTGTGTCACAATTTGGTGTGGTTTGATAAAATTGAAAAGAGTTTTTCAAAAGAGAAAATTGGTTTGTTTTCATCTTTAACTTAATTCCGCTGAAGAAAAAGTTTTTGTTGAAAGTTATATACGGGGACCTATAGTACTAATTCGGACCTTATTCGCTTTCGAATGGCAAATAAACGGAGAAGTAGGTCGAGGAACGTAATTGCACCTACTACCGAGGAGGAGGCTCAACCGGATCCACAGTAGCAGCCATATGCCCCACCAGCCCCATAGCTGATTACCCCTGCAAAGATCTCCACCTTTGTGTGCTAGGAGGCTTCCATAGCCATGGCGGCCATGCTCAAACATTTTCCACTACCACAGGCTCAGTATCAGCCACCACCACCACCACAGCAGGTGGATGTACCAGCCCAGGTGTTGGGGTTAATTTGGGACAGGGAGAGGGAGGCCTTCGTGAAGGGCCAACCTCAAGAGTTCTCGAACAGTATAGATATACTAGTGGAAAGAATATGGAAGAAAGATATACAAAGGCATTTACGGATTGTAGAGTGCACGCCAATGCAAAAGTAGATGTTAGCTTCATTCCGATTAACAGGGGTCGCCCTCCAGTGGTGGGAGATCGTTACGTCGGCTGCAGAGAGGGATGGACTGACAACTTATGAGTTTTAGGAGATATTTGAGGGGAAGTATTTTTTCAAAGCTATGCAGTCTGACATGAGGAGTAGATTCATGAAGCTCAAGCAGGAGGGGCATACCGTGAGTCAGTACGAAGAAGATTTTATTGCCATTTCGTACTTTGCAAAAGAAGATGTGAATACTGAACAAAGAAAAATGGACAGATTCATAGCGGGATCATCTTGGCACATTAGGAAGGCTCTATTGGGGAACCTGGCCTTTACCACGTATAATCAGTTGGTGAATGTCTCACTTCTCCACTGTCAAGATCATAGGGCAGTCCAAAAAATTAAGGGTGAGAAATGACAGGAATCCAAGTCGTTGAGCTAGCAAGGAAAGACGAGTGAGGGTAGCGGATCCAGGACCCAACAGTTCAGGGATAATTCGCCTGCAGATCAGTATAAGAAGTTCAGGGGTTTCAATGATTAGAACAGACAGGCACAGCAGGGCTACGGACAGTCGAGACAGGGCCAGCTGCATAGAGACTATCAAGGCCGAGGACAGCAGGGTTGAGGCCCGCAGGGCTGGCAGACAGAGTGCCACCCGTTTCACAGGAATTGTTTCACTTGCGAAGAGAGGGGTCATACGTCTAGGCGGTGTCCTTGGGGCAACCAAATAGCTCAGGAGCAGGGAGGTTAGAGGGGACATTAGACGCCACAGGGGCAGCGCCCACCGTTACCAGTACCGGGAGTTGATGCACCAGCTACTCCATCACATATCGCCCCACCTCAGGGGTAGCCGCCACTATAGTACGGACGAGTTTATCACATTTCACCCCATAGGGGCCGGTGCCAGATCGGGCAGTTAAGGGTATTTTTCCTATTTTTGGACACATAGGTCGCATTTTATTTGACATGGAGGCATCTTACTCTTTTATTAGCACGAGTTTTTCACGGAAGATTGGGATGGTAGACTTTGCTTCCGATATCGTATTGCACATAGATTCACCGGTGGGTAGAGGGTCACCCATACGTTCGGTATATCGGAGCATAGGGATTGAGATAGGGCGACTCACTTTTGTAGCCGACTTACTAGTACTTGATATGCATGAGTACGAAGTTATTTTAGGAATGGACTGGACGGATGCATATAAAGTGTGTGTTGATTATTACGGGAGGTGCATCGTCTTCGCCATTTTGGAGCAGGAAATGTACTTGGTTGCGATGTCGCACCTTGGGGGTGGGTCGAGCATGCACTTATACTATATTGAGGATGATACTTCTTCGAAGGTTGTGGTGACCCTAGATTCCATCCCGGGGCTTAGTGGTTTTTCAGATGTGTTTAGGGAGATCCAAAATTTTCCACCTAGTCGGGAGATAGACTTCGTGATCGATTTGATTTCGAGCATAAGACCCATTGCAAGTACACCGTATTAGAGGGATCTTTTGGAGATGAGGGAGCTTTGGGATTAGATTCAGTAGGATATGGGTTTATAGGAGGAGTACTTCGCCATGGGGTGCTCCAGTTGTGTTCGTTAAGAAGAAGGACGGATCATTACGACTTTGTATGGACTACAAGGAGTTGAACAAGGTCACCAGACGGAATAAATATCCTTTGCCACGCATTGATGATTTGTTTGACCAGTTGAAGGGTGTAGCGTATTTCTCTAAGATTGACTTGAAATCGGGTTATCACCAGTTGAGAGCTTGGGAGAAGGACATCTTGAAGACAGCATTTCTTACGAGATATGGCTGTAATACCCCGTGATTTTTAAGATTAAGAATTTAATTATTTTCGAAGAAATAAAATTTATTTAAATTGGAGAATTTTAAATTTGGCAACTGAGGTCAAAATTGAGGATGTTAAAAAGTATTTCGGATGACGATTCTGAGTGCGCGATTGATCCGGGATGGGTCGAGGTAGTCAAAATGATTATACTTGGGTTTTATTTCGATTCCGAAATATTTTAAGTTAGTTCGACTCAAATTGAAGTAAACGACTCATTTAAAGTGTGTATTATCATTTATAGTTGGGTATTTTGGAAATAAGTCTTAATTAGGGCTCGTGAGAAGCCAATCTCATTTGAGAGATTTAGAAAGCCCTAGAGAGAGAGAGAAGAAGAAGAAAGGAAGAAGAGAAAGAGGAGAGAGGCTTCGGGATTCCGGCCAATACACGATTTCGATGAAGATTCAACCTCTACAACTTTGAGGCAAGTGATTAAACTTGCTAAATAATCCATTTGTATAATTTATTTCATGAATTGTGGAGAAAAATATGGATTTTGAGTTAAAATGTCAAAACCTAGATTTTTGGGTTAAATCTTGCATTTGATGTTTATGTATGGATCTGAGGTGGTATAAATAGTTGGGTTGATATATATATAACGGATTTTGATGTTAGAAACATGTTTGGGTTAAAGATTGATGGAGAGAAGATGATGTATTTGAGTTTTGGGAAATTTGGGGTTTTGAGAAAATAAGCCATTCGTAGCTTGCTGAACAGGCCGAATCGATCAAGCCCCCTTTTCGAATCAATTCGGAATGTTGTAGACTTACAG
Organism: Sambucus nigra; assembly: GCA_949130495.1. Lineage (NCBI taxonomy): Eukaryota > Viridiplantae > Streptophyta > Magnoliopsida > Dipsacales > Adoxaceae > Sambucus > Sambucus nigra. Next base: position 485,286,134 of record OX422220.1, on the reverse strand, counting down.
GTCTGAGTGACCGAATTGATTCGAATCTAGAACCGAATTGATTCGGCCTACGGCAAACTTACAGGTCCTTTGGACCGAATCGATTCGCAAGACTCGGCGAATCGATTCGCCTTTGGGACCGAATCGATTCGGACCAGGCCGAATCGATTCGGAAACACGGTTGTTTTGCAAAGTTTTTCTAGAGTGAGTTTTACTCCGTTTCGATTGAGTTTATCGATTTTGAACATTCTTTTATGATGCGAGAAATACATTTTTGAGATTTATTGGGAGTTTCTCACATGATGTGATCGTGGGGACGTATCGAGTTATTTCGGGAATATATATATATATATATATATGTGTGTGTGTGTGTGTGTGTGTGTGTGTGTGTGTGTGTGTGTATTGGAGTTGTTGCATCAATTTAGTGGGGAATCTCGTTAGGTATGGGAGACCTATTTGGAGATTAGACGTGAGTTATTATATAATGCAAGGTTGAGGACCCTTCGAGGGAGTTGTGAAGGTATGACGTGGAATTGTTATGCCGACTTTTGTGTCGAATCCTCCTAGCAATAGGATTTTATTTATATATGATTTGGGGACCAATGAAAGAGAGGGCGTGTGCCCTTTGTGACGTTAAACTTATGGGTTTAATCATAAATGCGATAACGTTAAAGGTTCACATGAGTAACTGAACCGTAATCTAAATTGAAAACGATTGAACGTATTATCGACAAGAATAAGTTGTGTTTATACTTATAGCCAGAATAACTTTCGTATATCTATGTGCGATTAATGATAAGATTCCAATGCATGATGGAATCATAAAATGAATTGGGAAAGTATGTGTTATAGCGTCGATTAGTATAATGAGAGTTATATATATACCTATAGTCGAATTCATTACGTTTATACATACGGATGTGAGTTATTATGTATATATATATATATATATATATATATATATATATATATATATATATATATATATATATATATATATATATATATATATGTGTGTGTGTGTGTGTGTGTGAGTATATATATATGGCATGGATGTATATACCTTGTGTGATGGTTTGTATATACAATGTGATCACATATATATCTAGTGTGAATGATATATATACTTATTGTGTGAGCATACCCCTCCAGTGCTATTATGGAAAGTTGTGCGATGTGGGTGAGGCACCTGGCTTGAGGAGCAGTGAGCGTATAGTCCCCAGGTCATAGTCGTCCATTATTTATTGCGTGATTTTATTCTGGGTGAGAAGTCTTGGGTATGATTCGTTCTCACTTTCAGGTTCAAAACTATGACCGCTTCCCACGCGTTGTGTTTTGTTTGATTACCAGGCCGGTGTGATAATAGTCTGGTAGCTGGTAACCCAGGATAAAGTGAGTATTTCCTGGAAGATGATAGCATTGTGAAGTATATTTTTATCCTATAAGTGAATATGTTTTGGATGATTTAAATGCGCATTATGTATGTTATGCGTACGTGCTTGATAGAGTTGAATGATTGTATTTTATAACAAGGATAATGTTATATGTCCTATAAGTAAATGTGATATGGGTATTTTAAGTACATGTTCGGTGTGTTAAGTGTACGTGCTAATTAACTAGAATAATGTTATATGACCCGTAGGGTTTTGTGTGATACCTTATTTATGAACTTAGGGATAGTAGTTCATAATAAGTAGCGGAAAGTATATGTTTGGTGTGCTGAGGGCCTAATGGATCTCGACGATCAATATTGTCAAGTATTAGTGTATTGGGGGGTTCCTTGTTTGGATTTCGCTTTGCGAGACGCCCCACGCACGAAACTTCGTGCAGTATTGGGAGTGGGGAGAAGTTTAGTTATTAGTACTAGGGTTATGCGTGGTGAGAGAATTACTTTATAGGTATATAAAGATGATGTGTGATTATTGTAATGCTAATAACTTGTAAAAGTTAATAAGTAGAAACTGATAAATTCTAGTAAGATATATATATATATATATATATATATATATATATATATATATACACACACACACACACATTAACACCTAAGTTTGGGTGTAAACTTAGGACATGATAGAATGAAAAGAGTTTGGGTCATACTCGAGATAGTGGGTTACGCGGGTGTAGATTATGCGTAGATTCAGGTTGAATTTCCCCTATAATGTGTCGGGTAACTTAATTGATGATCATGTCCATACATTTAGGTGCGCGCTTTAGTCGAGGGGTGAGTTTGAGTTCCACGAGAGTGCGACTCCACATTAATCATGAAATTGTGCATTTATAATTATTATGCATTTTAATGCCCTTGCTAAAAATATTTTCACACCTCGGGCTCTGACCCGTTTATATCTCTCTCTTGCTATATATATATATATATATATATATATATATATATATATATATATATATATAGAGAGAGAGAGAGAGAGAGAGAGTCAGGCTCTCCAACATACATAGCAACATACCCTTTTTTTTAAATAGTAAAAAAAATAAGTTTGATATGATATTTTTTATATGGGTTCATGATATTTCAATGCGCCCCTGTAAAAAAAATCAACTGTAAATAATATTTTTTACTATTTTAAAAAAATAGATAAAAAAAACTGACAATTTTTACCCTTTAAAACTATCAATTTTTTTACCTATTTTTTTAAAATATCAAAACACATTATATTTACTTGAATATTTTTACAGGGGCACATTGAAATATCATGAACTCATATAAAAATATCAATTCAAAATTATTTTTTTACTATTTTAAAAAAATAGGTATGTTTAATGAGGTATGTTGGAGAGCCTATATATATATATATTGTATTATATTAGGTGTCCTGCAGCAAGGATGCTAGTGATGCTTTTCTATCTAGTGTTCTCGGAGTTGTAGTAGTTGTAGACTGTTGCGAGATTTTGTTAGCGGTTTCCTATCTTTTGTAAATCTATATATGATTCATTTTGTATATCGGGTTTATACACGAGGGTTATATGTAGCACTTTATTATTTCTCTCCTCTGGTTTGTTGTATTGTCTGTGTGACCCAACAGCATATTCGGATATATCTCTCTTGATGTACTTATTATGTTTTATATGAGTACTTCTTTTCATCGTGGAATGTGTGTACATTTTATCATGTTCAGTAGTTGTGATTGTTGCTATGATGTTCATGGTATGTTTTTAAAAAGTATTAGCTTATTGTAGTATTGGGTAGTTAGCTATGTTTATTTAGTATCGGCAGTAGATGCTGAGAATGATCCACTTGAGATTCCTGATTTATTTTAGTATATGTAATACCCCGTATTTTTATGACTTTTAATTATGAGGTTAATTAAATGGAATTGCTTTTAATTTGGGATTTATTAAATTAATTTGGGATAATTAATTAGAAAAATTAATTCGAATTTAAATGCTAGCGAGACGAGAGTTAGTATTTGGTTATTAATATGTTGTTGAATATTACTGAGTGATTATGGTAATATGTGATCATTGAATTTATTAATAATGTCATGAGTTGAAAATACGGCAGTTTCGGTAATTTAGTTGGGACGCGCGTGTCAGTCGTGTCAGGATCTAATTTAATGGATTTAAAAGTATTTTATTTTTATGTCATCCGTATGAGCTTTTTGAGTGCGCCAACGTGTCCGGAAGGTTCGAGATAGTCATAAAACACTAGCCGATGGTTTAGTTTGGGTCTCGGAACATTTTTAGGCCTAACCGACAACCCGGGAGGGTATTTTGGTAATTTTCAAAATTAAGGAATTTAGACCAACGAATTTTAGTATTTAATTATGTATTATGGGAAAGGCCATTAGGGCCATTATCAGCCAAAAACAAATAGGTGGTCTACGTGAGTTAGAGGAGACGTTACAAAAAGTCCCCAAACCAAAACAACCACCCACTACCACCAATTTGGACGAAATTGTGACCAGAAAGAAGAGAGGAACAGCCCTTGAACAACAACAATGGATCAGAACATCAGAATTACAGGCAAGTGGTTTATCTTACAAAGTTTCAAAGCATATAATTTACATGTTTTTATAGATTTGAAGATTTATCACGAAAAATGGAAATTAAATGGATTTGAAAGGTTTAAAATCATAATCGGGATAGGACTTAAATGTAGTAAATGTGGGAGATGATAATAACCACGAATTTATGATTTATGGGTAGAGAATTATGAAATTAGATTGAATTATGTGATGTTCTTGAAGAAATAGAAAAACTAGGTTTTTATATGATAATTGGGTATTTTGATTTAAGTAATTGGTGTTATAGGTTGATTTAAAGAATCTAAAACGTGGGGAATGATGTAAACATGTTAGTAGGATGATTAGAATATTGATTTGTGAGTTTTGGACGTTAGAATGAATATTTAGAGGTGTAAAAAGTTGATAACCCGTAATTGTTAAGGATTTCTGGGCTGATACCTGCTTGATCGATCGATCGACTCAAGAATGTCGATCGATCGAACCATCGATCGATCGACCCCTGCTGAATTTTGACAATTGTTTCTCTTTAAGGTTAATGATTATTCCAAAGCCGATGTTGGTTATTAGGGAGATTAATATGATATTTTGGGACTTAATTAAAGTCAGTAGGGCCTTAGTTATTATCGGAGAATGCTATAACTTATGCAATTGATTGATATTACTTACGAGGGTATACCGAGTGAGATATGGTTAGAAAACGTTCGAATTGGAACTATATTGAGAATTGAGGATGATGTAATATTAAGGGCAAGAACATGGTGACTTTAAGTGCTGAGATAACATTTAAAATTAATAAGAAATCTAGTAACCTTTTGAGATAGGTTAAAATACTCAAATTGATACGACGGGAGAGTTATCAACCAAAAAGTATATTATGTGTAATGTTCGGGGTAAATTTGCTATGTACGAGATTAACTAGATGAAATGTGTGAACATCTATATTGATATATGATTACTCAGGTTGTGTGAATGCCTAGTGTATGAATTTCTTATGTGTATGACATACCTACCATACTTGCTATGACGGGAGGTTAGTTTTATTCTGGAAAAGGACCCTCTTATCCTTGTGTGCCTTAGGGGGGATTTAGACTGGTACCTTAAGGACATAGTACTGTCAATGACTTATTTGTGAGTTGATAAGTCAGCTGACCATGGGAGCGTATGTATGTGCGTGACCCATGGGTATGTGAACTATGTTCGCCTCCAATATGTGTGATTTGTATTTAGACGGTTCCTGAGAGATTTAGAACACGTGATCCTTACGTACGTGATGTACACGAATTTGATAGCAGAGTATGCGTGCACCGCAGCTTAGCCTAGGGGTGCCATATATGTATTTATGTACTAGAGTGATATACTTATGTACTTGTGACTGGTTCATTGTTTCTTAGTAGATGTGAATAACTAAGATATTTGAATGGGTTAAGAATGAGAATTTAATTCACACTTGAGATAAGTAATTTAATGAATGTGAACATGGGTTAATAATATGGCTTATTTGGGGGTTACATGTAGATACTCTATGTTAGAATGCGAAGGCAGGAGTGGTATAAACTAGTTAGATAGTGGCATAACTAGGATGGGTTAAAGGCATACGTTAGGCGTGCACAGTAGTTGAGAGGTAAGAAACTCATGTGAGAGTACGCAACTAACGTGTTTATAATATGTGATGTTTAATTGTAATTTAAATCACTTGCTAAACTTTTAAACTGTTTTCACATCGGGCTCTGACCCGTTTTCCTCCAAATCTATTTTTGTTTTGTAAAAACATTTTAGGTGCCCAGCCATAGGGACGCCAAGCATAGGAGTTACATTCGGATAACGTGTTGTAGCTGCTGTGAAAGTTACAGGATCTTGGTAGTAGACGCTCTCGTTTTATTCTTGATTCCTTCAGAGTCATTTGTATCAGTTAGGGAATGTCGCCCATTCTTATTTAGAGGTTGTAGTTGCAGACGTTCAGTATTTCAGTTTTGGTTTATTATTTATTCGGACTCCTGTATTGAGACATTATTTATTCTGGCATCTTTATTATTGGAGTGTTTACTCTAGACTTATTTTATTTCTTATGATTGAACATTTATATGAGATTGTATAGGCGTTTGATGGTTTATAAATAAATTCTTGTTTAATTGTTGGCTTAATTAATAAAATTTGACATCTCTCTCTTTTTAAATATTAGGTGTCTAGTAATTAATTAAATGCTTTTCGACAGTGATGCTAAGACTGAACCAACTTGATATTCTATTTTAATTTAATAAAGGAGTAGCTACCCGGTATTTAATTAGACGGGGTGTTACAGGTGGTATCAGAGCATCAGGTTCTAATATCCTTTAGGATCTGTGCGGCTTATTATGCTTCCAGCGTAGCTTTCTTTGATATAGAGCCTTATGTTTAGGATTGTTGATTTCTTTGGTAAGATTTCGTTCTCGTGCTATGATGTATATGATAATGAATCGTATTGCAATCAGGTGTGTTCGTGCGCCGAACAATGTAGTACGTCAGGCGACGACAGTTGGGCTAACAGCAGGAGGCAAAATATCAGTGAGGTTATTTAATTCATTGAAAAAGGATGATCGTAGTTAAAGTCACCCATATTATGGCACGGAAGTCCAGGACGGTATAGAGGGCTAAGGTGCGATTTGCGACTTCCAGGTACAACTATAGCAAGAGTGGGGTCAAATAAGACTCACCTAACAACGTTGGAATGGGAAAGAAAGAGTTAGGTGAAACATTAAAGTGAACCAGCAATGGAAATACTCGAAATGTGGAGATGGAGTGTGCTAGCCAAACGAACGTAATATATCCAAAGGCTTGGACATATGTCGGGTATGTCCCGTTGGGAGTGAAAATTTGGGGTAAATTTTTTCTTGGCTCGTGAGAGCAAAGTTTCAATGGTGAGAGACAATCACCACACTTAGAAGTGGAATGTGACGTCGAGATAAGGCGTACACGTATGGTTTGACCATAAGTTCCTTCATCAGATGTTCAGGGTGAAAGGCGAATGTTATTCTGAACTCACACAAGAGGGGCGGACAGAGGTCACTTTGTGAGGAGAAATTGAATTATGTAGCGAATCTTACACCGGGTGAAGTAGGTGAAATGGAAAAGAGGATATTAAAGGGAGAATTTTCATACAAGAAGAATTGTTAGCTCTTATGGGGGATTTCTACTTGGACGGTCAATGCAGATGGTAATAATGTCGCATAGTGTTAATTTAGAGGTAAACGTTTCCTTGGGTGTGGAGCTACAAGAATCGAGGAATTTATAAGGAGTAAGACTGGGGGAATCGGTGTTGGAGAAGCACCACAAGGGGAAGACACACGGGGAACCCTTTCAAATGATTCGGTAGCTGAATTATTACCGAGCGATGGTGATTTCAATAACAGATGTGGAAACTAGTAGCGTGTTCCTTAGGTCCATCAAGCTTAGGGAACAATGGAGGTAGTCATCAGAGCCGAGACTACCAACGTCCGAGAGAAGGACCACCTTAACATGGTCGATGTGACCGAAGATAAGTGGAGTATGTGTAGAGGTATTTTGTGGGGAGTGAAACCCGTGTGTTATAAATGTTTCCCGATGCAAGTGTAGGGATAAAGGTATTGTGCCTGGCAAGGGCAACATTTATTGAAATATTTGGTTGGTACGGATAGGCGTGTTGAGTCTAGGAACCATTTGAGCATCCAGGACGATTGTCAGGATAGAAGTATGAATTATATTCTCAGATCATGTTGCATGTTGTTTGTGGCATGAAAGAGTTGCTAAAATTGTTATTATTGTGATTTTTGCTTGAGAGTCGAGTTTAGTGAATATCGGCAATTTTATTAGTATTTATGTGAATGCTTTCCCTGATAGTGTGGGGTTATATTTATTTTCATCCGTGGAGGATGAATGAGTATATTGATAGCGGTATATACTTTATTGAAATTACTCGTTTTAGTGTTGTGTTATACGAGTATGATATTATCCTAATTATGGTTTATATATGATTATACTGATAGTGTGCTGGTATTGCAAGTTTATAGGGGTTACTACCTTGGGGTAGAATGTTTTGATTCTGGCGAGGTCCCATCTGTGAGAGAGTCGGGCTCGCAATTGTACTTTTGTATATATGTATATGTATGTATATATATATATATATATATATATATATATATATATATATATATATATTGTTGTGATTTCAAAAAGGTATAATGGTCTCGAATATTTAATCCCAGTATGCGTAGGGATTTATTTGTAATGAGTCGTATGTAATTGGTTTACTAGTCTTAAAGGTTTAACTGGTTATTATTAATTAACGCTCAGGATGTCGTAATAAGTAGAGTGCATTGTTTTATCGCCCTTTAGAGATCTGGGAGTTTATACTCATAGTTGTGTGTCTGGGGACGGGATTTTTAGAGCCCCGAATTATATTTGCATGGTGTATATGAAATGTGATTACCATCAATGTCTAGAGAAAGTGTCTTTCGGAAATAGTTCCTCGTTTAAGTGAAATTGCGAAAGGAGATGTAACTTTGTTGTTAAGAGACGGGAATATAGGGGTACATGTTATGGACTGAGGGATTAACGGATCCCGATGATCGACAATGTTAGGTAGTAGTGTATCGGGGGGGTTCCTTATTTGTATTTCGCTTTGCGAGACATCCCACGCATGAAACTTAGCGTAAGGTTGGTAGTAGGGAGATGTTTGACCATTCGTCCATAAATTGGGTACCTCAATCGTTATGGAAGTAAGTAGTTATAACTGGAAGTAATAAGGGATAAATTTACGATGTAAGGCCAGTAGAGCCAGTTGTTAGTGAATTACGATGTAAGTACGGATAATGTTGGTTTTGTTACGGTGGGTTGAAGGATGCATTGAGGTTAAGGAGGATTTAGGATTTCAAATTCGGGGGGGGGGGATTGAGAACGCCCAAGTGGTATAGCCATGTTGTAAATGCAGCGACAATAAAGGGTTTGGAATACGTATGAAGCATATATAATGTTTATAAACCGTATGATTGGGTTATAAGAGGAGTAGACATCTTGGTTTACTAATGTAGTAATCGCCGAAAAAAGGGATATAGATGGGTGAAATTATTACTTATGGGATTAAGCGTCGTAAGAGAAGGTGTTAATGAGTATACTCATGTGTGATCAGTATAGCACGTCCGAATTTGGTGAAAAGGCAGTGGGAAGCCATTTAATAAGGGGGTATTTCTTGAGAAGGCAAATATTTAAATATTATGGACGATTTGGAGTAAAGTTCTGACCAATCGAATGTTGAGGGTGACTCAAGAGTGAATAGAATGAGTATGTCAATAAGCTATAAAGAGTCCACATATGCACAACGTGGTGATAAGTGCAAGAGTCGAAACTTTTGATATACGCCGAGAGGAGAAGAAGATCATTAAGTATCACTTAACGGAAAGAATTATACGTGAAAGTCGGTATTGAAAGGGGTGTAGTAAGTAGTAGATCGGTTGGGTTAAGATGATCAACCAAATAATTTTGTATCAAGTCGACGATTCCAGGGATGGAAGGGTCAAGTTGGTAAATTTCCTTGAAGGGTTGCCAACATATAGATGAGTAACGAGTCCCTTCGAATATGTGGGACAGGTTGTCCAGAAGGAGAGAAATGGTTATCTACTTGGGTGATTTACACTATTAGATAGTGAACACACCGGTTCATGGTCCTAGGCAGTATTATTCATAACCAATAGGAGGTTCCCGAAATCCACCTTCAACGTAGGGTAGCAAGAAGTAGTGGAAATAACGCTTAGTTCTGAGGGTTGTATCACCTATAGCCCGAGGTGTAGGCACAAGGTGATTGACGACTGGTGGATTGTATGAAAGAAATTTTGAATTCAGTGTGATCTTTTCATTTCCAAATCGGGTATGACTAGTAAGTAAGGTATGTTGTAGTAATGGGGAGAAGATTTTACCTAATGGTAGAGTTGGGGGAAAGCACCCGTATCTATCTATAGTGAACAAGGTGCTTACAAATGTTTTGTGTAACACCAACCGGCTGAAGTGGTTTTCCCTTGTGTAAAAGTCACAACTTCGGGAATAGAGATTCAAAGAATGGGCAAGAGTAGTCAGATGTGTTATTGATTTCTTCCAGGATAGGAGTTTGGTGATAAATGCGGGATATAATGCGTAGTGAGATGCGGACTCACAATAATATTGAGATAATGCAGCCAATGAGGTATAGGCTATATTTTATTCGAATGTTGTTTAGTAAGAGCGCAACGGGAAGTGCATATATTGTAGCGTAATCTAAATAAAGTATCAAGATTGTTAAACAGGCATGTTGTGAAGTGAAGACTGTAGTGATTGGGCATTTCCTTACATTTTGTTTTTAGTACAGGAGGATACCTAAATTTTTCCAGGTATGCCTTACTTTTCCAAATTTCGGGACGAAATTCCGTTATTAGCGGGAAGTATGTAATACCCCATATTTTTATGACTTTTAATTATGAGGTTAATTAAATGGAATAGCTTTTAATTTGGGATTTATTAAATTAATTTGGGATAATTAATTAGAAAAATTAATTCGAATTTAAATGCTAACGAGACGAGAGTTAGTATTTGGTTATTAATATGTTGTTGAATATTACTGAGTGATTATGGTAATATGTGATCATTGAATTTATTAAAAATGTCGTGAGTTGAAAATACGCCAGTTTCGGTAATTTAGTTGGGACGCGCGTGTCAGTCGTGTCAGGACCTAATTTAATGTATTTAAAAGTATTTTATTTTTATGTCATCCGTATGAGCTTTTTGAGTGCGACAACGTGTCCGTAAGGTTTGAGATAGTCAGAAAACACTAGCCGGGAGTTTAGTTTGGGTCCCGGGGAATTTTTAGGCCTAACCGACAACCCAGGAGGGTATTTTGGTAATTTTAAAAATTAAGTAATTTAGACCCGCGAATTTTAGTGTTTAATTATGTATTATGGGAAAGGCCATTAGGGCCATTATCAGCCAAAAATAAAGAGGTGAGCTACGTGAGTTAGAGGAGAGGTTACAAAAAGTCCCCAAACCAAAACCACCACCCACCACCACCAATTTGGACGGAATTGTGACCGGAAAGAAGAGAGGAACAGCCCTTGAACAACAACAACGGATCAGAACATCAGAATTACAGGCAAGTGGTTTATCTTGCAAAGATTCAAAGCATATAGTTTACATGTTTTTATAGATTTGAAGATTTATCATGAAAAATGGAAATTGAATGGATTTGAAAGGTTTAAAATCATAATCGGGATAGGACTTGCACGTAGTAAATGTTGGAGATGATAATAACCACGAATTTATGATTTATGGGTAGAGAATTATGAAATTAGATTGAATTATGTGATGTTCTTGAAGAAATAGGAAAACTAGGTTTTTATATGATAATTGGGTATTTTGATTTAAGTAATTGATATTATAGGTTGATTTGATGAATCTAAAACGTGGGGATTGATGTAAACATGTTAGTAGGATGATTAGAATATTGATTTGTGAGTTTTGGACGTTAGAATGAAGATTTAGAGGTATAAAAAGTTGATAACCCGTAACTGTCAAGGATTTCTGGGTTGATACCTGCTTGATCGATCGATCGACTCAAGAATGTCGATCAATCATCGATCGATCAATCCCTTTTTATCGATTGATCGACCCCTATTGAATTTTGACAATTGTTTCTCTTTAAGGTTAATGATTATTCCAAAGCCGATGTTGGTTATTAGGGAGATTAATATGATATTTTGGGACTTAATTAAAGTCAGTAGGGCCTTAGTTATTATCGGAGAATGCTATAACTTATGGGATTGATTGATATTACTTACGAGGGTCTACCGAGTGAGATACGGTTAGAAAACGTTCGAATTGGAACTATATTGAGAATTGAGGATGATGTAAGATTAAGGGCAGTAAGGGAGTGACTTTAAGTGCTGAGATAACATTTAAAATTATTAAGAAATCTAGTAACCTTTTGAGGTAGGTTAAAATACTCAAATTGATACGACGGGAGAGTTATCAATCGAAAAGTATATTATGTGTAATGTTCGGGGTAAATTTTCTATGTACGAGATTAACTAGATGAAATGTGTGAATATCTATATTGATATATGATTACTCAGGTTGTGTGAATGCCTAGTGTATGGATTTCTTATGTGTATGGCATACCTACCATACTTGCTATCACGGGAGGTTAGTTTTATTCTGGAAAAGGACCCTCTTATCCTTGTGTGCCTTCGGGGGGATTTATACTGGTACCTTAAGGACATAGTATTGTGAATGACTTATTTGTGAGTTGATAAGTCAGCTGACCATGGGAGCGTAGGTATGTGCGTGACCCATGGGTATGTGAACTATGTTCGCCTCCGATATGTGTGATTTGTATTTAGACGGTTCCTGAGAGATTCGAAACATGTGATCCTTATGTACGTGATGTACAAGAATTTGATAGCAGAGTATGCGTGCACCGCAGCTTAGCCTAGGGGTGCCATATATGTATTTATGTACTAGAGTGATATACTTATGTACTTGTGACTGGTTCATTGTTTCTTAGTAGATGTGAATAACTAAGATATTTGAATGGGTTAAGAATGAGAATTTAATTCACACTTGAGATAAGTAATTTAATGAATGTGAACATGGGTTAATAATATGGATTATTTAGGGGTTACGTGTAGATACTCTTTGTTATAATGCGAAGGCAGGAGTGGTATAAACTTGTTAGATAGTGGCATAACTAGGATGGGTTAAAGGCATACGTTAGGCGTGCACAGTAGTTGAGAGGTAAGAAACTCATGTGAGAGTACACAACTAACGTGTTTATAATACGTGATGTTTAATTGTAATTTAAATCACTTGCTAAACTTTTAAGATTTTTTCACATCGGGCTCTGACCCGTTTTCCTCCAAATCTATTTTTGTTTTGTAAAAATATTTTAGGTGCCCAGCCATAGGGACGCCAAGCATAGGAGTTACATTCGGATGACATGATGTAACTGCTGTGAAAGTTAAAGGATCTTGGTAGTAGACTCTCTCGTTTTATTATTGATTCCTTTAGAGTCATTTGTATCAGTTAGGGCATGTCGCCCATTCTTATTTAGAGGTTGTAGTTGCAGACTTTCAGTATTTCAGTTTTGGTTTATTATTTATTCGGACTCCTGTATTGAGACATTATTTATTATGGCATCTTTATTATTGGAGTGTTTACTCCAGACTTATTTGATTTCTTCTCATTGAACATTTATATGAGATTGTGTAGGCGTTTGATGGTTTATAAATAAATTCTTGTTTAATTGTTGGCTTAATTAATAAAATTTGACATCTCTCTCTTTTTAAATATTAGGTGGCTAGTAATTAATTAAATGCTTTTCGACAGTGATGCTAAGACTGAACCAACTTGATATTCTTTTTTAATTTAATAAAGGAGTAGCTACCCGGTATTTAATTAGACGAGATGTTACAGTATAGGGCTGGCCACCCGTTATTATTTTAAGCGGGGTGTCACAATGGGTCGTACGAGTTTTTGGTTATGTCTTTCGGGCTTACCAATGCACCAATGGTATTTATGGATTTAATGAATCGAGTGTTTAGAGATTACTTGGATCCGTTTGTCATAATGTTTATCGTTGATATCCTAATTTATTCTCGAACTACAGAGGAGCACACACAGCATTTATGGGTAGTCTTATAAACACTACCGGTCCACCAATTGTATGCTAAGTTCAAGAAATGTGTTTTTTTGTTGAGAAAGGTGCAGTTCTTAGGCCAAATTGTGTCATAGAGGGGGATATCAGTGGACCCGGGGAAGATTTCGACAGTGATGGAGTAGGGACAACCCACTACACCCACTGAGGTATGCAGCTTTTTGGGACTAGTCGGATACTACCGTCGGGTCATTCAGGGGTTCTCCAAGATAGTCGGTCCCCTAATGAATTTGAAGAGTAAGGGAGTTTCGTTTGTATGGGATGACGTGTGCTAGTGGGCATTTGATGAACTGAAGACTAGATTGACTATAGCATCGGTTTTGGCTTTACCTCGGGCAGGGATAGACTATAAGGTCTTCACAGATGCGTCCTTGAGGGGACTTAGAGGAGTTGTGATGATGGAGGAGAGGCCGATAGCTTATGCCTCACGAAAGCTTAAACCTCACGAGGGACATTATCCCACCCATGCCATAGAGTTAGCAGCCGTGATTTTCTCACTACAAGTGTAGAGGCATTATCTCCTGGGGGAGAGGTTCAAGCTATTCACTAATCATAAGAGCCTATATTATTTGTTCACGCAGCGGGAGTTGAACATGTGGAAGGGGAGGTGGCTAAAGTTTGTGAAAGACTACCACTACAACATTCAGTACCACCCGGGGAAGGCGAATGTCGTAGCGGATGCTTTGAGCTGTAAGCCAATGTTGGAGTTAGCCGCAGTGTGGAAGGCGAAGTGAAAATCACTTCGTCGGGATGATGACCAGACCCGTGCATTTATGGTTGTTTTCACCATCACACTCCAGATCATTATTCGGGTGGTGAAGGCACAAGCAGGAGATCAGCTTTTCCAGAAGCGAGTTAGATAGTTATTGGTCGAGGGAGCAAAGCATCATTTTATTGGTATGGATGGTGGTTTGAGGTTTCAGGGAAGATTAGTCGTCCCTGATGACGAGAGTTTAGGCGAACCGTTATGTTTGAGGCTCACGGTTCACAATTTACGGTACATTTCGGAGGGGATAAGATGTAACATGACATGCGATGTCAGTATACGTGGGATGGAATGTAAAGGGACATTGCATATTTTGTGTCCAAGTACAGTTGGTGAAGGTGGACCACTAGCATCCTGCAGGTGTGTTACAGTCTTTGGAGATCTCAGTGTGAAAATGGGAGAGCATCTCCATAGACTTCATCACTGTGCTACCTACATCACAGAGGGGGAATGATTCCATTTGGGTGACGTCGACAGATTGACGAAGGTGGATCACTTTTTACCGGTCGAAACAGATTACAGCTTAGAGCAGGACATTAGACTCTTCCTTGTAGAGATTGTAAAGTTGCATGGGGCCCTGCTCAACATTGTGTCAGACAGGGATAGGACATTTGTGTCCCACAGCAAGCCTTAGGGGCAGAGTTGAGATTGAGCACCTCATATCATCCTTAGATCGACAGGAAGACGGAGAGGGTGAATTTGATATTGGAGGACATGTAACGGATGTAAATTTCAGATTTTCAGCGAAGCTGAGAGTAGTATTTGTCTTTGGTGGAGTTTGCGTACAATAACAGCTACCAGTTCACGATTGGGATGGCACCGTTTGAGGTTCTTTACGGGAGACCTTGCCGTTCACATTCATGTTGGTTGGAGGTGGGGGAGAACAAGCTACTTGGACCAGATTTCATTCTGGAGACCTCAGATAAGGAATAGATGATTCGGACCAGGATACGGATTACCCGGGATAGGTAAAAGAGCTATATGGATGAGGTTTGGAGAAACTTAGGCTTTGATGTTGAGGATCAGGTGTTGATTAAAGTGTCTCCCGTGAAGGTAATGATGATCTTTGGGAATAATGGGAAGTTGGATTCCCGATACATGGGACCATTTCATATTCTTGAGAGGATTGGACCCGTGGCATATCGGTTGGGATTACCGGACCACTCGAAGTGAATGCACGACGTTTTCCATATATCTGCATTGTAGACGTTCCTTAGAGATGAGATAGCGTACCAACACATTGATATTGATGAGATAGAGCTCCGGTCAGAAGCCACTTACAAGGAGAGACCTGTAGCCATTTTGGATCGTTGGGAGTGTCGACTTCGTTCCAAGGTTGTTCCATTAGTTAGGGTGCAGCGGAGTCACCATCGGGAGGACGAGTCGACTTGGGAAAGGTAGGACGACATGCGCACAATATATCTTGAGCTCTTCTAGCTAGCTACGTACTTTTCTAGATTTCGAGGACGGAATCTCGTAATTATGGGGAAGAATGTAATACCCCGTATTTTGCTAGAATAAATAAAACAATATTTTTGGAATAAAATAAAAATAATTCGTGCAAATTGAATTAAATCCTAAATTTAATTTATTAATTGCGAACAGGTAAATTATTGTTATATCGGAATCCTGTGTGGTTGATTTTGTTATGTTAATGATTATAACAATTGCATGTGTAGTAGGAAATTCATAAATGACGGGTGACGCGATAATAAAAATATAATTGTGGATCAAATAATTGGGACATATCCCAGGGTGTCATATGGGCTCGTTTAGGTGTTTTAAGCCTTTAGAAAAGGTCCCGAGGTAAAAGTATATAAGTTGGGAGACTTTTGGGCTAATCTGATTATGGGTTCGGGCCCATTTGGGGGTCCAAAATTAGGGGATTTGATCCAACTCGGGATTAATGAACTAATTACCTATATTAAAAGGCTAATAAACTCGCTGGAGGTTTTATCTAAGAACTCTAGCCTAACCCGCTGAGAGAGAGAGAGAAGGAAAGAAGCTACAACAAGGAATTGAAGAGGGAGATTCACAGGGGGAATTATCAACTGCGTATCCAGGAAAGAATTTTCTTGCTCAATTTAATGTTCAATTTACGACTTGGTTCATCATAGTAAACATCATATGATTTATGGGTTTTAATTTGGAATATGATGATTAAATGTTATGGATTTATCTTATGCATGTACAGGATAAATTGAAACATAGGGTGTTAACCCAGAAATTTAGGATAATCGAATTCTTGAAGTTGATGATAGATGCCTTAGGGTTCTTGGTACAAATTTGAAGAAACGGAAGTCACATCTAGAGGTTTTGATGCATGTTTATGATCTGGAATTTTGTGATATTGAACCCATGTTATATGCCCTAAAAATCTGAATTATATGTAGTTGATGTTGGTAGAAAATCTGGGCTAAGAGTCTTGGTTAATTATATGAATTCTGGGAATTGGGGAATGAAATTGGGGTCAATACATGAAATTAACTATAATGAGTAACTAAGTGGAAGGAACCTAATCATATGGTTATGAAAAGGACTTAACGATTGGAAGAAATCTTGAAAATGAATTGAGGAATCCCGTAATAAATAAACTACAAGAACTGGGCTACTGTGACATTTCAAATCGATTCGGCCTTGAATTGAATCGATCCGTCTGGGCGAATCGATTCAGTCCTGGGGATAAGTTGAGTTGGGATCGGGTTAATTTCAGGATATTTTTAGAAGTCCATACATGTTGGCGGGACGGTGTTCGGGTCAACGGTGAATTTATTAAAAATGTAAATGTGGCACCTATATTTATTGGGAATCTATAATTTAACTAGATACTTAAATAATATTTTAAAGAAGGAATTAATAATTTACTAGATGGTCAATTATTAATTGATGAACACTTGTGGAGATTATGTGTGATATTTTGGGTAATTATAGAGTAATTACCTACGCATATTATATAGTAATAATAATATGTATATGTATTTATCTGTGTGGAGATACCAATGTTCGTGGACGGCCCTATCGGATTGGGGTTTCGCTCATTCGAGATCGTAGAACACGTCGGTATAGGTGGGCTAGACGTTGTGTAAGTCATTTTAGGTACTACGTAGCAGCGCCATCTACGAGAGATACGTGTTGATGTTGGGATCCTTTGTCACCGCTAGGTATGGGCCGTGAATCAGTATACTGCGTAGGGACCATCTCAATTATGTGTGTTTTTTAATGTCTGACTTGGATAAGAGATTTTCTTCGGACTTGCCGATAGAGAACGAACAAGACACCACTGGTAGATACGTTTGCGTGTCGCATATCTGAAAGGACGTATATACAAATTGTTCGAATTAAATGAGATTAACTAATTTGTCTAAGAATATAGGCAATAAATCACCGACCCTTACTGTGCTGTGCGTAATGGATGTTTATGCCACTTTCATGAAATATATATGAGATTGGGATACGTTGGGCTTTGGTAATTGAATATAATCAGCTTCGTGTTAGCAATTGATCATAAATAATTCATTTAATATTAAATTGGCATGGTTGTCATATATTATTTCGGGACTTGTTAGGATGCGGGTAATATCGCACTTAGCTGAAGGGTGAGATATTAATTGCATGTGACTAACGATGGGGGTTATTTACTGTATTTATTGCACTTTAAATTGAATAAGTTAATTCTTGCACATTCACTTTAAATTGAATAAGTTAATTCTTGCACATCTAGGGCTCTGACCCAAATTTATATGTTTTCTCCCCCAAGTGCTGCTAGACAGGGATAGCAGAACTGTTGACATATCAACCTTGCAATCTTATTTTCTCCTCAGAATTTCCAGACTTATTGATTCTAGCCTAGGTGATTTTTAGCTTCACTTTATTTATTTCATTTGGGATAATTGTAAGGGCATAAGCCGAGACTTATTTACTTTATGTTGATTTGAGATATTTACATTTATGTTGGATTTATCATACTCTTGGTATTGGATTGGATTTTTATCAATATCAGAACTTTGGTTTAAACTCCATTATGGGCTATTAATATATGTTTTATATTATGTTGACGTTAAGAACAGTATTAATTGAAAAGCAATCCCCATCTTCGGTGTATCATTCCTAGTCAGCCTTTACATGAGAAAATGGGGGTTGTTACAACTGAATCCCCCAGCCTAATCGATTCGGTTCAAGGCTGAGTCGATTCGAAAGGTCACAGCAGCTCAGTTCTTGTAGTTTATTTATTACGGGATTCCTTAATTCCTTTCCAATATTTCTTCCAATAATTAATTCCTTTTCATAACCATATGATTAGGTCCCTACCACTTAGTTAATCATATGAGAGAAATTAATCTCATGTATTAACCCCAATTTCATTCCCCAAATTCCCAGAATTCATAAAATTAACTAAGACTCTTAGCCCAGATTTTCTACCTACATCAACTACATATAATTCATATTTTTAGGGAATAAAACATGGGTTCAATATCACAAAATTCCATATCATAAACATGCATCAAAACCTCTATATGTGAATTCCAATGTCTCCAAATTTATACTAAGAGCCCTAAGGCATCTATCATCAAATTTAAGAATTTGATTATCCTAGATTTCTGGGTTAACACCCTATGTTCCAATTTTCCCCTACATGCAAAAGATAAATCCCTAACATTTAAACATAGAATTTCAAATTAAAACCCAGAAATCATATGAGGTTTATTACGATGAATCAAGAAGTAAATTTAACATTGTTTTGAGCTAGAAAATTCTTGCATGGATACGCAGTTGATGATTCCCCCTCTGAATCTTCCTTTTCAATTCCTTGTTGTGACTTCTTGCCTTCTCTCTCTCTCTCAGTGGCTTAGGCTAGGGTTCTTTGATAAAATCTCCATGGAGTTTATTAGCCTCTTAATATAGGTAATTAGTTCATTAATCCCGAGTTGGGTTAAATTTTCAAATTTGGACCCCCAAATGGGTCCGAACCGATAATCAGACTAGCTCAAAAGTCTCCCAACTTATATACCTATACTCCGGGACCATTTCTAAAGGACTAAAATGCCTAAACGAGCCTATATGACACTTCGAAATACGTTTTAATTATTTTATCCACAATTATATTTTTATGATCGCGTCACACGTCATTTATGAATTTTCTACTACACATGCAATTGTTATAATCATTAACATAACAAAATCAACCACACAGGATTACAACATAACATCAATATACTTGTTCGCAATTTATAAATTTAATTCACCAATTTAATTCATTTTTGACAAATTATTTTATTTTATTACAAAAATATAGTTTTATTTATTCTAGCAAAATACGGGGTATTATAGTTTGGCTATTTGTAGTATTTTTTTGTTGAAGTCTTAATCTTAAGCAGTTAGAATCTTGGGTTGGTCTTATTAATAAAAGTCTTTTATTTTTTTAATGGGTCTTAATTGGATCAATAACAGGTCAATAATAGTTTTTAAATCGGGGCCATAATGGGTCTTGATGAGGTCACTATCGTGTCTTTAACGGGTCCAATTCGGGTCAATTTTGTGGCTAAAATTATGCACGAACAAAACACGACATGATAGAGGGTCCAATAAACCAAACCCGAGCGCGATCCAAACACGCCAACCTGTGTCAATTTCGTGCTGATTTTGTTCTGTGTCGTTTCGTGTTGTCGGGTCATTTCCAAAATTGCCATTCCCAAATCTACCACATGATAGCGTGTGGATTTCACATGTGTTCATGGCTCACCACACCCTAAAAGCACATGAAGTACTCATAAAAAACAATTACAATTTCAAACCCATTGAAAAAATTTATCAAAAACCAAACCCTCTCAAACAAATGAGAGCAACACGATAGTCTCATAAGTTTTGGGTGATAAAGCTAAAAAAATCTACATTCATCACCAAACTAGCATATGCGGTTGCAAAAGGAAGTCAATTCATATATCAAACATTATGTTTTATTCAAACAAGTCCTTGGAAAAAGGATTAATTACACTTGGTCCCTTGAACTTTACCCCCTTGTCTCTTTACTACCGGAACTTTCAGTTTATGTACTTAACCCCTGAACTTCCAACACAACTTTCAGTTACCCCTTATCGTCCAACGCCTTTAAATTCTTGCTGGAAACGTTTGTCATGTGTGTTGGACATGACTTTATAGGGTATTTTGGCCTTTTTCTTTTCTCCCTCTATTTCAAATTTCTTTTCCCTCCCTTTATTCTCCCTCTCTCAACCACGGAGGCTCTATTGCCCCTGATACTCCCAGCACTCCCCCTTCCCCCACCCCCGCCATGCTACCCACCGCCCCTATCTACCCTAGACCCCGCCATGCTACCCCCACCCATATTACCACTGCTCCCCTGCTACCTCCCATCCCTTACTTCCCCACCTCCTCCACCACCCCCACCCTTCTCTCTCATGTCTCTCCTTACACACGCGCGCGCGCGTGCGCGCACATGCAGGCACACACACATACATTTGAAAAGGTTTTGGTCAGATCTTAGGTTGATAAAGGTTTTGGTCAGATTTGGAAAGGTTTTTAGTTTGATTTGGATCTTAGATTTGAAAATGTTTTTATTGGGTTTATAAAGGTTTTGGATGTGTAAAGGTAATTTTTCTATTTTTTTGTATTTTGCATATTTTCTATTTTTCTTTTCATATTTTTCTATATTTGATGTATGTGATGGAGTCGCATGGCCCGCACATGCCTCGCACGAGCCCACAAGATCAATATTTATTGAGAGTCCATGCCACGAAGAACTCTCGCATACACATACCATCGAACGACTTGCATTAATAAGAGATAGATTCGAACTTCTAGGGATAACTGTTAATTGAGCTGTGACTCTCCTAAGATCCTCTATAAAGGTAAATGCGCCCCCATTAGGGACGAACATCTGTAATTGTATTGTCGAGTAGTACTACAACTCTATCGACCAGTTCTATACATTAATCAAAGTGAAACTCTAAACCTCGTGGATGTAGGTACACTATCGAACCACGTACATTCCAATGTTGTGTGTTTTTTATCCTCTTTCTAGAGTGTTTTCTTTTATTTAGCTTGTGTGCATCGAGCATAAATAGTGTAGTAAATAACAACCTGTAATTGGCATCATCTGAGGGAACGATTTGAGTTCCTTGGTAGTAGCTAAATCTCTGGGATGTCTCACTCACCCAACCCAGATAATGTAAATGTCAATAACCAGGAAGGTTATCAATAACACAGCTTGAGCGTGATCAATGACTAAACAATGTCCTGGAGGACGTTATGGGACACGAATTTTGTGGTGACCCATGGAGGTCCAAGATCGGATAACGTCTTGAATGGATGTTTGGGCGGCCATGAGTCCGCAGTAATTCATGTAGCATCCAACCCAAACTAAATATAGGGAAACGCGCTCAGAATGAAAGTAAAGAAGCTCATGGTGGTCATGGAATCCTTTCAGATTGATCCAGCCAAGCCCATTGCGGGCAAATGTTGGTGACCATAGGACATTGATTACACGAAGCACGTCGTTTTCACCGATGACGACCAAGTCATAGTGAGGACCCCCTACCACGACGCTCTTATTATCATTCTCAGAATTTCCAATAGGGTTGTGGACAAGCTCTTAGTAGATCAAGGGATCTCATAGAAGCTTATGTATATCAGAATGTTCAATCACTTGAACATGTGTATTCAAGACTTACAAGAGTCCACCGTCCCGTTGGTCAGATTTGCCAAAAGAGTAACCTTGCCCCTGGAAAAGGCAATTCTCTTTATACGGGCTGGAGGGATACCTAAATTTATTGAGTTTCATATGGTGGATATAGACTCCCCATATAACTCCATCCTCGGCAGAGGTTGGTTACATGTCATGATAGTTGTGTCGTCCACCTATCATCAAAAAATAAAGTGCATCACTGACAGGGGTCACGAAGATATGAGGAAACCAAGCCTTGGCAAAAAAAGTGTTTTATAGTCGTAATCCAACATAAGCAAGAGAAAAAGAGGGAAAATGTAGAAGATGCAACGAAGCACTCAATGCCTTCCAAATAGTCGCAAAAATACAGGCGACCTGGCATTGAGGAAACTAGGATCGTCGTTGCTGATTGCGTGATGAAACTCCTACATGAGGTAGCATTTGATGATAATCAGCATGAAAAAAAGTTCCTAGTCAACAGTTCACTCATAGAATAGATGAAGAGAGAGTTGTTTACCTTCCTCAAATGAAATCAAGAGGTGTTTGAATGGAGGCCATATGACATGTTAGGGATATATCCGGAGGCGATGTGTCACACGATCCACATGGATCCACTGCATCCACCAATGGCCCAAAAGGCATGGTGAACTGCGCTCGAAAAAGCTAAAGTTATTGAAGAGGAAGTGGGAAAAATTATGGAGGCACGGTTCATAAAAGAAGTTCAATTCCCCAAGTGGTTATCAAACCCTATAGTTGTGAGAAAGAGCAACAAAAAGTGGAGAGTCTGCATAGACTTCACTAATCTAAATCGTTCATGTTTGAAAGACAGTCTTCCCCTGCCAAAGATAGATCAGTTGGTCGACGCTATCGCCGACAACGAGCGTATGATTTTCCTCGACTCTTACTCTGGGTACCACCAAATCCCTCTGTTCGCTCCTAATAGGAAAAGACCCCATTCATCACCACTCTAGGACTTTATTGCTA
This sequence comes from Sambucus nigra, assembly GCA_949130495.1. Classification (NCBI taxonomy): domain Eukaryota; kingdom Viridiplantae; phylum Streptophyta; class Magnoliopsida; order Dipsacales; family Adoxaceae; genus Sambucus; species Sambucus nigra. The sequence goes on along the minus strand of OX422220.1, from coordinate 485,263,059 downwards.
CACGATGATGTCATTGGGGTTAGAAATGCTAGCATGATCAACCACCGACTCATAATAATGATGTTCAAGGAGAAGTTAGGAGATACAATAGAGGTATACATCGATGACATGCTTGTGAAAAGCAGGAGGAAGGGATATTACCTTGCAGACTTGGCCAAAACTTTTGAAGTACTTCATAAATATATATACCTAGTTAGTCAAAGAGGTATCGAGACAAACCCTAACCAAATTAAATCCATTGGGAAGGTGCGGCCCCCCAAGACTGTGCACAAAGTACAAAAATTGACTGTCATGCTAGTCGCCGCCCTTAATCGCTTTATATCCTGATCCTTAGAGAAGTGCCAACCTTTCTCCCAAACACTTGAGAAAGAAAGTAAGGAAGTATGGAATGACTAAGGATTATCTCAGCAAATACCCGTCGCAGCAAATACCCATCGCTGACCATTCGATACTAGAACAGTCCTTTGTACTTATACCTGACGGTGTCCATCAGTGTTGTTAGTTCAGCCTTAGTTGTGAGGAGAATGGGGGATAGGCTTCGATTTATTATGATAGAAAGACGTTGCTCGACGTTGAGAATAGGTATCTGCAGTTAGAAAATCTCACATGCGCATTGGTGTTGTCCTCCAAAAAATTGAATCACTACTTTGAAGTAAGCACAATCATTATTCTAACCTCCTTCCCCCTTAAATTCATGCTCAGAAAGGTCGGCCTCACTGGACGAATGTCAAAGTGGTTGGTATAACTAAGGAGGTTTGATATTCAGTTTCGTCCTAGAACCTCGATCAAAGAGCAAGTTATAGTAGATTTCATCGCCGTATATTTCAATGATCAGGGACCACAAAAGACTAGAAACAAAGAGATAGACTGTGTCCCACATCCAATCGAAGATAAATGGGTGTTGTACGTTGATGGAGCCTTAAACTCCAAGGGGGGAATAAATGGGGATAGTACTAATATCCTAGGAGAAAACTATTTTTGAACAAGCAGAAAAGGCTTCGGACACTGAAATCGTCATTTACAGAAGAGAAGAAGAAAGTAATAAAGAAGAGATAGTGGAATGTGGTGATGAAAACACTTTCAAAGGGCCCCCTTTATACTAAAAATTCCACAAAAAATAAATCATTCAAAACGCCACCGGATCCCCAACTCTAAAAGTACCAGGAGTACGTAAAAAGTACAATCAAAGCTAAGGAAGTGATTTGGACTTGAACCTTTTGAAAAATTCCATATTTTCTCTTTTGTACATAATTTCTTAAATAAACATTTTTCTTTGACTTAAATCTTCGAGTTCCATTTTCATTTTATCTCTATCTTAGAAAATAATTATAAAAAAAAAATTAAAGTGCATATAGAGTAAGTCATTAAACCAAGATAACACCAAAAAAATGCATTTCTCATATATAATTTGTTTGGAATCATTACATTCTCTTGAAAGTACAATCAAGAAAAGAAAAGAAAAAACGTTATATCGAGACGCAACCTGGATCCCTCCAAAATCTCTCCCAAAAGGCCCGCCTTCAACCACCTCAGTGGAAGCGCTTTCCTTGGCGACGATCAGTGGACCCCCCACTCACAGAATCGGAGCTCTCATAAGACGTGATCAACGGCACCAAGCAGGCACTAGCCGATTTCCTTACATAGTCCGACATCGACGCCATCCAATCCTTGGTATCCCTCAGTCAGGTGGTCGACACGGACAAGCTACAAAGAAAAAGGAACAAAAGCATCAAAACCAAAGCAAGTCAATAAAGAGAAAAGAAGGCATGAAATGGAAAAAAGAAAGAAATAATTATACCTCGCTCTGGAGAGCCTCCTCGAAAAGACCCGACAACCCTTCCAACATAGCATGAGGGCGGTAAGGTATCGATACCACGTCCTAATTGCTCAGTCGAATGTGATAAGAAGGGGTGGAGACATGAAGAAGCGAAACCTGCCCCGTTGCCATCGTCGCGCCTCCTCTGGTACTATGGGCCGACGTCGTCGGTACCTTTCCCCGATCCCGCCACAGATAGAGGCTAATTCTCCACATCATATATGCACGACGGCATCAACAAGTTGGTCGCAACGTCCAGATAGCCACACCCGCCATCATATCCGTGTAATATGTACAGGGGTCGCTCCCCATCGTCATCACCTTAGCCTCGTCAGTCATTTCCTCCACCCCCCTCATGTTCTCAGGGACGCCTATGGTGGGACCTCAACCTCTTTCTCCATGGTCTGTCGCACCACCCTCTCTCCAAGGTACCAAACGTACCCAAACTCATGCTCCAGCAACCTCCTCATTTGTGAATGCATACCCATAACCCTTGCGGCCCTCAAAGATAATCCAAGGGTAGATGGTCACCTGTTTCCCTAGCAAAACTCAGTCGCCTACAGGTAGTGACCTTTCATCTCTGTAATACCCCGTATTTTTATGTCTTTTAAAATTTGGGGATTTATTAAATTTAATTGAGACAAATTAATTTAATGTAATCCAGAAATTTATTTTAAATATTTTTCTAGCGTGACGAGAGTTAGAAATTATTGAAAATTTGTTAATTTGTTGAATATTACTTACTGAGTAAAGTAATATGTAGAATTGAATTTATTAAAATTATCACGAGTGAATAATATGACAATTATGGAAATAAAGTCGGGACGAGCCTGTGTCGTGTTGGGACTAAATTATTATTATAAAAAGTGAATAAATTATAAGTCGCCTCTATGGTCATTTCGAGTGCGCCAATGGGTCCGGAAGGGTCGAGATAGTCAGAAAAATATACCCCGGGGGTTTTTGTTTGGGTCTCGAGACGTTTTTAGGCCTAACCAGTAACCCGAGAGGGCATTTTAGTAATTTTCTATTTTTGGCCTTTATTAATGACGAAAATCATCAAGATTATATCAGATGGAGTGCCAGGGAAGTTAGGGTTCTTAGAACCAAAAGGGAAGGAGGCCATAGGAAGAAGAAGGGAAAAAGCTTTCCAAGTGTTCAAGGTCAAGAACTCGAGCTTTCACGCCAAAAAAGTACACCAGCGCGTAGATCGTGTCAAGAGGATCATTCCCATACCAATTTCAGCCCAAGAATCAGAAGTTCATTCCAATGCAAGTGTTTATCTTGCTAGTTTACTTAGCATATATTGTTCTTGTTAAACGCTATTAATGATTTAGATAATAAATGATGGAAATTTGGGTTTCATTAGGATTAATCGTAGAAGAACATTAGATTTTGGTGATGGGTTGCATGTAGAGGATTTACCCCATTTGTAGACTATTAAATCTGGAGATTTTATGTACAAATCACGAACTGAATTTAAGGATTTGAAATACCTAAAATGATGGCTTCATTATACGAGGATTCTTAGAGATTTTAGAAATTATTGGTTTCCCTTTTTAAAAACATAAAGATTTGAATACAAATTTGTGTTAGAAATTGCCCCATAATGATTCGGGTTAGTTTAGAAACATTTAAACTGATGTTGGACGAAATTTGGATTGAGTTTGAGGTTTGGAATGTTGAGAAAAATCGAAATTTGGAAGAACTGGGTCTGTTCGGAATTTTCGTTAGAAGACCTTCCCAGGTCGTTCGAACGACCTCGTTCGAACGAGACTTCTAACGAGATTTCCAACGACCTTTCTAATGAGTTGCTGAGTTCGTTCGAAGTGGGAACTTTGTTCGAACGACCTCGTTTGAACGAGAATCTTGAAACTTCTAACGAGATTCCAGAATGGGCTTTTAGGGTTTGTTTGGGTTGGAAACCATTATAGGGTTGTCCAAATGAGTGTATTAACCTACGTGAGTAATGGGTGGCTTAAATTCCAAAGTGTTAGGGGATTTAGGGTGTAAAGGGTCCCCGAGATATCGAGTTTGTGTGGAAGGAAAAAAAAACTAGGAGAGAGTGTAAGTCCTAGGGAGAATATATTTATATGAATATCGTGGAGAGTGAGGGCGTTAACATTATGTACGGATTATAGTGTTTGGGTTATGTGAGTACCTATTAATGTATATAAGTTATGTGTATGCTTATTACTTGGAATATCATGTGTACGGCATACTTAGCTACTGGCTATCAAACGGGGTTAACTCATTGTGAACGACCATATCTTGTGTGCCTTCGGGGCATTCTGAGTCGTGCCACTATAGCATGGAACCTAGGTACGGGCTATCTGTGAGAATGATAGTGATGACGGTTGTATGGGTGCGTAGGTATGTGCGTAGCCCATAGGCTTGGAACTATGTTCCCCTCCAATATGTGTATATGTTTCATCGGTTCTTGAGAGATTGAACCTAGTGTCCTTTATGCGAGAGCGTTGCAGTGAGACTAGATACCCGAGTATGCCTATCACCAGGGGTTTCTTAACCATGGGTGAAGTATTGATATATTTGTATGTATACAAAGTGTGATTATATATATGCATACCAAATTTCTACTCTGTGATTCTTGCTGGAAACTTTATTAAAGTATATACTTATTGGGCCACCAGTTGAGAATTAAGAATGCTAGGTGATTGAGTGAAGCATCTTTAAATCTATTTCCTAAATAATAATAAAATATTGATTTCGGGTTATTTAAATATTGTATCCGGTATAGTGATTTTCGTACATATAGTCAGATAGAGTGACAAGACTAGTATGGGTAGTTATACTCGCTAAGTGTGCACATTAGATGAGAGGTGAGCATCTCAAGTGAGTACGCTAAGTTAACATGGATAATATATGTTCTAATTAAATCAATTTAAGCAATTACTTTATTTAAATTGTTTTCTACTCGGGCTCTGACCCGTTTTTTTCTGCAAAACTCTTTTATTGTTCCTTTATTTTAGGTGCTTAGCCACAGGGACACCAAACTTAGTAGATTTCATTCAATTGTCGAGTTGTAGCTAATGTGGAAGCTACAAGACATTGCTAGTAGACGCTTCACAGTCTATTCTTCTTTATCTATCAGTTATTTACTTCGGTTGGACATGTCGTCCCTTCCTATTTTACATTCAGAGATTTAGATGTTTTATTCTGATAGTAGACTTTATTTCATGATTTTGGATTATTGCATGGGATTTTATCTGGATGTGTTTACTCCAGTTCTTCATATTATTTCAGTTAGTTCTTTCCTTATGATTTTGTGTTGAATGGTGAGGTTTAATTATATTTTTTTGGCGATTACTGTTAATAAGATAAAATTTTGACATCAGCCTTTTTAAATATTAGGTGGTTAGTTTTAATAATAAAACTTTCGACAGTGATGCATAATCTGAACCAACCGGATATTCTGATTTAATTTTATAAAGAACTAATCACCCGGTATTTAATTAGGCGGGGTGTCACAATCTCCCCCTAGAAGCTTAGGACTTCGTGACCTATGCCAATAGGCACCTCCCTATACCTTCCTATCGACAGTCCCCTCAAAATTTCGTTACAAAAATGCCAGAAAAATCATAAAATTGCCCGAAAAATTCACAAAAATTCCCAGAAAATCCCCGCAATGTCAAGAATGTCATTACTCCAAGAAAAAACCCATTTTGGAACGCCAAAATAGTTATAAGCCCTCATTAATCCACGGCATGATAATCGACACTCGCTCTTATCGCTAGCGTACTCCCCAGCAAAACTAAAAATCCAAGGTGCGCCTGCACCAAAATACTCTATACTTTACCCATCGGAGCCAAAATTTGAAAAACTCCCCCGTAAATAACTCTTTAGGTCTGCAGAATCAACCTCGAACCTCTGAATTGGTTACTTTAATCTTAAGTTTGCAGAATCGACTTCGATCCTCTTAATTGGTCATTTCAATCCTTAGGTCTGCAGAATCGACTTCGATCCGCTGAATCAGTCATTTCACTCCTTAGTTCCGTAGAATCGACCTCGACCCACTGAATTAGTCATCTCAATTAGGTCTGAAGAATCGACCTCGACCCGCTGAATTAGTCATCTCAATCCTTAGGTCCACAGAATCGACCTCGGCCCGCTAAATTGGTCATCTCGACTCTTTAGGTCTGCAGAATCAACCTAAATTGGTCATTTCAATCTTTACGTCTGTAGAATCGACCTTGACCCGCTAAATTGTTCATCTCAATCCTTAGATCCGCAAAATCGACCTCGGCCCACTGAATTGGTCATCTCAATCCATAGGTATGCAAAATCGACCTCGACCCACTGAATTGAACATTTCAATATTTAGGTCCGCAGAATCGACCTCAACCTGCTGACTTGGTCATCTCAATCCTTAGGTCCACAGAATCGACCTCGACCCTATGAATCGTTCATTTCAATCCGACGCGATGAATTAGTCATCTCAATCCTTAGGTCCACAGAATCGACGTCGACCCTCTAAATCGTCACTTCAATCCGACCCGCTGAATTAGTCATCTCAATCCTTAGGTCCGCAAAATCGATCTCGACCCTCTGAATCGGTCACTTTAATTCGACCCGCTGAATTGGTCATTCCAATCTTAGGTCCACAGATTGACCTCGTCCCTCTGAATCAGTCATTTCAATCCAACCCACTGAATTGGTCATCCCAATCCTAAGTCCGCATAATCGACCTCGGCCCTCTAAATCGGTCATTTCACTCTTTAGATCTATAGAATCAACCTCGACCCGATGAAACGATCATTTTAATCTCTAGGTCCGCGCCTCCGTCCCCTAGGTTCGCAAAATTGAGCTCAACCCTCTTCCCAGTCATCGATGAGGTGTTTATCTTTCCACAAAATTCGTTTGTTCCAAGCTCACCCATATAGGGGCACTATTAACACCTCATTTTAGTATACCCCCAGGTATGTTCTCAGGTCCCTAAAACTCATCATCCCTCCATAAACCCTAGTTCCTACTCGAGTACTAATCTAGAGGCCACTGGGCACTTTCGAGCCCCATTTAACTCCAATAAACTATCTAACCTGAGCAAAGCTCAATGAAACCACATAGGGCTCTGAATCCCCTTTGAAACGTTCCTTACCGTGCGCAAATCATCCTCATGGTTCGCATGAATGATTCTTTTTACTTTGAGTACTAATCTAGAGGCCACCGGGCGCTTCCAGGCCCTGTTTGATTCCGATCAACTCTCTAACCCAAGAAAATTTCAATGAAACCTCGTAGGGCTCTGAATCCCTTTTCTAACATTCCATATTGTGCTCAAATTGGCCTCACGGTTTGTACGAACGATATATTTTCCTCCGAACGGCCACCAAGCGCACCCGAGCCCAGTTTTACCTTGGTCAACTATCTAAATCGAGATAAGCTCAATGAAACCTCATAGGACTCTGAATCCCCTTTCCAACGATCCATACCGTGTGCAAATAGCCTCATGGATCGCACGAATGACCCATTTTACTTTGAAAAATCCCGATCTGGAGCCCATTCGACGCTTTCGAGCCCTATTTGACTTTGGTCAACTCTCGAACTCGAGAGTAGATCAATGGATTCTTTAAGAGCTTTGAATCCCATTTCCAATGGTCTTGACTAGGGTTGTAAGCTGATATTTGAAAATTCGCATCCGTCCGATATCCGAATCCGAATTTGCGACTATTTATTCGAAAAAATGGAAACGGATATGAATATGGATACTTTATAAAAATATCCGAGAAAACGAATATGGATACAAATAGTACTAGTATCCGACATGAATAATTCGAATTTGATGCGGAGTATCCATTTTACCGGATATCCGTATTCGTCAAACATATGTTTAAAATATTACTAATAGTATTAGTATTAGCATTACAAATAAAATAATATTTAAAAAAAAAACATAATCGTTTATTCCCTAAAACAAAACAAACGCATGCTCTACTCCAAACAAAAACACCCTAAATTATTATTTTATTAGGTATATTATAAAATACCATGTATTATTATGTTATTGGGTATATTATCATGGACTTACATTAAAGTTACAATACACTCTATCACACACAACATACACCCACTAAAGAACATATACTCCACTTAAAACAAAAAAACCCTACTTTCATTTCATTTCTCTTTCGTACAAAACAAGAGAAAAGAAATCTTCATTTCACTCCACAAAAAATCCTCATTCTGACACCTCCCCCTCCGCCGCTTCAGTACGCCGCTGCTCATCAACCCTGCCACCGCTTCTCATCAACCCCTCTGCTGCGCATCAACTCCGTCGCTCCGTCACTACGCATCCCCTCCTCCTGTAACAGAAAGTAGCAACAGCAGGTACATACAAAATAAAAATAAAAATATATTACTGTATTTATATATTGTTCATGTGGTTGTTCATTAATTTCCTTAATTATAAATAAATGTAAGAGAGAAACAAAAAAGTAAAGAGATGGTTTTGATTGTGATGAGAACTGAAGTTAACAACAGGTATATTATATACAAAATAAAAACGTATACTTATTAAAGTAAAAATATCATAATGTTTTGAAGACTAAAAGGTCCATGAGGTTATCATTCTCAATAAATTTGATTCAATCTAAAAGGTGCATATTTATTTATACTGTTATAGAATACTACTGTTATTTTTTTTATGGCTTTAAGCTTATATGGTTGTAAAGTATGAATAGCTTTAAGCCATATTATCATTATGGAATGCTACCATTATTATGAAAGTCATACTTGTAGATGTTAGGAGGTAGTAATTTTGTTATATATTTATTTGGATTGGATTAGATTTCATTTGATTGGATATTTTAATAGTTATATTTTGCGATGGCTAAACAATGTAAACGGATACGGATATTATTCGAATCCGAGGAATCCGAACGGATATGGATAGTTGTTTTAACTTTCCGGGAGGATACGGATAGTGCATATAGATAACGGGTACGGATATGGAAAATATGGTATTCGATCTGTATCCGTCCGTTTACCACCCCTTGTCCTGACCATGCACAATTCGAACTTACAGTTTTCATTTTATGCTCGTTTTTTCAAAAAAGTCTATTCTGGACTACCTATAGGCCCCGCAAATCCCCTGTCTAACGGCAACGTGTACTTTCCTTTCCCAGCAAAGCAGGCATTGTGCCAATAGGCAGGGTAGGGGTCATGCTGATCGGGACACCCCAAACCATAAAATGTCACTATTTAAGGAGACTATAACCTTATTCCTAAGGATCTCATTTTCAGCAATCAGAAATATTCTCTCGAAATCAGAGCGCCATCATTCCCAGAAAAAACTATTTTCCAACATTCTCTCCATTTCTCTTACCTCACTTTCCTACCACATTTAGTCACTTACCTCACCCAACTTTACCACCCTCATACCACTACAAAATCAGCCTACATACCTTCCAAATTCCATAGCAAAAGTCTTCTAGGAGGTTTATTCCTACTCTTTTCTAGTTTATTCATTTTGCATTATTTACTCACTTTATTCCCATTTTGGTATCTTTTAGTCTTATTTTTTTTATCTCACATCAACTAATATCCATTTTTATTATTAGTACTCACATAACTTATTTTCATAAAAATTCAAAAGACAAAAAAGAGGGTTTACTTGTAAACTCCAAAAGTAAGATTTCATCACTTTTTTACATTTGAGCTTGTTTTCTTTAAAAACGTTTAAAGAGGAGTCTAAAATTTGGGTTTATGAGTTAAAACCCACCTATATGACATATTAGACTACATGGACTTTGATGTCCCTTGGGCTATGTAGGCGTCTCGAGTGTCAATCCTGGGATTCGATTCTTATCTTTCTTGTTCTATGCTTTTATAATATAATGTGTTTATTTCGTGAGTCATGAACTCCTATATATTTATGTCTCTTTGGACATTCGCATTCAATTTCCTGTAGCGACTTGCGATTCAACGGACACTTATATTATATTTTTATGCCATTTTTGGGTACACTCCTTAGGATGATTCCGCTCCGTCTTTTTCATGACGTGAGTCGGATGATTCCCTTCTCCCGTTATTTACATTATACACATGTACACACATCACGCTTTGGAGAAAAGGAGAATATTAACATAGCCCATGAGAGACTGAAAGGTATGAATGGGTGCCTAACACCTTTCAATTCCGTAACTTAGTCCCCGAGCCTTGATTCATTTAGTTTCGTATGCATCAGTATGACCTTGATGTCATTCTCACGAGATGATTACATTTATTTTGCATGTTTTGAGTAAAATAGGCTGGTGACTCAACTCTTTCGTATTATCCCCTTTTGACGGGGACCGATTTCATATTCGAGAAAGTCTACGAAGATACCAAAGCAAGTGGAGGAAAGAGGACCCCTCTTATCCTCGAATCACCTGCACGATCACGGTGGGGAAGAGAGGGAGACTATCTCCTCCAAAGGGTTGTTCCCCCTCCCGTCCCAATTTCGGGGTCAGCCTGCGTCAAGAGGACTCCAACCCGAATGGCCATAGAACCCTTGGCAAATATATGGGATATCAACATGACCAAGTTCGTATAGAGGAGCATCATAACGCGATTTGGCATTCTTCGGATCCTTATCAACGAAGTTCGAGAGCGATTTCTTCCAAAAAATTTACGACGAGCATGGTATCCGGCATTATTACAGCTCAGTGACATACCCCTAAGGCAACGAACAGGCAGAGGCTTCCAACAAGACAGTCCTCACCAGAATAAATAAGTGGATAGAAAAGGCAAAGGGCCCTTGGGTTGATCAATGAGGGAAACACCATTTGTCTTGGCTAACTAAATAGAGGCGGTAATGCCATTGGAAGCAAGTCTGCTAACCATGAAGTCCACCTTGATCAACCAAGACTTAACGAAGAAGAGATCAAAGCAGAGCTTGACTTAAACGACGAGAAGAGAGAATTGATTCTTGTAAATATTGCCTCCTACCGACAGCAGTTGGCCAAGCAGTACAACAGGGGATCAAAGCAAGAAGATTCAAGGTCGGGGACTATGTTCTTAAAATAATTGTGGGTACTGCTAAAAATCCCTTAGAGGGGAAACTAGGGCGCAATTGGTAGGGTACCTTCAAGATTATTCGTGACGACTTGATGGGAGTCTACCACTTGGAGACGATGGAAGCCAGAGTGGTTCCCCGAGCTTGGAACATAGCCAACCTCAAAAGATTTTATTTTTAGATTTTTCAATCTATGACGTTTTTTTATCTTTCACTTGTTCCAGATTTTTTAAATTTCGTTATTCAATTATTGTCGTCTCTCCAAAAATTCTTCTTTAAGGCTAATCAGTTTAACCACCGAAAACCAATTCTGGATACAAGTTGGCCAACCCAAAGAGTTTTGGTGAATAGCAAAACATGTACAATACTTTATTGCTAATGAAATGACTATTGGGAAACCTTAGGCACCCCCGACTATCTAGGTCATAAAAATCCTCGTTAGGGAATGACCCCACAAACAAATGCATTTTTGCTTTTTTGGCTCTAGACCTAAGGTTTGATGTGACGACATCACCTAAAATGTAAGACTAAAAAACCATATACCACATAGGAAAGCAAAAACATAAAAAAAAACCATTAACATTTATATGTCATTATAAGAAGATTGAAAAGGCAAACGATTTACAAATAATTATTAATGTCGCTAGATTAATTAAGCGACTAGGACTGCCCCTTTGTTAAACTTCCAACTCCGACAGGAGGAATATCCAGCGCATAGAGAGTAACAGTTGCAGTCATATCCCAGATCCTTGATGGCCCACCTGGACTCACCCTATCAATCAAGTGTTGAGGTCGGTAGAGTTTCTCATCCCCATTAAGTCAAAAATCACCTAGATATCTTCTGATAAGGCTGACCGGAATGGCATTTGTTGAAATCCATGACGCATCAAGCTTGTTAAGAGGGTTAGTGATATGCCCCAAGTGTCACCTCGGCCTAGAGACACCAACCTCGGCCGATATTGTGGCCGACGTTAGGCATGTCTTGGACACGCGATATCACCCCTCGGCCATATCAAGGTCGGCCCAGGCCGACACTACCATAAGCCACTCCATTCACGTATGCCTTGGAATGGCAACCTCGGTCAGGCACAGGCCGAGGTCGCAAGAAGCCACCAGCAACCTCATCAAGACATTAGTCGATACTCCAAACACTCCAGCTCAACCTCGTCTCCGGCCGACCTTGTCCATTGTCTCGGCTGGGGTTAGGCCGAGACCTCCATGGAATACTCGGACTGAACAGGTATCAAGACTCACACACCTCGGCCTCCCCAAGACCGAGGTCATACACCAGACGCGATAGCCGAGCATCTGCTGACATTTGGATAAGGACACATGGACACAAATCAGTTACAACAAAGATTATTCCCCACACGTGGGGGGAGTATGGCATCATCATTCTCTACATGTGACAGTGACAGATGGCACTCCCATATTGGTGAGACAAACACACACATGCTCATTGCATGCATGGAGGGTACATTACACCCCCTAGGTACTATATATAGAGGCCATCCTCTACCTTGCATGAGGATCCCCAGATATTCAACCCTAGCTGAAACCTTGTCTAGATACACAGTAGAGAAAGAAAGCTTGAGAGATTGTATCCATGGCCATTAGTGCCTTATTGCAGTGAGGTTATTCACACACACAGTGGACGTAGGCCAATCTAGGCTGAACCACTTATATCCGGGTGCTCTCTCCTCTTCCCCTCATCTCATTCTCTTACCTTTTACATAACTATGCTGCCATTGCTGTTCTTAGATTGAGCTTGAAAACACCTTATCTGGTGGTGCTGATTCCGGCATCATCATTTTTGGCGCCGTCTGTGGGAACGAGAAGCTATCTCTTCCTCTTTTTCTGATTAACCTCACCGGAGACTCTGGTGGTGAACCAGGCCTCCCCCTAGCGCGGAGATGTTTCACCATTGAAAGAGGTCCTGTGAGGTACTAAGCTCATCTGCTACTCAAGCTCTATAGTGTTAACATATGGCACCAGACTTACCACCGCCTCTTCCGCCGCCCGGGGGCGAGGGGCCTAGTTCCAGTCAGGCGCCCCCCATTCCGAAATGGGGGAGGTAGCTGCAGCCTTGAGATCTTTAGCTGCAACACAAGCAGACATGCAAGAGCAATTTGCACAGCTCAGCCAAACTATGATGAGGCCACCTGGAGTCTCACCGGACATGATCACTCCAGCGGCAATTCAGCCTCATCCTGATGCCAGGGGACCACCCCAGGCACCAATGAAGGACCAGCCTGCACCCCCGCGGAGAAGGGACGTCGCTGACCCTAGGCGCTTGCGCCTGGGGAGGTAAGGAAACCCTTGCCCAGAGGACAGGTATGATGATCTAGAGGCGGAAGAAGCCCCGGAAGACTGCTGGGAGCCGTATGAGGTGTCAAATAACACTGTACGGCCTCTTAGGCAAAGTCAAGGCTGTGTCGGCCGAAGAGGTGAAGAGGCCCAACAAAGAGGGTCAGCCTTTGATAGGTTGAGCAGAGGGTCGGCATTCTAGAGACTGGGCCCGATAAATGACCTAAGACAGAGACTGTCGAGATCAAGGAGCGCAGCAGGCTCTCAGAGAGGGAACAGGCAGGGTCGGCCAGACCAAGGCCGACAGTGTGAAAGAAGAGGCAGGGAACAGGAAGAGGTCAACAGCCAACGTGTCGTGGCAGGGGAACCCTCGGTCCATCCCAGGGAGGTGGCAGGGGATAACCTCGGCCAAGTCGATGGCCGAAGACCATGGAATGATTCTATCCAACGCCTCGAGGAGAAGATAGGAGACCTCATTAAAAGCAGGGACCCATTACAAAGGGGTTACTCAGATGGCTCCCCATTTGGGGCTAGGATAGTGGGGTTCCCAACCCCAGCTAAGTTCAAGCCTCCTACGGTGTCTCCCAAGTATGATGGCAGCACTAACCCTGTGCATCATATCGAGATATATCAATCGACAGCAGACATCTACTCGATACCCTATGAGATGAAGTGTAGAGCCTTCTCTGGGACCTTAACAGGGGCTGCACACGGTTGGTTCACCTCCCTTCCAAGAACTCAATTGAGAACTTCAAAGGCTTGGCTGAACGATTCATCCACAACTTCTGCTTTGGGGTGAGGGATCAAAAGAAGACTACCCACCTGCTGTATGTCAAGCAGGCCAAGGGTGAGAGCCTAAGAGACTACATAGCAAGATTCAACAAAGAAAAGTTGGAGGTCGAAGATTATGAAGAGAACATAGCCATGACCGCCCTTATAGGAGGTCTCCAGAAGGGGAAGCTATTGTGGAAACTGGCAGAAGAGCCCCCTAGGTCTATGGCGGAGCTGTTGGAAACCGCAGGGAAAGTAATGAATGCGTAAGAGGCAATGGCCGCCAAGTATGAGGATGAGAACCGCGGTGGCAGTGGAAAGTCCCAAAGCAAGAAAGATGGGAAGAAGAGATCGGGTGATGACAAGTTCGCTCACTATACTCCTATGACTGTGAGCTGTGAGCACATCCTCAATGAGATTAAGAATGAAAGGGCTCTGAGATGGCCAGAGAAGCTGAAAGCCCCACCACATAAGAGGAACGAAAACCTATGGTGTGAGTTCCACCAAGATCATGGTCACGTCACAGATAGATGCTTCGCTTTGAAGGATGAGATTAAGAAGATGTTAAAATCTGGGAAATTGAAAAAATATGTAGACGGTAACGCTCCTAAGAGTGGAAGAGATGACCATAAGAAAAGGAGGAATGACAGATGCCGTGACAACGTCTCGGCCCGAAGAGACGATGATTCAGAAGATGATGATGAAGATAATCCGGATCTCCCACCAAAGGATGACAACACCCCGGTGAAGAGGGTTGGTATGATCTCTTTCGGTGTTGGCACAATATGCGGAGGATTTGCAGGTGGTGGATCTGAAGTAGCTGATAGGAAGGCTTGTGTAGCCGAGGCCAAATCAGTGCCAAGCTTGAAGTTGTGAATCTAATGTGCAAACCCTCGATTTTTGGAGACTGAGAAATTAAATTTTGGGAAAATAAAATTTAATTAAATTGGAGAATTTCAAAATTTGGGAACTTAGGCCCGAAAATAGAGAATATTTTAAAGTATTCCGGATGATATTTTTGAGGGTACCATCGATCCCGGGAGGGTCGAGATAGTCAAAATGACTGTCATTGGGTCTTATTTCGGCTCCGGAATGTTTTTAAGTTATTTTGGCTCGAATTGGAGTAAACGAGTCATTTAAAGTGTGTATTAACTTTTAAAACTGGGATATTGTTTTAAAGGGATTTAAGGCTTACGGATCAAGCCTTTCTCATTTGAGAGAAAGAGAGAAAAACCTTAGAGGGAGAAGAAGAAAGGAAAGAAGAAGAAAAGAGAGAGAGAGGAAGAAAGCTTGGGGATTTCTGGCCCAACCGCGATTTCGAGGACGATCCAACCTCTACAAATCTGAGGCAAGTGTTTAATCTTGCTAAATAGCTATTGTGTATCTTCATTTCATAATTTGTGGGGTAAAGAAATGGATTTTTGGGTATTAACATCAAAACCTAGATTTTTTGGTTTAAATCTTGAAATCAATGTTATTCTATGGTTTAATCCCATATAAATGGTTGGGATGAGATGTAGGATGGGTTTTCTTGTTAATAACATTATTGGGTTACAGATTTGGGGGCTTGGTGATGATATTTGGGTATTAAATTCGTGGGGTTTGCTGAAATGGAAAATCGGCCAGCTTAACTGGTATGGCCGGTCGACCGCGGTCTGGGGACCGGTCGACCGCGCCTTAAGGGAAAAGCCTACTGCATTTCTTCGTAGGCAAAATTTGGACCCGCGGTCGACCGGTCCCCTATTTTTAGCCCAAAACTTGGATTTCTTCTCCCCCTTTTCTTTTGGAGTTTATTCTTAGGGGCTTCCTTAATGGGCTGTTTTATGGGTTTCCTAAGATGACTTCTAGCCCTTTTTGGTTGGGTTTGTTGATTTGGGGTTCTCTCTTATAAAGTAAGAGATATCTTTTGGTGACTTAGGGGGGTCTCTCACTTAGTATTTTATAGTGGGAACTTCTTGGAATAATTGGATAGGAAATATCCATGTATGTGGTGAAATTTCTAAGCCGACATTTATGTCAAATCCTTATAAGGATAGGTTATGGTTAAGATATAATTTGGGGCCAAATGAAAGAGAGTGGTTGCATACTCTTTAAGAGTGAGGGGTCTTATATCCTTAGAAAATTTTAGTCTAAGGGCAATTGTTAACTCAATAGGAGTGAGGGTTCCTGATTTCGATTCGAGCCATAGGTGACATTGAGAACGCTTTGGGATCGTACTATCGACTAGAATAAGCGGTAGCATAAATTCTAGTTAGGGTAGTTTACACGTATTATAGGGATATGACCTGTGAGATTCCAATACTTGAAATGAGGTTGGAATAAATTGAGGTTTTAGACTATTAAGTCATGTGTGTGCCTATGGTTAAATAGTACTAAAGGTAATTATGTACTTTTGGTTATGGATGAGATGTGTAGTGATGGATTCCTACACAAACTCTTGGGTGATAACCCAAATGTTGAATATATATGTATAGATATATACATATGGTTTTGGGAGACTATTCATCATAGGAAAAATGATTGAATATGTTTCAAGTGAGGGATTGTATTCACATATCGAGGTACATTTAATGGAAATTGTGGTGACGGCTTGTATATTGAGGATTTATGTATACTTATAGCCGGGTTTATATATCTTATACATATGAACGAGAATTAGTTTGTATATATATATTGATATGGCGATGTGTGATTATATGTACATATATCTATGTATGAATGTGAATATATGGATATATTTTATGTGTGGACAAACATAGTATGGATATTTAACTGTATATGATGGTTTATTATATTGTATCATATGATGGGATCATATGGATGTATGTATATTGCGTATATGAGCGATATATATACTTATGTGGTTAAGCATACCCCGCTCATGCTATCATTGGGAAGTTTCCGCGCAGAGGGTGAGCATCCTGGCATATAGAGCAGGGTGTGGATATTCCCCAGGTCATAGTCGTCCCTTGTGTTATTATATGATATAGATATATATTTTTGGGATGAGACGTGGTGGGTATGTTTCGTCTCATTGCCGGTTGGAACTATGGCCGCTTCCCGGGACGTCGTGTGTGTGTGTTACCACGAGGTGGGTGTCGTTGATCCCCACCAGGTGGTCCCCATTTGTTACGTGAGCCGGACTCTGGGAAGATGATAGCATTGATGCAGTTTTATCGGCGCTACATATAGCCGGGTATTATATTTGCATGGCCATTGTACATCATATATGGTATGTGCACTTGGTCATGGGTATATGGATGATTGGTATATGTATATATATGGTGAGCACAAAATACCTATATATATGTATTTATATATCCTATATAGGAAAGGATATAGAGTTTTGGTAAAGTACCATCTTAGATGATTATGGTGTACTAGATTGATGGGGGTTGATGTATCGCACATAAGGTATTATTCGGTTACATCATCCCAAGGATATTATTGGAGATTCTTTTATTTTATTTCTTTTGTTTTCTTTTTTTTTTCTTCTTTTCTTTCTTTCTTTCTTTCTTTGATAGTTAGTTTAGCAGTAATGGTAGTATTATATAGTATGTTAAGAATTATGGATCTCTAGGATCGACATTGCCCAGGAGTAGTGTAACGAGGGGGTTCCTTGTTTGGATTTCGCTTTGCGAGACGCCTCACGCACGAAACGCAGTGCTATGTCGAGAGTTGAGAGAAGTAATTCTATTTGTGGCATCTCGGATCTCTGGTCTTGACCTTGTCAGGAGTAGTGTAACGGGGCGGTTCCTTGTTTGGATTTCGCTTTGCGAGACTCCCCACGCATGAAACGTAGTACAAGTTTGAGATTAGAGAGAGGTTTTGCCAATATTCCATGTGCATGATATTAAGAAAATAAATCCTTACATTTTAGCCTATATATATGTATATATATAGATATATGTATATATATATAGGGGTAACGTATTAAGAATTATAATTCATGAGATTATAAATCGGAATTCATTAAGCCTATTAAGGCATAATTGTTGTTATCATAATCTAGTAGGATTAAGGTTGGTTCCTTGGATTATGATGGGAAAGTAGCTCTCGTGGGAATAGGCTAGGCCTATGATAAGTTAGGTTGTCCTAATAACATAATGGGGTAATTTAACTAAAACTTGAGGACGTGAATAGGTGCGCGCCTTTAGATGAGAGGTGAGTTGGGGTTCCACGAGAGAGCGGTCTCACTTTAATTATGAAATAAGTGCACCGGTAATTATTATGCACGGTTAACACACTTGCTAAATATTTTTCACATTCGGGGCTCTGACCCGTTTACTTTTCTCTCCTCTTTGTATATATATATTTTATCACAGGTATCCTACCGCATGGATGCCGGATGACTTTCTATCCAGTGTCTTGGGAGCCGTGATAGATGCGGACTGTTACGGGATGTTTCATGTAGTCGCTTCCTACTTCTTTAAAATTCTAGGTAGGATTCATGTTGTATATCGGGTTTGTACCCAAGGGATATTTATATACATGTTTATATTTATTCCATTTCAGTTATTGTATTGGCTGTGACCCGACAGCTTATTCGGGTCTACTTTGTGTAGTACATTCGGTTGTATTTATTTAGTTCATTTTATTTCTAGAATTTCATTTATCCTAGTTCTTTCATGCATCTTTCTTTTCTTTAGTAGTGTTAGTTGGTTGGTTGTTGCACATTATATTTAAATTTTCATAACCCGCTTATATGATTTCGGGTAGTTAGTCCTATATTGTATAGTACCGGCGGTTGATGTTGAGACTGGACCATCTGAAACTCCTGATTTAATATAGTATAGGGCTGGCCACCCGTTATTATTTTAGGCGGGTTGTGACAGATGGTATCAGAGCATCAGGTTCTAGAGTCTTTAGGATCTGTGCGAGTTATGGATTCTTCCGTTAACGTTCTTGACATAAAGCCCTATAAATAGGACTGTTGTGTTCACTGCGTTGTTTTCTTCTGTGAAGTATATTCACTTGATTGGCGTTCTGATAACAGTTGCTCTTATTTCGTTTCAGACGTCGCCTAGATTTTGTCGTCTAGGATAAGATTAGAAGTACAATACCCATAGTATGCTCTGGGTACGCTTTAATCGGGGGTATTTGTTTTCCCCGGTTCCGGAGGAGTTATTGAGGATATTTCTAGCAGTGGTTCGAGGTGAATTATCGGCAGTTGAGTAAGGAAGGAAATTTACTCGAATTGCGAATCTTGGTCGTAGTAAGGAAAGTCGAGGAGAGGCATGTAGTGTAGTCCTTGGGAGGTTTAGATTGAGAATCTGTTAACCTTAGTTAGGAAACCTAATGTTGGCGACTCTTACCGAGGTGAGGTTGGTGTAGTTATCCCAATATCAGGAGTATCGCCCTCTAAGATGAGGGGGAAATGCCTTTGGAGACTCAGTTTCGTTGTGTAGGACGGAGGGAGTTTTCGGCAGTTGCAATCGCGACTTACCCTTCAATATGGTTAGGAAGGATTCTGAGGAAGATGTTTCTCTTGTGAAGAAATAGGCTTAGGGATAATGATTGTCCTAGAGGAAGTTGAGGACCCTGAGTTGAGATTCTAGAACAAGGGGAACCCTTGAGTTACGGTAATGTAAGGTATAATACCTTTCTTTGGGTTTAAGTTACGCTTGTGCGGGATTTGGAATGTCGCGTGGGAGGTGTGATGAGTAGCTAACCGCTTTACCGCTAGGGTGTATAAAATTTTCCTAGAGGAGGAAGTGAGCAAGTGTGGCCTTTGTATGGCGTCTTTGGAGATGATACACCTTTTCATAACTGAGAGGTTCAGTGTTTGGTAGATTCCGTGGAGCGGATAGTTTAGCTCATAATTGTGCTAGTTTTGATAACTATGGATTGGCTAGAGTATTGTATTCTTTGATGCCTTGTGTTTTAAACATAAGGTGTTTGTTTGGCGTGTCGAAAGACGCGGGAATGATTTATATGGTATTGTTGCATAGGCCTTCGGGCAATATCTAAAATATGGAAATCTTTCTTTTTATAAAACCTTAACCCTGGTTCAACTAATCTCAATCCCCGACCTAGCTACACAGTAGTGTATTGGGAGGGTTCCTTGTTTGGATTTCGCTTGCGAGACCTCCCCCGCACGAAGGTGGCTAGTGTCAGGAATTGAGGAGAGTTCTACCATTGGGAAATTTTAAACTTGTATATATTTAGTATGTTGTAATAGATCATTGCTGAGGGTTATGTTATGATTTGGGGCTAATGGAGCCTGATCATGATTTTACGAGTGGAAACTCGAATACAGGGTGTATGGGCGCCCTGGGTAGTAGTTGCTTTAAATCTATATGGTTCGACATGAGAACCAGGAAGGATCGGTATAGTGATCCTAAGGATTGATGTGAGGACTAGATGATTTTGAGGTCCTAGGCATGTCTTAAATTTCGCGGACGAAATTTTTGTAAGGGGGGAAGTGTGTAACAACCCTCGATCTTTGGAGACTGAGAAATTAAATTTTGGGAAAATAAAATTTAATTAAATTGGAGAATTTCAAAATTTGGGAACTTAGGCCCGAAAATAGAGAATATTTTAAAGTATTCCGGATGATATTTTTGAGGGTACCATCGATCCCGGGAGGGTCGAGATAGTCAAAATGACTGTCATTGGGTCTTATTTCGGCTCCGGAATGTTTTTAAGTTATTTTGGCTCGAATTGGAGTAAACGAGTCATTTAAAGTGTGTATTAACTTTTAAAACTGGGATATTGTTTTAAAGGGATTTAAGGCTTACGGATCAAGCCTTTCTCATTTGAGAGAAAGAGAGAAAAACCCTAGAGGGAGAAGAAGAAAGGAAAGAAGAAGAAAAGAGAGAGAGAGGAAGAAAGCTTGGGGATTTCCGGCCCAACCGCGATTTCGAGGACGATCCAACCTCTACAAATCTGAGGCAAGTGTTTAATCTTGCTAAATAGCTATTGTGTATCTTCATTTCATAATTTGTGGGGTAAAGAAATGGATTTTTGGGTATTAACATCAAAACCTAGATTTTTGGGTTTAAATCTTGAAATCAATGTTATTCTATGGTTTAATCCCATATAAATGGTTGGGATGAGATGTAGGATGGGTTTTCTTGTTAATAACATTATTGGGTTACAGATTTGGGGGCTTGGTGATGATATTTGGGTATTAAATTCGTGGGGTTTGCTGAAATGAAAAATCGGCCAGCTTAACTGGTATGGCCGGTCGACCGCGGTCTGGGGACCGGTCGACCGCGCCTTAAGGGAAAAGCCTACTGCATTTCTTCGTAGGCAAAATTTGGACCCGCGGTCGACCGGTCCCCTGTTTTTAGCCCAAAACTTGGATTTCTTCTCCCCCTTTTCTTTTGGAGTTTATTCTTAGGGGCTTCCTTAATGGGCTGTTTTATGGGTTTCCTAAGATGACTTCTAGCCCTTTTTGGTTGGGTTTGTTGATTTGGGGTTCTCTCTTATAAAGTAAGAGATATCTTTTGGTGACTTAGGGGGGTCTCTCACTTAGTATTTTATAGTGGGAACTTCTTGGAATAATTGGATAGGAAATATCCATGTATGTGGTGAAATTTCTAAGCCGACATTTATGTCAAATCCTTATAAGGATAGGTTATGGTTAAGATATAATTTGGGGCCAAATGAAAGAGAGTGGTTGCATACTCTTTAAGAGTGAGGGGTCTTATATCCTTAGAAAAGTTTAGTCTAAGGGCAATTGTTAACTCAATAGGAGTGAGGGTTCCTGATTTCGATTCGAGCCATAGGTGACATTGAGAACGCTTTGGGATCGTACTATCGACTAGAATAAGCGGTAGCATAAATTCTAGTTAGGGTAGTTTACACGTATTATGGGGATATGACCTGTGAGATTCCAATACTTGAAATGAGGTTGGAATAAATTGAGGTTTTAGACTATTAAGTCATGTGTGTGCCTATGGTTAAATAGTACTAAAGGTAATTATGTACTTTTGGTTATGGATGAGATGTGTAGTGATGGATTCCTACACAAACTCTTGGGTGATAACCCAAATGTTGAATATATATGTATAGATATATACATATGGTTTTGGGAGACTATTCTTCATAGGAAAAATGATTGAATATGTTTCAAGTGAGGGATTGTATTCACATATCGAGGTACATTTAATGGAAATTGTGGTGACGGCTTGTATATTGAGGATTTATGTATACTTATAGCCGGGTTTATATATCTTATACATATGAACGAGAATTAGTTTGTATATATATATTGATATGGCGATGTGTGATTATATGTACATATATCTATGTATGAATGTGAATATATGGATATATTTTATGTGTGGACAAACATAGTATGGATATTTAACTGTATATGATGGTTTATTATATTGTATCATATGATGGGATCATATGGATGTATGTATATTGCGTATATGAGCGATATATATACTTATGTGGTTAAGCATACCCCGCTTATGCTATCATTGGGAAGTTTCCGCGCAGAGGGTGAGCATCCTGGCATATAGAACAGGGTGTGGATATTCCCCAGGTCATAGTCGTCCCTTGTGTTATTATATGATATAGATATATATTTTTGGGATGAGACGTGGTGGATATGTTTCGTCTCATTGCCGGTTGGAACTATGGCCGCTTCCCGGGACGTCGTGTGTGTGTGTTACCACGAGGTGGGTGTCGTTGATCCCCACCAAGTGGTCCCCAGTTGTTACGTGAGCCGGACTCTGGGAAGATGATAGCATTGATGCAGTTTTATCGGGGCTACATATAGCCGGGTATTAAATTTGCATGGCCATTGAACATCATATATGGTATGTGCACTTGGTCATGGGTATATGGATGATTGGTATATGTATATATATGGTGAGCACAAAATACCTATATATATGTATTTATATATCCTATATAGGAAAGGATATAGAGTTTTGGTAAAGTACATCTTAGATGATTATGGTGTACTAGATTGATGGGGGTTGATGTATCGCACATAAGGTATTATTCGGTTGCATCATCCCAAGGATATTATTGGAGATTCTTTTATTTTATTTCTTTTGTTTTCTTTTTTTTTTCTTCTTTTCTTTCTTTCTTTCTTTCTTTGATAGTTAGTTTAGCAGTAATGGTAGTATTATATAGTATGTTAAGAATTATGGATCTCTAGGATCGACATTGCCCAGGAGTAGTGTAACGAGGGGGTTCCTTGTTTGGATTTCGCTTTGCGAGACGCCTCACGCACGAAACGCAGTGCTATGTCGAGAGTTGAGAGAAGTAATTATATTTGTGGCATCTCGGATCTCTGGTCTTGACCTTGTCAGGAGTAGTGTAACGGGGCGGTTCCTTGTTTGGATTTCACTTTGCGAGACTCCCCACGCATGAAACGTAGTACAAGTTTGAGATTAGAGAGAGGTTTTGCCAATATTCCATGTGCATGATATTAAGAAAATAAATCCTTACATTTTAGCCTATATATATGTATATATATAGATATATGTATATATATATAGGGGTAACGTATTAAGAATTATAATTCATGAGATTATAAATCGAAATTCATTAAGCCTATTAAGGCATAATTGTTGTTATCACAATCTAGTAGGATTAAGGTTGGTTCCTTGGATTATGATGGGAAAGTAGCTCTCGTGGGAATAGGCTAGGCCTATGATAAGTTAGGTTGTCCTAATAACATAATGGGGTAATTTAACTAAAACTTGAGGACGCGAATAGGTGCGCGCCTTTAGATGAGAGGTGAGTTGGGGTTCCACGAGAGAGCGGTCTCACTTTAATTATGAAATAAGTGCACCGGTAATTATTATGCACGGTTAACACACTTGCTAAATATTTTTCACATTCGGGGCTCTGACCCGTTTACTTTTCTCTCCTCTTTGTATATATATATTTTATCACAGGTATCCTACCGCATGGATGCCGGATGACTTTCTATCCAGTGTCTTGGGAGCCGTGACAGATGCGGACTGTTACGGGATGTTTCATGTAGTCGCTTCCTACTTCTTTAAAATTCTAGGTAGGATTCATGTTGTATATCGGGTTTGTACCCAAGGGATATTTATATACATGTTTATATTTATTCCATTTCAGTTATTGTATTGGCTGTGACCCGACAGCTTATTCGGGTCTACTTTGTGTAGTACATTCGGTTGTATTTATTTAGTTCATTTTATTTCTAGCATTTCATTAATCCTAGTTCTTTCATGCATCTTTCTTTTCTTTAGTAGTGTTAGTTGGTTGGTTGTTGCACATTATATTTAAATTTTCATACCCCGCTTATATGATTTCGGGTAGTTAGTCATATATTGTATAGTACCGGCAGTTGATGTTGAGACTGGACCATCTGAAACTCCTGATTTAATATAGTATAGGGCTGGCCACCCGTTATTATTTTAGGCGGGTTGTGACATCTAACGTCTTTCGATACAGTACAGAAGAGGAAGAAAGTAGACATGAACACCCTCGTAGTTGGGTTCTACAGACTCGACTTCAGAGGTATCTTAGCCCCCCATGATGACCCTTTGGTCATAACAACAAGGGTGGATGGATATGAGGTACAGAGGATCCTCGTGGATGGGGGGAGCTCGGCAGATGTGATGTTTTGGCCTTGCATCAAGAGCTTAGGCCTTAGTAGAGCAAGACTGGTCCCCTATCACCACCCCCTGATAGGCTTCAGTGGTGAAAAGGTTCACCCCTTGGGCATGTATGAGATGGACGTACGGATGGGTGACGAATGGCCTAAGAGGTTGACCAGGAGGATTAATTTCTTTGTGATGGACGAGAGTGTCTTCTCGGCCTATAACCTCATCATAGGAAGGGTGGCCCTTAGGGAGTTCGAGGTTGTGCCGTCAACAGTCCATCAGATGCTTAAATTCCCGACTCCTTATGGAGTAGGGGAAGTGCAAGGTGACCAGACCACAGCGCGAGAATGTTACTTCAACTCGGCCGAAGAGAGAGAAGCCCATAAGAGGGCCACCACCACTTATAGCATTGACACTCTTGATCCAAGAGATGAAACAAAATTGAAGAAGGGAGAGGCCGCGGAAGAGGTAGAATCCATCGTCCTCAATGAGGACGAGCCGGAAAAAACCATCCAGGTCGACAAAGCCCTTAATCCTGAAATCAAGGAAGAGCTGATAAACTTCCTCAGGAAGAGGCAGAGTGTCTTCGCATGGAGTCACGCAGACATGCCTGGCATCAATCCTAAGGTGATGAGTCACAAGCTCAACGTAACCAAAGATGCCAGGCCTATCAAACAGAGACGAAGAGTCTACTCCAGGGAAAAATACAACGTCATCCGTGAAGAGGTGAAAAAGTTAGAAGAGGCTGAGTTTATAAGAGAAGTTACCTATCCGGAGTGGCTATCAAATGCGGTCATCGTGCCCAAGGCCAATGGGAAGTGGAGAATGTGTGTCGATTTCAATGACCTAAACAGATCTTGCCCAAAAGACAGTTAACCCTTACCTCGGATAGATCAGATGGTGGATGCTACAGCAGGACATGAGCTCATGAGCTTCATGGATGCGTATTCAGGCTATAACCAAATCTTCATGGATGCCGAAGACTCAGAGAAGACAGCCTTCATTATCGACAAGGGGACGTACTGCTACAAAGTGATTCCCTTCGGTCTGAAAAATGCAGGGGCAACATACCAACGTCTTGTCAATAAGATGTTCGAAGAGCAAATAGGTAAGACCATGGAAGTGTATGTAGATGATATGCTGACAAAAAGCTTGAAAGCTTGCACTCATGTAGCAGACCTTGAGAGGACCTTCGATGTGATGGACTCATACAAGATGAAACTCAACCTAGCGAAATGTGTCTTCGGAGTAGGCGCCGGGAAGTTCCTGGGATTCATCATCAACCAGAGAGGAATCGAAGCGAACCCTGAAAAAATTAAGGCGTTGCTTGACATGAAGACTCCTAGGAGTATCAAGTATGTCCAAAGACTCACGGGGAGAGTGGCTGCGCTTAACAGATTCGTCTCTAGGGCGACGGACAAGTGTCTCCCATTCTTTAAAGTTTTAAGAAAGGCCTTCCAATGGGGCGAATAGTGTGAAAAAGCCTTCAACCAACTCAAGTCCTACTTAGGGTCTCCCTTATTGCTGTCTCGGCCCATCGCAGGAGAAAGGTTGTTTGTGTATCGGGCAGTCTCTGAATCAGCCATCAGCGCGGTCATCATACGGGAAGAGGATGGGATCCAAAGGCCTGTATACTTCAACAGTAAGGCCCTTCAAGGGTCTGAACAAAATTATCCCCGTATGGAAAAGTTGGCTTACGCCCTAATACATGCCTCAAGAAAAATGAAGCCTTACTTCCAAGCTCACTCCATGGTAGTCCTCACTGACTCCCCACTAAGGCAGGTTCTACATAAACCTGAGAAGTCCGGGAGATTGATGACCTGGGCCATCGAGTTGGGAGAATATGATCATACCTACCAGCCTAGGACAGCCATCAAAGGGCAGGCCCTCGCGGACTTTGTTGCAGAATTCACCTGGGAAGAGGCCGAAACAGAGAAAGGCCTAGAGGACGCCGAAGAGACAAACCGTAGTGTCTTCCGAAACTCGAAAGAGACGGCACCAAACGTCTTCCGAGATCGGGAAGAGGTCATCTCAGGCAAAACCCGGAGCAGAATAGAAGAGAACGAAGAGGATCGATACCTCTTCAAACAAGGAGTTGTGACAGAATGGGTCTTCTCATCAGATACAGACGTCTGGAGCCTCTTCATTGATGGCTCTTCCTGTGATAGTGGAAGCGGTGCGGGGCTAATACTCTCGGCTCCAGATGGCGCCAACATTGAATACGCCTTGAGATTCAACTTCCAGGCCTCAAACAACGAGTCCGAGTATGAGGCCATGATAGCAGGTCTCTTATTGGTAAAGACTCTTCGTGTAAGACGACTCCTACTCCACAGCGACTCAAGGTTATTTGTAAATCAAGTGCTGGGAGTCTATGAGGCCAAGAATGAAAGGATGGCGAAGTACCTGGAAAGAGTTAGAAAGATGTTGGAATATTTTGAAGAGGCAAAACTGAAGAGAGTGCCTCGACAAAGTAACAGCCACGCAGATGCATTGGCAAGGTTGGCCTCGGCAACAAAGACAGATGTTAGAAGGACCGTTCCGATCGAGGTCTTAGGAAAGGCAACCATCGAGGAAGAAGAGGTATGTAACCCTTGTCATAATTTAAACCTAGGAGACTCATGGGTCGACCCGCTCGTCAGATACATAAAAGAGGGAGAGTTGCCTGAGTCCAAATTAGAGAGGAGAAAATTGAGACATAGAGCTGCCAAGTTCTCGATGATAGGAGACGTCTTGTACAAAAAGGGATTTCTATTGCCTCTCCTTAGGTGCGTGCATCCCACGGAAGTTTCCAGGGTCTTATAGGAAGTCCATGAGGGTTCTTGCTCTAGCCACATAGGGGGAAGGCCCTTGGCCAAGAGGATCATCACTCGGGGATCTGGTGGCCTACCTTGTCCAAGGACGCTGCAGACTACGTGAAGAGGTGCGACAAATGTCAAAGGTTCGCCACTATCCCTCATCAACCCCATCAGCCTATGACGTCAATCTCTTCTCCATGGCCATTTGCGGTATGGGGAATTGACTTAGTAGGACCCTTGCCAAGAGCTGTCAACAGCTATAGATTCTTGATAGTTTCCATTGACTACTTCTCAAAGTGGGTGGAGGCAGAGCCGATGATAACAATCACACAGCAGAAGACCTTCCAGTTCATTTGGAGGAATATCATATGCAGATATGGCCTCCCAAACACTCTCATCTCGGACAATGGGACCCAGTTCAAGAACTCCTCTTTAGAAAAGTATTGCCTAAGAGTAGGAATAAAGCAATTCTTCTCATCTCCTGGCCGACCTCGGGCAAATGGCCAGACCGAGGTCACAAACAGAACTATCCTGGATGGGATCAAGAAGAGATTAGAGGATGCGAAGGGAAGATGGGCTGAAGAGGTCTACGTTATATTATGGGCCTACAGAACCACTGCAAGGACACCAACAGGTGAAACCCCGTTCATGTTGGCACATGGCTCAGAGGCCGTCATACCAACGGAGATAGGGCTCCCAACTCATAGGAATCAGACCTATGACCCTGACAATAATGGCGAAGGGAGGAGGCTAGACCTAGATCCTATCGAAGAAAGAAGAGAGGACGCAGAGGTCAGACAAGCAGCCTACCAACAAAGGGCAGCGAAATTCTACAACCAGAGGGTGAAGTCAAGACCCATTGCAGTGGGAGACCTAGTGCTAAAGAAGACCCTACAGAAAGCAAACAAGCTTCACCCAAACTGGCATGGCCCCTACAAAGTGACAAAAGAGGTTGTGCCTGGTACTTACAGGCTAGAAAACCTAGAAGGAGAACCTTTCACCAACCCATGGAATGCTTATCACCTAAAGAGATACTACATATGATGTTGCATAGAGTTTTATGTAAATGTACCATCTTATTATGAAGAGATTATTAATAAAGATCAGTTCCCATGGCAGTTCTTGCTTCATACTTAGATCAGAGATTAATTAATGGGGCCAACATCTTAGGTGATGACCTCAGATCCTCATAACACCATTCAGTGGTGACGAGGTCTGAGCTCAGACACCATAATGAGATGACCTCAGACCCTTAACATCATTAATTTAGTGAGATTCATTAATGGGGCCAACATCTTAGGTGATGACCTCAGATCCTCATAACACCATTCAGTGGTGACGAGGTCTGAGGTCAGACACTATAAATTAGATGACCTCAGACACATAACATCATTAATTTGGTGAAGATTTATTATGGGGATAACATCTTAGGTGATGACCTCAGCCCTTCATAACACCACTCAGTGGTGACGAGGTCTGAGGTCAGACACTATAAATTAGATGACCTCAGACACATAACATCATTAATTTGGTGAAGATTTATTATGGGGATAACATCTTAGGTGATGACCTCAGACCCTTATAACATCACTCAGTGATGACGAGGTCTGAGGTCAGACACCATACTCAGATGACCTCAGACCCTTAACATCATTAATTTGGTGAGATTAATTATGAGGATAACATCTTAGGTGATGACCTCAGCCCTTCATAACACTATTCAGTGGTGACGAGGTCTGAGGTCAGACACTATAAATTAGATGACCTCAGACACATAACATCATTAATTTGGTGAAGATTTATTATGGGGATAACATCTTAGGTGATGACCTTAGCCCTTCATAACACCATTCAGTGGTGATGAGGTCTGAGGTCAGACACTATAAATTAGATGACCTTAGACACACAACATCATTAATTTGGTGAAGATTTATTATGGGGATAACATCTTAGGTGATGACCTCGGACCCTCGTAACACCATTCAGTGGTGACGAGGTCTGAGCTCAGGATCATTGGTTGAGTTTAAACAAGACCATTGCAAAGAGACAAGCTTAAAAAGAGGGCTTCAGAGGTTGAAGCTCATTACAAATTTGTTTTTAGCAGACATCATTGCAACGAAACTAAGAATGAAAATTAATGAGATAAGAATGAAAAGCATCACATGACATTCAATGAACAGAAAGTGAAGATGGTCCTCATTAGAGGTTGATATATATTCAGAAATAATATGTTCAACGATTACAGAAACTCCATAATACAATGAGTTACAAACAATGATCAAAAAATCCTAAGGGTTTGAAAGGGGAACGTTGACATCCTCGGTCTGAAGAAGCGTTTGTCAGCCTCGGTCATTACAGAGCAGACGGCATCCAGGGCCTGAAGGCTGTGGCCGACTACACTGTCGATTAACTTCAACTGATCCAGACGAGCCGACATGGCGTCAGCTGAAGAGATGGGGATGGCAGCGTCGGCAGTCTTCTTCTTCGGCCTCTGATCCTCAGGGACATGACCTCCTGGAGCCCTCTTCTTTGTGGCTGGGGGCTTAGAGGTAGAGGGAGCTGGGGGAGGAGCGTTAAGGCCTGCTTTCTTGGCAAGTCTTGTCAAGCTTGGTGCAGCCATCTCCCAAAGCTCGTCCAGAATATCCTTTGGTCGCTCTGCAAAAAGTTAGTAGATCTGAGTTAGATAAGCAGATATGAGTAAACTCAGAGGTTAAACTTAAAAAACAAAAATGCTTACCAAGCTCGGCAAGGGGACTTCCACCTAGACCTGTCCCAGAGAGGTAGTGGGGAGTCATCAAGTGTTCGAACCTGACAAATAGACCATGTACCCCCTGATCTTGAAGGGCTTTCACCTTCTGGAGGTTTTGTAGACTTAGGCCAGGGTCGGCCCTAGCTGACATGGTGACCTTACCCTACCTCAGGGGCATCCTCTGCTCCAGATTAGACGAGGGAACACATGGGCCAAACTCCCATGGCCCTGAAGCAAAGAAGTACCGAGGCTTCCAGTTATGGTTGGAAGTCTGAGTCACCTGAAGCATTTTCTTCTCAGGCTTCCGAGCTACAAAATGGTAGTAGCTCGGATGATTTTTGGCCGAGGAAGGGACGTAGCAACCTACGAAGACCTGAACAGGAAGGTCTGAGTGGTGGACAGCCTTCCATAACACTATGGCCCCTATTAGGACTCTCCAGGTATTAGGAGAGAGTTGAGAGGGGGGCAAATTAATATAAGAAAGGATGGACTTGATAATGGGGTGAATGGACAGACGGAACCCCAACTTGAACATCTGCTCGTACAGGCAGATCTCGCCGTCTCGGCCATGATAAGCCCTCTCTTCCCTCAGAGGTCTCCTAAGCTTTATTGAGGGGCTGATAGAATACAGATATCTGAAGCAGAGAAGGTCTACCTCAGTAATAGTACTCTCGATCTCGGCCGACTCAAAGACGTCGACATCGCTCTCAACCTCATCATCATCCAACTCAACGTCGGTCGGAGCAGATGTTGATGGGTTACTCGGGAACCTCTGAGCGAACTCTGCCCCGGTGACGGCCGACGGAGGGATGGCGTCAAGTGGTGGTGGAATGGCCACACTTGGCTCAAGAATCTCAACCTCTGAGGAAGAGGATGAGGTGCTTGAGCGATTATGGGATAAGGCTCGGCTAGATACCTCGGCCTGATCAGGGGCCTGATCATGCCGAGGTGTGAAGTCCATGGCCTCCTGAAAGGAATCCACAGACATGGGGTCTGAGGTAGAATATTCCGACTCAGACATCGGTATGGGATCAGCAGGAACCTCTGGCTGATAGAAAAACTCTGGGAGGTCAGGATATATCACCTTCAGAGGTGGTGGAAATATGGGTCTAATGGGAAACTCTTGTGATCTACGAGCCTCCTCCTGTGCTCTTTCTATTTACCTAATCTTTTCTAAAGTCTTCTCTCTAAGAGAGGGGAACTCCTCAAAAAGCTGATATAAGGGTCTGAGCATCAGAAGACGACACTAAACTTGGGGAATTTCCTAAACTCCAAAAATTCCAAACAAGACTGGTTGATAAAACAAAGGAATCTAAAGATCAAACCAAGAAATTCAAAGCAAACACAATTCGCCGGAAAACTCAGAAACTCGTCGGAAAACTCAGAAACTCGCCGAAAAACTCAGAAACTCGCTGGAAAATGCAAACCAGAAGGAAAAAGCAAAGAAAATGAAGGGGAGAAGATACCTGGAAATGAAACGACAAGGGGAAGTGATGAAAATTCAGAAAAAAACCACCAACAAAGACCTCTGCAGTAGAACCTTGTTCGAAATGCCTTTTAGAGGGAGAAAACGTTCGCATGAGAGGGAATTGAAGAAGGAAGAAGAAATGAGGGTTCAAAACCCTTAAATAAGCAGGTACGATTCCCAAGGCCTATCATTGCCTTAGGAGCCCCAAAGGGCGGCTGACAGCACACGCCTACCAAGCAAGCATGTTCCAGCATTGGACAAGTGTCAAGCAAGTATTGACTTGTAATAGACAGGCCTCGGAGGTGTGGTAATCCCCTAGTCACTTGCTCTCACATATGACTAAGGGCTGAGGGGTGATTGATATACCCCAAGTGTGACCTCGGCCTAGAGACACCAACCTCGACCGATATTGTGGCCGACGTTGGGCATGTCTTGGACACGCGATATCACCCCTCGGCCATATCAAGGTCGGCCCAGGCCGACACTACCATGAGCCTCTCCATTCACGTATGCCTTGGAATGGCAACCTCGGCCAGGCACAGGCCGAGGTCGCAAGAAGCCACCAGCAACCTCATCAAGACATTAGTCGATACTCCAAACACTCCAGCTCAACCTCGTCTCCGGCCGACCTTGTCCATTGTCTCGGCTGGCGTTAGGCCGAGACCTCCATGGAATACTCGGACTGAACAGGTATCAAGACTCACCAACCTCGGCCTCCCCAAGGCCGAGGTCATACACCAGATGCGATAGCCGAGCATCTGCTGACATTTGGATAAGGACACGTGGACACAAATCAGTTACAACAAAGATTATTCCCCACACGTGGGGGGAGTATGGCATCATCATTCTCTACATGTGACAGTGACAGATGGCACTCCCATATTGGTGAGGCAAACACACACATGCTCATTGCATGCATGGAGGGTACATTACACCCCCTGAAGCACCTTATACCTTTGACTTGCTTAAGTCTACATTGTATAAGTGCTCAACTAATTTGGAAATATTGACAAAATTGGTAGTCCATCCTAGAAACCAAAAAGCCTCAGAACCTATCTCTCTAATCCTCTTCAAAGATCAATGATGGTACAAAATGAATCACACAACACACAATTAGAAGTGCATACATGTGTTAAGATTGCCTAAAATTGAGTGTGTGTTTAATTCCCCTTGAATTGGAGCTTTAATAATTTTTTGGGAATTTTTTAATATTTTTAAACATTTTTAAACATTTTTTTAAACATTTTTGAATAAATGTTTTTATTAATAAAATGGGTTTATAAAATGTGCGGGGTTAATATACTATTTTGGAAACTTCATTTTTCACTGAAATGTTTTGTTGGGTACGATCTCAAAGCGCTAGAGACTTCAGGGTGAGGTTTTGTAATTAGTTTGATGCGCGTGTGAGAGCCTCTTACCAGCCAACACTTGTCATCCTTTTGGTGCGTTAGTTTGTGTTTGTTATGTGAGAGGATAGCCAGGTGCATTGGTGATCGTTGGATCTTTCCTTATCAAGGGTCTGCATGCGTTCTTAGTTAATCCCAGTGCAAACCTTTTGAACCAATCAGAACCATCTTATCCACCGCTGTTTTATAACCATAGGATCAAGTCAAACCTTGCAAGACTTCATCACAGCCATTGATTTGCCTCGATCATCCAGAACCTTCCCCAGGCACTATATATACCCTTCACTTCTCAGCCTTAGAGAACTTTTGGTCATTCGTCTTTCTGAGAGAAAAAAAAATAAGAGAGAAGAATAGAGAGAAAGAAAAACTTGTTAGCCAAACCCTAACCCTAACCCTAAACAGTTCACCTTCTCTGAAACAAACCTTCGTATATTCAAACCCAAACACAAGCTGAGTGTTTGAGAGACAGAGAGAGAGAGAGAGAGTGGTTTGTTCATATCGTTGTTGTAACATCTTGATCTTTAGATCTTGTACACAACTTAAACATTTGTGTGAAGATCTAGTTTCTTTTTCATAGAAACGCTAGATCTATATACTATATGTTACATTTTCACTAGATCTGCATCTTTTAAACTTGTTTTAAGTAAATCGTACTGATTTGGTTTTGAAAATGTTTTCTGGTTTCTTTTCTTACGAAACTTAATTTTGACCTAGTTGGATTCGCACTTGGAGGGTTTTCAATCTCATAAATGTTTTCAAAAGAGATTGATTAAGGTCTTGACCGATTTCTGAAGCAAGATCTCCGTGGAATCTGGGTTATCTTTAAAGGTCAAAAGGATTTGAGTTCTATGAGAAAGAAAGAAATTAAAATCACTGCATATAGACTTTATATGTAATTTACTAGGACTGTTTGTAAATCTAAGTGTGTGTGAGTTCATGCATGTGAATAGGAATCACTACACAAACACTTAACACACTACTACACTGAAAGTGTTGTGTTTAAGATCTGAAATCATTGAGTCGACGTAAAGAAGCTAAAACAAAGGAAGTTAGCAAACTGGAGAAACATCAACAACAAATCAGATCTATCAGAAGTTAGAAGGACACCAAGGGGGTATATTCCTAAACTTAGAATAGGTTGATTTGTGTGCTTGCATGTTGTATAGTTTGTAACTGATTTTTGTTATTAGTGGATTTTTTTGCTTTTGTGACTTAGAAGTCACCGTGGATGTTTCCTCTGTTGGGAGAGGTTTTACCACGTTAAAATCTTTGTGTTGATTATCTTCATCTACTCACCTCATTCTTTAAGTGTGCTGAATTTTTGAAACTGCCTTGGTTTTAAAAAACTGATTACATAATCTTAATTACTCTCGTACATAAGTTTCTTTGTAAACACATCTTGTTTATAATTTTTATTTTCAAAAGAAAAGGGTTTCTCCAACAAACATTCGGAGTTGCTTATACAGTTTAACCTTGTGTTAAACGGCATTAGCGACGTTTTTCAATTGGTATCAGAGCCCTGTTAACTTTATTTCAAAAGATCTTGTGTTTCTGAAATCGTTTTCTGAAAAACCTAACTATGGACGAGAAGAATGAAAGGTTTGGTAATCTGTCCAGACCTCCACTCTTTGATGGATACAACTTTGCTTACTGGAAAGTAAGAATGGTTGCCTTCATCCAAGGGACTTTAGGAGATGATGTCTGGAACATTATCGAAAATGGATACACTTATCCTACAAAACCAGCCACTGAAGGAAGTGATGAGAGGGTAAAGAAAATCTTAAGTGAATTTACCCAAGAAGAAAAAACTATTTCTCGTAATAATATTAAAGGCAAGAATGCCATTTTTATGTCTATTAATGAGTATGAGTTCAAACGAATCTCATCTTGTGCCACTTCTAAGGAAGCTTGGGACACATTAATCACTGCCCATGAAGGAGACTCAAGAGTTAAAGCTGCTAAAACCCAAATGCTTATCCAGCAGTACAACTCTTTGATCATGTCTGATTTTGAGTCTTTTGATGATTTTTACATGAACTTAACTGATATAGTCACTAAGTTGCATGCTAATGGTATTACTTATGATAGAAATGAAATTGTCTCTAAAATTCTAAGGTCATTACCACAAAAATTTGACAGTAAGAGGTATGCTATTGAGGAAATGAATGATCAAAACCTTACCCCTGAGTTACTCAGTAGCAAACTTAGGACTGTGAAAATGGAATTAGACTTTAAGAAACAGTTGAATCATTCTCAAAGAAAACAACCTAACTCTAACTTGAGTTTTTCCTCTAAGATACCCAAACTTGAGTCCAATTTGACCAACTCTGACTCTGATGA
Organism: Sambucus nigra; assembly: GCA_949130495.1. Taxonomy (NCBI): domain Eukaryota; kingdom Viridiplantae; phylum Streptophyta; class Magnoliopsida; order Dipsacales; family Adoxaceae; genus Sambucus; species Sambucus nigra. The sequence goes on along the minus strand of OX422220.1, from coordinate 485,227,850 downwards.
GGAGTGTGATATAGACAAACTAGATAATCAGATTGCCTTAATGTCTAAACAATTTAAGAAAATTGTCAAATTTCGAAACAAACAGGCTACTAAACAAGGCAAGCCTAATTATCCTACTCTGTCTAATCCCAAACCTCATGAGAGAGGACTTGACAAACATCCTAAGGACAAGAATTCCAGACCCACTAGAGACCTTAAAAAGATTGAATGTTTTAGATGTGGGAAACTAGGTCACATTGCACACGACTGCAGAGTTAATCTGAATAAAGCCAACACACACAATAGAGCCAATGTCTGTAAAACTTGGAATGATTCAAGTGACTCTGATGAAGAGGAACTTGAGTCATCTAATGTACTTGACCCTTGCATGTCTTTTTATGCTAAGATCATTTACAATGATGGTACTCATGTGTGTGACAATGATGCTCCTACTTCTGCTTGTGTGAATACTGCTTTGATTGGCCTAGATGCTTTATTGTCTAAAAATGTTGCTAGTTCTAGTTCCGTGTGTGTGAGTCAAAGTGATCTCGATAATGACGATGCAAATGGGTGCGTGAGTACTAAAACTGAATCGTTAGGGGTCACTACACACACTTCACTTAGCGACTCAGATACAGATGACCTCCCTGATATCCATACCTTGTATGCTAAAACTCTTAAAAAAGGCACTAGACTGGAGAAGACTGTTAGAGACCTGACTAAGAAATTAGATGATCTAAGTCTTATAGTAAAGTTGAATGCTGAAGAGTACACTAACCAGTGTCTAACTCATCAATCTGAAATTGAAACTTTTGATCAAAAATTAAAAGAGTTGACTAAAACTAATGAAATCCTGGAAATGAAATATAAGGGAACATTATTAGAATTGGAGGAAGCAAAAACAAAGACAGCTACTGTTTTCAAAAAGTTTTCTAAGTTTGAAAACAATTCAAATTGCTTTACTGACTTTGTTGTTGACTCCAAGACCAATTCTGATGATAGAACCGGTATTGGATTTTGCCCTAAGAACAAACCACAAACTACTAAACTTGAACCTATTAAGTTTGTGTCTGGGGGCAAAAGACCAATTGAAACATGTCCAGACTTTCATTTGATTAAAAATGAATTTGATCAAAAACAACAACAGAAAGACATTGGAGAGTCTAGTACTTCTAAAGCTGACACTGCACTAAAGACTAAATACGTCTGTCCTTTGATCAGAAAGGTTGATTCTACCTATAAGACCATACCTCCTAGGAAGAACACTTCTGAACAGAATGCTGTCAAACCTATCTTTAGAAGTTTTCCTAAGGAAATTCATCCCTCAAGCAATCAATATTGCTCCTACTGTGACATTTATGGTCACTCCTTTGAAGGTTGTTATGCTAGGCGTCTAAATACCCCTGTTTACAACACTTCTGTCTACAAGAACTTTAACTATTCTAGGCAAAGTCGTAACAATTATGTCCTTCCAAGACAACCTGATAAGAACTCTAACTACAGAAATAGAAAGACCAAAACTAAGAGTTCATTTATGAGAAAGGCTCCCAGAAACTTTCTTAAACCAAAAGCTCAACTTTTTGACAACAATCAGTTTGCTGCTCCAAATGTTTTTCGACAAAAAACTGTGTCTCGAAAATTTTATCAAATGAGGGCAAACTTGCGCAAAATGAAAACTATAGCTATTTGGGTTAGAAAAGAGGATCTTTTACCCCAAATGAAGTGTAACATTGTTATCACTGCTTTAAAAGCTGAACACACTTCATCTGGTTGGTATTTAGATTCAGGATGCTCCAAACATATGACAGGAGATGAAACCAAACTTTTAAACAAAACCAGATTTTCTGGTGGGAAAGTAGTTTTTGGTGATGGTGTTTCATCTCAGATCATAGGTAAAGGAACCCTAAAAGAAGAAGGAATGCCTGTTCTCGAAAATGTTCTGTTAGTTAAAGGCCTTAAAGCCAACCTCCTAAGTATATCACAATTTTGCGACTCTGACCATACTGTCACCTTTTCAAAGAACAATTGTAAAATTCTAAATGATAAAGGTGAATGCATTATTACAGGATTTAGAACACCTGACAATTGTTATACTGTCAAGACTAGTTCTGAAATCTGTAACATTGTCAGAATGGATGACAATGAGATCTGGCATAATCTTATGGGTCACTTAAGTTATGATATCCTTGGTAGATTGTCTAGTCAAGAGATAGTTAGAGGTATTCCTAAAATTAAACCTATTTCAAGTGTTGTCTGTGGTCATTGCCAGGAAGGAAAAATAGTTAAGACTTCGCATAAAAAGGTTAAAGACATTCTCACCTCTAGACCTTTAGATCTCATCCATATGGACCTCATTGGTCCCTCTAGAACTGTTAGTCTCTGTGGACACAGTTATATCCTTGTCATGGTTGATGATTTCACACGATTCACTTGGGTTGCCTTCTTAAAACATAAATCTGACACATTTCAGAATTTTTTGAAAATTCTTCTAAGAATTGAAAATGAAAAGGACACACAAGTCAATCGCATTCGTAGTGATAGAGGAGGAGAGTTCATAGACACAGGAATAGTTGAATATTGTGACTACAACGGTTACAAACATGAATTTAGTGCCCCTAAAACTCCTCAGCAGAATGGCATTACTGAAAGGAAAAACCGAACTCTTCAAGAGATGGCACGTGTCATGTTGCATGCCAAATCCCTACCTAAATACTTTTGGGTAAAATCCATTAGAACTGCCTGTCACATCACTAATAGGGTCTATCTTAGGAAAAACTCTAAACAAACCCCTTATGAGTTGTGGTACGGTAAGAAGCCTAATCTGAAATACCTAAGAACTTTTGGAAGTCAGTGTTATGTCTGTAAAGATAGAGAACATCTGTCTAAATTCGAAACTCGTGGTGATAAAGCCATCTTCTTAGGATACTCTCCAAACAGTCGTGCTTATCGTATATACAATCTTCGTACTAAGGCTCTTATGGAATCGATAAATGTAATTGTAAGTGACACTATTGTCGAAAATAAGATATATGAATCACCTATTGTGGTTGAATCTGAAAATGATTTCAAAACTGATTCACCAGAAATAGATGACTCATTACCTATTGAGAATCCAGAAGTACCTGGCTGGGTATCTAAAGATCATCCCATTGACAACGTGGTCGGTAATCTTAATGAGTCAGTTCGTATTAGATCCCAGTTAAGAAATTATGCTAATTATGCATGTTTCGTCTCCCTTGTGGAACCGAAAAATGTTAATGAAGCATTGAATGACACACACTGGATTTCTGCTATGCAGGAAGAACTTTTACAATTTGTCATTCACGATGTCTGGTATCTTGTACCTCGGCCTCAAAATAAAAATGTTATTGGAACACGTTGGATTTTTAAGAACAAATCTGATGAAAATGGGGTAATCCTTAGAAACAAAGCAAGACTAGTTGCTCAAGGCTACTCTCAAATAGAAGGGATAGATTTCAGCGAGACTTTTGCCCCTGTCACTCGTCTTGAATCTGTTAGACTTCTTTTCGCCATAGCGTGTTACTTAAAATTCACACTTTATCAAATGGACGTCAAATCTGCTTTCCTAAATGGGATTCTATCCGAAGAGACATATGTAGAACAATCCAAAGGGTTCATTGATCCTAAATACCCTAACCATGTCTTTCGTCTGAAAAAGGCTCTGTATGGCTTAAAACAAGCTCCTAGAGCTTGGTATGAACGCCTTTCCAACTTTTTGTTGGATAAGGGTTTTAAGAGAGGAGGAAATGACCAGACTCTATTTGTCAAGCATTTTGACAAAAACATTATTATAGCCCAAGTCTATGTAGACGACATCATTTTCGGGTCAACTTCAAACTCTGAAGTTAAATCCTTTTTTGCCAGTATGCATAAGGAATTCCACATGTCCCTTATGGGGGAGCTACAACTTTTCTTAGGATTTCAAGTGAAACAGAATTCTGATGGTCTTTTTGTATCTCAAACCAAGTATGCCTTAGACCTTGTTAAGAAATTTGGCTTAGAGAATGCTAAAGTTGCCAAAACGCCTATGAGTACTACTGTTAAATTATGTAAAGATGAAACTGGAAAGTCAGTTGATTCCACACTCTATCGTAGTATGATTGGTAGCCTACTCTACCTAACTGCCTCACGACCAGACATAATGTATGTTGTATGTTTGTGTGCTCGTTACCAGAATAACCCTAAAGAGATCCATTTATCGAGTGTAAAACGTATAATAAAGCACATAAAAGGCACTCTTAATCTTGGACTTAGGTACACTAAGGATACCTGTAGCACCATCATAGGGTATACTGATGTTGATTGGGCCGGTTGTACTGATGATAGTAAAATTACATCAGGTGCCTGTTATTATGTCGGCAATAATTTAGTTGGTTGGAGTAGCAAAAAACAGAATTGCACATCATTATCCACGGCTGAGTCCGAATATATAGCAGCAGGAAGTTATTGTGCTCAATTGTTATGGATCAAACAGATGTTAAGTGATTATGGGATTAAAGAAGAACAATTACAATTGTATTGTGACAATCAAAGCGCCATTAACATATCTAAAAACCCGGTTCAACACTCGCGAACTAAACATATTAAAATAAGGCATCATTTCATTCGCGAACTTGTTGAAACTAAGGAATTAGAAATTCATTACCTGCCTACTGATCTTCAACTTGTAGACATGTTCACTAAACCTTTAGACTATAACAGATTTCTGTATTTGCGAAATTCTATAGGCATGGTATGCGCTGATTAAACTCTTAAAACCTTAAGTTTTACCCTTTGTCCATTTGAGACAAAATGGGGGAGAAATTTGAGTTTTATGAGTTCATTTTTTTGTTCACATTTCATCTAAACTGCTTGATCTTAGTGTGTATATGCAGGAAGCTCTTCTTCTGATTATCTACCGTTTCTAGTGTACAAATTTGTAAATAGTTGAGTTATGTAATTTTTGACTTTCTAGGAAATGGGTAGATAGTATCTTTTGTATAGGACTAGGTTTTATTTTTTTTGGTTCCCAACGAGTTTTAAGCTAACTCAAAGGAGATTTTGTCTCATATTTCCAAAGGGGGAGATTGAAGCACCTTATACCTTTGACTTGCTTAAGTCTACATTGTATAAGTGCTCAACTAATTTGGAAATATTGACAAAATTGGTAGTCCATCCTAGAAACCAAAAAGCCTCAGAACCTATCTCTCTAATCCTCTTCAAAGATCAATGATGGTACAAAATGAATCACACAACACACAATTAGAAGTGCATACATGTGTTAAGATTGCCTAAAATTGAGTGTGTGTTTAATTCCCCTTGAATTGGAGCTTTAATATTTTTTGGGGAATTTTTTAATATTTTTAAACCTTTTTAAACATTTTTTTAAACATTTTTGAATAAATGTTTTTATTAATAAAATGGGTTTATAAAATGTGCGGGGTTAATATACTATTTTGGAAACTTCATTTTTCACTGAAATGTTTTGTTGGGTACGATCTCAAAGCGCTAGAGACTTCAGGGTGAGGTTTTGTAATTAGTTTGATGCGCGTGTGAGAGCCTCTTACCAGCCAACACTTGTCATCCTTTTGGTGCGTTAGTTTGTGTTTGTTATGTGAGAGGATAGCCAGGTGCATTGGTGATCGTTGGATCTTTCCTTATCAAGGGTCTGCATGCGTTCTTAGTTAATCCCAGTGCAAACCTTTTGAACCAATCAGAACCATCTTATCCACCGCTGTTTTATAACCATAGGATCAAGTCAAACCTTGCAAGACTTCATCACAGCCATTGATTTGCCTCGATCATCCAGAACCTTCCCCAGGCACTATATATACCCTTCACTTCTCAGCCTTAGAGAACTTTTGGTCATTCGTCTTTCTGAGAGAAAAAAAAAATAAGAGAGAAGAATAGAGAGAAAGAAAAACCTGTTAGCCAAACCCTAACCCTAACCCTAAACAGTTCACCTTCTCTGAAACAAACCTTCGTATATTCAAACCCAAACACAAGCTGAGTGTTTGAGAGACAGAGAGAGAGAGAGAGTGGTTTGTTCATATCGTTGTTGTAACATCTTGATCTTTAGATCTTGTACACAACTTAAACATTTGTGTGAAGATCTAGTTTCTTTTTCATAGAAACGCTAGATCTACATACTATATGTTACATTTTCACTAGATCTGCATCTTTTAAACTTGTTTTAAGTAAATCGTACTGATTTGGTTTTGAAAATGTTTTCTGGTTTCTTTTCTTACGAAACTTAATTTTGACCTAGTTGGATTCGCACTTGGAGGGTTTTCAATCTCATAAATGTTTTCAAAAGAGATTGATTAAGGTCTTGACCGATTTCTGAAGCAAGATCTCCGTGGAATCTGGGTTATCTTTAAAGGTCAAAAGGATTTGAGTTCTATGAGAAAGAAATAAATTAAAATCACTGCATATAGACTTTATATGTAATTTACTAGGACTGTTTGTAAATCTAAGTGTGTGTGAGTTCATGCATGTGAATAGGAATCACTACACAAACACTTAACACACTACTACACTGAAAGTGTTGTGTTTAAGATCTGAAATCATTGAGTCGACGTAAAGAAGCTAAAACAAAGGAAGTTAGCAAACTGGAGAAACATCAACAACAAATCAGATCTATCAGAAGTTAGAAGGACACCAAGGGGGTATATTCCTAAACTTAGAATAGGTTGATTTGTGTGCTTGCATGTTGTATAGTTTGTAACTGATTTTTGTTATTAGTGGATTTTTTTGCTTTTGTGACTTAGAAGTCACCGTGGATGTTTCCTCTGTTGGGAGAGGTTTTACCACGTTAAAATCTTTGTGTTGATTATCTTCATCTACTCACCTCATTCTTTAAGTGTGCTGAATTTTTGAAACTGCCTTGGTTTTAAAAAACTGATTACATAATCTTAATTACTCTCGTACATAAGTTTCTTTGTAAACACATCTTGTTTATAATTTTTATTTTCAAAAGAAAAGGGTTTCTCCAACAAACATTCGGAGTTGCTTATACAGTTTAACCTTGTGTTAAACGGCATTAGCGACGTTTTTCACCCCCTAGGTACTATATATAGAGGCCATCATCTACCTTGTAGGAGGATCCCCAGATATTCAACCCTAGCTGAAACCCTGTCTAGATACACAGTAGAGAGAGAAAGCTTGAGAGATTGTATCCATGTAGGGGTGGCAAATCGTGTTATTGGGTCGGGTTCAGGACCAACCCGACACGACACGAAATGTTTTTTAGTGACACGAACACGACACGACCCGATGTCGTGTTATTTTTTTATAACCCGAACACGATCCACTTCTGACACGACACGACACGATTGACACGATTGAAAATTTTAATTGATTAAAACCCATTAACACGACACGATTGACACGACACGATTGACCCAACACGACACGACACGGTTGATTCAAACAAAAACTTGAACAAATCCGTAGGATTAATAAAAAGACAGGTATGGATCAATAAAAACTGCATACAAAAACAAGTTGATTCAAACAAAATATTAGCTACAAACTTAGTTACTAACAAATGAACAAATGAAAATCTATATATACAAACGCTCCTAACCCTAACTGACATTACAAAAATACAAAAACAATTTAATTCAAAAAAAATATTAGCTACTTAATTAGTCAGTAACAAACAAACATATGAACAGAGTGTTACTGTGACATAAAACGGATGGATAAATGGATCGATAATGAACAATCAACACAATATATAGTTACAAACCGAAAACAAACTAATTCAAACAAAAAATTAGCTAAGGTTACAAACGCACAATCCATTGTGTTGAATAGGGAACGCACAAAAAATTAGGTAAGGTTACAAACGCACGAAAAATCCAAACAGGCGTGGTGGATCTGTCCAGAACAGCCCTCAAAACAAAACCCTTCATTGTGTTCCACAGCAGTTCTCTAACCTAAGTCCACAAAAAATGAAGATCGAAAAATGAAGATCGGAAAATGAAGACCGGAAAATTAGCTAACGTCACAAACGCACAATCCATAGACAGAACCGCCGGAAACGAATTGATCGGAAAACAGATCGGAAATAAATGAATAAAGGTCGGAAAACATACCGTCGGCTGAACTGATGGAGAGAACCGCCGGCCGAATTGATGGAGAGAAAAGAACCGCCGCCGAACAGAACAGATGGAGAGAAATGATTTTTTGTTTTGTTGAGGAGAAATGATTTTTTGTTACCTAGGGTTTGTTTTCTTTTCTTTTGTGGTAATGGACGGATTTGAAATGTTTTATGGGTTGGGCTTTTTAATAAAAGCTTTTTATTTTTTAATGGATTTATATTGGGTCTTATTGGGGTTAATAACGGGTCAATAATGGGTTTTTAATCGGGTTAATATTGGGTCTTAATGAGGTCACTATCGTGTCTTTAACGGGTCTATTTCGGGCCAATTTCGTGGCCAAAATTCAACACGAACACGACACGACACGATAACGGGTCCAGTAACCCAGACCCGAACACGACCCGAACACGATAAGCCGTGTCAATTTCGTGTTAATTTCGTTTCGTGTCGTTTCGTGTTCTCGTGTCGTTTCTGAAACTGCCACCCCTATATCCATGGCCATTAGTGCCTTATTGCAATGAGGTTATTCACACACACAGTGGACGTAGGCCAATCTAGGCTGAACCACTTATATCCTGGTGCTCTCTCCTCTTCCCCTCATCTCATTCTCTTACCTTTTACATAACTATGCTGCCATTGTTGTTCTTAGATTGAGCTTGAAAACACATTATATGGTGGTGCTGATTCCGGCATCATCATTTTTGGCGCCGTCTGTGGGAACGAGAAGCTATCTCTTCCTCTTTTTCTAATTAACCTCACCGGAGACTCTGGTGGTGAACCAGGCCTCCCCCTAGCGCGGAGCTGTTTCACCATTGAAAGAGGTCCTGTGAGGTACTGAGCTCATCTGCTACTCAAGCTCTATAGTGTTAACATATGGCACCAGACTTACCACCGCCTCTTCCGCCGCCCGGGGGCGGGGAGCCTAGTTCCAGTCAGGCGCCCCCCCAGTCCGAAATGGCGGAGGTAGCTGCAGCCTTGAGATCTTTAGCTGCAACACAAGCAGCCATGCAAGAGCAATTTGCACAGCTCAACCAAACTATGATGAGGCCACCTGGAGTCTCACCGGACATGATCACTCCGGCGGCAATTCAGCCTCATCCTGACGCCAGGCAATTCAGCTAAACTTTGGGGGCAATTGTGGGGACCAGAATTACAGAGTCGCATAGCCCGCATGTGCTCAGCACGAGCCCGCAAGATCAAGCTTGATTGAGAGTCCATGCCACGAAGAACTCTTGAATACACATCACATGGAATGACTTACATTGATAAGTGATAGGTTCGAACTTTTAAAGATAACTGTTAATTGAGTTAGAACTCTCCTAAGATCCTCTACAAATGTAAACTCGCTCCCATTGGGGACAGACATCTGAAATTGTAACGTCGAGCAGTACTACAACTTTGTCGACCAGTTCTCTAAGTTAATCAAAGTAAAACCCTAAACCCCGTGAATGTAGGCACATTGCTGAACCGTGTACATTCCTCTGTTGCATGTTTTTTTATCCTCTTTCTTAAGTGTTTTCTTTATTTAGCTTGTGTGCATCGAACGAAAATACCGTAGAAAATAACCACATACAATGTATTTTCTAGATTTTTTTTTATTAGAAATTTGTTAGTTTTTTTATTGAAAATCTGTTTTTTTTTTTAAACTTTTTATAATATTTATATAGTTTTTTTACAATTTTTTATTGGAAATTTGTTTTTTTTTACAATATTTTTATCGAACGTTTTAGAATATTTATTCACTATTTTGCATTTTTTTAGTATTTGTTTTCTATTTTTATGTATTTTCTAGATTTACTGTAATTATTGAATATTTTTTCTATTTTTTATCAAAAATTTATTTTTAATTGCAAATCTATTTTGTTGTTGAAATTTTGTTTTTTGAAATATTTTTTCAAACATTTTAATATATGTATTCAAATTTTTTTAGATTTTCAAAAAAAAAATCTTATTTATTGAATACTTTTTCTATTTTTATGTATTTTCCAGATTTTCTTTAATTATTGAATACTTTTTCTATTCTTTACTAGACATTTTCTTTTTATTGAAAATCTATTTTATTGGAAATCCATTTTTCTGCAATATTTTTCAAACTTTTTAAATATTTATCAAGTTTTTTGCATATTTTTTAAAAACATTTTCCAAATTTTTTTAGTATTTTCCTAATTCATTTGGAAATCTATTTTTTTAATTGCAAATCTTTTTCTTTTCTTTTTTTTTTTTTGGGGGGGGGGGGGGGAGTTTGTTTTTTATGTATTAGAAATTTGTTTCTCATTTTTTTTTATTGGAAATATGTTTTCTTAAATTGAAAAAAAAAATTTATTTTTCTATAATTTTCAGATTTTTAAATGAATTGTTGTGCAATTTTTTTTTATTTAAAGTTTGATATTGTGATGCACATGACACGCATCCTATTAAAAATTAACGGAGTTGCACGGTAGGGGGTAACTGAAATTCTTATTGAAAGTTCCACGGAAACTGAAAGTTCGGATGATGAAGTAACGAAGGAATGAAGTTCAGAAGGACGAAGTTCAAAAGGGGACAAATGTAATTAAAATGGGTAACTCGATAAAAATCCTACCCAACCGTTTAATTAAAATGGTCTTATCGGTCTACTCAATAAGACCCACTTATTTATTGGGTTGGGTAATCGGGTTGAGTTGCTTTCAACACCCCATAGTGGTGTAAGTTTCCATAAATTACACAAGGTAACCAGAATCCACTCTACCACATGATAGCCTATGGATTTCACATGTGCTCACGCTCACGTCACCATAAAAGCACATGAAATTCTCATAAAAAACAGTTACAATTTCAAACTCATTGAGAAATATATCAAAAACCAAAAACTCTCAAACAAATGAGAGCAACAAGGCAGTCTCACAAACTTTGGGGTGATAAAACTGGAAAAAAATTACATTTATCACCAAACAATCATATTAGGTTGCAAAAGGAAGTCAATTCATAGACTCCAGCAGTGTATTTTTATTCCAACAAGTCCTTGGGAAAATGATGGGAACGTTAAACCATATCCTTGGCGTAAAGATAGAGAAAAGCCATATAATGTGAAAACCCTAGTTGCGAACATGCCCCGTGAAGGATTTATACACACATGACACACCATCCAGCATGACACGATACTTTTAGAAAATGTAAGAGAGAAACACGGGAACTATTACATAATTTTTTTTAATATTGTTACTAACCTAAATCAAAAATAGCAAAGTTACAATCTAAGAAGCATGGACACGAACACTGGGTCATGACACGGGGACACGTTACATATAATATATTTTTATATGAATTAAAATTAACATTATTTCAATGGCAATAAGAGAGCTCAAATCCACAAATTCAAATGGGCAACATGTTGCTCTCCTCGTAAATGTTCTGTGGTTCTAGAAGACAAAGATTGGTATGAATAAAAACCCAGTCTTCCACAGCTTCGGGTGTCAGAAAGAACACATTTTAATAAACAATATTACATTTTTGGAGCTGTTTTTTTTGTTGAAAATAATTGTATTTTGAATGTGTTTGAGAATGTCAAAATATGTGCAAGCATATGTCAAAAAATAAAAGAAAGGTACTACGTGTGTCAAAACGGTGTCCCTACAGACACACAAACACGGTAACCTTGGGAGAGTCGGTCATATCCAACGAAAACTCAGCCCTTTCGAAAGATCTCGTAGTCATCCCTCAATAAACCACATCAAACAAAAGGAAGCAATATCAAAATGCTTATATGCTTCTCCCCAACCAAGTGCTCTTCTAACTACTACAACTGAATCAACAAAACCACACAATAAGGAAATATGGTCAATTCATTGATATGGGCTTTTTGCACACAAGAGACAACCATATACTAGACAATTACTCTTCAAGTTATCAATGGTCATAATAGTGCGAAAACCGGGGAGAATTAATTTCATAAAGAGTAAGACAAATGGTTAGCTCAATGTTACCTGGTACATCGTGCAAATATAGGTACGTTGTACGTAGATTTAGCCGGTATGCAATACCTTAGGGTGGATTTAGTTTGTTCTCTACTGTATACTCTATACAATATATTTATAATAATCTAAACTACGACCATCTCTAGAGCATTAAAGCATTTTGTCACAACAAAATGCCAAAATGTTAGTTTTTCACACCAAAATTAGGGTGAGCCTCGTGTATATGAATAGGCAATAATAATAATAATAATAATAATAATAATAATAATAATAATAATGAGTAAATTACCTACTTAGTCCCTAAACGTGCAAAATTCTAAAATGGTCCATAAATATATTTTGTCTCAATTTAGTCCAACTAATTAAATTGGTTCAATCAAATCCTTCCGTTATATTAATACATTAGATTTAACGGGAAAAAGGGTAAAATTGCCAAACCATTCCATATTCTATTTCTAACTAAAATCATATTTCTAAATTAAACGAACCCACATATCAACCCTAATAAACTTTAATATTAAAATCTTCCAAAAAATACTGCATCCCTTTGTCTTTGACAAGATTAGAATCAGATTTGTATATGTTAATATTTTCATTTAAGAAAGCATGGATAGTCTTGACAGGTTTAGAATCAAATTTGTGAAACTTAACATTTAATCAACTCAGAAATCTACTTGAGATAAGGGGAAAAAAAACTAAACCAACATCTTCAGGCACCCACCCTCTCCAACAGAAAATCCTCCGTCTAATTATCTTCTGGTAGAACTTCCCTCTCACTCCGGCGATATATTCTCTCTCTTTCGGCTACCTCACCCTCTCCCACCGGTGACCTCCTGCATCCTATCACTTTCGGCAGCCCTTTTATTTCAGCAGCTACCCCCTCATATTGAGGAGCATCCCCTCCCCTTCATCTCGACAAAATCGCATGACTCCAGCGATTTAAACCCAACAGATATGTAGATACAGATTTTGTATCAATGTTAATTTGCATAAGCCTCTGGACTGGAGATGGTCTAAGAATTGTAGGATAAAGGTAAACTAGCATGGGACCTTTTCAGCACATTAAAAATCAAACTACACCTCAATTTGGAAAATATAGACAGAGAACCATTTCCACATATTATAATCCCAATAGATTTAAACAGACCATCCTTCAACATCATATAATGAGACAATAAATACCGAATAGGGACATGAAGCATCACCCCTGGCGGAACGATTTAAGACCTCAACATCAATGGTTCCAATACTTAGATACAAAATTGAAATTTTAAGAATGGTGGGATTCGGAGAGAATAAGACAGGGAAGAGAGAACAATATATATATATATATATATATATATATATATATATATAGAGAGAGAGAGAGAGAGAGAGCGGATCAAGTGAGGTCCCCGAGTTTGAGGTCCCTAAATGAGGTCCATTTTTTTAAAATAGTAAAACAAATATTTTGGGGCTGATTTTTTTTGTATGGTTCTTAAACATTTCAGTAGGACCATAAAAAAATAATCAGCTCAAAATGAATTTTTTTACTATTTTAAAAAAATCGGTCAAACTTTGTCAGATTTTAACACCTTAAAAACAACTTAAAAATTGACACAGTTTGACCGATTTTTTTAAAATAGCAAAAAAATTCATTTTGAGCTGATTATTTTTTTATGGTCCTACTGAAATGTTTAAGAACCATACAAAAAAAATCAGCCCCAAAATATTTGTTTTACTATTTTAAAAAAATGGACCTCATTCAGGGACCTCAAATTGGGACCTCTCTCTCTCTCTCTCTCTCTCTATATATATATATATATATAAAAAAATTAGAAGCCATTTCTTTCACCCATATAACTATCTAGTTTAGCTCATCAAGCATTAATGCTGAATAAAAAATGAAAATATCTATTCAACTCATGAAACGTCCTTCCTAGAAAGAAAAGAAATAGGGGAAATTTTATGTCTCAACGAATCACACGTAGAGATATTGATAACACACATATAGAAGCAGCAGCTCGTAGACCACCTAAAAAAGAATATTTATTATATATATGAGAGAGAGAGAGAGAGAGAGAGAGAGAGAGAGAGAGAGAGAGAGATGGGGTTAGATACTCTCCACCCACATATTATCATATATAGATATAGAGAGTCTCAAGTAGAGTTTACATCACGACCAAAGAGTTTACGTCACCCTCAAGAGAGAGAAATTAATGACCTCGCTACATAATTTCTCTCCATTCCCTTTTTTTTTTAATTCCCAACTCCAAAACTATTTTATAGATGTGAACAAAATCAGGCAAAGTTCCCTCTTTAGTTCTCTCCATTCCCTTAATACTCTCAATAAGCCTATATTCTCTAGCACTTTAAATTCTAACAGTCTTGAACTTTGAAGAGACAGCTTGAGGGACCGTTTGAGAATCTGGTGTTAGCCTTGTTGCTTTCGCCTGCATCACAAATATGACCTGTTTTTCCTTCCTTTCTTCTTCTTAGCCACTAGATTGGAGTCAATATCGTTCGGTTCGGTTCTGTTCAATCATGGTCCCTTTTCCTTTTTTCTTTACTTATATAACCACTTTAACATTGGCTACATCCGTTTGTTCCTTGTTGGCAGCTGATTTTCACCATTCTAGCGGTTAAGAGTTGTGCTAGGTTTTTTTTTTAACCTCCTCAAAATTCTCTCTTTTCCATGTTTAACAATATCAATAGTTTTTGAGTGCTGCTTTGATCATCCTTTTAACCATAATTTATGTAAAACGAATAAGAGTATTACCTTCCGAATTCTCTTCCATCTAATCTTCAGTGCTGCTTTGATCAGAAATTGATCAAACAACTTGTTAACATCATTATTATCACCCTACAAACCCACCACAATCGACGTTTGCTACTAATAGAAGCCTTAGGGCTTCCTGTTTCAAGAGGCCGCTATCCATTTCTTAAATACATAGCCTTTAAGGTTGGTGATGGGGAATCTATTAGATTTTGGGAGGATATTTGGAAAGGAGATACTTCATTCAAAATCTCTTTTCCATCTTTATATGAAATCTCATCAAAGAAACTTCACTCCATCTCAAGCCTTTACTCACCAAGTCATGGATCTATTGCACAAACTGCCCAATTGCTCAATATTCTTAGGGATGTGAGAGTAAGCCTGGGGGTGAGGGCTGCTTGTGCAAATCCTTCTTTAATCAAGTTTATTTCGACTTCCAGTATTCCCGCAAAAGTGCAAGTGTTATCGTGGCTAGTGGCGCATGGGAGGATGAAACTTGTGATTTATCCAAAAGAGAAGGTCGTGTTGTCAAACCTCCCCCAACCGATGCCTGTTGTGTGCTAATTCTTGTGAAGAGATGGATCACATGTTGATTGATAGCAAAATTGCCGCCTCCATTTAGAGTAAGTAGTGAGTTTGACATTGTGGGAGTGCTGCCATAAAAAGCTAAGGACCTCTTCCTAGTGGAAATGTTATTGTGTAGCTTTGGAAGTGTATTGTAATGACTACCTTTAGGATTTTATGGAAGGAGAGAAACCCGAGAATACGAAGACGAGAAGAGTGAGAGAGATTACTTGGGAAAAGCAACTACCTCATGGGAATTTGTCTCCAAACTTCGGAGATTTTGTTATATCCTTGAGTTGGAATGAGCACATATAGTCGGTCGGTGTTTCACTTTTTTCTTTTTTATCAGATCGTATCAACTTAGAGAACAAACTTCTTTGGTGGAATGTAAGCATTTAATTAACAAACAGGGCCAAGCTCCAAACCAAACAACATAAGGAGCCCATAGACTCCAAGAAACTGACCTGAACCAAACAGCTACTACAAACAGTAACAATCCAGGCCGAACAATAAGACTAAAAAACTCAACCCACAAACTAAACTGTAGAAAAAATACACATGTTATAAACAAATGTACACTTACAGACAACTCACAACCACACGTCTCTAAAATGCCCACACTAACAGAAAAGAGGCAAGTAGAACCACTGCCGGCCACGTGCTAGAGAGAGAGAGCTATTCCAACACACCTAGCCATATCAAAACATATCTCAAACATCATCTTCAACCTTTGAAAGGAGAGAGAGAGAGAGAGAATTACTCCATCCCGAACTCTACTCCCAAACTTCAAGCTTTTTGACATACCATTCATGGTAACCAAGAATCAACCCACAAACCATTCAACAGTTACCCACAAACTGAGATAACCCAGAAACTGAGATAAACCCAGCCATAGGCATCCAAGATAATCTTCCATCAATCTACTTCACCCTCACTCCTACATCTCAACCTCAATATATATCAAGTTACGTGCAAGCAAGAAAGGCTAAATGGGCCCCATCAAACCCACATGCAACACTTTTAAGAAAATCCAGATCTTCCATCAAACCATACAATGGTAAACCCATACACCCTACAGACCAAACCTTCTTCAGTCATATCTTTCCAACTATAAATAACCCTATCCACTCCCCTTCAAGAAGCTTCAAACACCAAATCACCAAAACAAACCCCCAAACAACACCTTATAAACATCAAATGTCATCATCCCTGAAGGAACCAAACAATCAACTCAACCCACCGGAGAGAAACAACATTAGGGGGTAGATTATCAACTACTCCAAAACCAAGAAAGATCAGAACACAGACCAGCTTTCAACACCAACAACAAACTGAGGAAATCAACCACAAAGGAGAAACTTCAACTGGCCTTTACCACAAATTATACAGCATCCAACAGATAAGTATCTTCAGAAACACATCAAAGAATTCCCTCAAATAATACATCAACTAACAAACTTTCAACATGCAGGGTCTTCAAGAGTAGCAGAGTTACAAAACTAAGCAAATACCTCATAGCTATGTTCTCTTTCCAACTTTTCATAGGATAGAATTGCCATGTAACATAATTTCGAGATCTGTCTAATAAATCCTTCCCTATGCTTGAAATGATTGGATCCCCTTCCCCGTGCATGTTTAGAAATAAAGTATAGAACAACTTGCCTTCTGGTTGTATCAGTTATAATTATCTCGTCTCAGAAAGAAAGAAAGAAAGAAAGAAAATGATTCCCTGCTCTTTGTTTTCAGATTCCTTCTATATTCTGCATGGTTGTGGCCTTTTCCTTTATCCAGAATAGCTCTAGGTTCTCCTTCCAATTTTTATATTCACTTACATGATGTCCTTATTTGTAGAAAGAATTAAAGTATTTCAGAATATTCTAGGACTGCTTTTTGCCAGAATCCACTCGATCCGCATCCATACCAAATCTGAGAGGAAAGAAAAGCTTGTCGATAAATCCAACTCAATACAGATCATGGCCAGGCTGGGTCGAGTGAGTGTTGTTGTGGTGATTCCATTTTTAAAAGAGTATCCAGAATATTTGCTTTTAAAAGAGTATTCTCTGCAAATAGTTAATTGGCAAGAATTGAAAGTTCACCCAAGCTTGAGAATCACGGATTCCATGTTTGCTTCAAAATCAAGACCCCATTTGAATACTCTCATGCGGTATACTTCATATACCATCATGGTTCAAAGTATCGGCCGAGTTGACTCGGTATCGGCCGAGTCAACTCGGAATCGGAGGGTACCGAACCGATACCGAGAGACGTTTCAAAAAAAACACTGAATCGGCCGAGACAGCCGCGATATCGCCCGAGACAACCGATTTCGAGACGCCTCGCCGCGATATCGGCCGAGACAGCCGCGATTTCGGCCGAGACAACCGATTCAAACGATATTGTCATATTTTGTTTTATTTTTTGATAGAACTTTTATCTTTTACCATATTTCTTCGTTGTTGAAAATATTTTGTAACATTTACAGAATGGTATTAATTTTTCAAAAGTATTAACATTAATTTTTTAGAACATAAAACTCTTTTTTTTTAAATGACTACTAAAAAAATATATATAAATCTTTTAAAAAGTAGTACTCTTTTTTTTTTTTAAATGATTCTACTAAAACTCTTTTTTTTAAGAAATGTTATTTTTTTACAAAAAATATTCAAATCTTTTACAAAAAATATATAATGTACATTTATGTTTGTAAAAAATTTACATTTTTGTACAAATGTTATTTTGTTAAAAAAAATGTACATATTTGTAAAAAAATATATATTTGTACATATTTGTAAAAAAAATATATATTTGTACATATTTGTAAAAAAAAGTGTACATATTTGTAAAAAAAATATATATTTTTGTTAAAAAAAATGTACATTTTTGTAAAAATGTCCTTTTGTACGTTTTTGTAAAAATGTCCTTTTTTGTAAAAAATGTTCTTTTGTACGTTTTTATAAAAATGTAAAAAGAAATATACATATTTGTTAAAAAAATGTACATTTTTGTAAAAATGTAAAAAAATGTACATTGTTGTTAAAAAAATGTACATTGTTGTTAAAAAAATGTACATTGTTGTAACAATGTTCTTTTGTACGTTTTTGTAAAAATGTAAAAAAATATACATTGTTAAAACAATATGTACATTTTTGTTTTTCAATATTATTATTGGTTTACTATGCAATATTGAATCTGACAACTCTACCGCGCTTCAGTATAACCAATTCTACAATGCAATGCATATTGAATGATAGGTTTTGTAAGGACATTTTTTCTCATGTCCAACATGTTACATTTGTGTATGTCGTACGCCGCTATATTTGGCACGTCACCTCACGATCTCACATGACGGCCTCTATCCGAATTCCGGGAATGAAGCATTCAACATCTCCATTAATATGTCCCACATCTGCCTCAACGACTTCACGGTCCAAGATTTTAGGGAATTAATGCAAGTGGTACGCAAGGGAAGTCAAAACAGTGAAAAAAAGGCACTATAGGAGAGTTCAAGGGCATTTTCGTAATTTTACATCCATAGTTCGGAGGTTTGGTCAACTAAAAAGTTGAAGAGCTCGCCTCAACGAAGATACTGGAAAAAACGGCACCTCAATCCGAGCTACGGTGAAGGAGTTATGGCCTTTTGAAGATAGAGAAAATTCCTTAAAGAATGCTGTTTTTTTTGTACGCTGGATAGAATTTTAGAGTTTTAAAAACACGGGACTCTTCATATTTTTTCCTATAAATACCAACTTCGGGGGAGTTGTTTTGAAAGACTTTAGAAGACGAATTTGAGAGTCCAAATACACCTAGTCTTCATATTTTTGAGTCCCAAGACTCATGTTTTGATTCACACATCATTGCCAAACCTTTGTGAATCCTTTTGCAACCCAAAAACACAACTTTGGTTTGTTCAACCCTTGTGGAGGAGACCGTTCTTCTTCTTCATTGCAGCCCTACTGGAAAGGGATAATTCCAGCCGCGACTACAGAATCCGATACCCGAGGGTAATTCTTAGTCAACTTGTATTTTCATTGTAATCCGATTGTAAGCCGTTTTCTTACAAATTATAGTGAAAATAAATGGTTTTGCCCCTGTGGGGGATTTTTCCTTAATTGCATGTGTTTGAATATTCTTGCGTAGATTATCAATTTATTCGATCACATACTGCTGCATGTTTAGGGTTTGTTTGTGAGAAAAGGGTTTTATATTTAATTTGATCATTTGAACGCGAGCACACACGTTCTTCAAATTGGTGTTTGTTTTTTATCCTGCATGCTATATTTCGTTTGATAAATCATCTAGATGCATGTCTTAGGATTTAACTAAAATTTGGGATTAATTAAAATTGGTTTTTATTTGAGAAGTCGCAATATTTCCGCTGTAGCTACTCTCTCAAATTGGTATCAGAGCCTGTTGCACTAAGTTATTGTGTTTTGATTCTGATTTTGCACAAAAATGGATTTTGATGGTTTTGATGATCTTCGATGTCAAATTTTTGAAAAATTTTGGAAAATTCACACAAACTCTTGTTTTAAATCTTCTGTTGAAAACGAATCTGAGAGGTGTCCTTGTTGTGAGGGTGTTGGTCACACGTTACATGAGTGTACCACAAATTTAAAGAAGAAATTGAATAAACCGATTTCTCATGTTTCTACCCTTAGTGATTGTGATTCGAAAGAAGAAGTTTTTTATGCTTCTAGGCGAGAGTTTCCCATCCGTGTGATTAGTGATGATAGTGAAAGTGATGGGAGTGTGGATGAAAGTGAGGAGGAAAGTGTAGATGAGCATGACTTGCAAACTGCTTTCAATGAACTTTATGCTGAAACTTTGAAAACAAAGAAAGAAAATTTGAAATTGAAAGCTCAATTGAAAGAGTGTGCCATAAAAAATAATGATTTTTTAATTAAAGAACTTAGGGCACATGAGAAAATTTTGAAAGAGAAGCTTGAGTACGTCGAGGGTGAGAGAGATAGTCTTAGAGGGTTGATGGAGACTATGAAAAAGGAGCTTTTAGAGTTTGAGGATTCTAAACTAGTACTTGAATCTAGGATAGGTGAACTTGAGGTGAAATTGAAAGATTCAAGTAAAGTGAAATTTGATTTGGAGTCTAGGTCTGAAAAACTTGATAAGATTTTAGGCACAGTCGAGATCAAAACGGATAGGGGTGGGATTGGTCTTGAAAAATATGTTGCACCCATTCCCACACGTGTGAGAGAACCTCCTAGGATCATTAGGAGAGACCCACCTAGGCAAATTCGGAGAAAGCAACCGATAAATTTGGGGAGAGGGCCACCTTTAGGGAACACAAATCGCCCGATTTACTCTTGCACACATTGTGGTAGGCAAGGTCATCTTAGGCACTTTTGTTATAAGCTTTTAAATGGACCTAAGAAGGTTAATGAAAGAATAAATTCTATTCCCAAAACCCCCACACTTCGTTACACATCAATTTGGGTTAGAAAATCGGATTTAGAGGCTTATGGTTTATTTGTCCACGATTCCCGTTTGCTTGCACGTAATTCACCTCATGTGAAATCTTTTGGTTGATTGTGATTGCATGTTTGTCATACACTAGTTATGGTTTTATGATATATTTTTTTTGCTAGTGTGATGACTTGTACTTTTTGTATAAATTCTTGTTTTTGAATTTTTTTGAAAAATACAAAAAGATTTTATTTTTTGAAAAATTTTGAAAAATACAAAAAGATTATATTTTGTCAAATTTAAAAAAAAATCCAAAAAGAGTTTTGTTTTTTGTTTGCACCGTTTATGGATGAACACTTAGGATGACCAAGTCACAACATCATTCCATTTTTTTTCATGTGACTATTTGATAGTGTTTTGAGACAATAGGTCAATTCATCCATGTGCTTTATAATGTTTGGAGTCATTAAGATGTAATTAATTGTTACTTCCTACATGTTTAACTCATGTTTCCTTTATTGCACACATGCACGGATTTATTTGATTATTGTGCTTGTCTTATCACATGTTGGTTGGGTGTTTTCACTTCAATCCTGTCCTTAAAACGAACCAAGCGCGATAATTTTTTTTGATAAGGAAATTGTGCATATAAGAACCGTTTTGTGAGTTTGTGTGCTTTATTTAAAAACGGGGAGGCGCTGCGAAAGGTAATTATCTATCCTTTGCGCAAAAGCCACCGTTAAAAAGGACCTAAAAAATTGAGGAATTTTATTATCCGAGGTCCAAAGAGGTTAAAAGAACCCGGAAAAAATTTAAAGGCAATTTAAAAAAAAAAAAAATCATGCCAATTATGGGCCATTTAGGTTTTTGCACCAATTCTCCAAAGTTTGAGAATTTAGATTACCTCTAAAAGAATATATATATATGAGGGAGTTTGGTTGGAGAATTTAAAACGGGTTTGCACGTCCTTGAAATGCTTGAAAATGCGCTACATAGTTTTGGACGTTATTGGTGTGGAAATCCCTTTGACTTTGATTTGTTGATTTGCATAAGACGATGTCATCTAAATTCAACAAATTTTTTACACCTAAGGATACTTTTGATGCTCATTCGTTAGGGGTACACATATGCATCGTGCACATATGATTGATTGAGTTGATTTACCTATCGAATGTGTTCACACCCATACATTCCGTTCCCATGACTTGGTTGTTTGAGTCTAAATCCATGGTGTGATTTTGGTATCATGTTTTACATTTTTTTTTCAAAATGGTATCTATTTTTTGTATAAAAAATTGAAAAAAAATCAAAAATAGTTTGCGAAGATTTTTTTTAGCATCTCCTTGCAAGAGCACGTTTGTCATTTGATTGATGCCTTGATTTGTATACTGTGACGCCCCGATTTTGCTTGCTTATTTGATTCATTCTTCTCGTTTGTCTATTTGGGGACATCATAAAAAGGGGGAGAAAGAATTATCTTATTTTGGGGGAGTTTGAAGTTTGGGGAGTTTTGAGATTTGACTTATGCTTATCATATATTGGTATCTATGTTTATCTCATTTCAAACTCGATATGTCACGTGGTATTTGCTTGTTCTCATGTGTGTAGGTACTACATTGATGATTTCCAAAATGCACACCCTGATGAGAAAAGCTTTGAATGTATTAAAGATTTGAAGATCAAACGATGAAGACTTATTCATTTTTATCTTTCCAGTTTTGGGTTCATGGAAGGGTAAATTTGTATAGGCAATTTCATATTTGATAATTCGGATTTTTTATGTATGTACCGGCATCGACATAGGGAGAGATTTGGAAGGACATTTTTTCTCATGTCCAACATGTTACATTTGTGTATGTCGTACGCCGCTACATTTGGCACGTCACCTCACGATCTCACATGACGGCCTCTATCCGAATTCCGGGAATGAAGCATTCAACATCTCCATTAATATGTCCCACATCTGCCTCAACGACTTCACGGTCCAAGATTTTAGGGAATTAATGCAAGTGGTACGCAAGGGAAGTCAAAACAGTGAAAAAAAGGCACTATAGGAGAGTTCAAGGGCATTTTCGTAATTTTACATCCATAGTTCGGAGGTTTGGTCAACTAAAAAGTTGAAGAGCTCGCCTCAACGAAGATACTGGAAAAAACGGCACCTCAATCCGAGCTACGGTGAAGGAGTTATGGCCTTTTGAAGATAGAGAAAATTCCTTAAAGAATGCTGTTTTTTTTGTACGCTGGATAGAATTTTAGAGTTTTAAAAACACGGGACTCTTCATATTTTTTCCTATAAATACCAACTTCGGGGGAGTTGTTTTGAAAGACTTTAGAAGACGAATTTGAGAGTCCAAATACACCTAGTCTTCATATTTTTGAGTCCCAAGACTCATGTTTTGATTCACACATCATTGCCAAACCTTTGTGAATCCTTTTGCAACCCAAAAACACAACTTTGGTTTGTTCAACCCTTGTGGAGGAGACCGTTCTTCTTCTTCATTGCAGCCCTACTGGAAAGGGATAATTCCAGCCGCGACTACAGAATCCGATACCCGAGGGTAATTCTTAGTCAACTTGTATTTTCATTGTAATCCGATTGTAAGCCGTTTTCTTACAAATTATAGTGAAAATAAATGGTTTTGCCCCTGTGGGGGATTTTTCCTTAATTGCATGTGTTTGAATATTCTTGCGTAGATTATCAATTTATTCGATCACATACTGCTGCATGTTTAGGGTTTGTTTGTGAGAAAAGGGTTTTATATTTAATTTGATCATTTGAACGCGAGCACACACGTTCTTCAAATTGGTGTTTGTTTTTTATCCTGCATGCTATATTTCATTTGATAAATCATCTAGATGCATGTCTTAGGATTTAACTAAAATTTGGGATTAATTAAAATTGGTTTTTATTTGAGAAGTCGCAATATTTCCGCTGTAGCTACTCTCTCAGGTTTGAATGCATCTCATTGGTCCACATTGTTAATCTTATTTTTTTTTAATTTTCTATATTTTTTCCGGAATTTTTTGCGCTCTCTAAATAGCGTATATTTGCGTATCGCCCGATACCGCAACCGAGTTGAAAATTGGGTGTCCGATACCGAGATTTTGAACCATGTATACCATTGCTGTCAATAAT
This sequence comes from Sambucus nigra, assembly GCA_949130495.1. Taxonomy (NCBI): domain Eukaryota; kingdom Viridiplantae; phylum Streptophyta; class Magnoliopsida; order Dipsacales; family Adoxaceae; genus Sambucus; species Sambucus nigra. Next base: position 485,203,934 of record OX422220.1, on the reverse strand, counting down.
CTTCTTCACTGTGCATTCAAAGTTAAGTATTATATAATATTTTCAGACTGAGTTTTGCCAGAAACCAATCGATCCACACCCAATTCAAAACGGAAAAGTTTATCAATAAATCCAACTCAATATAAATCATCAAGCAAGTGTTGTTGTGACTGAATCCATTTTTAATGGAGGATCCATAAAATTTGCAATTGAAAAGAGAACTCTTAGCAAATAGTTAATTGGCAAGAACAGAAAATTTATCCAAACTGGCGAAATTGAGGACTTCGTGATGGCTTCAAAACCAGGACTCCATTTGAACACTGTCATAGGGTATCACCTCATATACCACTGCTCTCTTAGCCACAATGAGTGATAATCTTTTTCACTATGCATTCGAATTGGGAAGTGTTTGTCCATTAGTCGTGTAAGAGGGTAGTGTTCCAAATGTCAATTAGTGGGTGGGTGCAAATATTGATAACTGGGTGGCTGGGGGAAGAGAGAGATGTATTAAGGAAACGTAACCTGACATCCCCTGAAAAGGATGAATGGATAGTGATGAGAAGTGAGCTAACAGACACTCTAAATGAGTGACAAAGAGCAGGCAGGCTAGATACCAGTAGATGTGATAACAGATAGAATCAAAACGTCATTCCGTGAACGTTCCTTGTAATGTAAATACTAAAAAGAAGTCTTATGAGATGCTCAGGTGGTTAGACGGAGTTGTGATGTTAAATTTGTAATTAATGAGACGAAATGCATTTACAGGGGAGTCTTTTAGCGAAAATCCAAGGGATCTTACCAAGGTCATGTGGTAGAGCCATGATGCAATCGAATCAAGCCTTCCAACAGAGCCTCCTACAGCTGATCCTTCCCCGTAGGCTTTTTGGCCTGCCGGACCCTTCCGTTGTGTCGCAGGCCACCATAACATCCAACGTCGTTAAGGTTGGGGCCTTGGAGCCTCACCTGCAACAGGCGCCGCTTCCGGCAACCCCTCTGGCCTTGCTTCAATATCCCAGCAACATGCCGTGGATAATAAGGTTGCAAGAAGCAGCCCGTGGACGTGTGGTGGATATTCCAGACGATGATTCTTAACAAGAATCCACCATTTGATCAATGATCTGCAAAAATCTGCCCATGGAGCCTGAAAGTTCGCAGGTCGGGATGAAGGGCGACAAACAAAGAAGTAGATTCAGCAAAGCAATCCTAGCCCACCACTCGCATTTAGCAGTTTCGCAGGGAGGTGAAGTACTTCAACATCTCAAGCATCGTCAGTAAACAATGCACGGGTAGATTCATGGAGACGCGACTGGGCCAACATCAGTGGATTGGGGAATCCCATAATTTCCCCAGTTCAAGAGATAATACAGATGCTCCTAGTTGTGGAGGTTGAACTCATAGTATGCTACAAATGTGGAAAACCCATGGTTCAAAGTCTCGGTATCGGTTCCGGTATGGGACATCCGATTTTCAACTTGGTCCCGGTATCGGGCACAATATCGGGCGATACGCTATTTAGAGAATGCAAAATTTTCAAAATGAATATAAAAAAAAAATTGAAAATTAAGATTAACAAAGTGGACCAATGAGATATGTTCAAAACCATCCTTTAATATGCATTGCATTGTACAATTGGTTATACTGAAGCTTGACGAACTTGTCAGATTCAATATTCCATAATAAACCAATATTAATATATAGAAATAATCTAATGACACATAGAACTTGATAAAAAAGTTATAGTGAAGATAAATAGAAATTATTACAATGTTACATCATTTTCATATCCCTATCTAGTTGTAATATACGGATGTGGATAAGGGAATCAGGGTAAAGGGAAGAAATATGAACTATATTGCAGCTCAGAGGGATTTGATGACAGGGATTTGATGACTGGCTGGATGACCCATGAATTGGAAATTGTGATTGACGATCTCCCGACTAACTTGGAATTCTAAGCATTTTTTGTTTTTTTTACAAAATATTATTTCTTGGAATTTTTAGAAATTCTAAGCATTTTTATTAAGAATTTTAAACATTTTTTGTACAAAACATTATTTTTTGAAATTTTTAGAACTTCTAAACATGTTTTGTACAAAACATTATTTTTAAGAATTCTAGATATTTATAGCTGCACATTTTTTTAAGAATTCTAAATATTGAAGTTTTTCCACAACCTTCTTTTTAATACCAAAACAATTTTTAACATTCCATAACAAAATTAAAACAACCTTATTCGTATTTTCACCCCTAACGACCTTGCTACAATCATTGCAAATAATATTCATCTTATATCCACCAAGAGCACTTCCATGCTTCCAACCAATATCTAGCTTAGGAGCCATTTTAAAAATATATAAAGAATACAAATGGTTTTTTTACAATTAATATTTCTTTTTACAAATGTTATTTTTTGCAAAAGATATTTTTTTTTATAAATGTTACATCAGGTAAATTTTTTAGGAATAAAATGTAATTTTTTTACCATATCTTATATGTTTACAAATTTCCATTAACTAACGTATTTATAAAAATGAAAAAACAAGTTTTTAAGAAGTTTTGACAACATGGTTTCTACAAAACCTCTCACTTTTTTCTTTTTAATCGAAACAGTTTCCTTTTTTTAAAAATACATTGCACAAAATAATAGGGTAAATTTTATATGCACAAAACAATGAGAAAAAGGGTCTTAATAATTACTAACATATTACAAAAAATTTATTAACACAAAATAATTATTTGTGCAAAATAACAGTGGTGAATTATTTGTACAAAAAAAGAAAACTAATAGAAGCGTGCATTTTTTTATTAAAAAAACTGATCCGCTTTTAAACACATCACAAGACAAATATGGTTTTAAACATTATAACAAATACAAGAGGGTTTCTCTTCACAGCCTCCTAAACTCTATTGTCAAGAGGGTTTCTTACCCAGACTTAGACTAAGCACAGGACTCAGCAGAAGAAAAGAGATGGAACTCCACAGCAACTTCTTCTTCTTTTACACTTTCTTCTTCTTTTTTTCCTCTTGCAACAAAAACAACTCGCCCGATATCTCATCCGTTCTTGATTGTCTAGACCGGTATATTGAGTTACATCTCGGGATCGAAAAGAAATCGCCGAGATCTTGCACTATTTTACTGATTCATGTATTTTTTTGAATCGTGACATGGAATCAAAACGATGAGCCTCAAGACTGAGTCAATTTGGCAGAGATTTTGAACCATGGGAAAACCCAAACACCTGGCTTTTGTGTTTCTGAACCGAGAGGTGACCCCAACCGATACTACCACAGAGCCCAAATAGGTCACCGAAAGCAGTAGCATGACAGGCTAACCCACAACTGCCCGTGCGACTGATGATTCCTCCAACAATGATGTAGATTATCTTTTTCAGTGATGGGAGAAGAACAAAGTGATATGTCGAGGCTTTTGAGGATCTTGGAGAAGAGCCTGCATGTGGACATACAGGTTGACATCCCGACATTTTGAGGATGAGATGGATTCAAACACTTTCATCGATGAGTTGGACTCAAGTGAAAAATATTTGAGTACAAGGATATTACTGGTTCAAAATGTATTTGCCCCAAGGCTACAAAATTATGCAAAAGTTTGGTGAAACAGTTGGTCTCAAATGAGAGTGGAGATGGGAAGAAGCTACTAGCAAAGTGGTATTAAAAGAAGAAATATATACACGGCACACTTATGAGCGGGATTCATTTACTCACGTTCAATATTTCTGCCAAAATTTGCCCGCCACCACTTATTATGACAGTTATTCCCTATTCCCTATACGCGAACCAACTTGAACGAGTCTGGGGAACAGATGTGGTACATCAATGGTCTCCAGATGCGCATCCAATGCGAATTTCAATTACAGGAGATAACGACTCTTGAGAGGGCGATTGAATATGCCTAAAAGGTGGAGGAGTTGATCACAGATTACAGGGGTCACTCCGCCTGGGGGAGGCCACCACCCAACTGAAGGCTAGTGAGATAACTTCGATGAGTGTTGGAGTGTGGAACCTATGGATTTTTCCAAAAGAAATGGCACCCGCTGCTCATCATGGATGATACAGAAGGTGAACTGGTCGAGACAATGGATGCCCCAGAAATATTGGTTGACAAAGCTGTTCAAATCCCTCCGTATCCGGCTGCACCGGCTCTCTAAAGCATGTGGTTAAGCTTTCACACAGTTGGGGGGAATGATGTGTTGTGCGCAGACCCTTCGCCGATAGCCAAGAGGTAAGGGGAGGAAGAAGTGGACAATTCAATAAAATGAGATATCTTATGAGATTTATTAGGATTAAGAAATTAATTGGAAAATTATACAAGTTTCCTTATTTTATTTGTTTCCTTTTACTTAGATTTCTTAATGGGCAAGAACTACTAAAGTCCTAGCTATAAATTAACATTTTGGACCTCTCTTGTATTAATTCTACTATTTTAAAAATACCAGATTCCTATTCGCGTGTGTAATTGTCGTTGTTACGCTTCTACTTAATCTACATCACTAAATATCACCAATAACTTCCTCATCCCATTCCATTTTTATTTCACTCCACCAAGGTTATTAATAAATTTAAAATCCTCCCAGACCCCAGCTTACAAAAAGAGTGATGGTACAGCCAACGTGTTTTCAAATTTAAAAAGACAATGGAGCCCACCTAACTCGGTTTAAATCTTGAATCCCAAATAAAATGATGTCATCTGATGCTGCTCTACCCATATCAAGAACAAAGCAATTTCTCTTTCAAATTCAACCACATACACAAGGCATCATGCAAATTCTTATGTTCCCTAAATAAAAGAATCAAAGTCTCTCATACTTCTATTTGCCTGCTAACAAAAAATCCCACCTGGAACAATATAATCCATAAACCCAGCCCAGCTAACTCCTCCCACAAAACCTTTCTACTAAGATACCAAGGTCCTGTATATGATATATCCCAGAAAATCACCATTCACCACCTCAGATTCTTTGTTAATTGAAATACTCTAATTCCTTTAATTATTCAAATTTTAAATAACATATGCCCGTTTGACAGTGTTTTTAAAAGCGCGCTATTGCGTTTTGCGGTGGAAAAAAGCAAGGCAAACAAGGCTGCTATTTGGGATGCTCAAAAAGCGTGCGCTATTTGGCGCAACAAGAGCGCTATTCATGTTTTTTTTAGAAATCACAGTTTAGTTAAAGAGGGGGAAAAGTGTTACCTTATTTCACGTACGGACTTTGTTTGGGTGAGGTATTCTTTGTTCCAAACCCTCAATTTACTTATTTACGAAGGTCTCAATGATGTTATTTGCTTTTTTTTAAAAAGTTTAGCTTAAAAGGTTACTTTTATTTAATATTTTCTATTCCAAACTCTCGGTTTACTTAAACGTTTACTTATTTTACATTTTTCAGTAAATAATGTTTTTTATTTTATAATTTCCAGTTTTAAATGTTACTAATTTTTCAAATCTCAGTTCAAAATGTTTTCTTTTTAATAATTGTCAGTTTAAAATGCTACATGTGTCATAAATATCTGTTTAAATTGTTATTTATTTTATGATTTTCAGCTTTAAATGTTACTTATTTTTCAGATTTCTGTTTAAAATGTTGTTGTTATTATTATTATTATTATTATTATTATTATTATTATTATTATTATTATTATTATTATTATTATTATTATATTTGTCAATTTAAAATACTACTTGTTTTATAAATTTATGTTTAAAATGTTATTATATTATAATTTTAAGTTTAAACTTGACTTATTTTACAAATTTCATATTAAAATTTTATTTATTTTATTATTTTTAGCTTTGAATGTTACTTATTTTCAGAATTCTGTTTAAAATGTTATTATTATTATTATTTTTTTAATTGGCAATTTAAAAAGTAACTTTAGAAAAAAAAATTATTTATTTTATTATTTTTAGCTTTGAATGTTACTTATTTTCAGAATTCTGTTTAAAATGCTATTATTATTATTTTTTTAATTGCCAATTTAAAAAGTAAATTTAGAAAAAAATAAAAAAAAAAATCAATTTCAATTATAACTTTTTTTACCAATTTCATTTTAAAATGTTATTTTTTTATTTATATTTTTTTTATAAGTTTTTTAATTAAAAAGTGGGAATGCATGAATTGCTTGCGCGATGCGCGACGCGATTAGCGCGACGCTACTTAGGAGCCAGAACGCGACACCCTGCGCGACCGCGATTTAAAGCATTGCCGTTTGATCTTTTGCCAACCAAAGAATAGCATTTAGCTACATCAAATCAGCATTCTAATTTCTAACTGCATTCATATACATAATTTAATATATATATATATATATATATATATATATATATATATATATATTCACGATATACCTAGAAAAAATGTGCGTCCCCATAAAATCGTGAAAAAAATAATAATGGGGGAGATGAAAAAGAGCCCCTCAACCACCTCAATGGAAGGGGGAAAAAATAAACATATTAATCATATAGGCTTTACAGTTGCAAGCTCACTAGGTTAACTAAAAGCAAATAAATGGACCATAGTTATTTAAGGGACAAGATGACTAAGGCACCACTGTCTCCATATAGCCTAGGCACATGGCAAGGCGCGCGCCCGATCCAAGTGAGGCGCACATTATACAAAATCATGCAAGATTTGTCTAAGTATAATAATAAGATTATTCTATGATTTATAATTTGAAATATATAAAATAAATTACTATTATACAAGGTTATGAAGAGACACATAAGAAGATATATCTAATATATCATATGAAAAATATATAATCAAATATCAAAATTTATTTTAACATTTTAATTATCAAATAATCAGCAAAAGCAAAGATATTAGTATATTTAAAACAAATGTACTCCAATGTGTGAGAAGAAAAATAATATCAATCGGGGATGCATTAGTGCCGGTATTTTTTGGTCTCTTTTGCCTAAGTAGTGACTAGTGAGAAAGATTAGCCACAACCTAGGCTTGACTTTGGTACTTTGGTTCATTTTCGGGTGGAAAATGGTTTAGTTCTCCATATTTCATTGAAAAATATATACATACTATTAACATATCACTTGAACCATTCTTGTATAGGGAGCATTTTCTAGAAAAAAAATTAATAAGGTGTGCCTTAGGTGAGCCTTGAGCCTCGAGCCTAGACGCAAAAAGCGGGCGCACCTTACCAAAGGGGCCTGAGGTGAATCAAGGCGCCAAGGCTGCGCCTTGATGAGCATGGCGCCTAGGAGCACCTTTAACAACTATACGAATTGACTAAAACAATTTTCTTATAATAACACCAAATTTCTGCACTGGTCGGGACTTTTATTGAGTTTGTACACATCAATTTGCAAGTAAAGCAGTAATCTATTTACTGAAAACTCCATATAACAAACAAGAACTCAATTGCATGTCTCTTGCACCGCTCGCAGTTCAAAAAATCAGCAAAAGTCAAATCCTATTTCAAATATTTGTGATTTCTCGTTCCAAATTCAAATCATCAATCACATTTTCCACGTGCAAATGGAATATGTTTAAGATTGACATGCGATGAACAATAAATTTTGAATCAAGTAGCAACAATAGGATAGCAGACGATCAACTTACACGGATCCCATCAATGCATACGATTTAATCAGTTGTGTTCAAAATAGAAGAAAATAGTAATCCTCTACAAGAGCAAGCAAACCTCAATCCAGATATGTGTGCTCATTTGACACTGTCAGAAAAGGAAAAAAGTTACCAAGAAGACGAAGAGAAAAAAATTAATGATAGCTAACTTTGCATCTGTTGATATTATAGAATTTTATTTTCCATGACATTATAAATTACCTTTTCGCTGATTCATAGAATACGGGAAAGTGTCCACTCTTCTAGCATTTCGTATTCGCACAGGATTAACAAGTTAGGCGTGTCATCAATGAAAATACATGTTTACCATAACCTAATGGAATCCATAGACAGTTCCTTCTAAAGATCCGTGGTTATCAATTATCTAAGAAATGTTGTCAAGAATAAAAAAAAGAAAGAGATGAAACTGTTACAAGTTTAAGCACATGCGCGAAAACTCAAACCCAATTGGGACTTGTGTGCATATCATTTAAAATTCCCTACCATGTAAATAATCTGCATACCTATTCAAAATTATACATAACAAGTAATTCACTAGTAGTAACTTTGCCTAACATAAACATAAAGGGAATGAATTAATTATGCAGCTAGAATACAAAAAGGAAACAGAGAAAACTGTGCAACAAAGTCCAAATATTTATTTTGCAACTGAAATGATTAATCATACAAACACATAATTCTATGCCAATTGCAGAATAGCCAAAAACAAAGAAAAACTGGCACCTAAAATATGATCAAATTGCCATTGTGCATTTCTTTTGAGAATGTCCTAACATACGACAGCGACCACATTGCACGACTCTCTTTGGACGCATTAAACTGTCTAAGCGAAGAACCTTCTTTTTCGGCCTTCCAGGAGGCCGACGAGTCTTGGGTGGGCGTATTGCGATATCCACTTTGGCACCTCCACCTTCTGCTCCCTCACCGAGCTCATTCCATTCACTTTTATCCGGGATTGGATATATCATTTGTGAATATGTCTCGCGGTAACTACTGACAGTGAAACAATGCTCCGCAAATAAATGGGCATTTTGCCCACAAGAAATGAGTGCAGCAGCAGCATGCGCACAAGGGACGCCGTAGAGTTGCCAGCGGCGACACGAACAAACCCGATTTTGTATGTCCACAATATTTGTCCTCTCAGTTGACACGATCTCAAATTCAACTTCGTTTGCACGAAGTACTTGATAACAACGAGCATCTGCAATTGCCTCTAGAATCCGCTTCTCGGCAGAGGGTACGAGAATCGAGCTCCATCTCATGCCCATATTGCGACGATCGGTGAACCATGACGTCAAATAATGGCGAATGTGCTCCATCATTCGTACAATAGGGAGCTCATGACCCTCGAGGGCCCAGTTACACAATAACTCTGTGACCTTTAATGTGAAATGCCCATATCGTACCCCTTCGAAATAAGCTACAGCCCATAGCTGTGGGGGGAATTGTTGAAACCACTGTATGACATCTTGTGAAATATCTACCATCTCGGAAATCTTGCTTTCAAATTCAACTGCTGTCAGTGCATAAACCGCATTCCAAAATATGTTCACTAACTTTGCGTTCTTAAATGTATCACGGAAATTCTCACTGACATACCGCAGGCAAAACCCATGAGAAGCACTTGGAAAATGCGTCTCGACGGCCTCCACCATGCCTCTTTGCCTTTCGGATAGTATGGTAAGTCTAGGCATGCTATCGGTATTTACTCCAAGTAGCTTTCGCAATTCCGACATGAACCACATCCAATTCTCATCACTTTCCACATCAACAACAGCGATTGCCAATGGAAACAAGGCGTCATCGGCATCAACAGCTGCAGCACAAAGTATTGTACCCAAGTACTTCCCTTTTAGATGTGCTCTATCAAGCTCCAAAAGTGGCCTACAGGCATTTAAAAACCCGTAGATTGATGCACGGTAAGATATAAAAAGACGATGAAAGCAGCTATCTTGTCCTGTGGCGAAAACCGACGCTATGCTTCCTGGGTTAGTTTTTCTTATCTGCTCACAATAAGCAGGAAGAAGTCTATACCCTTCTTCAAAAGTTCCATGTAATGCAGCCATACTCCTCTCTTTCCCACGCCAGGCTTGCATATAAGACACTGCAACTCCATGTTGATCACGGATATCTTGCAAAATTTCCTTTGGCTTGTACTGCGGATTATCTCGAATACGAGATTCTACAGATCTCGCAACCCAACCGACCGACGCTTGTTGATGATGGAGATTACGAACCCCTTCACAAGTATGTTCTCCGTGAAGGGTTCTAATTGAAAAAGTAGGTACCCCAGGACATTTTGCTACATGAACACGCCAAGGACAACCCTCTTTTGAGCATTTTGCTATAAACCGGCTGCGATCCGATTTCACAATACGAAGATCAAAATGCAACGCTATCGCGATATCTTTCAAGGTTCTTCGGCAAGTTTCAACATCTGGAAATTCTCTCCCAATAGCAAGAGCATTTTCTTCCAATTCTTGACCATTAACTAAAGGATTGTCAGCCAATTCTTGACCATTAACTAAAGAATGGTCTGTGAAGTCTCTCCCAGGAACTAAATTGTGGTCTGGTAAATTAAGAGCCTCTGGTATTACGTCGATAGACAGATCAGCCATAAATCTAGCAAAGAAAACAGCTTCTGTTTATAAATTAAATGTGGTGGGTCCTCATACCACTATCTATAAACTGCCAACAATTTTGAAATGGAGTACTTGTAACACATAACCACCAATAGCAAAATCTGCAATGCGGGTAATAGGTTTACTGCAAAAGAAGCAGACAAAAAGAAAAATTAATGTTGAGGCCGGGCCTCTAGCTAGTGGGACTATTAGTCCCGACCCGAGCACTTAAAAAGGTTAGCATGAGGTTCAAGACAAAACTTTAGCATACAGTCCCTCGGTTAATTGAATATAACAATGTGAGAGGCTATTCTACCACAAATATGCTATTAACCGCACAATAAACCAACCCTGTTACGAGGGATTCTCAAAAATATCTCGAAAATAATACCAAACTAAAATGACATATAAAGGGGCTTTTATCTATCAGTCCCTACCATTTAATAAAGCTAGTGTGTGGCCCAAGACTTTTTATCTTTAGAATGCGGTTCCCTGCATAACAATGTGAGACTGTTACACTACGAAGTTACAATTAAATATGGTTATATTACCACACAATTAGCAGAGTATGACAATATGACAAAGTTTTATTAAAACGTAAGAGACTTGTATTAGCAGTGAAACTATTAAAGAGTGTCCAATTTTTTGTGGTGTGGTCCCCAACTTAGCCAACTATACCAATGTGAGACTGTTATATTAGGAAAATACTATTAAATAGTTATGTCATATATAACAACATTACAGCGTTGTTATATCACAACGTTCAAGTGTTACATTACGAAAATAACTATAAAAGACGGTAAAATATAGTTAGGGTTTTTTATACATACACCCTAAGATGATTGCATAATTAGACTTGCCCCTTAGAAGTTCAAGATTAAACTTACACCCCTCGTGAGGATTAACCCACTTGTACCTTGTGCATTCGAGGGTAGGTCTAATTTTTGAACTTAGGGGTAAAAACAAAACTTATATTGTAGTTATACACCGTAAATTAAACAATAAAAAATATTAGACCACACATTAAACCAAATCTTATACTAGAGAACCCCAAACAAAATCTCTAATTAATGCTCAATTAAATTTAGTTCATTAAGGCCCCGTTTGATTGTCTCAAAATAGTAAATTGGCCCATTTATAAATTGGCCCATTTACAAATTGGCCCATTAATTGTGTTTCGTTTCATTAATGAAATGATTCATTAATTGGCCCATTTTAGCTCGTGTAATATCTTAAATTGGAGCATTTCTCAAAAAACTTGAAATGCATCCATTTGTAATAAGAGTCACAAAATATTCATTTGGTTGCTCTTCTGCCTCTCCCTCCCGCCCTCCAAATCTCTCTCTCTCGATTCATTTTAAACTTGTTTTCTGTTTGAAACTTAACATCGATTTCAGATTACCAAGCATCACCTAAAATTGAATTTAAACTCGTTTCAAATCCACTTATTTCCAATTCACTAATTCACAATGAACCAATTTACATAATCAAACAATTTGCGCAACCAAATTGGCCCCGAGTGAATAACATCAATTTTTGTTGAGTTTGGTTCTTGATTTGGTTTTTGGTCTTACTATTCTAGGCTAGCACTTGGTGAAGCCCCTATGGCAACTTTGCAAGATTTCATCACAAACCCACAAACATTTAAAGCTATGTTTTTTTTACTTACCCCATAGAAGTTCAAAAAGTGGACTTACAACGCAAGTGCATCAACCCACTGATACCTTATGCATTAACCCACAACATTCGAGGGTAAGTTTAATTTGGGAACTTCTAGTTCTAGGGAGTTAAAAAACATACAATTATAGACTATAACTTAACAACAAAAAGTATAAGACTGGACACTGAACCAAACCTGGACACTGAACCAAACCTCATTCCAGAGGACCCCCAAAATATTCTCTAATTAATGCACAATCCATTTTAGTTTATTGAGTGAGTAACCTTAATTTTTGCTGAGTTCGGTTTTTGGTGAGCCCTAACTTTGCAAGATTAGCGCACGCACACATTTATAGTGAAATTATTGCATAATTAGACTTACCCCTTAAAAGTTTAAAAATTAAACTTCACCCCACGTGCATTAACCACACCCTGTACCTTGTGCATTTCGAAGCAAGTCAAATTTTGAGCTAACCCCAATTTTTGTTCACTCTGGTTCTTGTTTTTTAGTCTTACCAGTCAAGCCCTAACTTTGCAAGATTTGAACAAACATATGAAGGCGCGCCGCGCGCGTATACACATATATATAACTTTTAAAGATGGTTATACAGTAGGGGTATACCATAATTATACTCACCCCTTAACAGTTTTAATTAGACGTACCTACACATTTATGCCCTAACTTTTAAAGATGGCTATATAGTAGGGGTATAACAAAATTTTCCTAAGCTTTGTTTATTTAACGAGGAGATAATGACACGATTAGATTCGCCCCTTGGAAGTTCAAAAATTAAACTTTACCCCTAGTGTGCATTAACCCACTTGTACATTATGCATTAACCTCTTGTACCTTGGGCGTTTCGGGGTAAGTCTGACCTCAATTTTAGTTCAATTTAATTCTTGTTTTGTTTTTAGTCTTACCACTCAAGCCCTAACCCACCCACATTTATAGTTGAGTGTTTTTTACCCACCCACCCCTCAAGAAGTTCAAAAATTAGACCTAACCCTTAATCCCACATGTTCATCAACCCACTTGTGCCTTATGCATTAACCATTTGTACCTCATTTTTGTTAAGTTTGGTTCTTGATTTTTTGGTTGGTCTTACCACTCAAGCCCTAACTTTGCAAAATTTTCTCTCTCTCTCTCTCTCTCTCTCACACACGTACACACACATATATATAGGTACACACACACACACACACACATATATATAGGTACACACACACACACATATATATATAGATATAGCGAGAGAGAGAGAGAGAGAGGTACCTCTGGGCAAGATGATAAGATCCAGAAATGACGAACCTTCAGCCCTTGTTGCTGCTTGATGAATATAGATATATATAACATAGATATATATACATATAGATATATATGTGTGTAGAAAGAGCGAGAGAGATGGTGGAATTTCACACAAATTTCACCGGGGAAAAAAAAAAGAAGAGTTGTAAAGTTAACAATTTGATTGAAATCCCAAAAGTGAGAAGCTAAATCTAACTCAACCCAGCTGACAAGTTTGCAAAATCCCCTCTCTTTTTTTCTCTCGCGTGTTTTCTTTATCTCTATAGCTCATTTGATTTTGCCCTAAATCCGAAATTGTTAATAACTTCTCACTAAACTAAGGGTAAAAAAAAAGAAGGTGCAACATAAATAAATAAAGGGGATATATCAAATACTTCATTTAACTTCTTTTAATGCATGTATAGTTTAAGTATTTTTATTTTGCACCAAAAAATTTTTTATCATGTCAAAAAAGTTTTACCATGCCGCTGGTGCGGAACTTTAAAGAGGGACTTTTTGGTACAAAATAAAAGAATTTGACTAAATGTGTATTAAAAAATATTTGAGGGAGTTTTTGGTATTAGATCCATAAATAAATAGCGCTAAGATTATCTATTTGGTGAGTATTATGTATTATGTATTATGTGCATTAAAGTGTTATATATATATTAACAGTATATAACACATAATAAAAATTCTGCAAAATTGACAAAACCATATAACACAAAATAAGATTATTATAGCGTGCACATTGAAAATAGCTGACTGCATCATTGAAAAATTAAAGGAACATCATAATCTTATTCAATGAAATCATAAAAATCCATATTCCGAAGGTAATATCATTCTTACCTTTTTCCAAAATGTTCATTAATCTTTTTTCTTGTATATGCGTGTGAATTTAAAAAAGAAAGGGGATGTTAATGTTCCAATGAAAGCCATTAAACACCTTGATCAAGAACTTTAAACTTATAACACTAAAATAACAAATGCATAATACGCAAATTTACTACTCAACATTAGCACATACTCTTATTTAAGCTTCATATGCCCAAAACATATTTCATGTAATAGCAACTTCAATATCTTAATAAAACCTCACATTCTTCATATAATTGCTCTTTTAACATTTGAGCATACAAAATCATTGAGTCTTTTAAAGAATGTTTAGATATGAAGTCGCTAACATGCAATATTTTTTCAATTCAAATATACATACATATATATTTCCAGTAAACTAATTTTCATCAAAACATATGATATTTAAGCCATGGTTTTTATTATTTTTATTATTTGCAAACAAAAAAAATTTAACGATATAATAATTTTCAATATCCAGAGCTCTTCATTTTTATATTGATGTATATCTAAATAGAATGGTGTGGTCGTTCGAGATTTTCTCAATAGGGTTTCGCCCCAACAAAAGGAAATTTATGCGTGGGAATTAAGGAAGAAAATCCTTTTTTCAGCCACTTGTGATTTTCGCGAACTCTCGCGAACATAAATTGTCCGTCATCAAAGGGATGAAAATATAGAAAGATGGAGTCGCAGACCTATTTTGCTCAAAACATGCAAAAAATATAGTCGTCCCCAAATAAATGACATCAAAGACAAACTGATGTATACGAAACCAAATAGATCACGGGTCCATGGACTAAGTTACGGAATGAAAAGGTGTTAAGCATTCATTATCCCTTTTCGGTCTCTTATAGGTTATGATAATATTGTCCATTTTCTCTAAAACGTAATTTGTTTATATAATGTGTGCAGAGTGAAATAAGTGAGAAAAGAAATCGCCATACTCACGTCATGGAAAACATGAAGATGGGTCATTCTTAGGAGTATAAAAAGAAAGAAAATAATCTAAAAGGTAGCTAAAATGTGAGCGGCGTACCGAATTATAACCCATTGCAAAGAATGGAATACGCATGTGTGACGAGGCCGCTAAAAATATAATAAAGAGAAAAGGTTACGCTATGTGCAATACACCGAATCATAATCCACTATGAGAAAATGGATATACATGCCTGACAGGATTGCAAAAATAAAAGAAAATAAAAAATGTGAAAATATAATGTACTGTGAACAACACAATAGATCATGGTTCACTATAAGGAAGTGAATATGCATGTTTGACCGGGTAGCTAAGAACATATAATCACACACACACACACACACACACGATATTAACAAAAGTAAGAATGAACGATGAAGAAATAAGAAAAGAGGACTCGAATCTCGAAGAAGACTCGAGACACCTACGTTGCCGAAAATGGCACCAAAGTCCATGTAGTTCGATAACACGCAAGGGTGGAATTTAATTCATGAACCCAAAAATAGAATTTTCTTCAGTTTATTGGAAAATGTGCACAAGTGGAGAAAGTGTGGAAAAAAGATGAGGAAAATCTAATTTAGGGTCTAAGGGTTCTTTTTGGGCTTTTTAGATTAATGAAACTATATTTATGTGTATATAAGTAATAAAAATGGATTATCAAGGGTAAGAAAGTAAAAATAAAGCAAAAAATATGTGTAATACCCCGTAATTTTTAAGTAATTTATTTTGTGTGCTTAAATTGCATATGTGACGTAATTTAATATAAATGAAAATAATGTGAAATTAGTAAATATTAATTTATGAGAATAAGATTAATACATATGTGGTAAATTTACTAGTGTGTCTAAGTAAATTTAATTAAGTCAATTATAGTACGTGGTATGTGAGTAGAAATGACGAGAATTGACGGTATCGCAACAAGGGCATTAGTGCGGGTTATTTTGGGTTGAGATGGGATATTTATTTTAAGTGACTCAAATGGTGATTTTGAGTGCACGATTGATTCGAAATTGGTCGAAATAGTCAGAATTGAGTACCCGGGGTTCGTAATTGGGTTCTGATGGCTTTTTAGTCTAGCTCGGGCTCATGTATGGGTATTTGGGTCATTTTAATGTAGGCTAATAACCTAATTTCGGGATTTTGAGGGTTAAACTATAAAGGTTAAGATGTGAGGCAACCATAACATTTATTCTAAAACCTAGGAGATAATAAAGAGAGGAAAAAACAAGGAGAAAGCTTGAGGAGGCCAATTCAGAGAGGAGATTCAAGTATTTCTAACATCGAATCATCACACGATAGAGAGATCAGACCCTATGAACATTCAAAGGAAAGTAATTAACTTTATTTAAATCAAATTGAATGATTCATGTTCATATCACGGTAGGTGTAGAACAAAATTCAATTTTGGGAAGGGTTCTGGTATATAAAAGGGTTTTTTGATGAAATTGATGTCATGCCTAGTTAGATAATTAAATTGATGATATGTAACCAATTGATGTTACTGGAATTATATGTATATTCGAAATTCAGAAGTTAAACATGTTTAATGGGGTATTGTGAAATCAAACTAGGATGATGTTTGAATATCCTTATGAAGAACCCAATTCATGAAATTTATTGAGGACATTAGAGCTTGTTGATAATATAATGATGTATGTACATTAGAATTAGTTCAATAAGGTTTATATATGTTCTGGATAATTTATTGGGAGTTGGGTGAATTACAGGAAGGTTTCATGGGTTAACAATGGAAGAGAAAACGAGTTTGGTGAGGATTCTGCCCGGGATCGATCGATCGACCAGATATCATAGATCGATCGATGAAAGCTGGTTTTTGGAGAATTTTGGGGCTTAATAAATGGGTAAATTCTGGGGAGTACCGAATTAATTTGATAAGTTGTAAAGATCAGAGAGAGTCCACTATGGTGATTTAAACAAACTTTATTGCCTAGAGACGAGTGGGTAATTAATAGGTTGAATTATAATTCTTGAGAGAGATAATTGTCAATAAAGTTTAAATATTGATTTGATGAGTTCAATTCAAGAATAAATGAACGGGCTTGATGATGTTGGAAATAGTACCACCAGGTCAAAGTGATGAAAAGCTCACACCAGTACAACAATGGCAGAAATGCAACAGAAATATAGCAATATAACAGTGGAGAAAGATGAAGAAAACAGGAAGAACACCAGAATTTAAGTAGTTCGGTCGGAACCTACATCCACTATGCGTGTGTGAGTGAAATCCACTAATAAATGTGTCTCTACTAGCCTGAGTTACAACACTCAAGCTTTCTTTCTCTTCTGGATAAAAATTAGCAGAGTTTTGCTAGGGTTTTGATTAAGCGATCCTTTACAACAAAGAAGATGGGATGTATTTATAGTGCATTGGGGGTGTATTGCACCCCCAAACACGCAATAAGCATGTGCAAAATGTTCTTAGCCAATGAGGAGGAGCCAGTTGTCTTTGTCACATGTATGTCATGATGATTAAATACTCCCTCACGGGAGATAATGATATGGGTATTACAGTTTTAGTTCACGTGTGTCACACATCCACGCACACATCTCCATGCGTCTCCCAATGCACGCGCTTTGTCAGTAATATGACCCCGGTTGACCACATTGGTCGAGGTTAGACTTGTAGATTCGTGAACCACTGAAGAGTTGACACCTGTGATGTTGATTAGTCTCGAGCCGTCCTCATCGACCTGGGTGAGGCCGAGGATGAGGGTGCTCAATCTCTGAGAACAATGCAGGTAACTCATCTTGGCCAGTTACTGAAGGCCGAGGCATCCCAAGCTCTCAATCGGCCAAGCCAGTATTGGTTGAGCCTGATTAGGCCGAGTTGTAACGTCCCCGTGACACCCCGACTAATTAAATACCGGGTAGCTACTCCTTTATTAAATTAATTCAAAATGCCAAGTTGGCTCAGTTAATAGCATCACCGTCGAAAACATTTTTATTATTACTAACCACCTAGTATTTAAAAAGTAAGTTGTCAAATTTTAATTAAAGCCTGATTAACATGCAACAAGTATAATGAAGAATAATAACACCATTCACCATAACAAAATAATAGAATAACCAACACATGATATAAATAAATCTGGAGGAAAACTCCTCACTACAAATTCCACGACTGAACTAAGTAACGAGAACTAAAATACTGAATTAATACATGCCAAAATCTGAAAAACTGAAATGGAAATGTATCTAATAGAATTTGGGCAACATGCCCTACAACTGAGGAATACTGAGTATGGAATCCAAATGATATAAGCGTCTAAAAGCAAATCCCTGTAGCTTCCACAAGCAGCTACAGCTCGTCATCTGAGTGAGAATCCTATGCATGGTGACCTTGTGGCTGGGCACCTAAAAATGGTTTTACAAAAAGATAGATTTGAAAGCAAACGGGTCAGAGCCCGAATGTGGAGATATTTTAAAAACATGTAAGTGATTTAAAAACATTTAAAACAGTATATGCAAAATACATGTTAGGACGTGCTCTCGCATGAGATACTCACCTCTCGTCTAACTGTGCACTCCTAACGTTCCTGTACCCATTCATGTGTTATCTCATAACTATCTAAAGAGTTTCTGACACTTCTACTCGGTTCACGTTTAAATTCCAACCTTAACAATTAAATATAGAGTTCTACTTTAATTCCCGGATTCCCATTTATTAACAACACCATTTTGATAAAAGTCCCCTTTTTATCTTTTCATAAAAATTACCATAACTATACTCACAATTTAACATAGTTAATTTCCTTCTCGTTTAACCGTATATTTTCACATCATAAATATACAATACAAGCACCCAAAGGCTAAGCTGCGGTGCACACATACTCTGTTATCCATCCCGGTACATCACGTACATAAGGGTCACGCATTCCGAATCTCTCAGGAATCGTTCAGATAACAACATCACAAATAGTGGAGGCGAACACAGTAACCATCACATGGGTCACGCACACACCTACGCTCCCACGATCAGCAGACTTATTAACATCTCAATAAGTCCTTCTATGACCTATGTTCATCGAGATAACCAATCTAAATCCGGGCAACATAAGGATAAGAAGGCCCTAAGCGAACGTAAACCTCCCGTGATAGCAAGTATGGTAGGTATGTTATACACATAAAATTATATACTAAGCATTCACACATCTTAGATATCTCGATATTAATAAAGGTATACTCTACATCTTGATACCATTATTCCAAATTCATATATTTCAAGTGTTCCGATAATATAGAAATTAAATTGTCGACACGTCTCACGTCGTAGTTTCTTAAACTTAAAACCTATCTCAAATAGACTATTAAGTTCCCATTATTCCCACATATAACATATTTATACCTAAGGTCTTTACTTCTGCCCCAAACCTTATTTCATCAACTTATTCAAATTTGCACTATTAACCCAAATATTATCTCACATATCGAATTTCATTAAATTAGAATAATTTCTCAAATTAAATTCCAATTAAAGTCCAACCTCATAATCATGCGTACTGGTCTTCCTTAAGGTTAAGGGTATTCACAAGGTCTCCAATAATATCATTCAAGGATTAACCTCATTAAAATTTAATTAAGGAAGAACTTTACTCATTCTGGTAAGGTCGATCGATCGACCTTTACCTTCGATCGATCGATGGTGGTCGATCGATCGACTGAAGAGCATCGATCGATCGAACGCACCAGGTCTGGTTACGGACTGCTTCGTTTTGTAGTTACCAATTCGTCCCAAAACACCATTTTTAAGCATGAAACTCTAAGACAAGGTTACAATATCATCATACTAACATCCTACAACAGTATTAACATTCCAAATTCCATAATTCATCATTCCAAGGCTTAGTTTAGATCAAAACTATATCAAAAATTTCCAGAATTCTTCTTCATTCAAGAACATCAATAAACTTCTTCTAACTCCATTTTTAAATCATCAAAGGTTCTGTTTAGAACATATAATTCGTCCAGAATATCACTACATGCAATTCCTACATAAATCATGGCTTTTAACTTCCAATTTATGGGTCTAAATTATCTTCCAAAATCAATTTCGAAAATTTCCTAAACATGGAAAAGCATAGCTTGAATCAAATGAGTTTAAACCACTTGCCTTAATCTTTCTCTGAATTTGGTGTTGAATCTTGAAAGCTAAGTTGTTCTCCCTCTCTCTTTCTGCAGAATTTTCTTCCTTCTCTCTCTCTCTCTCTACAAGTTCTTCCCAAGGTTGAAGACAATGGAGGTGATGGAGGTGTGTTTGGTTTTTGGTAAGTTGGAATTATATTTCAACTTCTCCCGTAGCCCATTAAGTCTCTTAGTGTAGTTAGTGGGTTTAGTGGGTTAAAGAAGAAGTCAGATTTCTATTTCCAATTTTCGTCACTTTTAATTCCCAAATTTCTGAAATTACCAAAATACCCCTATAAGTTACCGGTATGGCCCAAAAATGCCCCGGGACCCAAACTTAACCCCCGGCTAGTGTTTTCTGACTATCTCGACCCTTCCGGACGCGTTGGCGCACTCAAAACGACCATGCGATTAATGGAACTAAAATTCACTTTTTAATAAAATAATAAAATACCATGACGCGGCGGTCACACGCGTCTCAACAAAATTTCCCAAATTGTCGTATTTAAATCTCACGACAATTTCAATATTACCAATATTCATATAATGCCAAATATACACATTATAATTAAATACTAACTCACATCTCGTTAATATTTTTATCCGGATTAATTTCCAATCAATATTACCAATATTCATATAATGCCAAATATACACATTATAATTAAATACTAACTCACATCTCGTTAATATTTTTATCCGGATTAATTTCCAATTAATAAACATTTAATTCAATTAATCCCCAAAAATAAATATCACAGAAAATACGGGGTATTACATACTTCCCCCTTAATAACTGAATTTCGTCCCGAAATTCGGAACTAGAAAGTATCTGGTAAGAATAACTCTGGATAACGTTCGCGCATCTCATCCTCGCGCTCCCATGTGGACTCCTCGACATTATGATGTCGCCACTGAACACGCACTAACGAAACTATCTTTGACCGCAGTTTCCGCTCACTTCGGTCCAGAATAGCAATCGGCCCCTCCTCGTAGGAGCTATCTGGCTGGAGATCAATGTCTTCCACAACAATGAGAGAATGAGCCAAATTATCTCTAAGGTATTTCCTAAGCGAGGAAATATGAAACACATCGTGAATCCGATGTAAATGTTCCGGTAACCCAAATCTATACGCAACCGGTCCGATCCGCTCAATAATAGGAAATGGTCCCACATATCTCGGTGCCAACTTCCCTTTCTTCCCGAAACGCATAATCCCCTTCATAGGAGATACTCTGAGCAAAACCTGGTCCCCCACTTGGAACTCTCTGAAAAATCTCTTCGCATCAGCACAGCTCTTCTGCCTGTCCTGAGCTACCCGAATGCGACTCCGAATCAAATCTATCCTTGCCGAAGTATCCTGAATAACTTCCGGCCCAAGTAGTTTATTGTCCCCCACCTCCAACCAACATGCTGGGGAACGACAAGGTCTACCGTACAACGCCTCAAATGGAGCCATGTCAATGGTGAACTGGTAGGAGTTGTTGTAAGCAAACTCCACCAGTGGAAGGTACTGCTCCCATCCACCCTCAAAATCAATGGTGCACATACGTAGCATGTCCTCCAACATCTGATTTGTGCGCTCGGTCTGCCCATCGGTCTGCGGGTGGTACGTCGTACTCAACCGCAACTCCGTGCCCATGGCCTGCTGAAAACTCTCCCAAAATCGTGAAACAAATATCTTGTCTCGGTCAGACACGATATTTAAGGGCACACCGTGAAGTCTTACTATCTCAGAAATAAAGAGCTGGGCATACTGTCCTGCAGTGTAATCTGTCCTCACGGGTAGAAAATGAGCGACTTTGGTCAACCTATCCACTATTACCCAAATGGAGTCGTGACCTCTCTGTGACGTAGGCAATCTCGTGATAAAGTCCATGGATATGCTCTCCCACATCCACATCGGGACCTCCAACGGCTGTAGTAGTCCTGCCGGTCTCTGATGATCCACTTTTACTAGCTGACAAGTGGCACATTTAGAAACAAACTCGGCAATATCTCTCTTCATACCGCTCCACCAATACTGACGTCTCATGTCTTGGTACATTTTGTCCCCTCCGGGATGTACCGCGAACCGTGAGCCGTGCGACTCTGCCATCACCTCATGCCGCAATTCCTCCCCTTTCGGAACCACCAATCTCCCATTGAAGCGTAATCCCCCGTCTGAGCTAACAGTATAGGATTCGGCTCCCTCTGCCAATAATGGAACTATCTGCTCCTGACAGAACGAGTCATTTGCATGGGCCTTTACCACCTTCGTGACAATCTGTGGTGTAACAGTCATCACAGACATGAATGATCGGGCCACTGCATCCTGGTGTCCCAATTCCTTCCACTTTGCCTTCCACACTTCCGCCACCTCATCTACAGGTCTACGGCTCAACGCGTCTGCTACTACGTTAGCCTTCCCCGGGTGATACCGGATATTGAACTGATAATCTTTCACGAATTCAAACCTCCTCCGTTGCCGCATATTCAACTCCTTCTGCGTGAATAGGTACTGTAGGGACTTGTGATCCGTGAACAATCGAAACTTCTCCCCCAAAAGGTAATGTCTCCAAATACGAAGGGCAAATACCACTGCCGCTAACTCCAAGTCATGGGTAGGGTAATTCTTCTCGTGAGGCTTAAGCTTACGGGAAGCATAAGCTATGGCCTGACTCTCCTGCTGCAGTACACCTCCAAGTCCTTGTAAGGACGCGTCGGTGTAAACAAGGTACTCAACTCCCGGTCTCGGCAATGCTAACACAGGTGCTGAGGTTAACTTGTCCTTCAACTCATCAAATGCCAACTGACAGGCATCACTCCAAATGAACGACACACCTTTACGAGTTAGATGTGTCATGGGACCCGCTATCGTGGAGAAACCCCGAATAAACCTCCTGTAGTATCCTGCTAAGCCCAAGAAACTACGGATCTCCGTCGGTGTCGTGGGCTGTCCCCACTCCCTCACCGCGGATACCTTCCCCGGATCAACCGATATTCCCCGGTCGGAAATAATATGCCCCAAAAACTGAACCTCCTTCAGCCAAAACCCGCACTTCTCATATTTTGCATACAACTCATTCTGGCGCAGTGTCTGCAAAACTTGCCTCAAGTGCTCGGCGTGCTCCTCCTCAGTCTGGGAATAAACCAAAATATCATCGATAAAGACAATGACAAACTGATCTAGGAAATCCCTGAACACCCTATTCATCAAGTCCATAAACGCTGTTGGAGCGTTGGTCAACCCAAATGGCATAACTCGAAACTCGTAAGAACCATATCTCGATAAGAACGCAGTCTTCGAGACGTCCTCCTCCCTGATACGCAACTGATGGTAACCAGATCGCAAATCAATCTTTGAGAAGCAAGAAGCTCCTCTCAACTGGTCG
This sequence comes from Sambucus nigra, assembly GCA_949130495.1. Lineage (NCBI taxonomy): Eukaryota > Viridiplantae > Streptophyta > Magnoliopsida > Dipsacales > Adoxaceae > Sambucus > Sambucus nigra. Next base: position 485,180,426 of record OX422220.1, on the reverse strand, counting down.
AATAGGTCATCGATTCGAGGCAACGGATACTTGTTCCGTATCGTGACCTTGTTTAACTCCCGGTAGTCCACACACAATCTCAGTGAACCATCTCTCTTCTTCACGAACAACACAGGGGCACCCCATGGTGAAGTACTCCTCCGAATAAACCCCTGACCCAACAACTGCTCAATCTGATCCCGTAACTCCCTCATCTCAGCTGGAGCCATACGGTACGGTGCGCGTGCTATAGGTCTCGTATCTGGTAACAAGTCTATAACAAAGTCTATCTCTCGACTGGGGGGTAGGCCTGGTATCTCCTGAAATACATCAGAATACTCCCTGACAACTGGGATCGAATCTAAAGGAATCACAACCTCCTTAGAGGTATCCTCCTCAAGGTAATATAAATGAGCGGTCGAGCCTCCCTCTGGGCGAGGCATCGCCACTACAAACATCTCTTGCCCCGGAATGGTAAAAACAATGCTCCCACCGAAGCAATCAATCTTGGCTCTATAATCAGCGAGCCAATCCATACCGATAATCACATTGTGAACATGCATATCTAATACCAACATGTCCGCAGGTAATACCAAACCACCAATCGCTACCCCCACTCCACGACATATAAAGAATATAAGTGACCCATTCCCCAATGGTGAGTCGACACACGTCACTGTGCTCTCCGCGGTGGCTAACAACCCTAACGCCTTCACGAAATGTGTAGCTATAAAACAATGTGTAGCCCCCGTATCAAACAGTACCCGACCCATAGTGCCATGGATAGAAAACGTACCCTCAATCGCGGGCGGTGCCTGTGGGACTGCTGCCTGGTGGACGTTATAGACACGTCCATACTGTAGCTGCCCCTGCTGAGCCGGAACTGCTGGAATGGGTGGCAATGCTGCCATCTGTGGCGGTGCGGGGAGAGCGACGGGGAACATAGGCCTCTGTGGCTCCTGGCGAGCTCCCTGCTGCTGCTGCTGTGGGGCCCTGCCCCTATCAGGACAGTCCTGGCATTTATGGCCAGTCTTGCCACAAACGAAACACTTCCCTGGGAAGTTTCCTCCTCTCTGTCCTTGCTGTCCCCGGCCCTGATGGCCGTTATCGTTCCTCCCTTGGCCCTGCTGGCCCTGTTGAAACTGCTGATGTTGACCATTTTGACCCTGCTGGCCCTGATGGCCGTTATGACCTTGCTGGCCATTCCGAAATCCTCCCTGACCGTTCCTGAAACCCCCTGAACGGAACCTCTTATGATCCCCCTGCTGGAAACCCTGATCACTCTGTCTCTGCCCCTAAACAGATTGTGCTCCACCGGCACCATGTCCTCCAGTCCTGCCCTGATGGCTAGACTCTCCCGATCTCTTGCCCTCAACCGTATGAAAGCGGTGATCCTGGTAGTGTAACAAAGCAGCGTTAACCACATCAGAATAAGTGGCCAACGAAAGGTTCCCTAACAGATGCTGACGGATCCTCCATGTCAACCCGTCGGTGAATTTCTCAATCTTCTTCTTTTCTGTCGGTATCTCATCCGGAACGATATTCAACAGATTAGTGAACTCGGCCTCATACTCAGCCACGGTCTTACCCTCATGCTTCAGACTCATCAATCTCCTCCTCATTTCCGTATGAACAGCTGACGGAAAGTACTTGCGGTCGAACCGCACCCAGAACTCCTGAATAGTGAGAGTATCCCTCTCCTCTACGGTGGTAATAGACTCCCACCACTGCAGTGCAGATCCAACTAGCTTGAAAGTAGCTAGCACCTACTTCTGAACATCCATGCACTCATACATCCTCAAGTGCCGCTGTATATCCTTCCTCCACTAGCTCGAGACTACCACATCTGAGCTACCTGCAAACTCTGGCGGATGCGCTTTCTGAAAAGCGTCACGTACACGTTCCCAAGCAGACGGGAATGCATTTGCCTGTACTGGCGCGGCAACCGGCGCCTGAGGCGGTACCTGCTGAACTACGGCAATGGCGGCATTTACCGCTTGGGCTACAATAGCTGCAACCTCAGCGGCGTTCATCATGCCCTGAACTGGAGCTGGCTGGGGTTCGGGCGTTGCATTCCTGGGAACTCGTCGTGCACGTCGTGGAGGCATTCTGAAATAAGAATAAAGTCTATAAGTTCGCAGTTATAAACTTAAAATAGCTGAAGAACGTAGCGAATACAAAAGAATACAACAGTCCTAAAATATAGGGCTCTACATTAAAGAAAGCTCAGCGGAAACATAATAAGCCGTTCGGATCCTAAAGGACACTAGAACCTGGCTCTGATACCACCTGTGACACCCCGACTAATTAAATACCGGGTAGCTACTCCTTTATTAAATTAATTCAAAATGCCAAGTTGGCTCAGTTAATAGCATCACTGTCGAAAACATTTTTATTATTACTAACCACCTAGTATTTAAAAAGTAAGTTGTCAAATTTTAATTAAAGCCTGATTAACATGCAACAAGTATAATGAAGAATAATAACACCATTCACCATAACGAAATAATAGAATAACCAACACATGATATAAATAAATCTGGAGGAAAACTCCTCACTACAAATTCCACGACTGAACTAAGTAACGAGAACTAAAATACTGAATTAATACATGCCAAAATCTGAAAAACTGAAATGGAAATGTATCTAATAGAATTTGGGCAACATGCCCTACAACTGAGGAATACTGAGTATGGAATCCAAATGATATAAGCGTCTAAAAGCAAATCCCTGTAGCTTCCACAAGCAGCTACAGCTCGTCATCTGAGTGAGAATCCTATGCATGGTGACCTTGTGGCTGGGCACCTAAAAATGGTTTTACAAAAAGATAGATTTGAAAGCAAACGGGTCAGAGCCCGAATGTGGAGATATTTTAAAAACCTGCAAGTGCTTTAAAAACATTTAATACAATATATGCAAAATACATGTTAGGACGTGATCTCGCATGAGATACTCACCTCTCGTCTAACTGTGCACTCCTAACGTTCCTGTACCCATTCATGTGTTATCTCATAACTATCTAAAGAGTTTCTGACACTTCTACTCGGTTCACGTTTAAATTCCAACCTTAACAATTAAATATAGAGTTCTACTTTAATTCCCGGATTCCCATTTATTAACAACACCATTTTGATAAAAGTCCCCTTTTTATCTTTTCATAAAAATTACCATAACTATACTCACAATTTAACATAGTTAATTTCCTTCTCGTTTAACCGTATATTTTCACATCATAAATATACAATACAAGCACCCAAAGGCTAAGCTGCGGTGCACACATACTCTGCTATCCATCCCGGTACATCACGTACATAAGGGTCACGCATTCCGAATCTCTCAGGAATCGTTCAGATAACAACATCACAAATAGTGGAGGCGAACACAGTCACCATCACATGGGTCACGCACATACCTACGCTCCCACGATCAGCAGACTTATTAACATCTCAATAAGTCCTTCTATGACCTATGTTCATCGAGGTAACCAATCTAAATCCGGGCAACACAAGGATAAGAAGGCCCTAAGCGAACGTAAACCTCCCATGATAGCAAGTATGGTAGGTATGTCATACACATAAAATTATATACTAAGCATTCACACATCTTAGATATCTCGATATTAATAAAGGTATACTCTACATCTTGATACCATTATTCCAAATTCATATATTTCAAGTGTTCCGATAATATAGAAATTAAATTGTCGACACGTCTCACGTCGTAGTTTCTTAAACTTAAAACCTATCTCAAATAGACTATTAAGTTCCCATTATTCCCACATATAACATATTTATACCTAAGGTCTTTACTTCTGCCCCAAACCTTATTTCATCAACTTATTCAAATTTGCACTATTAACCCAAATATTATCTCACATATCGAATTTCATTAAATTAGAATAATTTCTCAAATTAAATTCCAATTAAAGTCCAACCTCATAATCATGCGTACTGGTCTTCCTTAAGGTTAAGGGTATTCACAAGGTCTCCAATAATATCATTCAAGGATTAACCTCATTAAAATTTAATTAAGGAAGAACTTTACTCATTCTGGGAAGGTTGATCGATCGACCTTTACCTTCGATCGATCGATGGTGGTCGATCGATCGACTGAAGAGCATCGATCGATCGAACGCACCAGGTCTGGTTACGGACTGCTTCGTTTTGTAGTTACCAATTCGTCCCAAAACACCATTTTTAAGCATGAAACTCTAAGACAAGGTTACAATATCATCATACTAACATCCTACAACAGTATTAACATTCCAAATTCCATAATTCATCATTCCAAGGCTTAGTTTAGATCAAAACTATATCAAAAATTTCCAGAATTCTTCTTCATTCAAGAACATCAATAAACTTCTTCTAACTCCATTTTTAAATCATCAAAGGTTCTGTTTAGAACATATAATTCGTCCAGAATATCACTACATGCAATTCCTACATAAATCATGGCTTTTAACTTCCAATTTATGGGTCTAAATTATCTTTCAAAATCAATTTCGAAAATTTCCTAAACATGGAAAAGCATAGCTTGAATCAAATGAGTTTAAACCACTTGCCTTAATCTTTCTCTGAATTTGGTGTTGAATCTTGAAAGCTAAGTTGTTCTCCCTCTCTCTTTCTGCAGAATTTTCTTCCTTCTCTCTCTCTCTCTCTACAAGTTCTTCCCAAGGTTGAAGACAATGGAGGTGATGGAGGTGTGTTTGGTTTTTGGTAAGTTGGAATTATATTTCAACTTCTCCCGTAGCCCATTAAGTCTCTTAGTGTAGTTAGTGGGTTTAGTGGGTTAAAGAAGAAGTCAGATTTCTATTTCCAATTTTCGTCACTTTTAATTCCCAAATTTCTGAAATTACCAAAATACCCCTATAAGTTACCGGTATGGCCCAAAAATGCCCCGGGACCCAAACTTAACCCCCGGCTAGTGTTTTCTGACTATCTCGACCCTTCCGGACGCGTTGGCGCACTCAAAACGACCATACGGTTAATGGAACTAAAATTCACTTTTTAATAAAATAATAAAATACCATGACGCGGCGGTCACACGCGTCTCAACAAAATTTCCCAAATTGTCGTATTTAAATCTCACGACAATTTCAATATTACCAATATTCATATAATGCCAAATATACACATTATAATTAAATACTAACTCACATCTCGTTAATATTTTTATCCGGATTAATTTCCAATCAATATTACCAATATTCATATAATGCCAAATATACACATTATAATTAAATACTAACTCACATCTCGTTAATATTTTTATCCGGATTAATTTCCAATTAATAAACATTTAATTCAATTAATCCCCAAAAATAAATATCACAGAAAATACGGGGTATTACATACTTCCCCCTTAATAACTGAATTTCGTCCCGAAATTCGGAACTAGAAAGTACCTGGTAAGAATAACTCTGGATAACGTTCGCGCATCTCATCCTCGCGCTCCCATGTGGACTCCTCGACATTATGATGTCGCCACTGAACACGCACTAACGGAACTATCTTTGACCGCAGTTTCCGCTCACTTCGGTCTAGAATAGCAATCGGCCCCTCCTCGTAGGAGCTATCTGGCTGGAGATCAATGTCTTCCACAGCAATGAGAGAATGAGCCAAATTATCTCTAAGGTATTTCCTAAGCGAGGAAATATGAAACACATCGTGAATCCGATGTAAATGTTCCGGTAACCCAAGTCTATACGCAACCGGTCCGATCCGCTCAATAATAGGAAATGGTCCCACATATCTCGGTGCCAACTTCCCTTTCTTCCCGAAACGCATAATCCCCTTCATAGGAGATACTCTGAGCAAAACCTGGTCCCCCACTTGGAACTCTCTAAAAAATCTCTTCGCATCAGCACAGCTCTTCTGCCTGTCCTGAGCTACCCGAATGCGACTCCGAATCAAATCTATCCTTGCCGAAGTATCCTGAATAACTTCCGGCCCAAGTAGTTTATTGTCCCCCACCTCCAACCAACATGCTGGGGAACGACAAGGTCTACCGTACAACGCCTCAAATGGAGCCATGCCAATGGTGAACTGATAGGAGTTGTTGTAAGCAAACTCCACCAGTGGAAGGTACTGCTCCCATCCACCCTCAAAATCAATGGTGCACATACGTAGCATGTCCTCCAACATCTGATTTGTGCGCTCGGTCTGCCCATCGGTCTGCGGGTGGTACGTCGTACTCAACCGCAACTCCGTGCCCATGGCCTGCTGAAAACTCTCCCAAAATCGTGAAACAAATATCTTGTCTCGGTCAGACACAATATTTAAGGGCACACCGTGAAGTCTTACTATCTCAGAAATAAAGAGCTGGGCATACTGTCCTGCAGTGTAGTCTATCCTCACGGGTAGAAAATGAGCGACTTTGGTCAACCTATCCACTATTACCCAAATGGAGTCGTGACCTCTCTGTGACGTAGGCAATCTCGTGATAAAGTCCATGGATATGCTCTCCCACATCCACATCGGGACCTCCAACGGCTGTAGTAGTCATGCCGGTCTCTGATGATCCACTTTTACTAGCTGACAAGTGGCACATTTAGAAACAAACTCGGAAATATCTCTCTTCATACCGCTCCACCAATACTGACGTCTCATGTCTTGGTACATTTTGCCCCCTCCGGGATGTACCGCGAACCGTGAGCCGTGCGACTCTGCCATCACCTCATGCCGCAATTCCTCCCCTTCCGGAACCACCAATCTCCCATTGAAGCGTAATCCCCCGTCTGAGCTAACGGTATAGGATTCGGCTCCCTCTGCCAATAATGGAACTATCTGCTCCTGACAGAACGAGTCATTTGCCTGGGCCTTTACCACCTTCGTGACAATCTGTGGTGTAACAGTCATCATAGACATGAATGATCGGGACACTGCATCCTGGTGTCCCAATTCCTTCCACTTTGCCTTCCACACTTCCGCCACCTCATCTACAGGTCTACGACTCAACACGTCTGCTACTACGTTAGCCTTCCCCGGGTGATACCGGATATCGAACTAATAATCTTTCATGAATTCAAACCTCCTCCGTTGCCGCATATTCAACTCCTTCTGCGTGAATAGGTACTGTAGGGACTTGTGATCCGTGAACAATCGAAACTTCTCCCCCAAAAGATAATGTCTCCAAATACGAAGGGCAAATACCACTACCGCTAACTCCAAGTCATGGGTAGGGTAATTCTTCTCGTGAGGCTTAAGCTTACGGGAAGCATAAGCTATGGCCTGACTCTCCTGCTGCAGTACACCTCCAAGTCCTTGTAAGGGCGCGTCGGTGTAAACAAGGTACTCAACTCCCGGTCTCGGCAATGCTAACACAGGTGCTGAGGTTAACTTGTCCTTCAACTCATCAAATGCCAACTGACAGGCATCACTCCAAATGAACGGCACACCTTTACGAGTTAGATGTGTCATGGGACCCACTATCGTGGAGAAACCCCGAATAAACCTCCTGTAGTATCCTGCTAAGCCCAAGAAACTACGGATCTCCGTCGGTGTCGTGGGCTTTCCCCACTCCCTCACCGCGGATACCTTCCCCGGATCAACCGATATTCCCCGGTCGGAAATAATATGCCCCAAAAACTGAACCTCCTTCAGCCAAAACCCGCACTTCTCATATTTTGCATACAACTCATTCTGGCGCAGTGTCTGCAAAACTTGCCTCAAGTGCTCGGCGTGCTCCTCCTCAGTCTGGGAATAAACCAAAATATCATCGATAAAGACAATGACAAACTGATCTAGGAAATCCCTGAACACCCTATTCATCAAGTCCATAAACGCGGTTGGAGCGTTGGTCAACCCAAATGGCATAACCCGAAACTCGTAAGAACCATATCTCGATAAGAACGCAGTCTTCGAGACGTCCTCCTCCCTGATACGCAACTGATGGTAACCAGATCGCAAATCAATCTTTGAGAAGCAAGAAGCTCCTCTCAACTGGTCGAATAGGTCATCGATTCGAGGCAACGGATACTTGTTCCGTATCGTGACCTTGTTTAACTCCCGGTAGTCCACACACAATCTCAGTGAACCATCTCTCTTCTTCACGAACAACACAGGGGCACCCCATGGTGAAGTACTCCTCCGAATAAACCCCTGACCCAACAACTGCTCAATCTGATCCCGTAACTCCCTCATCTCAGCTGGAGCCATACGGTACGGTGCGCGTGCTATAGGTCTCGTATCTGGTAACAAGTCTATAACAAAGTCTATCTCTCGACTGGGGGGTAGGCCTGGTATCTCCTGAAATACATCAGAATACTCCCTGACAACTGGGATCGAATCTAAAGGAATCACAACCTCCTTAGAGGTATCCTCCTCAAGGTAATATAAATGAGCGGTCGAGCCTCCCTCTGGGCGAGGCATCGCCACTACAAACATCTCTTGCCCCGGAATGGCAAAAACAATGCACCCACCGAAGTAATCAATCATGGCTCTATAATCAGCGAGCCAATCCATACCGATAATCACATTGTGAACATGCATATCTAATACCAACATCTCCGCAGGTAATACCAAACCACCAATCGCTACCCCCACTCCCCGACATATAAAGAATATAAGTGACCCATTCCCCAATGGTGAGTCGACACACGTCACTGTGCTCTCCGCGGTGGCTAACAACCCTAACGCCTTCGCAAAATGTGTAGCTATAAAACAATGTGTAGCCCCCGTATCAAACAGTACCCGACCCATAGTGCCATGGATAGAAAATGTACCCTCAATCGCGGGCGGTGCCTGTGGGACTGCTGCCTGGTGGACGTTATAGACACGTCCATACTGTAGCTGCCCCTGCTGAGCCGGAACTGCTGGAATGGGTGGCAATGCTGCCATCTGTGGCGGTGCGGGGAGAGCGACGGGGAACATAGGCCTCTGTGGCTCCTGGCGAGCTCCCTGCTGCTGCTGCTGTGGGGCCCTGCCCCTATCAGGACAATCCTGACATTTATGGCCAGTCTTGCCACAAACGAAACACTTCCCTGGGAAGTTTCCTCCTCTCTGTCCTTGCTGTCCCCGGCCCTGATGGCCGTTACCGTTCCTCCCTTGGCCCTGCTGGCCCTGTTGAAACTGCTGATGTTGACCATTTTGACCCTGCTGGCCCTGATGGCCGTTATGACCCTGCTGGCCATTCCGAAATCCTCCCTGACCGTTCCTGAAACCCCCTGAACGAAACCTCTTATGATCCCCCTGCTGGAAACCCTGATCACTCTGTCTCTGCCCCTGAACAGATTGTGCTCCACCGGCACCATGTCCTCCAGTCATGCCCTGATGGCTAGACTCTCCCGATCTCTTGCCCTCAACCGTATGAAAGCGGTGATCCTGGTAGTGTAACAAAGCAACGTTAACCACATCAGAATAAGTGGCCAACGAAAGGTTCCCTAACAGATGCTGACGGATCCTCCATGTCAACCCGTCGGTGAATTTCTCAATCTTCTTCTTTTCTGTCGGTATCTCATCCGGAACGATATTCAACAGATTAGTGAACTCGGCCTCATACTCGGCCACGGTCTTACCCTCATGCTTCAGACTCATCAATCTCCTCCTCATTTCCGTATGAACAGCTGACGGAAAGTACTTGCGGTCGAACCGCACCCAAAACTCCTGAATAGTGAGAGTATCCCTCTCCTCTACGGTGGTAATAGACTCCCACCACTGCAGTGCAGATCCAACTAGCTTGAAAGTAGCTAGCACCTACTTCTGAACATCCGTGCACTCATACATCCTCAAGTTCCGCTGTATATCCTTCCTCCACTGGCTCGAGACTACCACATCTGAGCTACCTGCAAACTCTGGCGGATGCGCTTTCTGAAAAGCGTCACGTACACGTTCCCAAGCAGACGGGAATGCATTTGCCTGTACTGGCGCGGCAACCGGCGCCTGAGGCGGTACCTGCTGAACTACGGCAATGGCGGCATTTACCGCTTGGGCTACAATAGCTGCAACCTCAGCGACGTTCATCATGCCCTGAACTGGAGATGGCTGGGGTTCGGGCGTTGCATTCCTGGGAACTCGTCGTGCACGTCGTGGAGGCATTCTGAAATAAGAATAAAGTCTATAAGTTCGCAGTTATAAACTTAAAATAGCTGAAGAACGTAGCGAATACAAAAGAATACAACAGTCCTAAAATATAGGGCTCTACATCAAAGAAAGCTCAGCGGAAACATAATAAGCCGTTCAGATCCTAAAGGACACTAGAACCTGGCTCTGATACCACCCGTGACACCCCGACTAATTAAATACTGGGTAGCTACTCCTTTATTAAATTAATTCAAAATGCCAAGTTGGCTCAGTTAATAGCATCACTGTCGAAAACATTTTTATTATTACTAACCACCTAGTATTTAAAAAGTAAGTTGTCAAATTTTAATTAAAGCCTGATTAACATGCAACAAGTATAATGAAGAATAATAACACCATTCACCATAACAAAATAATAGAATAACCAACACATGATATAAATAAATCTGGAGGAAAACTCCTCACTACAAATTCCACGACTGAACTAAGTAACGAGAACTAAAATACTGAATTAATACATGCCAAAATCTGAAAAACTGAAATGGAAATGTATCTAATAGAATTTGGGCAACATGCCCTACAACTGAGGAATACTGAGTATGGAATCCAAATGATATAAGCGTCTAAAAGCAAATCCCTGTAGCTTCCACAAGCAGCTACAGCTCGTCATCTGAGTGAGAATCCTATGCATGGTGACCTTGTGGCTGGGCACCTAAAAATGGTTTTACAAAAAGATAGATTTGAAAGCAAACGAGTCAGAGCCCGAATGTGGAGATATTTTAAAAACCTGCAAGTGCTTTAAAAACATTTAATACAGTATATGCAAAATACATGTTAGGACGTGATCTCGCATGAGATACTCACCTCTCGTCTAACTGTGCACTCCTAACGTTCCTGTACCCATTCATGTGTTATCTCATAACTATCTAAAGAGTTTCTGACACTTCTACTCGGTTCACGTTTCAATTCCAACCTTAACAATTAAATATAGAGTTCTACTTTAATTCCCGGATTCCCATTTATTAACAACACCATTTTGATAAAAGTCCCCTTTTTATCTTTTCATAAAAATTACCATAACTATACTCACAATTTAACATAGTTAATTTCCTTCTCGTTTAACCGTATATTTTCACATCATAAATATACAATACAAGCACCCAAAGGCTAAGCTGCGGTGCACACATACTCTGCTATCCATCCCGGTACATCACGTACATAAGGGTCACGCATTCCTAATCTCTCAGGAATCGTTCAGATAACAACATCACAAATAGTGGAGGCGAACACAGTCACCATCACATGGGTCACGCACATACCTACGCTCCCACGATCAGCAGACTTATTAACATCTCAATAAGTCCTTCTATGACCTATGTTCATCGAGGTAACCAATATAAATCCGGGCAACACAAGGATAAGAAGGCCCTAAGCGAACGTAAACCTCCCGTGATAGCAAGTATGGTAGGTATGTCATACACATAAAATTATATACTAAGCATTCACACATCTTAGATATCTCGATATTAATAAAGGTATACTCTACATCTTGATACCATTATTCCAAATTCATATATTTCAAGTGTTATGATAATATATAAATTAAATTGTCGACACGTCTCACGTCGTAGTTTCTTAAACTTAAAACCTATCTCAAATAGACTATTAAGTTCCCATTATTCCCACATATAACATCTTTATACCTAAGGTCTTTACTTCTGCCCCAAACCTTATTTCATCAACTTATTCAAATTTGCACTATTAACCCAAATATTATCTCACATATCGAATTTCATTAAATTAGAATAATTTCTCAAATTAAATTCCAATTAAAGTCCAACCTCATAATCATGCCTACTGGTCTTCCTTAAGGTTAAGGGTATTCACAAGGTCTCCAATAATATCATTCAAGGATTAACCTCATTAAAATTTAATTAAGGAAGAACTTTACTCATTCTGGGAAGGTCGATCGATCGACCTTTACCTTCGATCGATCGATGGTGGTCGATCGATCGACTGAAGAGCATCGATCGATCGAACGCACCAAGTCTGGTTACGGACTGCTTCGTTTTGTAGTTACCAATTCGTCCCAAAACACCATTTTTAAGCATGAAACTCTAAGACAAGGTTACAATATCATCATACTGACATCCTACAACAGTATTAACATTCCAAATTCCATAATTCATCATTCCAAGGCTTAGTTTAGATCAAAACTATATAAAAAATTTCCAGAATTCTTCTTCATTCAAGAACATCAATAAACTGCTTCTAACTCCATTTTTAAATCATCAAAGGTTCTGTTTAGAACATATAATTCGTCCAGAATATCACTACATGCAATTCCTACATAAATCATGGCTTTTAACTTCCAATTTATGGGTCTAAATTATCTTCCAAAATCAATTTCGAAAATTTCCTAAACATGGAAAAGCATAGCTTGAATCAAATGAGTTTAAACCACTTGCCTTAATCTTTCTCTGAATTTGGTGTTGAATCTTGAAAGCTAAGTTGTTCTCCCTCTCTCTTTCTGCAGAATTTTCTTCCTTCTCTCTCTCTCTCTCTACAAGTTCTTCCCAAGGTTGAAGACAATGGAGGTGATGGAGGTGTGCTTGGTTTTTGGTAAGTTGGAATTATATTTCAACTTCTCCCGTAGCCCATTAAGTCTCTTAGTGTAGTTAGTGGGTTTAGTGGGTTAAAGAAGAAGTCAGATTTCTATTTCCAATTTTCGTCACTTTTAATTCCCAAATTTCTGAAATTACCAAAATACCCTTATAAGTTACCGTTGGGCCCAAAAATGCCCCGGGACCCAAACTTAACCCCCGGCTAGTGTTTTCTGACTATCTCGACCCTTCCGAACGCGTTGGCGCACTCAAAACGACCATACGGTTAATGGAACTAAAATTCACTTTTTAATAAAATAATAAAATACCATGACGCGGCGGTCACACGCGTCTCAACAAAATTTCCCAAATTGTCGTACTTAAATCTCACGACAATTTCAATATTATCAATATTCATATAATGCCAAATATACACATTATAATTAAATACTAACTCACATCTCGTTAATATTTTTATCCGGATTAATTTCCAATCAATATTACCAATATTCATATAATGCCAAATATACACATTATAATTAAATACTAACTCACATCTCGTTAATATTTTTATCCTGATTAATTTCCAATTAATAGACATTTAATTCAATTAATCCCCAAAAATAAATATCACAGAAAATACGGGGTATTACAGTCCCACTTCTGGATGGTTGGCGAAGGTCGGCTATGGCCAAGGTTGTATGATTATGGAAGAGGACACATTTGGCATATCAATCACCCCCTAGCCCTTAGTCTCTGACGTGTGGATGAGGCTGAGGGGTAATGATGTTATGTCGTCTGTTGACACTGATTGTAGTTGTTGAGAGGACATATGGTAGCTATCAAGTGAGTGGCAACTGTTTGTGATAAGTGTCATAGTTCCCATAGGGATGTATCCAATCGAGGCATAGGTGACGGCTTAAACGCTAAGGGGTTCGCGCTTGACATGATGAGGCATATGGGAAACTATGCATTGCTTTGTAAAATGTGCGCAAATCATTACTAGTATTTAAATGTTTTTTTTAAAACCATTTTCTCTTTCCTTATTTCATACCTTCTGCGCCTTTCTCTCTAGAACCAGAGATCTCACCTTTTGTCTTTGTGCTTTCAAGCATCTCTTAAGGCCATTCTTGCTTCCTCGTTCTCCCGTTCCCTCCACGAAACCCTTTTCTGCCATTTCTTTCAAGCTTTATTTTAATTTTCATCTTGTTATAAGGTTTCTAATTTTTCTAGTGAGTTCATTTAATGCTCCGTTGACTGTATTGGGTCGCTAGGGTTCGTTTCCAGGCAGTTCCTGGTGGTTTTGGGTAGGTAGAGGTTCTTTGGGGTCCATAGTCACTTAGCTTTGGGCTTGTTTGTGCCTTATTATGCTTTTTAATTTACTCCAGCGATATTCTGATCATCTTCCCAGACGAACCTTCAAGTTGTTCTTGATTGTTCAATCACAAAACGATTCATTTCTACCTTTTAATCTTCGAGTCAACTTTAGTCAAACTCTCAAACTGTTTGTTCTTTTCAAACTTGTATTCTCTAAGTATTAAAGTGTTGCCCCCTTTTATGAACTAGCCTTTCAATATCCTACCCTTAGGAAGAGGTACTTCCAAGAGATACGTATATTAGAGTAAGCGATCGAGGTCAAGCGCCAAGCCGACCCAATTTGGAGACGGCCTATTTTTCATATTATTTTAAAAATAATTTTACCATTTACGGACGAAATGGTCGGGTTGTCCTCTGTCCGAGTCGACGATAGAGATTCATACGAGGATGCCATGAGGTTTTCACCAACTCACCCTGAGGGGACAGGAGAACCTGATGACACGTCTCGAACCTCATCACCTGACAAACCGAGTTATCGAGATGCGATGACTCTTTCACTGAGATACTGTCAGAATTTGCCGAGTCGACTGCCAACATAGAGGTTCCCCAACTGTAATTCCTCTGTCTGCCATGATTGACGCAGAGTTCCAGGAAAGGTATCCTGATGGTATTCCCACTGTCGTTTCCCCTACCAATAATGTTAAGGATGGGGGTAAAGAGGCTGAAGGAGAGACAGAGGATGATTCTGAGGCTGACGAGCCTCTAAACTACTCATACATCGATCGATACCAATCATCCATCAAAGAACTTGATCTTCTGTCTTTTAGACATTTGTATGGCATCAAGCTTGATGTCATCCTATGTGTACTGAACGAGGACGAGAGAGTGCACGATAGACAAGAGGGAGAAATTTCCCTCTACGACCAAATGTTCAAGGTCAGCTTTCGTCTTCCATTTGACCTGGTTATACGAGCCATTGTCTCTAGCCTTAGCCTTGCCCCTACTCAGATAGTCCCAAACTCTCGAAGAATTATACTGGGCTATATTTTTTTATGGAGAAATAAATATGAGGATGAGCCTTCAGTTGAAATCTTTCGGGCTTGCTATCATGGCTCGTCCTCCACAAACCAAGTTGGTTACTATCATCAAGGAGCTAGGAAGTCTGACAAAAAGATCCTTCATGTTAGTCAGACTTCTAACCATAGTTGGAAATAAAGGTTTTTTATTCTTCTGGTGCTTGGGAATTTTGTGCCGACGTCAACCAAGAGAAGTGAGAAAATGAGCCGAGGGTATCCTATACCTGGGCGAAGCCTTTGATGTCTTCCAAGTCAGATCCTGGCCTCAGTGTAACAAATAGGGAGAGAGTAAACTTTCTCAGGGGTCAAATGAAGAATGGCCAACTCCATGCCTTTGAAGATTTGATGTCCCCCAAATTCTTAAAAAAATCTGGGCTAAAGGTTGATCCCTTAGACGACCTTTGTAAGTGAAATAGTTCTTTTATTTTTGCTCAAGTCTTTCATCATCTCGTATTTCTGTTACTAATGATTCCTCGTTTCTCATTTGCAGATTGTCCTCCTCACATATCTAAGGAATTTTGGACATGAATGTACCAAGTCTTTGCAACTCTCTCAACAAGAAGAAGCAGTTGGCTGACAAAAATCAGCCAAAGAAGACGGCTGCTATCGGGCCAACGCATCTAAAGGTAGGTCATATGAGGATCCATCAATAAGTTCCCTCTGAGATTTGTCCTGAGCGAGATACTCATAGGCCGAGGGTGATTCCTCCCAACCAATCAGTGTCGAGTAATTATGGACCAAGCTCCTGCTCTGGGTACTCCTTCCAGGAATATTGGCAAAATAATATAGCCCAGCTTAGGAAGTGTATAGCCTCGAGATCAAAGAGGGTCATGTTATGAGTCCCCACCAAGGACGACTACGAGTTCTTGGAGAAGATGCCTCCCACCCAAGTCCTTAACTTAGGCCTTCATCTGATGGCACATGTATTTTTTTTTAGTGATAAGCACAAGTCTTCTTTTGTACTTCTATCTTTTTGTACAAACATTTATGTTTTTCTTTCTCCCATAGTCTGTGTGCACTTTCTCATTGGCCAACAGATGGATGATCGAGAATTATCCAAAGATCCAAGAGGCTGACAGGGTTCTTAAGTCTGAGGAAAAGCTGAAGAAGTGACTAGAGGCATGCCGAGTCGACCTCTAACAAGATCATGACGACCTGAAGCTCAAAGATGGGGACTTGAAGAAGAATGATAACCAACTCAAAGATAAAGAGGATGCTACGATCACACAGTCGACTTCTCATGTCAAAGAACTTGCAGCCATCGTGTAAAAGGCCAAAGATGATGCTCTGTCTGTCGAGTCAATTGAGGGGATCAAAGCCTAGGACGTCGAAGCTTTTAAATCTTCATATGAGTTTGGTAGCTACGGCATCATATATCTTGAGAGGGGCCTAAGGTCGTCCTATCGATGGATCACGACTAAATTTTTTGAGGCCATCTTTTCCATACGGCCTGCACACTCGAGGCACCAGACTTGTCGGATCCTCTTTTTGATGTGGTATTGGAGTACGTTAAGCTAATGGCTGCAGCCGAGGCCAAGGCTATACAAACAGAGGCTTTACAGACTGATGCCCAAGTTCGGGTTATCCGAGCCGAGGATGGGGTTGTCCATAATGAGACTAATGCCGAGGGGACCATTACCATCATTATTGAGCCAACTCCATAGGGTGGTCATCTGTGACCGATACCCTATCTTAATTGTAATCTTTTCCTTCGAATAGTTTATTTTATGGGCTAAAATCCCAAGTTTATTGTCGTCCTTAAAGTATTGTAATTCCTAAATGAATGGAATCTTTTTGTTGTTCATTTTATCTGCATCTCGTCTTGATTTGTTTGTATGCCGTGAACTTAAACTATGCTATCGTCTTGTCTTTAAATGAAATGATGTTATAAGTCAACCATAATCAAGTGATTTTGTAATTTGGTATTCACCAAATTATGGTGTTTCCCCTCTCATCGTTTTGAGAGTGTGTGGGTGAGAGTCATCTTATCCATGTATTGTCGTCTCGACCAAGAGAGTAAATCCACCAACTTAATAATGTTTAATAATGAACCAAAACTCAGTGATTTTTAATTTGCATCCACCAAATTATGATGTTTAAGCATAAGTCCCCTCTTGTTGTTTTGAGAGTGTGTAGATGAGAGTCGTCTCGTCTATGCACTGTCGTCTCGGCCGAGAGAGTAAATCCACCAACTTAATTATGTTTAATAACAAACCATAACAAAATGATTTTTAATTTGCATCCACTAAATTATGGTGTTTAAGCAGAAGTCCCCTCTCGTCGTTTTGAGAGTATATGGATGAGATTTGTCTTATCCATACACTATCATCTCGACCAAGAGAGTAAATCCACCAACTTAATGATGTTTAATAATAAATGTCTTTCGATGTTATTGACAACCCATGGACGAGGTTGGCCCCGTCTGGACTCTCATGTCACCTAGAGCAATTTAAGTGTACTTCACCACAAATGATGTTTTGTAGCTTAAGATGAGTTAATACATATAAACAACAAGCATTCAAATAAATAGACAACATATGAGAGAACACATGGGACTTTATAGAGTTTCATTAATATTTCTTTCACCATCTGAGTCTCGTATACATGTATTATAATGGAATTGGAAAGAAACTAGCAAAGCTAAAACCTCACTGATAATACTTTTTGAGGTGGTCGGCGTTCCATGGGTTGGAGAATGGTTCCCCTTATAGATTCTATAATTTAAATGTCCCCGGTACTACCTTTTTAACCACTCTGTATGGACCATGCTAATTTGGATGAAGCTTGTTAGGCTTCTTCCATGTCTTCTTCAACACTAGGTCTCCTACCTTCAGTGGGTGAGCCTTGACTCTCTTATTGTAGAACTTCATTGTCCTTTGCTAGTAAGAAACCTGCCTAACCTCAGCATCTTCTTGATTAGTCGCAAATATTGTATATCTTGCGCCCGTTAATTATGCATGCACGCACGCTTGCGACCGTTATTTCACGTATTTAAGCTCTTGTACTGTATAACCTTTGGTTTCCATATATATATGCTTTGCGAGGTTTATTTGAGCTTTTGTAGGGTTTGGAATGCTAAACGGTGCAAGTGTGCGTCATCCGGGAACGTTCAGTGCTTTACGCAACTTCAGGGGTAATTCTGTCATTCCTACATTCGAGCTCTGTGCCCGAACCCTTCACGGATGTTGTAGTTCTTCTTGCCAACTTCGCGTAGCCCCCGACGGTTTGTCAATCCGGTTCACGATGACCAAGTTATGGGCATTTTCCCGAGCCCCTTTGTTGTGTATCAAAAGAGGGGAGAGTGCTGATTTTGCAAGAGCGGTCGACCGGTCCCAAAACAGAGGTCGACCGGGGTTTTACATTTTGCCTTCGAATTGAGACAGTGTGCCATCTCCTGGATCAGAGGTCGACCGGTACCTTACCAGCGGTCGATCGGTACTTCATTTTCTGCAAAACCCCCGCGGTTTTGGTTTGGTCTTACCACCCTTGTTTTGCGGTTTTCTTCCACTTAGTATATATTTGTAGTGGTTTATTTTGTAAAGGGGCGGATTACATTCGTGTGCAAAGAAATAGATAAAAAGGGATTTTGTTGGTTTCTCTCTCTCTCTCCTAGGGCTCGATAATTTGCTTGTCATTTCCATCATCAACTTCATTGTATTGCAAGTAAATTTCCTCCTTTATTATTTCTTGTTGATCCTTGGTACAATGTGGTGCAATTAATGTTGTGCAAGAACTGATTACATTGAATTCTTATTCTCATTATGGTTATTACACTTACTATTAGTTTAATGATGTGTTTTGATATGGTTGGTGTCATGAGTAGCTAATCTCCCTAGGTTGGGAGCATAAACCCACCTTGGAGAGTTCAGTTCTTGGCTTGGTTCAATGATCAAAACCAATAAATGGGTGTGTGGGTTGAGATTGGAGTTTCATAGGATTTTATCTTCTCTTATCATGTAAGGGTTGTATTTTAAGACTTAACTCCAATATCAACGCATTTGTCCGATAATATATCGTTACCTTCATCTTATATTATTGGGTTGACATCCTTCATGTAGGATTGTTGATATTGATATCTTATTCCCATTTGATTGTGATTTAATCAGAAGAACCCGTTGAGTTGTGCGCAACCGAGGTGAGGGAATGCTCCTTAACCTTTTGTTAAAGAATCGTTTCATAATCCTGTTTATAAATCTCGCTTGTCTTGTTTCTATTTTGTGTAGTGTTCCATTTATCTTGGTTCGCTTTGGTTCATTACAACACGTATAACCTAAATCATTTTTTCTTTTATCTTGTATTCTTGTTTATTGATTTTTAACTGAAAGAATATCCTCGGTACATCATATAATTCCCTGCGGAAATCGACCCCGGTCTTACTGGGCTTTTATTTCTCTCGCGATTAGCGTACACTTGCGCTATACAATTTTCTGAGCAAGTCAAAGTTTTTGGCGCCGTTGTCGGGGAGTTATTAGTAACGACTATATTGATTTAGTTCTTTGTCGATATACCTTTTGCATTTAATTGTTTGAGCTAGTGTTGTTTTGAAGGATAGGTCTTCTGTCCTAATGAGCAACGCTTCAAACCAAGGGATCGCCGGGGACTACAGACCACTATTTTCTTCTGAAGGCTCAAATAATCACTACAATAACTCTGGGGAATCGTCTCAACATCGGTACTCGCTTAATACGGCGCCATCCCAGACAGACTTGCCGTCCATATCACAATACCCGAGTGCACCCCCCTCGGTACGATCTTTTGAGCCCCATATGGAGTATAATTATGCACCCCCGCGGGGTGCTGCCCCTGTGCGCCAATCATTTGGCGATTACCTCCGACCGGAGGCAGTCTCCGTGCCCGGATGCATCACATTCCCGTTTAACCACGGAGCCTTCCACTTTCGAAATGGCATGATTAATTTTTTGCCTTCCTTTCACGGAATGGAAAATGAAAACCCTTATCGCCACATAAGAGACTTTGAAGAGGTGTGCAACACTTTTTCCGATCAAAATTGCACATCCGATCTTGTGCGGCTTAAGTTATTTTCATTTTCCATTAAATACAAAGCAAAAGATTGGTTGATTACCCTCCCCCCAACTTTGTGGGGAATTGGCAGCAGTTGCAGGACCTCTTTTTAAAGGAATTCTTTCCCATACATAAGACAAATGCGCTCATGAAACAAATTCAAAACTTTCAACAATATGATCATGAGACGTTTGACAAATGTTGGGAACGCTTTAAATCTTTAAAGCGGTCTTGCCCGCATCACAATTTTGATCAGATGCGATTAATTTCAATCTTTCACGGAGGGCTTAATCCTTTGACCAAACAATTGGTCGAAACAATGTGTCAAGGTAGTCTTGTTGACTTGAGTAGTGAGGAGGTAGAGGCCCATTTCGAGTTTGTCTCAAAGACATCTCGGGGATGGGACACATCAAACCCTTACGACCGAACTGTTCGTGATAACCCGGTCCCTCGTGGGCAAACCAGTGGTCTGAGTATCCTACAGGAAAATCAAGATACTCAGACCAAGTACGACCGGTTATGTCGTAGAATTGACGCAATGCAACTCACACAACAACCCCCACCCATGGAAACCGTCAAAAAGGTTTCTGTTGTGGAGGAAGTTGTGTGCATTATTTGTGACAACATTGGCCACCAAACGAAGGAGTGTCCTTCACTCCCTAGCATTAAAGGCCAGTTGCAAGAGCAAGCCAATGTTATAGGGGCATATCGGAAGCAATACTCCAATGCCCCGTTCGATCCCAATAACCCTCCCTACAATCCTAGTTGGAGGACAACCCATCCTCTGATGAGTTGGAAGGACCATAATTCCAATTCTCAAATAGCCCCAACTCCGAACTTTCAAGGCCCGTGTCAGCCCCCGTAATTCCAACAACCGCCCCCATATCAATCGCAGCAACATCCGCCCGCGGGACCACCCGCTTCGTATTTGCCTCCTCAGAGGCGCCATAATGAGGAACAATTCGCGACTGTTCAAAAAGTGTCACAACTTGAACAGTCTATCTCGCAAATGGATCGCACTATGCAAGAGATGCAAATCTCTCTTGCTTAATTGGTTCAGAATTCCCAAGGAGTCGCGAGACCCCTTCTCCCGGCACAACCTCAACCCAATCCCAAAATCCAAATGGGTAATGAGGGCTCCACCTCGAATACATCTCACACCGAGCACGCTAAGGGTATTGCCACCCTTAGGAGCGGCAAAACGGTTGACAACAAAGTTGTGAGACCGTCACCGGAGCCGCCCATTCACACTAAATCCCAAGGCAAAGCCGTTGCTACTGAGGACGTGCCATTGCACGGTCCCGCTAACATAGACGATGACATCCCCAAAGAGGGAGATGAGCCTATTATTGCGAAAGACCTAATTTGTCCCATACAGGCACCTTTTCCTCAACGGCTTAGGGTAAAGCCCACAAAAGCCTCCGAAGAGGGGTTTCTCGAGTTGTTCAAGCAAGTGAACATGAACATCCCCCTCCTAAAGGCAATCGAACATGTGCCCAAGTACGCCAAGTTTATCAAAGACTTGTGTACGGTCAAAAGGAGACAAAGTGTGCGCTCAAAGGCGTACATGGCCGCCCAAGCTAGTGCTATCATAACCAATGAACTAGCCCCAAAATTCAAAGATCCGGGTTGCCCCACCATTTCATGTGTGATTGGGGAGACTAGAATTGATCGCGCCCTCCTCGATTTAGGAGCAAGTGTAAACTTGCTTCCTTATTCGGTATATCTCGAGTTAAAGCTCGGTGATATTAAATCAACTCCTGTCACGTTACAACTAGCCGACCGTTCGACTAGGATACCTAGAGGAGTTGTAGAGGACGTGATTGTCCAAGTCGATTCTTTCTATTACCCGGTAGATTTTATCATATTGGACACTCAACCCGTACCTAATGGGAGTGCACAAATCCCTATCATTCTTGGGCGCCCATTTCTCTCCACCGTGAATGCGAACATCAATTGCAGAAACGGGGTGATGAAACTCTCATTTGGGAACATGACGGTCGAGGTCAATGTGTTCAACCTCCTCAAGCAACCCCAATTTTGCAATGAGAGTGAGGAAGCGGTTGAATCTGTGGCTTGCATCGACACTCTTGTGCAAGAGTATTTTGACCTCTCCCATTTCTAACTCCTTGGAAAGCGATTTGCTCCTCAATGATAAGGGCTATGAAGATGCCCTTTATGCAAACTATTTTTCACTGAATGGGGAGTTAATGGACATGTGTGATTCCCTCGAGCACTTTGAGGAGGTGAATGAAGGTTTGGATGGTAACAGCATAAATGGTGACGGTGGAAGTGACCTCACGCATAATGAAAGCGACGGGGTTAGCGAAGACTCGATGTGGATATCCCACTTTGAGAAACTACCCCCACGCGACTCTTTTCCTTTCCCGTCGAGTGTTTTAATGCCCAACCTCGAGCTCCAAACCTTGCCAAAAGAGCTCAAGTATGCTTTCCTAGGCGGTGAGAACACGTTTCTGGTGATTATAGCGGTGAACCTTGACAATTGTCAAGAGGAGGCTTTACTTGGGGTGTTGAGAGAACATAAGAGTGCTATAGGATGGTACATTTCCGACTTAAAAGGGACCAATCCCTCCATTTGCACTCATAGCATTTACTTAGAGGAAGATGCCAAGCCCACCCGTCAAATGCAAAGACGGTTGAACCCGGTTATGAGTAAGGTGGTTATGGAGGAGGTGATCAAATTGTTGGATGTGGGGATAATCTACGCCATTTCCGATAGCGAGTGGGTGAGCCCGACACAAGTCGTGCCAAAGAAGTCGGGTGTCACTGTTGTTGAGAGCGCGGAGGGTGACCTTTTACCCTCAAGAATTCCGACCGGCTACCGCGTGTGCATTGATTATAGAAAGCTTAACGCGGTCACAAGGAAAGACCACTTTCCATTACCCTTCCTTGACCAAATTATAGAACGGGTAGCCGGACATAGGTATTACAGTTTTCTTGATGGATACTCGGGGTACAATCAAATCGAAATAGCCCCCGAAGATCAAGAGAAGACCACGTTCACTTGCTCGTACGGCACTTTTGCCTTTCGGAGAATGTCGTTTGGTCTTTGCAATGCACCGGCAACATTTCAACAGTGCATGCTTAGCATATTCAGTGACATGGTGGAAGACATTGTAGAAGTCTTCATGGACGACTTCAGTGTCTTTGGTAATACGTATGATGATTGCCTAGCCAATCTTAAAAGAGTGCTAGCGAGGTGTATTGAGAATAACCTTATTCTCAATTGGGAGAAGTGTCACTTCATGGTGACACGAGGGATAGTTTTGGGCAATATCGTCTCCAACGACGGTATTCAAGTTGACAAAGCTAAAACCGAAGTTATAGCCAACCTTCCCGCTCCGAAAAACCTCAAGGATGTAAGGTCCTTTCTTGGTCACGCCGGTTTCTACCGACGTTTTATTCAGGTTTTTAGCTCGATCGCACGCCCCATGTGCGCTCTTCTTGTTAAAGATGCTCCGTTTCTGTGGAGTAATTCGTGCCAAGAATCTTTCGATAAATTAAAATCGATGTTGACCACCGCCCCTATCATGCAAGCGCCCGATTGGACCCTTCCATTCGAGCTTATGTGCGACGTGAGTGATTATACCGTGGGGGCGATGCTGGGTCAGAGGAGGGATAAAAAACCGCACGTGATTTCTTATGCTAGTCGCACGCTAGATAGTGCACAGAAGAACTACTCCACTACGGAGAAAGAGCTACTAGCAATAGTTTTCGCGTTGGACAAATTCCGGGCGTACTTGGTTGGATCTCCCATTGTGTGTTTCACCGACCATGCCGCACTTAAGTACCTTCTTTCTAAGAAGGATGCGAAAAGTAGGCTCATTCGTTGGGTTCTCCTCCTCCAAGAATTTGACCTCTCTATCAAAGATAAAAAAGGGGTGGAGAATGTAGTTGCGGATCACTTATCCCGACTTACATTTGATCATGATCATATCGACCCCATCCCAATCCGAGAGTGCTTCCCGGATGAGCAACTCATGGCCGTTGCTACGTTGCCATGGTTTGCTGATATCGCCAATCTCCTTGTCACCGAGGCCTACCCACCGCACTTTTCGGCTAAAGATAAGGAGAGACTTTCTATGGTGGCCCGGTCATTTTTAATAGATGACCCATACATGTACAAGCTATGTCCGGACCAAATCATACGCAAGTGTGTCCCAAATGATGAGATCGCAAGTGTCTTGTTGTTTTGTCACGACGGTGCATGTGGGGGACACTTTTCTTCCCAAAAGACCGCCCTCAAAGTCTTACAATGCGGTTTCTATTGGCCAACGATCTTTAAAGATGCGCATGCCCTATGTAAAATTTGCGCCCATTGCCAATCTATTGGGAAGATAAAAAAAAGGAACATGATGCCCCTTGCCCCTATTCTCGTAATCGAAATTTTCGATTGTTGGGGAATAGACTTCATGGGTCCTTTCCCAAAGTCCAATCATTTTGAGTACATTTTAGTCACAGTCGACTATGTATCAAAATGGGTTGAAGCCGTGCCTACAAGGAACAATACCGCCAAGATGGTGTTGAAATTCCTCAAAGAGAACATTTTGGCTCGCTTCGGCACACCCAAAGCACTCATAAGCGACCAAGGCGTCCACTTTTGTAATGATATATTCCGCCGCTTGATGTCGCAATATGGGGTAACGCATAAGGTCGCCACCGCCTATCACCCGCAAACCAATGGCCAAGCAGAATTGGCAAACAGGGAGATAAAGGGCATTCTTGAGAAGACTGTGGATCCTTTGACTAAGGATTGGTCATATAGGTTAACCGACGCGCTTTGGGCGTATCGGACGGCCTATAAGACACACCTCGGAATGTCCCCGTACCGTTTGGTTTATGGGAAAGCTTGTCACTTGCCGGTTGAGCTTGAGCACCGGGCATATTGGGCTGTAAAAAAGCTCAATTTTGACATTAACGAAGGCGGTGACCTTTGTAAGTTCCAACTCAACGAACTTGAGGAGTTGCGGAACGACCAATACGAGAATTCTCGTATCTTCAAGGCTAAAACCAAGGCCTTTCATGATAGAAGGATAGTGCGCAAGCACTTGGAAGTGGGCCACAAAGTCCTACTCTATGACTCTCGCCTCCACCTTTTTCCCGGGAAATTACAATCCCGGTGGAACGGAGCGTTCGTGGTGCAAAAGGTACACGATCACGGTGCCGTCGACATATTAAACCCAAGAACCGGAACCATTTCTAAGGTGAATGGGCAGAGGCTCAAGCCTTTCTTGTAGGGGTTCAATCCCGAGCTTGCTGAAATCCCTCTAGAGGATCCACCTCTTGCGGACCCCTCGGAGGGTGTCGCAACTTAGGTTTCGGATTGTCCCTACTTTTTTGGATTGCCTCGTTTCATATTGATTTCGAGGCAATCGTGCTTATGCACATTCGGTTATATATCTATCGCCCCGAGAGCGTCCCGTATTCGAGTTGAGAGAATTGTTGGTTTAGTTGAGATTTTAGCAGAAGGTGAGGAGGATTGGGAAAAACAGAGTCGCAGTCGACCGGTAAAGTACCAGCGGTCGACCGCTGAAAGTATTCCAAGCTTATTGTCTCCACTCCCAGGGTAAATTTCGAAGTGAGGTCGACCGGTACTTAAAACGCAGTCGACCGCTGATTGTTCCTCGAGCTTACTGTCTCAAGTGCCAGGCTTAAATTTAAAACGCGGTCGACCGGTCTCAACCAGCGGTCGACCGCACCCCTCAGTTATTTTTCCCTAGCCGTTTCATTTCCCCCTCATTTCTCTTATACTCTCTCAACTTCTCCCATTCTCTCTTCACCCGAAATTCCCAAAATTCAGCCCTAAGTCCATTTTTCTCTCCCCTTCCACTTCCATTACCCTCCTCCATCTTTCAAGGTATGAATCCCACTACTATTTTCATATTGCATTTGCTGATTGTGGGTATTCTAAGGTATGCTTCGTGATTTAGGGTTGATTTTTGTTGGGTTGTTTGGGATAATTTTTGATTTGTTTTTGATGCTCTCATTGTCCTACTCATTTTCTCACTCACACACATATTTTCCATTGATTCATTGTGTTGATTGTGTTGCTGAATTAAATGATATGGTTTGTATGTGTTGTTGCCCCAAATTGTGCCCACACCCTGATTTTGTTACCTTGCCAACTGCTTTGTTGTTAAAATCCCATTCATGGCAAAATGTTAATGTTTATTCTTGAGATTGCCATGAATGGGGGATCTTTGTTGGTACAAAATTGCCTCACGCCCCTGTTTTCCAGTTTTGCACGCCAAGTGTTTGTTCAAATGCCTCAATGAACATATTTTCATCTTTTGGACATTTTCTTGCTTGCAAATTCAGTCCTTACCATTGCAAATTTAGTTTCAACTACACTGTTGTACTAATTTCTGTTTTGCAGGTATAATGGGCGACGTTGACAAATACAAGCAGTCTCGATGCGTGCCTCCTAAAGGCATCGATGGGTTCCGTTGTGCCCAGGAAAAGCAATGGTTCGAGGCGTTCTTTGCAACCTCAAAACGCCCGTTTGCGATCAATTTGGCGTGGAAAATGAATGACCTTCCCCATCCAGTCATGGCCATTCTTAAGCGGTATAATTGGGACTCGTTCGTGGGAAGTCAAATACGATAAATGAAGAACTTGTGCGCATTTTCTACGCCTCATTGATCAAATACAAGGGAGAAAAGGGTGTCTTCGAGGCTTTTGTACGTGGAGTTCGGATCACGTTTAGACGCAAGGACTTGGCCCGCTGGATGGGAAATGTGGCTGACCCGTTCCCATTTGTGAGCCTCTCTGATGAGGCGACCTTTGATCTGGACACGCTTATAGAGTTTCTTACCCCGGGAGAGGTTTGGACAAAGAAGATGTTCCGGTCGGCCGCGATGGCAGATTTACCGAGGCTCTTGCACTATGTCAACGTGCATTGTTTGGTGGTTACCAACAATAGATCCGAGGTTCGCCATAAGCATGCTGTTTTCCTCTACACACTGCTGAAACAATCGGGAGACATCAATCTCCCGCGATACTTTTTGGATCAGATGTATTTGGCATCTAAGGAAAAGGCATGGAACGTCTCCCTTCCATTGCCCGGTATAGTGACCCAAATTTGCATTCAAGCCAAGTGCCTCGAGTACCCTTAGGATAGGAAAGTGGACCCCAAACCCATCCTAACTAGAGATAACATCAGTAGGTTCTTGCAGCACTACTGGGGTGAGCCGGCGGTTCAGAAGAGACCGAGATTGGTTGTTGAGGATGTTGACGAGGAGACAGAGCTGAGGAGGGCAGAGCAGGGGTCAGGCCAGCACACTGAGGTGCCTACCGCACTTACCTACGCCCGCTTTGCGGCGTTCGAGGCACGGCACCAGCGCATATGGGAGGAGAACCAGTTGCGGCTGGCGACTTTGGAGTCGCGGTTTGACCAGTATGGGGTTGACCAGCTCCAGGACCGGACCGAGCGGCGACACGAGTTTCATATGGTCCAGGCCATGATGCGTGATCTCTATATCCAGTAGCATGGCCCTGAGGCGCCGCTTCCGCCGCATTTTCAGAGTCCGTACGACCCAGCTAATCGGGGTTCATCCAGTGGTGCGGGTTTCTAGTCCAGTGTATGGGTTTGGGTGGTTTTTTCTGTATGGTTGATGATTTGTATCATTTTTGGGGGCGACTAAGCGAACTATGTATTCTCTGTTTTACTTTCTTCACATTGATTGAGATGCCTGTACTGAATTCTATGATATTAGTAATGATAATTTAGTTGTTGTTGAATTATTAGATTTTGATGTGTATACATTTTTTTTTCCAAATCCTATGTCCACCATCAATTATCTATTATCTGCATTTCAACCCCTCTAAACTATTGAGACTCATGGCATGTTTGTTTCTAACTTAATCATTGTGGTACATATTTTTGTTTTTCTTATGTTGGTATAGGGCGCACGTTGATAACCTCGGACTTCACTCTAAATTGGGGTGATTTATTCTACTCCCTCTTTTTCTCATAATGTCTTTTAATTACATTGAGGACAATGTGCGATTCAAGTTAGGGGGTGTGTTTAGGCATCTCAATTTCTTTTTCATCCCTCTTGTGCCATATATATATATATATATAAAAAATAAAAATAAAATAAAAAAAAAATTCAAAAATTATTTTCTTTATTTTTTTCCCTCTTTTGGGCATTTTGCCCTATTTTCCTATGATAAACTTAATAATTTCCCTATCCAATTGCTAATTCAATAATGCATTTTCTATTTCTTTCATGTTATTAAACTCTAGTCCTTATATTATTCAACATTGGGGATAAATGCATGAATTAAACCTTGAAACCCATGAGCACTTGAGCATATTTTCTAAATCATTCGGTAGGACAATTATAGCTTGGTATCTTGTTGTTGCTTTGTGTACACTAAAAACCTAGCGAGTTTCGTGATTTTCTTCGTTTCAGAGTGTTTATACATTACTCTCTTTCTTGAATAACGTATATTGTTGGCGATCTCATTTTCTTTTCATTGATTGCATATTAATTGATGTATCACATGAGCATGATTTTCAACGGTGTTGTGTCTCGAGAATCACATGAAACTTTAGGAAAGGATCTTAGGCTCTCTTTGTTGTTAACCCATATGACCTTGACCTTACCCTTATACATGTCCCTAGTCAACCCCGTTGAACCTAATTATGACCTTTCTTTTCGTCTCAATTCCCTAACCAACTCCACATTGGAGTTTTACACCATACACATTACCTTTCTTACCTATGTTTGGAATGATATTTGGGATTGAATGATGTTGTGTAGTGTGGTTGAAATTTAAACAAAAGAGAAAGAGTGATAAAAGAAAAGAGAAAGTTGAAAAAGAGAAGAAAAATAGAAAGTTGAAAACAAAATAGAAAGTATAGAAAAAGAAGAAAAGAAAAGAAAGAGAAATTTGTATATGATGTTCATAGTGATTCAATAATCCTTGTTACTCTCTCGATTGATATATTAAATGCGTGTTTGGATATCATGTTCCAATTTTGAAATTGACCGCCATTTTCCATTATCCCAAGTATTTTCATCTCCGAACATTTTTCGTATCCGTAAATACTTCCTTTCGTTTCATTTCTCATAACCCCAAACCCACATTACAACCCAATAAAGTCCTATTTGATCCTAGGGTAACGTGATTCAAAGGTCGAACATTAGCGATAATCTGTTTATGTGCTTTTCACATTGATTAATATGCGATATCCTTTCATGAGATTGTGTTTTTTCACTTTTATATTGCGTTCTTCTTCTTTGACATGTGCGCGGCTTAGTTTCCTTTTACAATTACTCTTTATGCCCGCATGTCCCGTGTGTTACACCCTATTCCGAGTGTTTTTATTTGTTGAGTGTGTTGAGTGGAAGCATGCTTTAATGGTTATCCGGGTTGTAGGCGTTTTTACCGAATCAAATCTCTTTACATATGCATGCGCACCACTCACATTTGAGGTTTCAATTCCATGTAGTTTTTCTTCTAATGTTCATAGTTTTGGATTATTGGGCAGAACCTCTCATTTGCTTTGTTAATAATATGTTGAAATATCTAATTATTGTTGAGTTTGGCATATTGGGTGTTTGCCCATGCATGTTTTGAGGAAATTCGATGTTTGTGGGTATCATCCCTGAAAACCTTCACGAGACAACACTCATCCGCTAGGGTAACCTAGAGGTTTAACGGCTTGTTGCATTCGCTAAATGCAACCGTGCGCCCGCAAAAGTGGCACTTTTTCTGTGTATATATTGTTGCTATACTTACCGCACTTTTGTGGCGGGTTTTTGTTTTGTTTCATAGCCAGGGACTAGCTATGTGTAAGTTAGGGGGTGTGATTAGTCGCAAATATTGTATATCTTGCGCCCGTTAATTATGCATGCACGCACGCTTGCGACCGTTATTTCACGTATTTAAGATCTTGTACTGTATAACCTTTGGTTTCCCTATATATATGCTTTGCGAGGTTTATTTGAGCTTTTGTAGGGTTTGGAATGCTAAACGGTGCAAGTGTGCGTCATCCGGGAACGTTCAGTGCTTTACGCAACTTCAGGGGTAATTCTATCATTCCTACATTCGAGCTCTGTGCCCGAACCCTTCACGGATGTTGTAGTTCTTCTTGCCAACTACGCGTAGCCCCCAACGGTTTGTCAATCCGGTTCACAATGACCAAGTTATGAGCGTTTTCCCGAGCCCCTTTGTTGTGTATCAAAAGAGGGGAGAGTGCTGATTTTGCAGGAGCGGTCGACCGGTCCCAAAACAGAGGTCGACCGGGGTTTTACATTTTGCCTTCGAATTGAGACAGTGTGCCATCTCCTGGATCAGAGGTCGACCGGTACCTTACCAGCGGTCGACCGGTACTTCATTTTCTGCAAAACCCCCGCGGTTTTGGTTTGGTCTTACCACCCTTGTTTTGCGGGTTTCTTCCACTTAGTATATATTTGTAGTGGTTTATTTTGTAAAGGGGCGGATTACATTCGTGTGCAAAGAAATAGATAAAAAGGGATTTTGTTGGTTTCTCTCTCTCTCCTAGGGCTCGATAATTTGCTTGTCATTTCCATCATCAACTTCATTGTATTGCAAGTAAATTTCCTCCTTTATTGTTTCTTGTTGATCCTTGGTACAATGTGGTGCAATTAATGTTGTGCAAGAACTGATTACATTGAATGCTTATTCTCAATATGGTTATTACACTTACTATTAGTTTAATGATGTGTTTTGATATGGTTGGTGTCATGAGTAGCTAATCTCCCTAGGTTGGGAGCATAAACCCACCTTGGAGAGTTTAGTTCTTGGTTTGGTTCAATGATTAAAACCAATAAATGGGTGTGTGGGTTGAGATTGGAGTTTCATAGGATTTTATCTTCTC
Source organism: Sambucus nigra (assembly GCA_949130495.1). Lineage (NCBI taxonomy): Eukaryota > Viridiplantae > Streptophyta > Magnoliopsida > Dipsacales > Adoxaceae > Sambucus > Sambucus nigra. The sequence goes on along the minus strand of OX422220.1, from coordinate 485,149,537 downwards.
TTATCATGTAAGGGTTGTATTTTAAGACTTAACTCCAATATCAACGCATTTGTCCGATAATATATCGTTACCTTCATCTTATATTGTTGGGTTGACATCCTTCATGTAGGATTGTTGATATTGATATCTTATTCCCATTTGATTGTGATTTAATCAGAAGAACCCGTTGAGTTGTGCGCAACCGAGGTGGGGGAATGCTCCTTAACCTTTTGTTAAAGAATCGTTTCATAATCCTGTTTATAAATCTCGCTTGTCTTGTTTCTATTTTGTGTAGTGTTCCATTTATCTTGGTTCGCTTTGGTTCATTACAACACGTATAACCTAAATCATCTTTTCTTTTATCTTGTATTCTTGTTTATTGATTTTTAACTGAAAGAATATCCTCGGTACTTCATATAATTCCCTGCGGAAATCGACCCCGGTCTTACCAGGCTTTTATTACTCTCGCGATTAGCGTACACTTGCGCTATACAATTTTTTGAGCGAGTCACTTCTCTTCTTTCTTTTACAAGATCTAAATCAAGTCTCCGTTCAGTAATGTTCTCTTTCGGGTCATAAGTCTGAACCCTGTGGGTAAGAAGGCCTATCTATGTCCGCACTACTACCTCTGAACTATAAGCCAACATAAATGGAGTTTCCTTGGTAGGAGTCCTCTTCGTCGTCTTATAATCCCAGAGGATAGCATATACTTCTTTAACCCACCTGCCTTTGGCATCTTCCAAATGCTTATTGATTCCATCGAGGATCGTCCTATTTGTTACCTCTATCTACGCATTGGCCCGGGGTCGGCCAGGAGCAGAGAAGAACTGCTTGATGCCGACTCGTTCGTAATATTTTTGTAGGGAGACATTCTTGAACTATGTACCATTATCAGAAATTAGGGTATTGGGTAGGCCGTACCTATAGATGATTTTTTTCCAGATAAACTGAAAGGCTTTTTTCTCTGTAATTATTATCATCGGCTCAGCCTCTACCCACTTTGAGCAATAATCAATTGCCACGATCAAGTAACGATAGTTGTTCACAGCTCTTGGTAGTGGTCCAACCAAGTCAATTCCCCAAATCGTAAAATTCCAAGGAGCTATAATGGAGGTAAGAGGCTGATGAGGTTGACGGGGTATGGTGGGAAACCTCTGGCACGTATCTCATCTCTTGATGTATGCAGCTGCATCTTTAGATAATGTGGGGCACTAATAACCCTGCGTAATGATCCTCTTAGCCAATGGTCTTCCTCAAATGTGGCTGGAACACGACCCTTCATACACATATTTTAAAATATAATCTACCTTAAATGGATGGACACATCTAAGAAGAGGAAGCACGAACCCTTTCTTATATAAGATGTCTCCTACAAGGGAGCACTTGGCAGCTTTGTACCTCAATTTCTTTTTCTCGGCCCTGGACTCAGGCAACTCTCCATCTCTAATGTAACGTACTATATGATCCATCCAGAAGGCTCCCTGATTCGTATCGAATATTGCATATTTCCGCCCACTATCTTTTTGCATTCTAACACTTTTACGGTCCTTAAGGTCTATATTTATGCCCATTAACCAGACAACCTTGGATTTGGATATATACATGCTTTTCAGGGGTTAATTGTGCCTTTTTAGGTAATGGAATGCTAAAAGTGAGGATCCATTGCATTTCAGAGAAGTTTCGTCGCCAGATGCTACTTCAAGGGCATTTAAGTCAATTCATATTTCTTCTCTGGCTTATGGAATTTCCATGGATGCGTAGTTCGTTGAACAAGATTCGTGTGGCCGTAAACGGTGCGTGATTCCGAGTCTGGACGATGAAGTTATGGTCATTTCCGTTAATGAACTTTTCCCTTTCTTCATGGACCAAAGGATTGCAGAAAACAGAGTCGCGGTCGATCACGATTTGAGGCTCGGTCGACCGCGTGTTGGCATTTTGCCTTGGATCGAATACAGTGGGTTTTTACATAAAGGCCCGGTCGACCGCGCTCTTGATGCCGGTCGACCGCAGGTTTATGATTTGCCTTGGATCGAAGACAATACACTTTTGCCCAAGGGCGCGGTCGATCGGCCCTCTGGCCGCGGTCGACCGCGTATACCAGATATTTTGAGATATTCCCTTTTCTTTTCTTTTTCCTTTATTTCTTTTCTAACTTACTATATAAACGCATTTTTGGTTTCATTTTCAGATATACTTAGATTTTTCGTTTTAGGTTAGAATAGCTTAGGGTTTGAGGGTTTTTGGAGAGTTCTTCTTCATTTCTTCTTGGTTTGACACCCATTTAGTTTTGTAAGTTGACTATTCATCATCCTCTCCGTTAATATAGTGTGTATTTCATTAATTCTTGCTTTGTAGTTATTTTACATGCTTTCTTTCCTTGCTTTGTAGTGTAGGTTTATTGCGTTTATTTACCGCATTTATTTACCGCGTTTTTAATATGCTTTCTAGCTAAATTAGTCTAGGTTGTGTTTGAATGGAACTCACTCGGGTTGATGCGTTGCTTTGCTTTGCTTTGGTGATGGAGTTTTCGGGTCTATTTCGAGTGCGTTGTCCTAGTTATTACGCCTAGGATATTTGAAGGGGCATATCATGTATGTTCCGAGCTTACGACCTTGGTGCGTAATTTTCGAGGTATTTATTGACGCCAAAATCTTATTAGGCTTTTATGCGAATTTAGGGGCGTGACAACCCTTGATTTAATTAACCGTCGAAACGAGACGCATTTGTAATAACTCGTCGACCCATGTAACCATTTTATACTAATTAACTTGGGTGAGGGATATTCGACGCAGCCTATAGTTTTACTCGATTTGTTAATCTAGCTTTAAATACACTCGCCTAGATTAATCATTTCCCTTTTATGCATCTTTTCCTTTTTAGTTTGTAATTTATCTTTTACACTTTTATTTAGGAGTATTAAATCCTATAAATTCTAGCAACTCGTCTCTGTGGATATTTTCGATACCCGAACGTGGCCGCTATACTCACCCGTTGAGTGTAGTCATATGTTTAGGTTTTTGTATACTTCAGGTGAGCCGAATTCAAAATGACAGGCGCGTAGGTAACTCTTGCGCCACGGTAAAAACCTTGCCTATCATTCCCATACTCACCTTGAAACAAAATTCCACGGTATTCTCTTCTCCTCTGATCTTCGACCGATGAAGAACCTCTATCGGGACTATTCATCTGATTTTAGTTCTGGTGGCTAAAGCTAACCTTTCCAGAGTATCGGTGATAATACACAAATATTGCGTATTTCATCCCTCAAACCTACGCATTTTAGCCCCATCGGGTATACTATTCCCTATATTTATGCTCGTTAACCGGACAACCTCGGATTTCTATGTTAACATGCTTTACAAGGGTTAATTGAGCTTTTATAGGTATTTGGATGCTAAGTGTGAAGTTCAGACGCATTCCGGCTAATTTCCTTAGGCAATCGCACGTTCAAGGACAATTTGGTCAATTCACAGTTTGGACACCTGGCCCAATATCTTCACGAAAGTTGTAGCCCTCCTCGCAAGCTTTGTGTGGCCGTAAACGGTGTGCGATTCTGAGTCCGTATGAAGAAGTTACGACGATTATGCCGGAAGAGAAAGCCAACAGCCAACCAAAACAGGAGGAAATGTTGCAGACCTGTAGCCATCGATCGATCGATCCTTCAGTTTTTACCCTCGAGCTGAGACAGTGGCCTATGATTTTTACCATCGATTGATCGATCGATTGATGCTCTGTTTTCAGCTGATATTTTATCTTTTCTTTTCTTTTCTAATTTTATTCCAACTTACTATATAAAGGAATTTTGTGTAAATATCAGATATAATTCGTTTTAGGTTAGTTTTAGCTTGGAGTTTGGGGTTTGAGAGCTCAATCTTCATTTATCTCTTGGTTTGACACCCATTAGGGTTTGTAATTGGTACTTTCATCTTCCCTCTCCATTAATATAGTTTGTATTTCCTTAATTTCTTGCTTTGTAGTTAATTTACATGCTTTCATAATTAGGTTTACATGCTTTATTTCCATGCTTTCTAGTGTAACTTTATCGTGTTTATTTACCGTATTTATTTATCGCGTTTTTAATATGCTTTCTAGCTAATTTAGTCTAGGTTGTGTCGGATTGAACTCATTTCGGGTTGACATGTTGCTTTGCTTTAATGATGGAGTTTACGGGTCTATTTCAGGTGCGTTGTCCTAGTTATTACGCCTAGGAGATTTGGCGGGGCATATCATGTATGTTCCGTGCTTACGGCCTTGCTTGCGTAATTTTCGGGGTATTTGTTGACGCCAAAATCGTATTAGGCTTTTATGAGGATTTAGGGTCGTGACAACTCTTGATTTAATTAACTGTCAAAACGAGACGCGAGCGTAATAACTCGTCGACCCATGTAACCATTTTATACTAATTAACTCGAGTGAGGGATATTCGACGCAACCTATAGTTTTTACTCGCTTTGTTAATCTAGTTTTATATACACTCGCCTAAATTAATCTTTCCCTTTTGTGCATCTTTTCCTTTTTGTTTATATTTATCTTTTACACTTTTATTTAGGAATACTAAACCGTATAAATTCTAGCAATTCGTCCCTGTGGATCTTTCGATACCCGGACTTGACCGCTATACTCACCTATTGAGTGTAGTCATAAGTTTAGGTTTTTGTATTGAGGCGGTGAACAGAAAATAACGATCGGCGCTTGACGCGCGCCACTTTTCACCCTCGATCAAAATAGCGTCGTTGCCGGGGACTAGTTTGTTTTAGAATTTATTTGATTTAGTATTTCGTAGTATTTTCTTTATATTTGTATTATTTGCCTAACATTTTTGTAGGACTTATACATTGGAGCGCCAAGAAATGCTTGAATTTCCCGCGCGCATATACTTTGTGGAATTCTCCACTTCGAGCCATTTTGGGGGTAAGCATGTCTTATTCCAATTCTTTCGGTAATCATTATGATAATTCTCAAAATTCTCATAAATCTTTCACTTTTGGTCAATACTTAGAATCCCAAGAAATTGCAAAATCTAAAATGACTTTGGGCGAGTATTACAAAATTCAAGCTTTGGAGAGCGTGTATTTTGAGGAGGAGGATAATGATTTTGGGCCTTTACCTCCTTATAATAGGAATTTTGAAATTAATTGTAATAGTTTTCAAAATTCTTATAATATTGAGTTTTCGTTTAAGTCCGATGGTAATTTTCAAAGTTCCCATTTTCAAGGATCCGCACCTCGACCTATGACATTCAGTGAGGGTTTGCGTACGCTTGAGAATGAGAAAATTGAAAATCGTTATCAGGAAGAAAATCATTTGTGGGAACATGAATTGGATTCATTATTTGAGTCCGACGATGATTTTGCTTCCAAGATTTTCGAAGTCGAGGAATGTTTTGAACCAAGTGAGGACTATGTGCCTACTTTGGAACAAACAATTCTAGACTTTTCCCATTGCATAATAGATATTGAAAGTGAGGATGAAAATGACGTAATATCTATTTGCAATGAAATGATTTATTCTTTGCACCCCAAAGAAGAACATTTGATTGAAAATGATCTTATTTCCTTCGAAACTCAATCTTCAAGCGATGATGATGCATCTCTTGAGTTTGAATTTCTTTCCTCCCCATTTTCGTTCTCTGTTATCACACCGTCATAAGTACCTGATGATTCGGTTTAAAACTTTAATGTGTTAAACCTTTTCGCCGATGAGGAGTACTTGCTCGAGTCGTCCTCCACGATCGCATCTTTGCCTTTGTGTGCGCCACCTTCCATTCCAATTTCAAAATCATTGGGAGGATATTTGGCCTTTTTCGGTCCCCACATATTTTTGTCACTTGTTCAATCCAAATCCCCCATCGTCCCTCCAAAACTTTTAATTGGCGATGGTTCCTTTCTTACGCCTTACACATGCCTTTCGTTGTTTAAATGAAATTCATATTTTTTCGAAGGTATGCTTGTATGTGAGGGTACACCGGTTATCCTCCAAAGTCAAATCATTTTCATGGTGGACCCTCAGCTATTTAGACTTCTAGTGTACAGTTAGTGTGAAGCCTAAATAATAGGTTGTATATAGTTTGCTTTTTTTCTTTCTTTCTTTTTATCTTTTCTTTCCTTTTTAATTTAGTCTAATGTAATTAGTTAACCTTTTGTTATTTGTTTTTCCTATGCTCGGTACTAACTTATTTTGTGGATTCTTTAGACTTGTTCTTATGGGGATCGCTCCAATTTTGGGTAATATCGCTCGTTTCCTCTTTTTAACTTGGTTCTTAATTCACATTGAGGACAATGTCAGGTTTTAAGTTAGGGGATGTGGGATATTTTATCCATTTATTTTTTTAGTCCATGTTTTTTCTCACATGTTAGTTACTTAGTATGCTTTTCTTAGAAAAATCAAAAAATTCAAAAATATTTTCTTTCTTTTTTCTTCTTTATTGGGCATTTGCCTTTGTTTCCGATGATAAATTTCAATAACTGCCCGATCCAATAGACAATCCAATGATGCATGTTCTCAATTTTAGAAGTTATTAGACTTTAGTCCTCGATTATTAATATTATGAATAACTTCATGAATTAAACTTTAATCCCATGAGCACATGCACTTTTCTTGCTTTGTTGATTTGGTTTAAGATTTTTATAACTCGATAATCTTTTGTTGCATTGTATATACTTACACCGAGTAAGTTTTGTACCTTTCGTCGTTTGTGAGTGTATACACAATTCTTTCCTTTTTGAAAACGTTGAATTCGTCGGTAATCTCTTTATTCTTTCATTTGATCGTTCATTAATTGAGTTCATATATCAAATATGTTACTTGAGCATGATTTTCAAAGTTTATTTTGACTCGAGAATTGCGTAAACTTTTGGAAATGATCATAGGCCATCTTTGTTATAATACCCATATTAGCCTTGACCTCACCGTATATGTTTACCTTCATTAACCCCTTTGAGCCTTACTATAGCCTTTCGTTTCATAACCCAAAATCCCATAACCAACTCCATATTGGAGTTATAAACCATACATACACCTTTCATACCTTTGTTTGGAATGTTACTTGGGATTGAATGATGTTGTTGTGTTGCGGTTGCAATTTAGGCATATGAGAGTGAGAAAAGTAAAGAAAGAGATGTGAAAAAAGTGATGAAAAGGAGAAAGCAAAAAGCAAAAGAAAACAAAAGAAAAAAATGAGAAAAAAAAGAAAAGAAAAGAAAGAGAAAGTTGTAAATTGTGTATATAGTTCAATAAGCTTTGATTACTTTCCCCGATGATATATCTAATGCCTTTTTGGACTTGTTTTTCAATTTTTGATTTTGCCTGCATCCTTCCCATTATCCCGAGTTTCATCCCCAATCACATTTGAATCCGTACATACATTCCTTTCATTTCGTACCATAGCCTAGCCTACATTATAACCCTATTAAAGTCCTATGTGATCTTAAGTAGATGTAATTCAAAGGTTTAAATAGTTTTGATAATCTGTGAAAATGCATTTCGCCTATTTTAATAAGCGGCATCTTTAATTGAGATTACAAATTTTTTATTTTTTATATAGCGTTCTTCATTTGTGACATGTGCGTGGCCTAGTTTCCATTTCCATTTACTCTTTATGCCCGCATGTTTAGTATATTAACTACCTGTTTCGAGTGAATTCACTTGATGAGTGTAATGCCCATGAGGATTGAATATATGCTTGCTTTGATTTTTATCCGGTTTATTCAAGTTTTTGCCAAATCAAACTTTACATGCGCTCACTCCCCTCCCACTTTTTAAGTTTCAATTCTATGAGGTGCATTCCATAATGTTAATGATTTCGGACTTTTATTTGAATTCATTCACTTTGCTAATACAGCGTATGAAATCTTGTTCGCTATTGTTGGGATTGTCGCATGTTGGTTTGGGCTTATTTTGAGGAAACCATATGATGTTTGTGGGTATCATCCCTGAAAACCCTGACGAGACGACACTCGTCCACTAGGGTAACCTAGGGATTTAACGGCTTATTGCATACGTTAAATGCAATCGAATCGCCTGCGAAAGTGGCCTTATGCTTTGATGATGCTAAGATTCAGCACCACCAGATAAGTGATGATGAGCTCAAACAGTGATAACTATGACAACCATAGAGATATGTATGTATAAGTATATAGAAGGAGATGAGTATAAGAGGAATAAGATAATGATGTAAAGTGGTTCAGCCAATTAGTCCTACATCCACTGTGAGTGTGTGATCCACTAAGTATGGGCACTAATGGCCTTGGATACAATGCACATAAGCTCTCTCTCTATTGTGTGTATATAAGCAGAGTTTTAGCTAGGGTTACAATTTTCGATCCCTTTACAGGGTTGTAAGTGACAAGTATATATAGGTCTTGGGGGGAGTAGTGTACCCCCCAAGCATGCATGGTGCATGTGAGTTATGATCTAGCCAATCCCCTGCTGACACCTGGAGCTGACACATATGATTAATAATGACATAATATTCCCTCACGTGAGGGGGTGATTTTGTTATAACGGTCTTGTACACGTGTCATAGGAGTCCCACGTGAACTATTCCACATGTCTCCCAAATCACGCACTATGAAGATGTCACCCTCGGCATATGATGTGAGGCCGAGGGCAAAGTTCCTGTTGGCAGCGAGCCCGACCTAGTTTGGGCCTCGTACTGTCGTACCCTTATAGGGTCGTTTGAGGCATGATGAGGGGTCGGCCCCTTGAAGGGTCGTTTAAGGCATTATGAGGGGTCGGCCCCTTGAAGGGTTGTCTGAGGCATGATGAGGGGTCGGCCCCTTGAAGGGTCGTCTGAGGCATGATGACGGGTTTGCCCCTTGAAGGGTCGTCTGAGCTATGATTAGGGGTCGGTCCCTTGAAGGGTCGTCTGAGGCATGATGAGAGGTCGACCCCCTGAAGCGTCGTTTGAGCCATGATGAGGGGTCGAAAACTGGATTTGTCCTGTACCTGAGCCCTCGTCTTAGAGGTGGACATCCTCGTCCTGGCCGAGGGTATATATGGGTTTATCAATCACCCCCAGCCCTTAGTCATATATGTTGTTGTGATGGCTGAGGGATAATACTGCCTTTTGTTCACTGAGTGGTCAGGTGCGAATCAGTGTTCCCCAGGTATGGAGGCTGCACACTTGCTTGGGGTATAGTGCCCTAATGATACATCTCCTCGTGGGTTGTGCACCGCCTTGACTTCTGGGCCCCTCATCAATGACAAAGTATGTAAGAGCAAAGTAATTTCCTTTTTATTTAAAACTCAATGAATGATGCGGAAGCGTTGTAAAACAGGTGATGGTTCAACTTTCAAAAATAACAACAAGTTTTAATTTCTCAAAACAAATTAAAACATAATTCAAGTCCTAGAATTTGCCTAAGTCATGATTATTCATTTAAACAAAGTTAGGCGAAACCAATTTTAGCAAAAGACTTGAATAAACCAAATTTACCCAATATTTAATTTAAGTCCCAAATTAAATGAGTGTGAAAATTAAACCAAATTTTATCTTGAAATTATCCTAAGCATGGATTCTAAATTAATGAGCAAGACAAAATAAACAATGTCACACTACGCCGAGATGTACGAGGAAAAACCCAAGACGGGAAACAACCTCGGACGGCCCTAGCCACAAGTCCACTAGATACGGAATTACAATTACAAGACAGATAGACTTACAACGACTGACTCAATCCCTCTCAAGCCTCGACGCTCCTTCTCGTAGAAACCTCTTCCTAGCGTACAACCTCGGAACACCACCGCGGTCTCGGAATCCACCGATGGGACTTTATATGGTCACCGTCACCCAAGCATGGAGCCTTTCTCCGTGTGGGTAGAATCTCAACAAAAGTCTTCTTTGTGATGGGGTGTAGAAGCAAACCCGAAACGTCTCTTGAATTCGGTAGAGAAAACCGGTGCCAAAAACTCCAAGTAAAGATATGTATATATAGAACTTGGAATAAACAACAATGGGTGTAAACTAAGTGTTTAAAGATTTTTCTTTAAGTTGAAGAACACTCAAACATGAACATTTTTTTTTTTTTTTAAAATGATCTCTCAAACTCTCTCTAGGAGATGTAGTAGGATGGAAAAGTTATCTTGGAAAATGTGTTTCCCGCACATAATAATGTATGAAAAAGTTGGTTGAAAACCAAGTGGAGAAGTGGGGAAAAAACTGCCAAAAACTGCTCAAAACTGTTCCCGCCCTGGCGTCTTGTTCGAACGAACTTGACTCTCGTTCGAACGAGACTTCTAACGAACGACCAGCCTGGGCTCGTTAGAATCTCGTTAGATACCTCGTTAGAACGAAAAACTCGTTCGAACGACATATCGAACGACTGACCAGTTTAGGGTCGTTGGCAAACTCGTTCGAACGAAACTGGTTCGAACGACAAAACTCGTTCGAACAAAATCTGGTTCGAACGAAAAAACTCGTTCGAACGACATTTCTAACGAACGACCAGAAAGTTTGTAAAATTCGATTTTGGCCCAGAAACTTTTATATACTTATATTAAAGTTCTAATTGATTCTTTCTGAAAATAAAATGCAGTTTTTTATTACACCTAACACCCAATACAAATTGTTCCAAGCTGCTATATAAATATAATTACATTCATACCTTGGGAGCATGGAACCTTAGTTGATGACGTAGAAACGAGGCACATAAACCGTCATTTTGATGAAGCTTTAAATTCTTTGCCGCTACGTCTTCAACACATTCTTCATAGGCTTGAGAATATTACAAATAAATACTATCCTATGAATAAATGTTTTTGTCCGGAATTGAGCCAAAACTATATATGGACTCAATTGGAAATTTGTGTCCTTACAAAGTATTTAATTATTTTTAAACAATCATTTTTTTCTTCTTCTTCGCGCCATAGCTTTGTCTCTCTAGTTTCTCAATAATTCTATAACCATTTCTGCGATTTTTTCTGCATCAAGCCTCGCTGTCTTCGCCTTCATTCTCAGGTAACCTTTCTTTGCTTTAGATTCCTCATTGACCTTCAACTTTTGTTTATAATTTTCATTTTGCATTTGAGTTTCTTTTCACTATTTCCTTGGTTGTTTTGATTTTTTTGGCGTTCTTCTCCGACGAGCTGTTCTTCTTGTTCTTGAGTGTTCAAACCTAAAAACTTTTCATTTATTTAGGTTTGATGTAAGAGTCAAACTTAGTCAACTGTGAACTTGTTTGTAGTTAGCTTATCCAAATTCCTTAAGTGTAGGGTCTTCCCCTTAATGCTTAGAAGTTAGGAGGCTTTGTGATTTAGCCGAGGAATTCCCATCCCTGAGAGAGAAATTATTTGCTGAGATTAGGCGAATAGAGGAGGAGGACGAGAGAAGACGAGGGGCCGACCCTAATTGGGTACGACCCATCTTCCCCATTCCTCTAGCCATAATAGTACATCTGAGTCTTGTGGGTCGTCTTGTCGTCCAGTCGATAGTCAGACATACGAGGGATAAATGAATGAGAGAGCATCGTCACCTACGGGTGAAAGTCCTTCTAGGAGGAGAGAGACATCCACTCTTAGCCCAAGCTGACAGGCCGAGGGCACAGCACCTTCTGAGGTTGTCCCCGTCCCCTCTTTATTTTCAAGTAGCCTTTCTAGACGGCCCCCCGATAGGTGACGAGGCTAGGGGACCCGTCGATGAGAAGGCTGAGGACGACAATGAGAGTTCTGATGATGATGATGGCCAAGTTGATACTTTTAGAGCCTCGACTTATGTATCGTCAGTTAAGGATCGTGATCTCTTAGTATGAAGGCATCTCTTTGGTATACAATCCAATATAAGTATGAGGGTCCCAACTGAATCTGAGAGAGTCTTCTAGGGGGACGAGGGAGAGATTGCTGTTTACGAGCAGATGCTAAGGGTAGGTGTTAGGCTCCCTCTGCACCCTACAATAGTTGAGATACTATCTGCCCTTGGGGTTGCTCCTTCTCAACTTCCTCCCAACTCGTGCAGGACTATCCTCGACTATATCTCGCTTTAGAAGAATTCGTTCACCGACGAGCCCTCGATTGACTTATTCATTGCCTACTACAACATCACCTCGTCGTCCAAACAACCTGGGTATTTCTATTTGGGTGCTAGAAAGTCTGACAAGAATCTTCTTCACGTGGCTCAGACTTCCAATCATGACTGGAAAAATAGGTTTTTCTTTATCTCTGGGGATTGGGAATTCCCCGCTGAGGGCGAGCCCGTGAAAGACAGTCCAAGGGTACCAAGGGTATGGTCCAACCCTTCAATAAAAGCCCGATCAGACCCCAGAATCAGCTTGGAGGAGAGGATCATTGTTGGCTACCTGAGGGAGCGAGGGAAAGAGGGTGAACTTGCCAAATTTGAAGATTTGATGACCCCTCGCTTCCTCAAAGAAGGTGGTCTAAGGGTCGGCCCCCTGACAGAACTATGTGAGTGATTTTTTGCTCAATTTTTGATATCTCGTCCCCTTTTCATCTTTATCTCTGTATCTTTTTGATATCTCGTCCCCTTTTCAGGTCATCCTGCAAACATATCTGATCAACTCTTGGAGATGATTGCGCCAAGTTTACTGTCTGGTCTGGGCAAGAAAAAAGGCAAAGGGCCTCAGTAGGCTCAGAAGAAGACAAAGGCCGTGGGGCCATCACATGTTGAGCTGACCGTCGATAGTAATGAAAGAAAGGAGCTAGAAGTTCCTGTTGATTCTCGGTCGAATTTTAGGACGAGGTCGAGGGTGGAGGCCCCTCAGACACACACCGAGGGGACTAGTTTCTCCTCCAGCATGGGGGCCTTTTGGTCCCAAAACTTGACATTCTTGAAGGTTGAACCGTATTTCCTCATAGCCAACCTGAGGGAAGCTAAGGCCTCGATATTTTCTGCTCCCTCGGTCACGGATTATGACTTCTTGTCAAAGATGCCCCCGACTACGGTCTATGATTACGGTCTGCACACTTTGGCCCAGGTACCTCTCTCGACTTTACTCTTTTTTATTTGCCAGCATTTTATGAACTGTTCCCTCTACCCCTCTTAACATGTGTGCCTCCATGCAGTCTGTCTGCGCCTTTACCTCGGCCACCAAGTGGATGGCTAAAAATCAACAAAAGTTCTATGAGGTCGAGAGGGCTATTCAGCATGAGGCTGATCTGAAGACTGAGCTGGAGACTACAAAGGCCGAGTTGGAGAGTGCAAGGACCGAACATACAATGGTCTTGGATGAGCTGATGAAGCATCACGAGGTCGACTTGAAGGCAAAGGACTCTCTTATCAAAGAAAAGGATGAGGCATTGATCAATCAGTGGGCTCAATTCAATTCTGAGCTTGAAGGGCAGTGAAGAAGGCCGAGGCCGATGCTGTGGAGGATTACAAACTCTCAGACGAGTTTCAAGGCTTCAATCTTGAATACTTGGAGAGGGGGATCAGGACTGTCTGTCGATGGGTCGTCCTTAAGTTTGCTAATGTTGTATCGTCTGTCCGCCCTTCTCTGGAAGCGGTGGAGTTGGACGGCCCACTGATTGCTGAGGCTCTGGCCCACGTGGAGTCTCAAGTGAACGTTGAAGGCATCTGCACTTCCGAAGATTGAACTGTCTTGGTTACTGAGGAGACTCCTCTTATTGATGTTGAATCCTTGCCTGCAGATACTGCTCAATAGGGTGGTTGTCTGTAGCCAATACCCTCTTCTTGTAAAAGCATTTTTGTACTCTATTTTTGTTGGACAAACATCTGTGACAATTTATAATAGAATCTCTCTTCCTGTCTTCTATGCTTGTCTCTTGTATGATTTGACTTGGCTGTTATGTGTGTTCAGCCATCTTACAAGTCCCCCCTTTTCTTTCTTGGGAGTGAATGGGGGGTCGTCCCCACCATTGGCCCCCATTATAGCCAAGGGTGGTTTCCCACTAATATAATGATGTTTTCAATTAAGTCCCCCCTCGTCTTTCTTGAGGGTGAATGGGGGGTCATCCCCACCATTGACCCTCATTATAGCCGAGGGTGGTGACCACCAACTTAATGATGTTTTCAATTATTTAAAGTCCCCCCTCGTCTTTCTTGGTATTGAATGGGGGGTCGTCCCCACCATTGACCCTCATTATAGCCAAGGGTGGTTACCACTAACTTAATGATGTTTTCAATTATTTCAAGTCCCCCCCTCGTCTTTCTTGAGGGTGAATGGGAGGTCGTCCCCACCATTGACCCTCATTATAGACGAGGGTGGTTACCACCAACATAATGATGTTTTCAATTATTTTAAGTCCCCCCTCGTCTTTCTTGAGGGTGAATGGGGGGTCGTCCCCACCATTGACCCTCATTATAGCCGATGGTGGTTACCACCAACTTCATGATGTTTTCAATTAAGTCCCCCCTCATCTTTCTTGAGGGTGAATGAGGGGTCGTCCCCACCATTGACCCTCATTATAGCCGAGGGTGGTTACCACCAATTAAATGATGTTTTAAATTTCAAGTCCCCCCTCGTCTTTCTTGAGGGTGAATGGGGGATCGTCCCCACCATTGACCCTCATTATAGCCGAGGGGAGTTGCCACCAAGGATAACCCCAATTATACTAGAATTAACAAACACAAGATGAGGGACCAATATGATATTCTCATTAACATTCCAAGTGTTCTGTTGGATCAACACATTCATTACAACTGTGGTCGATAGGACATTACAACATTATTAATAGTATTTCTTCGGATGATCTGCATTCCACGGATTCGAAAAGGGTTCCACTTCTAGGTTTTCTAGTCTATAGGTTCCAGGGACAACTTCATCAATGACCCTATATGGGCCATGCCAATTTGGGTGGAGCTTGTTAGGCTTTTGCCAAGTCTTTTTTAGGACTAAGTCCCCCACAACGATTGGCCTTTGCTTCACCCTCTGGTTGTAAAACCTGGCAGTCCTCTGTTGGTAGGCAGCTTGCCTTATCTCAGCGTCTTCCCTCCTTTCCTCGATCAAGTCTAAGCCAAGTCTCTTTTCTTCCATATTTCTCTGGGGGTCATACATTTGGACCATGTGAGTAGGAAAACCAATCTCGATGGGGATGACGGCCTCTGAACCATACGCCAGCATGAAAGGGGTTTATCGATAGGAGTCTTTATCGTCATCCTGTAGGCCCACAGTACAGCGTACAACTCCTCGACCCATCTTTCTTTTACCTCCTCGAGTTTCTTCTTGATCCCGTCTAGGATTGTCCTATTTATAACTTCCGTTTGCCCATTAGCCTGAGGTCGGTCTGGGGTAGAGAAGAATTGTTTGATACTCACCCTTTCAGAGTACTTCTCCAGAGATGTATTCTTGAATTGAGTCCCATTATTTGAGATGAGGGTGATGGGGAGGCCATATCTACATATAATGTTTTTCTAGATAAACTGGAAGGTCTTTTTCTCGATAATCGTGACCATCGGCTCCGCCTCCACCCATTTTGAAAAATAGTCAATTACTATGATCAGGTACCGATAGTTATTGACGACCCTAGGCAAGGGTCCTACTAGGTCGATTCTGCATACTGCGAATGACCATGGGGATGTGATGAAGGTAAGAGGCTGATGGGGCTGGTGAGGGATGGTGGCGAACCTTTGACATTTATCACACTTTTTTACATACGCCGTGGCGTCTTTCCCCAGGGTCGACCACCAGTATCCCTAGGTTACTATCCTCTTTGCTAATGACCTGCCCCCAATATGGATTAAACATGACCCCTCGTGCACATCTTGCAAGATGTGTGGGACCTCAGATGGGTGCACACATCTAAGTAAGGGGAGCAAAAACCCCTTTTTGTACAAGGTGTCTCCGATGACAGCGAATTTTGCAGCTCTGTATCTCAACTTCTTCCTTTCTTGTTTTGCTTCTGGCATCTCCCCTTCTTTAATGTATCTGATTAGAGTGTCCATCCATGAAGCTTCCCTGCCAATATTAAGCAAGTCCCAAGTGTTCCGTCTGCATCTTCAATTGTTAGTCGAAGTAAGATTTACACTGGGACCGTCCTCCTAATATCAGTCCTAGTTACCGAGGCCAGTCTAGCAAGTGTATAGGCTCGACCATTATCAAGCCTAGGTATCCTCTTCAACTTACCTCTCCAAAGCTCTTCAATAACGACTTCACTTTTTCAAGGTATTTAACCATTCGCTCATCCTTAGCCTCGAAGGCTCCTAGTATCTGATTCACTACTAGTCTTGAATCACTATGGACCAAGATCTGGATGATACTAAGAGACTTATCCAATGAAAGGCCCGCTATCAGGGCCTCATATTCAGACTCGTTGTTGGAGGCTTTGAAGTTGAACCTCAGGGCGTATTCGATGTTTATGCCGTCAGGAGCTGATACTATTAATCCAGCCCCACTTTTTCTCTGGCAAGAGGACCCGTCGACGAAGAGGCTCCATACATCCTGTTCTTCTAAGAAATTTCCCTCGATGAGGGATCCCTGTCTAAAGAGATATCTTCCATCCTCATTTTCGATAATTCTTTCTCTAGCGGTGCTTGTCTTAGCTTTATCCGTGGATGGGTCAATAATTCTGCCCTACCAGGTAGCTATCTTCTCGAGGCTCTCATCTTTAGCCTCATCATCTTCCTAAGTAAATTCAGCCACGAAATCAGCTAATGCTTGCCCCTTAATGGCCACCCTAGGTTGATACACAATATCAAACTCTCCCAACTCTATAGCTCAGGCCATTAGCCTACTTGATTTTTCTGGCTTGTGTAAGACTTGCCTGAGAGGAGAGTCAGTGAGGATGACCATTATATGGGACTAGAAGTATGGCTTCATCTTTCTTGATGCATGGATCAAGGCATAGGCTAACTTCTCCATCCGTGGGTATCTTTGCTCTGCCCCCTGGAGTGCCTTACTATTAAAATACATAGGCTTCTGTACCACGTCCTCTTCTCTGATAATTGCTACGTTGATGGCTGATTTTGAGATGGCTAGGTACACATGTAGTCGTTCACCCTGACTGGCCGTGACAACAGTAAGGGAGACCCTAGGTACGACTTTAATTCTTTGAAAGCCTAGTCACACTCTTCGTTCCATTCAAAGGCCTTTCTGAGAATTTTGAAGAACGATAAACACTTGTCTGTGGCTCTGGATACGAACCTATTTAAAGCAGCCACTCGCCCCATGATCCTCTAAACGTCTTTAATGGTCTTGGGGGTCTTTATTTCTAGGAGGGCCTTTATCTTCTCAGGATTGTCCTCAATGCCTCTTTGATTTATAATAAACCCCAAGAATTTCCTTGCTCCAAACCCGAAGACACATTTGGTCGGGTTGAGCTTCATCCGGTACTTGTCCATCGTGTTAAAGGTCCTCTCGAGGTCGGCCACAGGATCCTCTGCCTTCAAACTTTTGGTTAGCATGTCATCTACATAAACCTCCATAGACTTCCCAATTTGGTCTTCAAATATTTATTCATAAGGCGCTGATACGTTGCCCCCTCATTCTTTAGGCCAATGGGCATGACCCTATAACAATATGTCCCCTTATCGGTAATGAAAGCCATTTTTTCTGAGTCCTCCGGGCTCATAAAGATCTGTTCGTAACCTGAATAGGCATCCATGAAGCTCATTAGCTCATGGCCTGCGGTAGTATTTACCATTTGATCAATGCGAGGGAGGGGGAGGCTATCTTTGGGATAATGTTTATTGAGGTCGGTGAAGTTCACGCACATCCTCCACTTCCCATTGTCTTTTGGGACTATGACTGCGTTAGAAAGCCATTCGGGATAGTTGACCTCTTTGATAAACTCAGCATCTTCCAGCTTCTTGATCTCGTCCCTTATGACCTCATATTTTTCTCGAGAATAAATTCTCCTCTTCTGCTTTACTGGCTTTGCACCCTCTACCACGTTGAGCTTGTGGCACATGATTTCGAGGTCGATCCCAGGCATATCTGCATGACTCCATGCAAAGACGTTCTGTCTTCTCCTTAACAGCTTGATGAGGTCTTCTTTAATGTCTGGCTTCTGAGTTTTATCGACTTGGACGATTTTTTTCGGTTCATCCTCATTGAGGATGATGGATTCTACCTCTTTCGCGGCTTTTCCTTTCTTCAACTTCGTCTCGTCCCTGGAGTCGAGGGTATCAATATTATAAATGGTTGTTGCCTTCTTGTGCGCCTCTCTTTCTTCGGTGGAGTTGAAGTAACATTCTCGTGCTGTCGTCTAGTCTCCCTGAACTTCCCCTACCCCGTAAGGGGTCAAAAATTTAATAATCTGATGAACCGTAGAGGGCACAACTTCAAACCCCTTGAGGGCTACCCGCCCCAGTATAATGTTGTAGGCCAAGAAGACATGTCCATCCATCACGAAGAAGCTGACCTTCTTGGTAAGCCATCTCGGCCACTCATCCTCCATCCTAACATCGGCCTCATACACTCCAAGGGGATGAACCTTTTCCCCACTGAACCCAATCAATGGGTGATGGTATGAGACGAGTTTAGCACGGTTGATGCATAAGGCTTTGAAGCACAACGAGAACATCACATCTACAGAACTAACCCCATCTACTAAGATCCTCAGCACCTCACATCTGTGCACCCTGGTAGTGATGACGAGAGGGTCATCATATGGGGCGAAGAGGCCTTTGAAGTCTATTCTCGAGAACCCCACTATCAGAGTATCCATATCAACCTTCTTCCTCTTTTCTGACTTTGCTTCAACAGAGGTTGAGTGTACAGCTTTTGTCACTTCCTTGGCTTCAGCTACATGGGCCTTCCTGTCTGCGACCTCTGACCTTCCTCCTACTAGTCCCCCGAAGATCATCCCAATACCGAGTGAGATCATATTAAGTCTCTTTACAGGGCCGTGGATATCTCTCGACGGGAGGTCAGGGTCATCCTCATCATCTGAAGGTCGTCCCTTTTATTTGGAGGATCTTCTCGACATGCATCACCTCTCTTCTTTTTGAGGTCGGCCCCTCTTGAAGGCACCTTTGTCAACGTACTTCCTAAGCTTCCCTTCTCTTAGCATTTTCTCGATTTCATCTTTCAGAGCAAAACACTTGTTGATGACATAACCATGGTCTTGGTGAAATTCACACCACAGATTCTTGTTCCTCTTGTGGGGGGCTGCCTTCAGCTTCTCAGGACACTTCAAGGATCGGTCGCTTTTTATCTCATTCAGGATATGCTCACAACTGACCGTCATAGGGGTGTAATCAGTGAATTTGTCGTCTATAGACCTCTTCTTCCCCTCTTTATTCTTTTTCTGGTACTTGGCCCCACTGGTGCCTCCTTTTCCGTCTTCGTATTTTGCTGCCATCGCCTCTTCGGCGTTCATCACCTTTCCTGCTGTTGATAGCAATTCAACCATCGTCTTCGGAGGGTCTTCAACAAGCTTCCATAGCAGCTTCCCCTTCTGGAGTCCTCCAATGAGGGCTGTCATGGCTATGCTTTCCTCATAGTCTTCTACCTCTAGTTTCTCCTTGTTAAATCTGGATATGTAGTCTCTCATACTCTCGTTCTTCCCCTGCTTAACATAGAGCAGGTGTGCGGTCTTATTCTGTGGCCTCACTCCAAAGCAAAAGTTATGAATAAACCGGTCTGCTAACTACTTAAGGTTTTTAATGAAGTTCTTTGGAAGAGACATATACCAGACATGTGCAGCCCCAGTCAGAATGCCAAAAAAGGCACGACACCTCATCTCATCTGAGATAGAGTATATGTCTGTTGCTGATTGGTACATCCCAATATGATGGACAAGGTTGGTACTCCTGTTATATCTTGGGGTGACCACAAGTGGTTTAAACTTGGAGGGCGTTAGGAAGTTCATTATCTTCGCCACAAAGGATGAGCCTATGGAGTATCCTCTCTGAAAAGGGTCCCGACTCTTCAGGATGTCACCAATTTTATCCTCCAGCCTTTAGATTGAGTTGTTCTAGGGCCTCGTAGGGTCGACCTGACCGATGTTATCCCCCGCCGCCTCTTTGAGGTGAACGGGTGGGTCTGTTGCGGCAGGTCTGTGTCGGCTGTTCACTTCTCCCTGACCGTCGTCTCGTCCGTGGGGTCGGCCCCCATGGGGTCGTCCATCTGTTGCCTCTCTTCTGGACCTCACAATACTTCTTGATCGGGACAATTTTTCTCGCAGGTCATTTACTAGGCCTAGCCTCTCAAAGGGCGACCCTCTGCTCAGACAGTCGAAAGCAGAGCCCCTCGGGCGATCGTCAGGATTTTTCCTTCCACACTTCCCTCTGCTCTCCTGGATAGGTTGCACAGTATTATTGGAGACGTCATACGGCTCCCAGCATTCTATCGGAGCCTCTTCCCCCTCCACATCATCATATCTGTCTTCTGGGCAAGGGTTTTCTTGCCTCCCCAGGCGTAGACGGTGGGGGTCAGCAATGTCCCTCCGCCATTGTGGAGGTGGCAAGTCTTTGCGTGGTGCCTGGGGTGGTCCCCTGGCCTCATGCTTCCCTTGAGCTGCTGTCGGAGTAATCATTTTCGGTGAGACTCCTGGTGGTCTTAGTATGTTTTGACTAAGAGCTATAAATTGTTCCTGCATAATCCGCTGGCTTGCTGCCATAGACTTCAAGGCGGCTGCCACATCAGCCATCTCAGACTGAGGTGGTGGTTGACTGGAACTGGGTCCCACCCCAATATCCGATGGAGGAAGAGGTGGTGGGGGCATCTTCGGTGCCATATGTTTGAGCTATGAAGAGCTGAACTGAAGAAAAGACTGGTGAGCTTGAGAACCTTAATGGACATCTTTCAATGGTGAAACAGCTCCACACGAAGGGGGAGAATTGGTTCACCACCAGAGTTTCCGGTGAGGTCAAGCTGTATACAGGAAGAAATATCTTCCCACAGATGGCGCCAAACTAATGATGCTAAGATTTAGCACCACCAGATAAGTGATGATGAGATCAAACAGTGATAACCATGGCAGCCATAGAGATATGTATGTATAAGTATATAGAAGGAGATGAGTATAAGAGGAATAAGACAATGATGTATAGTGGTTCAGCCAATTAGGCCTACATCCACTGTGAGTGTGTGGTCCACCAAGTATGGGCACTAATGGCCTTGGATACAATGCACATAAGCTCCCTCTCTCTTTACTGTGTGTATATAAGCAGAGTTTTAGCTAAGGTTACAATTATCGATCCTTTTCCAGGGTTGTAGGTGACAAGTATATATAGGTATTGGGGGGAGTAGTGTACCCCCAAGCATGCATAGTGCATGTGAGTTATGATCTAGCCAATCCCCTGCTGACACCTGGAGGTGACACCTGTGATTAATGATAACATAATATTCCCTCACGTGAGGGGGTGATATTGTTATAACGATCTTGTCCACGTGCCATAGGAGTTCCACGCTCACTATTCCACGAGTCTCCCAAATCAGGCGCTGTGATGATGTCACCCTCGGCCTATGATGTGAGGCCGAGGGAAAAGTTCCTACTGACAGCGAGCCTGGCCTAGTTTGGGCCTCGTACTGTCGTACCCTCATAGGGTCGTCCAGACCATGATGAGGGGTCAGCCCCTTGAAGGGCCGTCTGAGTCATAATGAGGGGTCGGCCCCTTGAAGTGTCCTCTGAGCTATGATGAGGGGTCGGTCCCTTGAAGGGTCGTCTGAGGCATGATGAGAGGCCGGCCCCCTGAAGGGTCCTGTGCCTGAGCCCTCATCTTGGAGGAAGACATCCTCGGCCTGGCCGAGGGTATATATGGGTACATCAATTATACCATACTTTTTTTAATATCTCCTGCTTTTGGTTTGCTTGTTGTTCTTGTTTCATCCTATTTCATTGCTAGGGACTAACAATGTGCAAGTTAGGGGATATTGCGTATTTCATCCCTCAAACCTACGCATTTTAGCCCCCTTGGGTATCTTATTCCCTATATTTATGGTCGTTAACCATACAACCTCGTATTTCTATGTTAACATGCTTTGCAGGGGTTAATTGAGCTTTTATAGGTATTTGGATGTTAAGTGTGAAGTTCGAACGCATTCCGGCTAATTTTCGTACGCAATCCCACGTTCAAGGGCAATTCGGTCAATTCAAATTTTGGGTACCTGGCCCAACATCTTCATGGAAGTTGTAGCCCTCCTCGCAAGATTCGTGTGGCCACAAACTGTGCGCGATTCCGAGTTCGTATGAAGAAGTTACGCGATTATGCCGAAAGAGAAAGCCAACCAAAACAGGAGGAAATGGTGCAGACCTGTAGCCATCGATCGATCGATAGATCCTTCAGTTTTTGCCCTCGAGCTGAGACAGTGGGCTATGATTTTTACCATCAATCGATCGATCACAAGGATCGATCGATCGATGCTCTATTTTCAGCTGATATTTTGGCTTTTCTTTTCTTTTTCCTTTTCTTTTTTAATTTTATTCCAACTTACTATATACAGGAATTTTGTGTAAATATCAGATATAATTCGTTTTATGTTAGTTTTAGCTTAGGGTTTGGGGTTTGAGATCTCAATCTTCATTTCTCTCTTGGTTTGACACCCATTAGGGTTTGTAATTGGTACTTTCATCTTCCCTCTCCATTAATATAGTTTGTATTTCCTTAATTTCTTGCTTTGTAGTTAATTTACATGCTTTCATAATTAGGTTTGCATGCTTTATTTCCTTCCTTTCTAGTATAGCTTTATCGCGCTTATTTATCGCATTTATTTACCACGTTTTTAATATGCTTTCTAGCTAATTTAGTCTAGGTTATGTCGGATTGAACTCATTTTGGGTTGACATGTTGCATTGCTTTGGTGATGGAGTT
Organism: Sambucus nigra; assembly: GCA_949130495.1. NCBI lineage: Eukaryota > Viridiplantae > Streptophyta > Magnoliopsida > Dipsacales > Adoxaceae > Sambucus > Sambucus nigra. The sequence continues at coordinate 485,126,892 of OX422220.1, read as the reverse complement.
TACGGGTCTATTTCAGGTGCATTATCCTAGTTATTATGCCTAGGATATTTGGCGGGGCATATCATGTATGTTCCGAGCTTATGACCTCGCGTGCATAATTTTTGGGGTATTTGTTGACGCCAAAATCGTATTAGGCTTTTATGAGGATTTAGGGGTGTGACAACTCGTGATTTAATTAACTGTCAAAACGAGACGCAATCGTAATAACTCGTCGACCCATATAACCATTTTATACTAATTAACTCGGGTGAGGGATATTCAACGCAACCTATAGTTTTTACTCGCTTTGTTAATGTAGTTTTATATACACTCGCCTAGATTAATCTTTCCCTTTTATGCATCTTTTCCTTTTTGTTTATATTTATCTTTTACACTTTTATTTAGGAATACTAAACCGTATAAATTCTAGCAACTCGTCTCTGTGGATCTTTCGATACCCGAACTTGGCCGCTATACTCACCTGTTGAGTGTAGTCATAAGTTTAGGTTTTTGTATTGAGGCGGTGAACAGAAAATAACTATCGGTGTTTGACACGCACCGCTTTTCACCCTCGATCAATCAACTCGGCTATTATCCAGTCGGGGTATCCTCTTCAATTTCACTTCGACAAACTGCTTCAATGTTGTCTTAACCCTCCCCATGTACCTTGCCATTCTGTCATCTTTAGCATCATATGACCCCAAAATTTGATTAACAAGCAACCTGGAATCACAATGAATAAGAAGTTGGCCAACATTCACTGCCCGGGCAAGGGAGAGACCTGCTAGGAGAGGCTCATACTCAAATTCGTTATTAGAAGCTTTAAAGTTGAATCTCAACGCGTACTCAATATCGGTCCCATATGGAGCCGACACAATCAATCCCGCCCCGCTTCCATTATCACATGAACACTCATCAATAAAGAGCCTCCGCACCGTACCATTTGATGAAAAACTACCCTATTCCAAGGCTCCATTCTTGAAAAGATACCGTTCCTCCTCATTCTCTGACACTTTATTCTTTGCTAAATTCGTATCAGCTTCGGCGGGGAGAGTACATACTCTATTTTCTTTCCCACAAGTTGTAGCTTCAACATCTTCAGTGCTGGCTTCGTCCCAAGTGAACTCGGCCAAAAAGTCAGCTAGGGCTTTCCCCTTAATAGCCGTTATCGACTGGTAGATAATGTCGAACTTTCCCAGTTCAATTGCCCAAGCCATTAGTCTTTTTGATTTCTCAGGCTTGTGAATGACCTGTCAGAGGGGTGAGTCTGTGAGAACCACCATGGTATGCGCCTTAAAATAAGGCTTCATCTTCCTCGAGGCATGGATCAGTGCATAGGCTTACTTTTTCATCTTGGGGGTACCTCTGCTCGGCCCCTTGGCGTGCCTTGCTGTTGAAATACACTGGTTTTTGAACTCCACCCTCTTCTCTTACAATAGAGGCACTGATGGCCTACTCAGATACTGCTAAATAAAGATATAGTTTCTCCCCTTGAACCAATCCAGATAATAGGAGTGGAGAGCTGAGGTAGGACTTCAAATCCTTAAAGTCTATATCACACTCTTTATTCCATTCAAAAGTTTTTCTCAATACTCGAAAGAAAGGAAGGCATTTATCAGTGTCTCTAGACACAAACCTGTTTAGTTATTCCACTCTTTCTACGAGTCTCTGCACATCCTTTATCGTCGTAGGAGTTTTCATCTCCAACAAGGCCTTGATATTCTCAGGGTTAGCTACGATTCCCCTCTGATTCATAATGAATCCCAAAAAATTTCCTGCTCCCACGCCAAAGACACACTTGGCGGGGTTAAGTTTCATCTGGTACTTGTCCATCATGTCAAAGGTGCGCTTAAGGTCAGCCACATGAGTGTCGGCCTTAAGGTTTTTTGTCAGTATATTATTAACGTACACGTCCATTGTCTTCCCGATCTGGTCCTTAAATATTTTATTGACTAGCCTCTGACACGTGGCCCGAACATTCTTCAACTCAAAGGGCATGACCTTGTAGCAGTAGGTCCCCTTATTGATTATAAAGGTTATCTTCTCTTCGTCGATTGGGTCCATAAATATTTGGTTGTAACCTGAGTAGGCATCCATGAAGATCATTAATTCATGGTCACCTGTAGAGTTTACCATCTGATCAATCCTCGACAGTGGGAAACTGTCCTTCGGGAATGCTTTATCCAAATCTGTGAAGTCAACACACATCCTCCACTTGAAATTGGCTTTATAAACGATGACAACATTGGCTAACCACTCTGGGTAGATGACCTATCTAATAAAGTCTACCTTCTCTAACTTTTTCACCTCTTCCCGGATGACATCTTATTTCTCTCACGAGTAAACTCTTCTTCTCTGTCATATTGACCTCGCATAGTCGATCACATTAAGCTTATGGCAGAGAACTTTTGGGTCAATGTCGGGCATATCTTCGTGGCTGCAACCAAAGATGTTATGTCTCTGCCTTAACAGTTTAATTAGCTCTTCATTCACCTTTTTCTTTAGGACTTTGCCAACTTGGATGTTTTTTTCGTCTTGTCTTTATTGAGGACGATGGATTTTAACTCCTCCGTGGCTTCCCCTTTCTTCAATTTTTTTTTCATCTATGGGGTCCAACGTATCAATATTATACATTGTAGTGGCTTTTTTATGAGCTTCCCTCTGCTTAGATGAGTTGAAGTAGCATTCTCGTGCCAACACTTGATCACCTTGGACTTCCCCTACCCCATAAGGAGTCGAGAATTTCACCATTAGGTGTATAGTGGAGGGCATGACCTCAAACTCTTTGAGGTCCACTCTTCCCATAATAATGTTATAAGGTGAGTATACACCTTCATCCATTATAAATAAATTGACCTTCTTTGTGAGCCTCTTAGGCCACACATCTCCCATCCTGATGTCCATCTCGTACATTCCCAAATGATGGACTTTCTCACCACTGAATCCAATCAAGAGGTGATGACAAAGCATGAGCCTCTTCCTGCTGAGTCCTAGGCCTTTGAAGCATGGCCATAATATGACATCGATCGAACTTCCTCCGTCGACCAGTATTCTCGGCACGTCATACACATGAACCCTAGTTGTAATCTAAAGAGGGTCGTCTTGGGGAGTTAGAATACCTTTGAAGTCAAGTCTTAAAAAACCCATGGTTAAAGTGTCCATATCCACCTTCTTCCTTTTCTCTGGCTTGGCGCTTACTACAGTCGAGTTAACCGCTTAAACTTTGGGAAGAGCTTTGACCTCTGCAATGTATGCCTTTCTGTTGTCTACCTCTGAGCCTCCCCCTGCTAGGCCCCCACAAATTATCTTCACATCGAACGAGATCATATGAAGGCGACCTTTTGAACCATCGTCCTTCAGTGGTAGACCTGGGTCATCCCCATCATCGTCATCTGAGACATCATCCTTTTTCCTGAGAGCATCTTCTTTTCACTTATCGTCTCTTCTTTTTCTAGGGTCATCTCGGCCTCCTCTTGGACTACCACTGCTTACATTTTTCCTCAGTTTCCCAGCATTGATCAACTTCTCAATCTCGTCCTGCAGAGAAAAATATTTATCGATGAGGTGTCCATGGTTTTAGTGAAATTCACACCATAAATTTTGTTCGTTTGTCAGGGTGAGCCTTTAGCTTCTCGGGCCACCTAAAGGACCGATCATTCTTGATCTCATTCAAGATATGCTCGCAGATGACTATGGGGGGGGAGTGTAATCGATAAACTTATCATTTGTTGATCTATTCTTTCCGTATCTACTCTTCTTTTGGAATTTTCCCCCACTTCTTGTCCCTTTTTCATCCTTATACTTCGCTGTCATAGCTTCCTCGGTGTTCATGACCTTACCGGCCATCGCCAATAGCTCGACCATAGACTTCGGTGGTTCTTCAGCAAGCTTCCAGTGCAATTTCCCTTTTTGTAGACCTCCTATCAGTGCTGTCATCGCAATACTTTCTTCATAATCTTCAAATTCTAACTTTTCCTTGTTAAATCTTGCTATATACTCCTTGAGACTCTCATTATTTCCCTACTTGACGTACAACAGATGAGTGGTCTTCTTTTGGGGTCTTACCCCGAAACAGAAGTTATGTATAAATCTCTCTACAAGTTGCCTGGAGTTCTCAATTAAACTTTTTGGGAGTGAAGTGACCGACACAAGAGCTGCTCCGGTCAAAGTGCTTGAAAAGGCACGCCACCTCATCTCATCTCATTTGAGACTGAGTAAATATCTGCGGTTGACTGGTACATCTCGATGTGGTTGACCGAATTAGTGCTCCCATTATAATTGGGAATGATCATTGGTGGCTGAGACTTAGCCGGGGTTGGAAAGTTGATAATCCTAGCCACAAAGGGAGAGCCTTATAAATATACCCTCTGTAAGGGATATCGACTTTTGAGGATGTATCCAACTTTATCCTCCAACCTTTGAATTGAGTCATTCCAGGGCCTCTCAACTGCTGCCACCATGTCAGCCTGGATGATATCCTCCCCTATCACTTCGACTGGCCGAAATAAAGATTCTTTTGCTAAAGATCTCTGTCGACTGTTCACTTCTCCCAAGCCCTCGTCTCGATCACATTGAGGTTGACATCCTGCTTTCTCTCTTATAAAGCCGATAATGCCCCTTGATCTGGATAGTCGATTTCTAAGATCGCCTACTGATCCAAGACTTTCAAAGGCCGACCCTTTACTCAACCAGTTAAAAGCTGAGCCCCTTGGCTGATCGTCATGATAAGGTCTCTTGCTATGTCCTAGGCTAGCTTGGATGGGGCGTACAGTGTTTCCCGATACTTTATATGGATCCCAACATCTACCCTGGGCATCCTCAGCCTTATAGTCATCGTACTGGTCCTCCGGACAGCGTTGACCTTGCCTCCCCAGGAGTAAGCGCCTAGGGTCAGCAACGTCTCTCCGCTGTTGAAGAGGTGGTAACTCCTCGTACGACGCTTGGGGTGATCCCCTGGCATCTCGATGCTGCTCCATGGCTGCCAGAGTAATCATCTTCGGCGTTATCCCCGTGGGTCTCACCAATACATTTTAGCTGAATGCGGCTAGCTACTCCTACATCGCCTATTGATTAGCTACTAATGACTTCAATGCCACCTCCACCTCTGCCATCTTTAACTGAGGAGGTGCGTGACTGGATCTAGGACGGTCAGTTAGTGGTGGAAGTTCTGATGCCATGTTTCACACCTGATGGATGAGCTGTAGATTGGAGAGTAAAATCTTAGAAGCTCAACAGGAGCTATTTCAATGGTAAAACAGCTCCACAAGAGGGAAGGACTGGTTCACCACTAGAGACTCCGACGAGTATAAGCTGGAGAATGGAAGATACGATAATTATCCTTTCCCACAAACGACACCAGACTAATGATGCTGGAAATAACGCCACCACGCCAAAGTGATGAATAAGCTCACACCAATACAATAATGGCAAAAATGCAACAGAAATATAGCAATATAACAGTGGAGAGAGATGAGGAGAAGCAAAAGAACACCATAATTTAAATGGTTCGACCGGAGCCTACATCCACTATGCGTGTGTGAGTGAAATCCACTAACAGTTATGGCGGTTACAACACTCAAGCTTTCTCTCTCTTATGGATATAAATGAGTAGAGTTTGTCTTGGGTTTTGATTAAGCGATCCTTTACAATGAAGAAGATGAGATGTATTTATAGTGCCTTGGGGGTGTATTGCACCCCCAAGCATGCAATAAGCATGTGCAAAATGTTCTTAGCCAATGAGGAGGAGCCAACTGACTTTGACACATGTATGTCATGATGATCAAATATTCCCTCACTTGAGAGAATGATTTGGGTATAACGGTTTTAGTTCGCGTGTGTGACATCCATGCACACATCTCCACGTATCTCCCAATGCACGCGCTCTGTCAGCAATATGACCCCGACCGAGGTTAGACTTGTAAATTCGTGAACCACTGGAGATTTGACACCTGTGATGTTGATTAGTCTCGGGCTATCCTCGTTGGCCTGGGTGAGGCCGAGGACGAGGGTGCTCAATCTATGAGAACAATGTAGGTAACTCATTTTGGCCAGTTACTAAAGGCCGAGGCCGAGGCATCCCAAGCTGCTCCATCGACCGAGTCAGTATTGGTCGATCCTAATCAGGACGAGTTACAGCCTCCCACTTCTGGATGGTTGGTGAAGGTCGGCTATGGCCGAGGCTGTATGATTATGGACGAGGACACACTTGGCATATCAGGGCTAGTTGGGTAAGTCCGAGTTTTTGAATTGAGTGATGTTACTTGATAAATGTGAATGACTCGTATGACGGGCTGGTTGGGTAAGTCCGGGCATGTTAGCAGGGTGACGCTATTGTATTTTAATTAATGGATGAGAATTTAATTAATTAAGAGTTATGAGATAGACTCAGGATTTGTAGGCTAGTGCTTTGAGTGATAGGTATGGGTTGACCAAAGTTTGTGATTTAATTTATATATATGGGCATAGAGACAATATATATACGAATATGAATAATATCTGTGTGTATGATAATAATATGAAACATACATATCCTTGCGAATATGTTATTGGGGAGGTTGCGCGCCGTGCGAGGTCACTCTGGCGAATCCCAACAGAGGTAGTACCGTTGCTCAGGATCGTAGGTGTTGTGCATGCCCATGTGATGTAGGGTTGGAGTACCGGGGAATAATGTAGTGTGGTTATGACCACAGAGTTAAGTCCATGACCACCTCCAATTATTGTTTGTGATTTTCAGGTCTGGTGGTGAGATTCCAACCAGGTTGCCCAGAATATGATGGACATTCCTGGGTACGATAATATGCTAGTTAGCTCGCTCTCAGAATGTGGTGGACATTCGAAAATGCAGTTGCATATATTACGAGTGATATATATGCATATAGTGTCTTAGTGTGACAAGCCTTATAAACGTATATAGTGGTGAAATAAATTATATACGGGCTTAATACGTTAATGATGAACGTGGTTAAATAACTGGAGTAAAGTTATAATATGACTAATGATTTAATAAGCTAATGAGAGACATAAATAATTAAGAGATGAAAGTTAGAAAATACTAGAGTCAGGGTAGTGTGCTAGTGATATTTGTAATAAGACTACTTAGACACCGACATAAATATGGAAAGCTTAACTCCATATTTATTTACTGCATCTTAATTACTTGCTAAATGTTTTTAAAAGGTTTTGGGCTCTGACCTATTTCAAATCTATTTTTTAAACTTTTTAGGTGCCCATCCACAGGGACACCAAGGATAATTGTTCCTTCCAGGTACACGTAGCTGCAACTGATGTGGAAGCTTGCAGGATTCTTGGGTAGCTGACTCTATTCTTGATATTCTAGATTAGGTCTCCCATTCTAGTACCATTGGGCATGTTTCCCCTTCTTCAGACTTATATATTTCAGATTTTCTTAGTCATATAGATTTGATGTGTTGGATTTTGACCTGATGGTTTATTCGGGAACTTTATTTCTTTATCTGAGTTTCAGACCTTACTTAGTGTTTCATTTATAGTGGTTACTGTGTATGGAGTTATTGTGGTTAGTTAATCTTTTTATACTGTACTGAAAGATAAATGTTGACGCTGCTTGTCAAAGTAATTAGGTGGTTAGTAATTAGTCATGTTTCAACAATGGTACTAAGAATGAGCCATATAAGGCCAACATTTTATTTTGGTAAAGGGCTGAACATCCATTATTTTAATAAACGGGGTGTCACAATATGATACGAATAAAAAAATTGTGATAAATGACACTAATTAAATGAGCTAGAAAAGGATAGAAATAGGTCTTCTACAAAGCTTTGCTATTGATTTTTGAAGTGAAGTGGGTTGGCTTTATGGTGATGAATGAAGTGGTGGGGAAATGGAAGACAAAGGTGAGGTGAAAGTGATGTAAGGAATGGTGGAGATAATGTTTGGAAAATGATATTTTTGGAAAACGGCGCTTTGATTTCGAGGCAGTAGCTCTTCAGATTTTCAGAAGGGGTCCTTGAGAATGAGGTCATGGCCTCCTTCAATAGGAAAGTTTTAGGGTTGGGGGTATATCGATAGGCATAATCCTATGTATACCTATCGGAATAACTTTTTTAAAGTCCCATTATGCCGATATGCAGAGGGCTAGAGGTGATGATAGGCAGTCTAAAATGGACTTTAAAAAAAATAGGCATAAAATGCAAATCGTAAATTCGAATCGTGCATGGCTGAAACGGTTGGAAAGGTTATTCAGAGACCTTTGAAAGTGCATTGAGCTACTATCAATTCCAAGAGCTGACCAAAGTCAAACAAAGCTCAGAAGCATTTAGTGGCCTATAGGTCATGATTTGGAGTAAAAAAGCAAGTATGAGTGAAAGGTAAGGCCGATTCGCCTACGGTATGGACTGTTGAAAAGGATATTCGGATACCTATAAAATTTCATTGATATAATCTCTATTCCAAGTGTTAAATAAGGTCAAATAGAGCTCAAAAGTGCCAGGTGGACTCTAGGTTAGGGTTAAGAGTAGGACCTAAGGTCCGAGCGTGAAAGAGGTGGTATTAGGGACCTAAGGAGGGGTTTGAAGGATAATAAAATAAGATGTATATAGTGTCCCTCGGAGGGTGAGCTTATGATAAATGAAGATTATCAAAAGATAGACACCTTTTATGGAAAATTATAGGTATTGAGGGCAAATGTCAGATTTTGAGAACCTAAGAAGCGTAAGCGACCATTTTAGTGGGTCAAGGCATCTACTGGGGATTTAGGGTAACCTCATGGACCTAAATAGTGAAATAGTTCTGATTCAGAGGTTCGAGGCTAACTCCGTGGGCCTAGGTAGATTATGCCGATCTAAAGAGTGAAAACGATCAGATTTAAAGGATAAAGGCCAATTATGTGCCCCTTGGTCAATTTTACGAACTTAAAGAATGAAAGAGACCTGACTTAGAGGGTCAAGGCTAATTTTGCGGGCTTAGGTCAATTATAAGTACTAAAGCATGAAAAAGGTCTAATTTAGAGACTCGAGGCTAATTCTGCAGGCCTAGGTCAATTCTGCAGACCTAAAGAGTAAAAGCGACTTGATTTAGAGGGTCGAGGCTAATTCTACGAGCCTAGGTCAATTTTGCAGACCTAAATAGTGAAAGCGACTTAATTCAGAGGGTTGAGGCTAATTTTGTGGGCCTAGATCAATTATGCGGACCTAAAGAGTGGAAACGACCTGATTTAGAGGGTTGAGGCCAATTATGCAGGCCTAGGTCAATTATATAAATCTAAAAGGCGAAAGCGACCTGATTTAAAGGGTCAATGCCAATTCTGCGCTCCTAGGTCAATTCTACGAATCTGAAGAGCGAAAATGACTTGGTTCAAAGGGTCGAGGCCACTTCTGCGAGCCTAGGTTTATTCTTCGAGCCTAAAAAGCGAAAGCGACTTGATTCAGAGGGTCGAGGCTAATTTTGCAGGCCTAAGTCGATTTTGCAGACCTAAAGAGTGAAATCAACCTAATTCAAAGGTCGAGCCCAATTTCGCGGACCTAATAAGATGGAGATGTTGGTAAATGTTGCTTATGGTTAATGATTATGAGAGGCGGTGCAAAATTTTTCATTCTTTTTATGTTGGGAAGTATGCTGGCATTAGGGGTTGCAAAACGGGTCAATGGGTCATGTGAAAACACGACCCGACGTAACACGATAAGAATCCAGGGGCCCCAAACACGACACGACACGATAGCATATTTTTTTCCTCAACTCGAACATGACACATTAAAAACACGACACGATAAGTCAATATGGTTCGATTGGATACGATTAAAACCGACACGACACGACACATTGGACACAATTAAACCAGTTAGTGAGGAATTAGAAAAATTAGTGGGTGTAAATAGTGGATTGATAATGGGTCTAAATGGGGTGGGTCTATATATCGTATTTTTAATTGGGTCACTATCGTGTCCTTATCAGGTCAATTTCATGGCAGAAATTGGACACGAGCACGACACGACACGACAGCGGGTCCAAAAACTCAGACCCGAACACGAAAGACCATGTCAATTTCGTGTCAATTTCATTTTGTTTCATGTCGTGTTATCGTTTCGTTCCTAAAATTGCCACCCCTAGCTGGCATGGATGCGTTATGTGAGAATTCCCACATTTTGTTTACTTGAATTATTTTCCAAGGTGGGTTCTTCCATTTTGTGTGCCCCACCTCCCATTCTACTTAAAAAACCTTTAGGAGGAAATTTTATTTTTCTTAGATCCCAATTGTACTTGCCCCCCTAGCATTCAAACCCCCCATCACCGTCCAAAAACTTTTAATTGGTGATGGTTCATTTTCTCTGCCCAAACCATGCCTTCCATTGTTCAAACGGAATTCTTATTTTTTGAAAGGCATTCACTCAAATGAGGGACCACCTTTAATCCCTCAAAATCATATAATGTTTCGGATGGACCCTCAAAATTTGTAGCTTCTAGTGTATAGTTAGTTAGAAGTTCAAAATTTAGGTTGTGCATTGATAAGCACCCAAAAGTGTTTAAATAAAATACCAAATAGACAATTTTTAATTGCTAGTTCTCGGTAAACTTGGACTTGTGTTGGTATTTATTTGTTTTGTAGGTCAATAAGTATTTGCGGTGTCAAACAAGCTTAATTCGAGGCAATTGCTAGAAATAAGTGGTTAAGTACATCAAATGTGGGAATGATGCGGTTAAATGAGCTTAAACCCAGTCCTATAGCTTAAATTTGTCCCAAACCAAGCCCAGTCCACCCCTAGCTTGTGTAAAACCTCTTTATAGAGGTTTCTTAGTCTTCATTCTCTCACCTAGCCAATCCTCCAGTCACTGGATCAACCGTCTCCAGGGTTGTTCCTCTTTATTGTCTCTCATTGACACTCTCTTTTCTACTTGTCTTCGGCTTTTGATCGCGCTCTCTTCTTGGGAAGTCTACTAGGGTTTAGACAACCCTCAAACACTCTGTTTGGACTGATATGAGAGTTAAACCCTTCTAGTTTCATCTCTATACTCTTTGAGCCGCATGCGTTAGTGGGCTCTTTCTGGTCTTGGGGCCAAATGGTCCAATGGGGACCCTTTGCTTAGTATCTCCAAAATGCATCGGTACTCAAATGAGTAAGTCTACTCGTCATCATATCCACATGTTCGAATGGTAGACGTGGACCTTGGTTGATAGGACTTGTCACTTCTTTCCGTTCTAGTGTACTCGGACCTGCTTATTTCTTCATGTGAGCCTCGGTCTAATCGCCTAAGGTTTTCCACTGGATTCTCGTAGTACATCTGCCTACTATCTTTGTGTGGGTCTAAGGGAGGCATTTCCTACCTTTGATCAAGATTCCGCCCCCTGTTGGGACAATTGGTCTCTCATCCTGCTTTGCTAAGTCAGGATGCTTTACGTCAACTTCCTGACACTTTCCTGCATAGCCTGTTGGCCTTTAGCTTGTTTTCGTAATATTCACTGTAGGTCATTAGTTTCTATAAGCATGGAAGGTGAAGCTCCTTGGGGGGACTTTTTACTCGCTTGAATTTTATCCATTTTGACGATATTTTAAGAAAAGGGAATTATTATAGCATAGAAAGCGGAGTAATAACTAGAGCTACAATGAAAAATAGTTTTTTTTAATGAACTATATCCGGTTATGGATATGAAGTTTAAATTAAGGCTAAAAGGATGTTTATAACTAATGGGATGGGAGTCAAAAAAATAATTGTAAACTAGGACTGGGAATCCTGGAGTAGTAAGAAAAAATATTAGTAGAAATCAACAACAGGCTTGTCAAAGGATTTCCTACACACGACCCCAATTTGTTAACGCTTAAAACTGTTGTATGTATTTATATCTTAGCTAAATACACTAATCTTAGATTCCTAATAGATAAAGAGAGAATAATGGTAGAAATGCTTATCCAAGGTAAATAAGATTAAGAAAAGATGAGGAAAAGGAGATAGAAACCAACTTTACGTGGTTCGACCCAGTTCGATGCCTACGTACACAAGTGCAATAGTGATTGTATTAGATTAAATGGGAAATAGCCAACGATGAATGGAAGATTTTGAGCTCTCTAATTCACTTTAGTTATGGGAAACATAACACTATGAAAACTAATCTCTTCATCCCCCCTTTTGTGGGGGATTGTGTGCTATATTTGTACCTGTTGCGAGTAGGCCTAGAGAGAGAGAAAGTAATGGAGACAAAAATAATGTTGGGTAACAGTTTGCTTTTATAGATTGGGAAGGTTCACCTTAACATGTATTTATAAGGGCGTGGGATGGGTACACATTTCCCATCAATAATGGGGGAATAATAAAACTTAAATCCCTCATGCCAATTCCTGAGTGCTGCTGACATCACCTAACTAGTTGATATCCACATGTACATAGTGTTAATTAACACCGTCAGTGACTATATAGGCTAGGTAAGTTAAACTCACCCCTTGGCATGCTGGGACTGAGCAGGATGTGCTGGACGACCAGAATGTGTCCGAGCTTACCTCTTTTCTGATCATAAGAAAAGGGAAGTTGTCGCATCGTGATTGGTCATTCGAGCACACTTATTTTATGATATAACACCCAGTACATGACACATTTTGGTCAGACTGTAGTGCTCACATGATTTAATGTGAAAAATGCATGAGTCTTAATTAGTATTTTATGGAGAGTTTTATATATGCTAAGAAGCAGAAGTACTACAACTAAGCATGAGGTAAAGCATGGAAATATACATGAGGTGCGTGTGATAAAGTAGCTAAGCAAGAAGAGTAAAGCTATCAAGTATGTACACGGAGCATGTAGTGTATACAAATCATGATGGTATATACAAAGTGTGTGATATGCGAATATACATAAATGGGAGAAAGGTATGCATAAAGTGAGAGTGACATGGTAATATGTGTAAGTGAGAAAAAATGTGTAGATATATACAAGTGAAAGTAATGTGGAAGTGTGTGTAAGTGAGAGTAATATGAAAATGTGTGCTAATGAGACTAAATATGAATATCTATAAGTGGTATGTGAAGCATGAGAGCAAGCATGTGGCTATATACAAGTGAGAATCAACATGGATATCTACAAGTTATATGGATCATGTGAAAATATGAGTAAGAAGAGTGAAACATAGTAAGTATATATAAGTGGATAAAGCATGAAACATGTGATAGAAAAGGTGGTATATGCATACAATGAGAAAAAGAGCATGATGGAGAGAAGAATATACATAGATCGCATGATATGAGCAAGGCATATGTACAACATGTAAGCATGAGGGTAAGAAAAATATACACGTGAGGTATATACACACATGTAGAAGACTAAGAAAAAATAGAGAGAAAAACAAAACTCATTTACAATAGAGAAAAAATAGAGAGAAAAACAAAACTCATATAAATAGAGTTTAGTCCTCTAAAAATAAGTCCCCAGGAGAGTCTCCATTGCGATCGTCTGGGATTTTCTCGATAGGGGTTTGCCTCGAAAAGGAAATCTGCACTTGGAAATCAAGGAAGAAAATCCCTTTTCTGTTAATTGCAATATTAGCAAGCTCCCACGGACATAAATTGGACGTCACCAAATCGATGAAAATATAGAAAGATGGAATCATCGGCCTATTTTGCTCAAAATAGGAAAAAGATATAGCCGTTCCCGAAGAACTGGCATCAAAGATAAACTGATGCATACAAAACCAAATAGATCACGAGTTCGGGGACTATGTTAAGGAATAGAAAAGTGTTAGGAACCCATTATGCCCAAGGGGAGGAAATTCTAATTTAGAATTTAAGGATTAAACCCTCTTTTTAGCTTTTGTAGATTTATGAAACTATATTTTGTGTATATAAGTAATAAAAATATATTATTAAGGGTGAGAAAGTAAAAATAAAGCAAAATATATGCTATGAATAATTATTTTTTTTGATAAATGACACTAATTAAATGAGATGAAAAAGGATAGAAGTATATCTTCTATTAAGCATTGGTATTAATTTTTTAAGCAAAGTGGGATAGGTTTTTATTGTGATGAAAAGGTGGGAAAATAGATGGAAAAGGTAAGTGGAAATTGATGTAAGCAAAGGGGTAGAGAATGTTTCGAAAATGTTGTTTTTTGAAAATGGTGCACTAATTTCGAGGCAGAAGCTCTTCAGATTTTTAAAAAGGATCCTTAAGAATAATGTCAGGGCCTCCTTAATTAAGAAAGTTTTAGTGTGAGGGGATATGACAATTGGCATAGGCCTATGCCTACCTATAGGCATACCTCCGGGCTTAAGTGCTAAAAAAATACCACTTTGTCGATAGGCAGAGGGCCAAGGGTGCCTATAGGCAGTCCAAAATAGACTTTTTGAAAAATGGGAATAAAATGCAAACCGTAATCCGAATCGTGCATGGCTGGGACTGTTGAAAAGGGTATCCAAAGACCTATGAAAATGAACTAAACTACTCTCTATTTCGAGAGTTGAACAAATTAAAACGGAACTCAGAAATGCCCAGTGGCCTTTGGGTCATGGTTTGGAGTAAAAAGGCAAGTACGCACGAACCGTAAGACGGATTCTCGCACGATATGGATACTTGGAAAGGGTATTCAGAGGCCTATGAAAGTGCATTGAACTACTATAGATTCCAAGCATTTATCAAGGTCAAATGAATCTCGAAAATTCCCAGTGGCATTTAGGTCGGGTTAGGATTTAGACTTGGTGTTCGAGGGGGAAAGGGATGGTGTTAGAGACCTAAGGAGGTGTTTGAAGCATACTAGAATGGGGTATATATAAATGGTAGTTGTGACACCCCGACTAATTAAATACCGGGTAGCTACTCCTTTATTAAATTAATTTAAAATGCCAAGTTGGTTCAGTTAATAGCATCACTGTCGAAAACATTTTAATAATTACTAACCACCTAGTATTTAAAAAGTAAGTGCCAAATTTTAAGTTAAGTCTGATTAACATGCAGTAAAAGAATAATGAAAGAATAACAACCATTCACTATAATGAAGTAATGAATAACCAACAACATAAATATAAATCCGGAGGAAAACTCCTCACAACAATCCCACAACTGAAAAATAATACTACAAGTCAGAATCCTGAATAATTACATGCCAGAAGTCTCAATAACTGAAATAAATGAAATGTCTCTAAAAGAGATGGGCGACATGCCCTACAACTGATAACTGAAGAATATCGAGTCAAGATAGATGAAGCGTCTACAAGCAAAGTCCTGTAACTTCCACAAACAGCTACAGCTCGTCACCTGAATGAGAATCCTAAGCATGGTGTCCTTGTGGTTGGGCACCTAAAATGGTTTTTACAAAAATAGATTTGAAAGCAAATGGGTCAGAGCCCGAAAGTGGAAATAATTTTAAAAACAACAAGTGTTTTAATAACATTAAAACATTAAATGCAAAATACATGTTAGGATGTGCACTCACATGAAATTCTCACCTCTCGACTACATGTGCACTCCTAACGTACCGTACCCATCTATAAGACATCCATATCTAACCAAACTGTAATAAGTTCTACCCCTTACTAATCGATTCTCATATTACATTCTAACGTTATCAATTAAATAGAGGACTTTACTTACTCTCAGATTCTCAATTAGAAATACCATTCACTATCAGTTAACCCGTTTTGTTTTCTCAAATCATTACCATAATATTATTCACAATACTAATCATGAAAGTTCCCATTTTTTTTAGTGTATATTATTCACGTCATAAATGTACAATACAAGCACCCCGAGACTAAGCTGCGGTGCACACATACTCTGCTATCCATCCCGGTACATCACGTACATAAGGATCACGTATTCCGAATCTCTCAGGAATCGTTCTCAAATAACAACATCACAAATAATGGAGGCGAACACAGTCACATCACATGGGTCACGCACATACATGCGCTCCCATGATCAGCAGACTTATTAACATCCCAATAAGTCCTTCTCTGACCTATGTTCATCGAGGTAACCAATCTAAATCCGGGCAACACAAGGATTAGAAGGCCCTAAGCGAACGTAAACCTCCCGTGATAGCAAGTATGGTAGGTATGTCATACACATAAAATCAATACATATACTAAGTATTCACACATCTTAGTAATCACCATAATATATTAGTGGTACACTTCTCATTTTCATACCGACATATAATACTACACAATTTATATGTTCCCGATTAATATAATAAATTAGGCCGTCAATAGTTCTCGCAACGTAATAGACACTCACGTCCTACTTCATATTTTTCCCTTAGGTTCCAACTACACTTCTAGGTTTGACTCCTCATTATATCCCAAACATCCCAAATGTCACAATTAATCATCAAGGGAAAGTTATCTCTACGTATACACAAGGTTACGGGACACTCGGGATCAAAACAGGCTAAAAAGCCTAAACTGTCAACTCGTTCGAAGTCTCGTTCGAACGAGGCTGTTCGAACGAGAGTTCGTTCGAACGAACTGGGCCTTCTAACGAGATCTCGTTCGAACGAAAGTCTTCGAATGAACATCCCTCTCGTTAGAACCCAAATTGTCAACTCGTTAGAAGTTCGTTCGAACGAGCTCGTTCGAACGACCTAGGTAGGTTTTCTAACGAGTGGCCAGATTCAAGCCCAGAAATTTCTTTACTCGTTTTTCAAATTTCTCTACACCTCTAATCTCCTCTAAACATCGTTCCAACATAAATTTAAGGTTCCTAATTCGTACCAAACATACATAGGTCACTTACTAACGTTTTTGTGGGGATTAAATCACTATAAACATCATCCAAATATCAAATCCATACATTTATCCCCAATTTCAAGAACATGAACCCTAAAATTTATAAATCATCAAAGAGTCTAAATAAATCCGTTTTTTTTGTTTCATCCAAAACGTATTAACATCAGATTATTCCCCTACATATAGTTCTACATGCAAATCCTCATCACAATACAAATTTCTAATTCCAAATTAATGGGGTTTTATCAAACTCCCAAGAACAATAAGATTTTTATCAATTCCTACACATGGAAGAAGCATTCTCTGAAATTAATTATAATTAAACCACTTGCCTTATTGGAATCTCTGATTTGATGACGAATTTCTGAAGGTTGAATTGCCTTCTCTCTCTCTCTGCAGAATCCTTCTCTTTCTCCCCCTCTCTACAAGTTATTCTCAAGGTGTTAATGGAGGTGGGGTTGGTTTTGCCAAGTTATAACTTCTCCCGTAGCCCACTTCCTAAATTGGGGTTGGAAATGGCTTAGTGGGTTAATACTAAGTCATATTTTTAACTCTAATTTTCGTGGGTTTTAATTACCCAATTTTCGAAATTACCAAAATGCCCTTATAAGTTACCGGTATGGCCCAATAATGCTCCGGGACCCAAACTTAACCCCCGGCTAGTGTTTTCTGACTATTTCGACCCTTCCGGATGCGTTGGCGCACTCAAAACGACCATACGGTTAATAGAACTAAAATTCACTTTTTGTAATTAAAATAAATATTTTCCTAACGCGACTGTCACACGCGTCTCAATAAAAATTTCCAACTTGCCGTATTTCAATCTCACGAAAAATTTCATACTTCAATATTCATATATAATCATATATGCACATTATATTCAAATACCAACTCGCATCACGCTAGTATTTTAATCCAGATTAATTTCCAATTAATACGCATTTAATTTAATTAATCCCATAAATAAATACCACAAAAATACGGGGTATTACAGTAGTAATGAAACAAATTTGAACTTTATAAAAAAAACTAAACTGATGAACTCCTTTATCCTGACCAAGGACCCTTTATCTATCAAATCTGTAATATGCCAAATAAGAACTGGGTCTTTTATGGATCTTCGTGAAGACTTCCAATTTCATACCAAAGTGTTGTGGATAACAATTCAAAATTAAACTTATAATTATCTAGATTATTAATATTTTTTAAAAAATTCAAAGTAAATCTTAAAATCGAACAGATAACTCCAAATCAAATCAGATTAAGTTATAGAGAGAAAACTTACCATTTGGATATTTGCTGAAGGAATGAGATGTTTAATGGTGGGTGTAGTGATGGGAATATGAAGAAAACGGAAGGTATGTTATTCATTATTTGGGCAGATTTATGGGTATTTAGGGTTTTGGTTTATAGGGATTCGAAATTCATATATTGGAGAGGGTTTAAAACTGGGGGTGGGGGGGGGGGGGGGGTGGGGGTGGGGAATGAGAGGGGTGGTGGTAGAGAATAAATAGGGGAAAATGATATGCGACATGCATATAGAAGGATAAGAGATGTATGGGAGAAGATGAATAAGTTAGAGAGGAGAAAAATGGAAAAGATAAGTTTGAGTCTACTATAGACTCAAACAGATGGACAAAATGATTTTAACGACTCACGCTAAAAACCTCCCACCTTCGGAGAGTTGATAAATGAATAAGGTTAGGTATAGTTAAGTTGGTCTCACCATAAATTGTTGATGAGTAATGTTATATGTACGGAGACTTTATACCAACTGCATTAAAATGTCTTCCATACACCAAGAGTTCAACACATTAATGCACTTGGTACAAAAAACTTAGTACGCATAGCATGTGTTCGACCTTCATAATAAATATAAACTAGTATATAGCTAAATGGTGGGAAACATTTCTCCATTGCAAAACTTAAAAAACCATTTAATAAAACATAAAGTAAGATTATTATATTGTGCCTATTGAAAATAAATGACTCCATGATTGCAAAATTAAGGGAATATCATAATCTTATTCAATGAAGTCATAAAAATCTACATTCCAAAGGTAATATCATTCTCACTTTTCCCCAAATTATCATTACTCTTTTTTTCCACATGCGTGCAAATTCAAGAGGGCAAGAGGATTGTAATACTCCCATGAAAGCCATTAAACACTGTATTCAAGAACTTTAAACTTATAGCATTAGACTAACAATATTACCCAAAAAATACAATGTAAAATTATCACCTCTCTATATAATAATCCAATTATTAAAATAAAAAAAACATTCACCTTTATCACCGTAATGTGACTATCAAACTACAAACAATTACAATTGAGTTTTAGTAAATTCAAATACTACCCATACCTTTATAATTTATTTTATTTAGATTTTTGTTTCTTATTCCTCCACAATTGAACAAATAAAACTTACATGAGATGTAGTGTAGTAATATTCTTCCTTACTCTAATCAAAATATTGCTTCTCCAATGTATTTCCTCAATTTTTGAATCTACAAATTTAAAAATCTAAATATTTAATAGAATTTTCATATATATATTCAGATGACTTTGTATAATAATAAAATCAAACTATTGATTAAAAGATTAAAAAAAGAGATTTCGAGTTCCTTGAGAGATTATTATTCATGCGTAGAATTTGTGCTGAATGAGTGGAGTTCCTTACCACGTGTATCCCCTAATATTATAGGTAAGTTTTTCCAACTATTTAAATATGACTCTTTTGAGTAAGTTTTCCCAAATATCTAAATATGACTGCTTTGACCTAATGTTCAACTAAAATTGCATGAAAATACCAAACAATATAACATTAAATTTTTCAGGAGCAAAAATAATTAAATTAAAATAAAAGGTTTAAAAATTTACCATAAAACAAACTCTTGGAAGATTGAATATTAAAACAATCAAAAACTAATTATCTTTTGTATCATAAACAGAACATTTTGCATATCACTATTAATGAATTGGAAGGAAAATAAGCATACCATAAAAAATTTTCTTATAATTTTTAAGAAAGTATCCCGGAAAATCAGAAGCAATTTCATATAAAAATTGTTATTTTTACGAACTCAAAATAGAACTTATTGTAACTTACAATTTTATAAGAAATCAATGATTTATAAGAAAATTCAAATTGAGTATTTAAATCGATAAAGTATTAGTTATGCGGAAATAAGTATGTACATAACTCCAAATAAAATCATATTGAGAAATGGAGAAAAAACTTAGCTTGTGGATTTTGCTGAAGGAATTTGATGATGAATGGTGGTGTGAAGTGACGAGAATATGGAGAAAATAGAAGGTATGTTATTCATTATTTGGGCATATTTATGAGTACCTAGGGTTTGTGTTATATGGATTTAATATTCGTATTTTTGAGAGGGGTTTAGGACCAAGAGCAGGGAAAGAGAGGGACGTAGGTAGAGCATGAAGCGAAGAGAATGGGGTGTGAGATGAAAAGATAAGGAGAAGAAGAGGCACCAAAAGATAGAGAAGATGGAGAGGAGAAGAAATGTTTGGGATAAGACAATAAAGAAGATGAGTCCGAGTCTACTATAGACTCAGGCAAATGGAAAAGTAATTTTGGGGACTCAGTGTGAAAACCCTCCCTTCAGTCGGTCAATTAGTATTAAATAACATTATAATGTGATAAGAAATAAATGTAATTTTAATATTGGGAGGGGAAAATATTAAAGATCATTGGAAAGATAATTATAATTGTGAAGTTATTAGTTTCACAGTTGATATTGTTGCAACATAGGAGCTCATTATGTTTGGGAATGCTGAGAGAAATCAAATGCGGGCAGAATAAGTGGATCTAATGTGAAAAGCATCCACGCTATGTTTCTACCATTAGTCGTGAAAATAAATAAGTATATGCAATTACTTGAGAAGGCTCACCATGGGTGAAACCGCCCTTCTTGATCATATTATTTGCCCTATTTGTGTCCCAAGGGTCATGTGGAATCCAAATCTATAGGTCACATTATGATTAATGGGAGAATAATGGTTGAAATATTGACTGCCTTCGATTGTAGAAAATATAATTAAAGTGTTATACCCCTTGCGACGGACCCCAATAGAACTGTGCAAGACAGAGAAACGACTAGCAAGATAGAGAAAACAGTTGGCCCTATGCATAAAACCTTATCATGAGAGTATTTTTGCAATGAGAGTAAAGAAAATCTTGGGGTAAGATAAGAAACGAACTCGCCATTTACTAAATATTCATATTGATGTACGTATATATATTTTATTTCAACGGGTCTTGTCAATATAGATTTAATAAAAGTCCTTTTCAAGATTTTGTTACACACACACACACACACACACACACACACACACACATATATATATATATATATATATATATATATGTGTGTGTGTGTGTGTGTGTGTGAAATGATTGATCTTTGGTGCAATAAATTATTATAGTATCTTTAACGAGTTATTTTAATTAGTGTTAAAGCTGCTTCTCTATCTGTTTATAGTATAATTCCTTCGAAATCGTTAAGACCATATTGTTTAAATGTACTTACAAAGTTGAAATTTTCTTTTGGATAGGATTTCTTCATTTGGGGAAAAAAATTTCCTTGCCTTAAAACTTGTTTGTTTGAGCGAAATCTTTGGGAGGTTTAAATATAAAAAAATTGATCATTCTTAATCAATCATTCCTTTTTAAGTTGGTTTTGAAACTTTGAAATCACTCGAATTCCTTAAGGGCAAAAATCTTAAAGTAAATATTTCTTTGATGAGGGTTAAACTCAATACAACACAGTCATGGCATCAAGAGGAATCTTAAGCAAAATAATAACATTCAAAACAGTCCTGTAATGTAATTTGGGAAACCGGGGATTAATTTTTCTTAATGATAAATGGACGAGATTCTTCTCTTGTATGAGCATCTTGATTTTACAAGTCCTGAAAGATTCCCATATTTTTACAGAGTTTATGATATTGTATCTACACGAATTTGAAATAATGGATGTACTATTAATTATTTTTTGACATACGAAAACAAAAGGTAAACTCATGACCCCGTAATTATTTCTTTATTTTATTAATAAAATTATCTTGTGTATTTTTTTGTAAAAAATTAAAAACTAATTGGATTGTCAACCAAGTCGTTGTATTGTCAACGTGAATAACCTTCACAACCACTAATATTAGAGTTTCATAATATGATATATATTTTTCTTTTTTTATCATATCGCACGTGAAATGCACATGTGTACCACCTAGTTCTATTTTAATATCATTGATGTAATATGTTACTTTTATGTTGTTTGACGTTAGATGCATATATAATTATAAATATTAAGTGGGGATGATTAGAGTAAAATATTTCTTCTATATAATCACATATATATAGCCTCCTCCGAGCCCTTAATTTATTCCATTTTTTGTTTTTATATCCGAGCATCCATTATGTTTTGTTATATTCTGTTTGACGTTGGATGAATTTTTTTATAGGGTCGTGAAAGCACCGAGCCTTGCGCATAAATCATGTTTGGCTGTTTTGAGCATCTATTGGAATTTTGGATGGTGTTTACCCCATTATGAGAGCCATGGAAGATCCTAAGGTGACTAAAAGTATCCAAATAACAATTTTGGATGACCAATATTGATCTTAGTAAGTCCAGATTAAAGTGGGGAAGAAATATGCACAAGTCATTATTGATCCTGGCCATGTAAATATGGTTTGTGGCCACATTTATTACAAAACCCCATTTTCACAGTTAAAATTAAAGCTCTGATTTTAGCACATCTGGAGGATTTTTCTTCATTCTTAGCATAAAGATATATTATATTCAGTACTTGGAGAGTTATATAAGGGATAAAGAGGGGGGGGGGGGGGGGACAAGAGATTTATGTCAAATTTGAAGATACTTGAAGATCAAATCCCTAATTTCATTTGAGATCAACGCCTTTCTATATTTACTTTATATATATATATATATGTTTCCTTTAATTTCTCAATAATGTATTACTAGATCTATATGTTTATGGTAGTGATTTCAATACCAATCGTGTTTAATTAGTCTTATATTGATTGTAGAATGTAATAATTTGTGATTTTAAGTTTGGATTTTAGAGATTTCTTTACATATATTGTCATATAACATGGATAGTTGATGGAACCTCTACAATTCAAATTCAATTGGTTTTTAATTTTCATTTTTAGATCTTAAATAAGTGTTCTTGGTTAATACATTCACATCTAATTATTGATTTCACTTTAAGTTTTGCCAATTAAATACATCCTTATAATCAATCAATCATTTTTGTCTAGATATATATTGATTTCATGATCCATGATCTTCTCTCTTATTTGACATCTCAAGTTGCTTTAGTTGTATAATTTTTCTGT
Source organism: Sambucus nigra (assembly GCA_949130495.1). NCBI lineage: Eukaryota > Viridiplantae > Streptophyta > Magnoliopsida > Dipsacales > Adoxaceae > Sambucus > Sambucus nigra. The sequence continues at coordinate 485,103,847 of OX422220.1, read as the reverse complement.
TACATTCACTTAATTTTAACATATTCACTGTTACATTCACTTAATTTGAAAACACTCACTCTACACTTAAAGTCAACACAACATGTTTGATAAAATGCCTGTAAGTATAATATGTCGATACCTTTGATGAATCTCCATTGAATTCGACTATGCACTTATCGAGATTTATTACTTTTATGTGGCTTGCACTCAGTCTATTAACTTAAATTTTCTAGACAAAAGTAAGCGTAAGAAATTAAGGATCATAACAAGTATCATTATAGTTGTGTGTTTATAAGTAAACCATATATATGTGAGTGATAATATGATTTCCTTCCAAATTGTTACAAGCGAATTGTCCAAATATATTTACAAAATTAAAATTTTATTTTGTAGAACATCTCTTCATTAAGAAAAAAAATTCACCGCCTTTATAATTAATTGCTTGCCTAAAATCTTTGAGGGGATTAATTATTAAAAAAACTCAATCCTTCTCAGTCAACATACCTCCTTAAATTGGCTTGGAAACTTTTTAAATCATTTTATTTATTTATGGGAAAAAAATCTTAAAAAGTAAATATTTCTTTAAAGGAGGGTAAACTCAATGCAACACATTCATAACATGAAGATGGATTTTTAACCAGACAAAAACTTTCAAAACAACCCAACATTGGAGTTGAGAATAGTGAACTGAATTTTCTTTATGATAAATGGATGGGCTCCTTGTATTTATATCAATCTATTGAACCCAAATATTGTGTCCCCTCTGATGCCTTGGTCAAATATGTTAAGCTCAATACCTTAAATGAATGGAATATTTCTTTACTCATATCAATTTAATCAAATGCATACCTTAACTATACATAAAGACAAACCAACAACCTTTTTGGGTACCAAGTAAAATTAATCAATTTACCATAACTCGTTGTTTCAGAATCTTCCAGACCTAATCAACGAAAAATTCATTTACTACATTTTTGGCTCTTATATTGTACCCCAAAATCTATTATATACGATAAAAAGATTAACATATGCTCATTAGAAATTTATTATATTTGGTTTTGAGAGTGTTCACGTGGCACTTGTAAGGATATATTTTATAAGTTCTATATACATTACTGTATGTCGTATACCGTTATAAACCGTCGAAGAAAAAGTTCAAGTTTAAAGATACATGAAGACGGACCCGAAAATCAAAAGTTCTTTAACATTCAATGCCTCAGCGAGATTAATTTTGGTAAGGATGTGTTTAAGTACCTTAACTCTTCATTTAAAATGTTGGGATATTTTTTCTAAAATATTTTCTAAGTGTTGAGGCGTTATTTTTCGTCAAAATATTTTTTTAAGTGTTGAGGCGAATTTTATTTTTTTTATTTTTGCTCTATTGTTCGAACTACTTTAGTATGTCATTCAAATGACATGTGTATGTTGCGCGAAGCTTGTTCGAGCGACATCTGTCCTCGTTCGAGCGACGTCCTTGTTTCGTTCGAGTGATCTGCCGACTCAACTTTTCTATATAAAGCATGTTAAATAACACCGTTTTCGTTAAGAAGACCTGGAGAATTTCTTTCTGCATAAACTGCAAACACCAGATTACCTTTATCTTCTTCATTTAGGGTTTTGATCCTTTGTTTTCAATTCACAAAAATTCCAATCTTTTAGGAAATTATTTTGGAACCCGAGATACATCTTTGCAAGAGTTTCTCTTGTAGGGAGGATAACCTACTGCTGATTTAGGTACCACTTGAGGAAGGTACTGGGCTGACGTTGGCTACGTGTCATAGGGAGTGCTCGTGGTTATTCCTGGGCTTATTCAGAATTGCGCGTTCTTGTGGGTATTGCAAATATTCATTGCAGATTTCACTTGTAATCATTGTGAGTATAATTAAGTGAAATAAAAGGTTTTCCTTTTTGGATTTTTCCTGAAATCTGTGTGTCACATATTTATTTATGTTGGTTTTATTTTACCCACGTAGATGGATGTTTTAGGGCTGAATTAAATTGGCTTAAAAATTGACTCTAATTAAATACGTTTACAATTGGAATTTGCAAACTTGGCTTATTCAATATCACACCGGTTTCTCAAATATGTATCAGAGTGGGTTTCTCTAAGTTATCGAGTGATCTTTGTTTTTCAAAAAATTGTTGTGATATTGATATATTTTGAAAAAATCAGTTTTTAAAAAATCCTAATTTTTTCAATGGAACACTTATGCAATCGGATGCCTCCCCTTGATGGCATGAGTCAGAGTTTTGATGATTTAAATAGTTTGAATTTGACGTTGGTGAAAAGAATTAAAGTTTTGGAAAAAGAAAATTGTCGTTTCAAATCCGCTATGGATCTTGTGCAAGCGGTTCAAAGTCAAAGAGATTTTTATTGTGAGAAATTTGTTTCTTTGGACAATGACTTTAATGCTTTAAAATTGTCCAAAAAGGAGAGTGATGATAAATTCCTATTTTTAGAAAAAGAATTGGAGGAATTTAAAAAATTTAGAATTTGTGTTTGTGCCAAAGAGGATAAAAATATTTTAATCGATGAGTTTGTGGCACGTGAGGGGACTCTTAGGAAAAAGTGTGCGTATTTTAATGGAGAACGTGATTACCTTCTAGGAATAATTGAAAATTTAGAGAAGGAATCCTTAAAATTGGAAGAGTCTAATTCGTTGCTTGAGTAAAAAATTTTGGAGTTTAAAAATGATTTGTCAGACTAGAGTAGTATTGGTAGCAATGGTAGTGCTCACATGTACCTAATACTTTCGTCGCTAAAGCCAAGACCATTATTTATTTTAGAGGGTCGACTAATCATAAGGACGTTAGAAAAGGTCAAACCATAGGTGTCATTCCACCCGTTTTCACATGTTCACACTGTGGTAGGAAAGGTTACCATAGGCGCTTTTGTTTTAATCTTGAAAGAGGTCATAGGAAGTTTAAGGATAGTATCCCGTTGGTTTCCATAACCCCTCGAGTTAGGTTCACACCTGTTAAGGTTACAAAATCTGTTTTGGAGATGCTAAATACTTCGTCGGTTGAGTCTCACATGCTTTCTCATGGTGCATCACATGCTATTTCATATTGATTATTGCTTGCATGGTTTGTTTGTCATACGCTAGTTGTGCTTCATGATATATTCTTGATAGTTTTATGACTTGTGTACTTTTTGAATTAAATTTTTATTTTAATTTTTTTTTTGAAAAATACAAAAAGATTTTATATTTCTTTTGAGAAAAAATTAGAAAAGCCAAAAAGATTTTATTTTGATAAATTTTTTGGAAAAAGACAAAAAGAGTTTTGTATTTTGTTTACACTGTTTATGGATGGACACTTAGGATGACCGAGTCATAATTTCATTCCATATCCATGTGACTGTTTGATAGTATTTTGATATGCGTCATCATTTCATTATTGCTTTATAATGTTTGGAGTCATTAAGATGTAATTTGAGATTACTACCTACGTATTTGACTCTTAGTTTCTTTTAATGCACACTTCCACAAATTGGTTTGATTATTTTACTTGTCAAATCACATGTTAGTCGAAGTGTTTCCATCTCAATCCTGTCTTTAAAACGAACCAAATGAGATAAAACATGACAATGAAAGTAGTGGATGTAATAATTGTTTATCGTGAGGAATTAAATTGCAAAAATGACGAGGGTTCACGAGAAAGGGCTGTGAGAGTACAAAATTAACTCGTCGTAAAAGCCACCATTTAAAAGAGCCCGATAAAAAATTAAGGCAATAAAAATAATCATATGTAAAAAAAAATTGGGGCCAATAGGATTTCTCTAAGGAGAGAAAAATAGATCACCTCAAGAAAAAATTAAATTCATTATTATTTATGAGGGTGTTCGGATTGAAAAATATAAAAAATGGGTTTGCACGTGCTGGCAAAGTCTTGAAAAAGCATAACATATTTTTAGATGTTATTTGTGTGGAAATCATTTTAGACTTTGATGTGTCGATTAGATTGAGTCGATGTTATATAAATTCACATTTTTTTGACACCTAAGGATGATTTTGAGATCATTCTTTAGGAGTATCCGTATTAATCGTGCACATATGTTATGTTTGATTGCATTAATTTTCCTATTGAATTTGTTCATACCCATTCATTCCGTTTCCATAATTTGGTTATGTTAGTGTAAATTCATGGTGTGTGATTTTTGTAAAATTATTTTTATATTTCTGTGTGAAAAATTAAAAATAGTTTGTGGAATGCTTTTGGGTATCTCTTAATGATCGTAGTTGTTTGTTTTGCTTGTCGTGACACTCCATGTTTATTTTGTTTATTCTTTTCCTTATCTATTTCGGACAAATAAAAAGGGGGAGAACGAATTATGGGGGAGTTTTACATTATGGGAGAGTTTTGATGTTATGTTTATCTCATTTCAAACTCGATACGTCACGAAGGTGTTTTCTTTGTCTCATATGTATAGGTACAAAGATTAATGATCATATGTTGCACACCCTGATGAGAAAATCTTGAAGATTTGATGTTGAGGATTTTTGAAGAAAAGTTTTTATCTTGCATTTTTATGTATTTTTCGATTTTGGGATTCATGGTAGGGTATTAGATTTGAATAGCCATTTTGATTTGATAATTCAGATATTTTATTTTGTACCGGCAAAGACATACGGAGAGATTTATAAGGACATATTTTGTAAGTCCTGTTTACATTAGTGTATGTCGTATACTGCTAGAAACCGTTGATGAAAAAGTTCAAGTTTGAAGATACATGAAGACGGACCCGAATATCAAAAGTTCTTCAACATTCAAAGCCTTTGCGAGACTAATTTTGGTAAGGAAGTGGTTAAGAACCTTAACGATTCATTTAAAGTGTTGGGATATTTTTTCTAAAATATTTTCTAAGTGTTGAGGCGCTATTTTTCGTCAAAATATTTTTCTAAGTGTTGAGGCGGATTTTTAAAGAAAAAAAATTATTTTCGTTCTGTCATTCAAGTGACTTGAGCATGTCGTTCAAACGACATGTGTATGTCGTGCGGAGCACATTCGAGTGACATCTGTCCTCGTTCGAGCGACGTCCCTATTTTGTTCGACTGATCTGTCTACTCAAAATTTCTATATAAAGCGTGTTAAATGACTCAGTTTTCGTTAAGAAGACCTGAAGAATTTCTTTCTGCATAAACTGCAAACAAAAAATTACATTTGTCTTATTCATTTAGGTTTTGATCCTTTGTTTTCAATTCATAAAAATTCCAATCTTTTAGTGAATTTTTTTGGAACCCGAGATACATCTTTGTTGGAGTTTTTCTTGTAGGGAGGATAACCTACTGGGTTGACATTGACTGCGTGTCATAGGGAGTGCTTGTGGAAATTCCTGGGCTGATTCAGAATTGCGCGATCTTGTGGGTATCTACGAATATTCATTGCAGATTTCGCTTGTAACCTATTATGATTATTATTAAGTGAAATAAAAGGTTTTTCCTTTTTTGATTTTTTCCTTGAAATTTATGTGTCAACTATTTATTTATGCTGGTTTGATTTTACCCACTCAGATGTATGTTTTGGGGCTGAATTAAATTGGTTTAAAAATTGACTCTGATTAAATAAGTTTACAATTGGAATTTGCGAATTTGGTTTATTCCATCTCACACCGCTTTCTTAGCACTTATTTTTAAGCCATATATTTTTCAGTCAACATAGCTTCATTTCCCATGCTTACGATTTTATGTATGAAGTTAATTATATTGAGATAGATGGAAATTAAGAGACACAAAGGCAAAAAACTAAGAGACACAACACTTTATCTCCCCCCCTCCTTATCTCTCTCTCTCCATCCCTCTCACACACACATAGTGATGCCTCTCACTCTCTCTCTAACAGAAGTATGCGTCATCATTGTAATCATCAACTTTGGCCTCTTCGTCTCAACTATAGCACCAAATATGATTTTGGAGGAGTTAGTAAAATTTTTCTTGAATATATATAATGAGCTTATCTTCTTATGTGTATATATATGGACTTTAAAGTCTCATACCTTTACAGAATTCCCATACTTTTTTTGACTTTGCTATTCTTGGATGAGCTTGTCTTCTTAAATATATAGCTTTTTATGAATTAACTGAAGGGAATAAAAATAAGTGGAGATGGAAATAGTTTTTTATATGTCATAAACTATATTATATCTTGTGTTCATGGTGTCTATACCAGTGTGCTTTGAAGCAAGTGGAACTAAAGCACATATTGGAAGTCTTGCTCAGGATGAAAGTAAGGATCAGTTCTATATTTACATAAATTTATTATATATGTAAACTGAAAACACTCCAACATCACAAAAGCATACCTCGCAAAAATTTTTTTACCATATAATAAAATGTTCTCTCTCAACCATTGAATCGGATATGATTTTGTAGGATTCAGTGGCATCGAGAATCTCCAAGTTAGAGGCAACACGTGAATTTGGTCATCCTGTGTCGAAAATCGATGGTGGAATGTGGCAATAGGTAAATTCAAGTACTAAAAAAGAAACTTCAAATTGAGAAATTGATACGTCCTCAATGAAAATAGGTGATTAAAGTTCAGTGTATTTGTAGTTTGATTGAAACTTTATTATTCAAGAATTATAAGTTCTATTTAAAGCTCATAATTTTTGTTCCAGTTTTGCTATATAGATTTGTTGTTGAAAAATGTGAAGATCTAATACCTCAGAAGCTTAAGTTGATTAATTGATAAAAGGATAAGTGATACACATACTTAAAAAATATCCATATGTTACTATGGCGTATGATATGTTTGATTGAATGCATAAATAAGATAAAGCGTCAAAGTTGTTCTCATAAGTGTAGTCTTCCCTTGTTTTCCTTTTTTGTTTATATATTTGAGATCGTAATATTTAACTTTATTGTTTGATATATTTTCGTTTATTTGTGCAGCCAAGTCAATTTTTTTTATATAAATGAAGATTTTATTTTTATCAGACTTTGAATATCAATTTATGTACCATAAGCATGAAAAACTATTGCATCAAGCTAGGTAGCAGTCAACATTTATGTAGCTGATCATAATTTTACGACTTTTTTTCTTTATAGTTTTTTTATTGAGTATAACCTAGAAATTTAGTACACCAACAACATGGGTGTAATATTCTTAAATATTTTATAACAAGTGGCTAAGTATTTTTATTGATCATAAGTTGTTGGTATAGTACATTTAATAATCTAAACATCAAATGTTTATAGAATATTAATAAGATACTTTTCACTTTCCCCGTTTCCTAATATTGGTCTTGAATTTGTTCGCTTAAGAGATGCAACTGCATGTTCCTATGATATCTATATATAGTCTTAAAAGTAGATATTGTTTATCTTTGTCACTCTTAACTAATGGTGGTGTATAAATTAAAAAAAAAGGTTTAGAAAGGTATTTTCATTATTTTTTCATAATAATAGTCTAATATTAAAATGGGTGTAACTCGACACATTTGATCATTTTATTAAAATAAGTTTCTATTATTTGTTTTAATCTATGGTTTTTCACGTTTTTGAAAGAACTGAATTTCAAAATATAGATATAAAATTTAGTTGTTTTGCATGTTTCTTTTTGTAATTTGGTAGTCCCAAAAGAGCTAAAATATTAAGTTTTCTATGACTAATGCAAATGATATGGTTTCAGTCGTTGATTAGAAAATTTCTTTCATTACTGGTTGACATTCTTTTATCTGGCTTTGGAATTTTCTTAATAGGTTTGAAACTATATTCGATTCGTTGCTAATAAATCTAAAGAAGTTAGAAGAAAAGAAAAAATAAGGGTCTCAGTGTCCGTTTTACGATTTTTAAGGGTAACAAATAACATTTAACCGTGTACAAATTCTTATGGAGTATGTATTGGTCCTTTATATGCTAATATATTTCTCAGGTTCATATTCTAATTACTATCCAATAGTTTAAAGGTGATTTTTTTTTAAAATTTCTTCTTAGCTCTCAAAATTTGAAAATATGCTTTTATTAAATTGTCGTGAGAGTTTGGCAAATCAACAACACACTGAAGTAATCTTAATGGCACACATTAGAGTATGATTTTGAGGTCGACTCGGTTTGAATGTTGTTTTTGGGCAATGCATACATATGTGAGTGTGATGTAGTTTGTGATTTTTGTAATGCATAACATTTGTAATTACATAACTATTTATTTGGGTGATGAAAACAAGTTTCACTTTAAATGTTTATTCTCTGTCGATGTTATCAATTGTTCCATTTGGGATGATTCATTATATAGAAGTAGAACATATTTTATCCATTCACACTAATATTTTAATACATATATAAACCACCCGTGCATCGCGCAGGGCTTATACCTATTTCTTGTGTTATAATGCACAACTTATTACTGATATATTGTATATTAAACACATCATTCCAAATGATTGTCGCGAAATAGTTTTGAAGAGCGTTTTTTCACAATCTGAAGACTTTAGAACTTAAGAAATGATGCGTTATTCAATAACAAACCACAACATACGAATGATTATAAAATTTAAATACCCCAACTTTTATTAGTACACTATGTAATTTTGTAGTGGTGACGTGTTCAAAATAATTATTGGACCAAAAACAAAATTATTGTAATTATCGGTATTGATAGATAATTAGATACCTAACGTGAAACATAAAAAAATTACTCATTTTAGAGTAAGTGTTTAAAATAAATGTATAAATAAAAACTGAAATAAAAAATGATGTCGTTGGTTGACCTTTAATACAACATTTTTAGTGATAATTTATAGTAATATATTATCTTAAAGTTATGAATTGTAGTTTAATCACTATTATAACAAAGTCTTAAATTGCAATTTGAAGATGGTAGTATATATTTATTTAAAATTTTAGGAACTTGTGTGTAAAATTGAATTAAATAAAATTGTGGACACTTGTCCATAATCTTACCCGTAAACTTGTGTGTAAAATTAAATAAAATAAAATTATGGACACTTGTTCATGATATCACCCCTAAGGTACACTTATTATAATTCATGAAGTGTTAATAAGAGTTGTGAAAAAATATATTTTGAAAAATAAACTAAATATTCCATCCAATCCCAATTTATGTTTCAAACCCACTTAAGCTCATAATTTACTATTTTAACTGTTAGGTACATATAGCACTAAAACGCGTGACAAATTTTTGTAACGAATTTACTAAACAGTAAACATAAACATATTTTTTTTTTATTATTATGAACTAAAATTACAGAAATAATAAAACGCACTTGAATTTGCAAAAAATATAAGAAAGCAGTAGAATAACAAACAAATTCGAGCCCTATGTATTATCAGTGTCCTTATGATAATTTAATTCCCTCCATAGTTTTAAGGTTATTAATTATTGTCCCCAAGATAGAACGGATTTATGAGTATGAACAGACAACACTGTAATGTTCAACTCCAATGAACTCAACTTGTGTAATACACGAACCGACATGGACACATATTACTGGAATGAAGGAGGAGAGAGAAAAATTTGTGTTTCTCAGTTGAACAGAGGTGTTCAATTTATAGGTTTTTTGGTTGACTATTCAAACAACAGTTACAAATGGTTGTAACTGTTGGGTCTAACCAACAATCCAAGTGGGTTTAAATATGGGTTAAAACTCGGCCCAAAATTTTAATTTAACTGGCCCAAAATGAAAGGAATTTTTATAAGCCCAAGATCGAGCTTGAGCCCGATCCCAGACTGAGCCGAGCCTGCCGGTCGAACAGACGACACGCACGCATGCGTGTGGGATTTTGGCCCAAGACCAACACATGCATAGTGTGGTCCATCTCCCCTTCAAAGAGTTGGAATACCCCCAAAGCATCCAATCCTTAGTGCATGTTTGTGGTTTTATTAATTCTTAATATTCCCACTATTCTACCAATGTGGGATAAGAGTAATACACACCTAAATTCATTAAACTTCATTACTTAATGAGTCACTTTGAGCTCAAATTTTCCATTCATTACTTAATGGTTTTGGACAAAGAAATATACCACGTTATACTCTTCACAGAGGAGAACGTATTTATGTGTGATCCTGACCAAAATGGAATGTGGGTCCCATATTAAAGTGAGCTTAAAATTGCTCATTTAGGCTTTTTGAAAACCCATTTCCAATGATCCCCCACATGAATGAAATATGGCTACATATATACAACATGCTAATGATTATGTAGACACTAGTTTGAGTAAAGATGAAAACTTATTGCATTGGGAGAATTAGCCTAATGTCCTTGAACTTTCCTTAGTGATATACTATCGAATTTCCTTGGTTAATCAGTAGACTATACATCCTTGGACCGTCAATCTTTTTTTTAAAACTAGACAAAGACATTCAAATAATAATTGTTCAATGTTATTGGTTCTCACATTCATGTTCATTTTGTCCATGAAAACCACTTGGTTCCGTGAGTATTTTAGATAATTTTGCCTTTAATTATTCTCATAGAAGTGACCCCTTTATTACTCATGTACATGATTTCTATAAGGAATATCATGCAATACCCCACTTAGACTACTAAGATATGAATGTCATTAAAAGTGTAACTTATCCTAACTTCTTGGCAGATGTGCACTGCATCATCTTTGGAATGGATATGATTAAATATCCCTAAGTGCGTACTGAATACAATGTAGTTTGTTTTGCCCATTGAACCTAGATCTTAGAAACTCCAGTCAACTAGGTTGAATTGCCACTTTATTTATTCTTGATATTTTTTTAGGCTTAGACCCATTCCTCTCGATGATCTTCCAACTTGATCTTGATTTCAACCTTTGGTAAGTGGATCCACTATATTATCTTTTAACTTTACATAGTCAATTGGGATAATTCCATTTGAGGGAAGTTGTCTAACGGTATTATGTTTATGAAAAATATATCGTGACTTTTCGTTATACATATAATTCTGTGCCCGTTCGATCGCTGATTGACTATCACAATGTATACATATCCCAGGATTAGGTTTGGCCAATTTGGAATATCCCCTAAGAAGTTTCAAAGCCATTTAACTTCTTCTCCAACTTTATTTATTGCAGTGAATTTAGATTCCACTATTGATCTAGCAATACACATTTGTTTTGAGGATTTCTAAGAGACGGCTTCACCTCGAAGGGTGAACATATACCCACTTATTGACTTAGAGTCTTTTGTAATCCAGTTTGCATCGCAATGATCTTCAAGTACAACTAGATATCACCAATAATGCAATCCATAATTTTGAGTATATTTCAAATAACCTAAAACTCTCAAAATTGCCTTCCAGTGGTCTCTCCATGGATTACTTATATATATCGACTTATCTTCTTCATGATATGCATTAAATTGTCGATAATATGACAGTACTCTAGTTGAGATATCATATTACCATTATTTCTTTCTTAGATAAAAATTTATATCTACAGGTGTCTTAGTGGGACTGATATTATATTCCTTGAATTTTTTAAGTATTATCTCTATGTAATGAGACTGTGATAATATAAGTTCATCAGATGTTTTTGAAATTTTTAATCCCTAATATAATATCGGCGATACCTAGGTCTTTCATGTCGAAACGATTATTAAACATATGTTTAGTAGTTTTTAGTTACTACCGATAATTAACATATCATCCACATAGAGGCATAAAATGACATATCCACTATTAATACTTTTGCAATAAACACATTTATCACACTCATTAATTTTGAAACCATTTGATAACATAGCATTATCAAAATTTTCATGCCATTGCTTTGGTGCTTATTTTAATTCATAAAGTGATTTTACAAGCTTGCATACTTTCATTCCTTGTCCAACAGCTATGAAACCTTCAGGTTGCTCCATATATATTTCCTAATCTAATTCACCATTCAAGAAATATGTTTGCACATGCATTTGAGGTATTTCAATTCCGTTTATTGTGGCTATTGCTATCAACATTCGAATGGACGTAATTTTTGTCACTAGTAAGTATGTATCGAAGTAATCCAACCCTTCTTTTTATCTATATTCTTTAACAATAAGTCTTTCTTTATACTTATCAATTGATCGTTTGTAACCTGAAGGTTTTGAACCTGGTGGTATATCCACGAGTTCCTATGTGTGATTTTGCATTATGGATTTAATTTCACTATTAATAATTTTTTTCAATTTGAAGCACCGAGTGAAGATATAACTTATTTGTACGTTTAAAGATCACTTTCCAAACATATGTTAGAAAATTAGGACCGAAGGAAGCAATTTTTTTTTTCCTTTTTGTTACTTCTTGGTTCAATTGTTAAAGATTCTTAATCTTTGGATTGATGACTACCACTAGATTTAGCATCATGTGCCCTTTTAGTAGGACTGGATTCTCGGGTCATGTTATATGGAATTCATTTAAAAAAAATGAAGCATCCCTTGACTTAATAATTGTATTATTACGAATATCTAGAATCTTGGGTTTACAAACTAAAAACCGATAAGCACTGATGTTAATTGCGTAACCAATGAAAACACAATCTACAGTTTTTGGTCCTATTTTGACCTTTTTAGGTTTAGGAACCATCACTTTAGCTAAGCACCCCACACTCGTAAATATTTGTATCAAGGTCTTAGACCTTTCCATAATTCATAAGATGTTTTGCGAGTTTTCCTGTGAGGTGTTTTGTTGAGAATATAATTAGCGAAAAGTAAATCTTCCCCCATAAGATTTGTGGTGCTCCACAACTTATTATCATAGAGTTTGTCATTTTTTTCAAAGTACGATTTTTGCGTTTCGTAATGGCGTTAGATCGAGGTAAGTAAGGAGCAGTAGTTTGGTGAATAGTTTAGTGAATGATTCCATATTTCGAACATAAATCTTCAAAAAGAGATTCATATTCACCACCTCTATCACTCCTTATAACCTTTATCTTTTTGCTAGTTTGAGTCTCAACTTCATTTTCGTATTGTTTAAAAACATTTATAGCCCCATGTTTGCATCATAGCAAATCAACATATTAATATTTCATGCAATCATCAATAAAAGTAATGAAATACTTTTTACCTCCTCTAGTTTGTAAAGACTTTAGATCACATATATTAGTATGAATAAGGTTTAAAGGCCCAGTAGTTCTTTCAACATAATAAAAAGGTAATTTTGCCAATTTTGATTCAAACATATTTTACATTTATGATTTTTATCAATTTCAAAATTTGGCAGAAATTCTAAGTTAATTAATCTATGTAAAGTATCAAAACTAACATGACCCAATCTAGAATGCCACATATTTGAAGACTCGAGCAAGTAAGAGGAGTTAATATTATTATTATTGATTTCCTTAGGCATAACAATCATTACATTCAACTTAAAGATCCCTTCATTCATGTAGCCCTTTCCCACATACATATCATTCTTAGACATAACAAATTTATCGGATACAAACAACAATTTAAAACCATTTTTGCTAAGTAAAGAACCAGAAACCAAATTCTTACGAATATCTGGAACGTGAAGCACATCATTGAGACTGAGTTCTTCTTTGGATGTCATTTTCAGCACAATCTTTCCACACCCTTCAACTTTGGAACTTGATGAATTACTTGTAAATAGTTTCTCTTCTGTTTTCATCAGCTTATCGTTAGAGAACATCCATTTGTTTGAAAAATATGGCACATAACATCGGTGTCCACCCACCATTATTTAGTATTTCCTACCAAATTACATTCGGATACCATCGCAGAAAGATTGATATCGTCCATGCATTTTAAAATCTTTTTAGATTCTGTTACATTAGCTTGTGTATTTTTCTTCTTGATATTCTTCGGCTTTCGACATTTATTTGAACGATGTCCAAGTTTTCCATTATTATAGCGTTTTCCTTTGGACTTCTTTTTTTATTTTGAAGATTCTTCACCTTTTCGTTTCCTTTTGTTGGGTTTTGAACCTTGTTCCACCATGTTAGCCTTAGCTTCCATAGGATTCTTTTCACTTTTCTTTTTCGACCCGCGATTGTCTTCTTCAATCCGCAATCACACAATTAATTCTTCCACATTCATCTCTTTGCATTTATGCTTGAGATAGTTCTTGACGTCTTTCAATGATGGCAAAAATTTCTCAATTATTGATGCCACTTGAAAAGAATCACTAACAGACATTCCTTCAGCATGTATGTCATGAAGAATAACTTGAAGTTGTTGGACTTGCGTTATCACTGGCTTAGAACCTACCATTTTAAAGTCAAGAAATCTGCTAACTATGAATTTCTTCACGCCAGCATCTTTGGTCTTGTACTTTTTATCTAAGGATTCCTAAAGTTCCTTTGCAGTCATCATGGTATAATACACGTTATATAGTGAGTTTTCCATATAAGTGAGGACATAGTTTCGACATAGATATTCAGAATGTTTCCATGCTTCCACTGCTTGGAATTTCTCTGTTTCATTTCCAGCTTTAAGTAGGGGACATTGCTCATATAGGAACCTTGTCAAATGAAAAGTCGTGAGGTAGAAATACATTTATTATTGACAATGCTTGAAATCCATTCCTTTGAATTTTTTTGGCCTTTCCCCATGAGGCACAGTCACGGGTGCGACAGCAGTCGTTCCATTAGAGACACTCGTGGCTGGTTTAATAGTAGTTGCATTTGTATTGTCCATTTCTATTACAAAAGCATAATTTTTTATCAATAATGTTATCACTATGTAATTGAATAATTAAAACAGAATACAAAATTATGTTTAGAAATTTTGATAGAGAAATTTATATATTACTGAATATATCTATGAATCAGAATTTTTAATCCTAAAAAAAATTTCTGACTGGTATTTCAGAGTAGTACAATTAATCTACTAACAAAAAAATATTTTCTCAAATAATAAAACGAAATTTAAAATTTCCTGTAATAAAACATATTTTTATCACAATATTTAAAATATGTACAATAGTTTAAATTTTTTTTCTATCAGTACAACTAAAATCTAAATCTTTGTACATGTTTATAAAACAGTAGCAAAGAACCATTAAATCGTCTTAAGATTATTTTAACTGTTACGTACATATAGCAATAAACATGCAATAAATTTTTGTAACGGATTTACTAAACAATAAACATAAACATATTTTTTATTATTATGAACTAAAATTACAGAAATAAAAAAATTCACTTGAATTTGCTGAAAATATAAGAAGGCAACAGAATAACAAACAAATTCGATCCCTGTGTATCCAGAGTGCCCTTAAGATAATTTAATTCCCTCCATGGTGTTAAGGTCCAGATAGAATGGATTTATGAGTATGAACAAACAATACTGTAATGTTCAACTTCGACGAACTCAACTTGTGTAATACTCAAACCGACACAGACACATATTTCTGGAATGAAGGAGGAGAGAAAGAATTTTTTTTATTTTATAATTGAACATGGGTATTCAATTTATGTATTTTTTGGTTGACTGTTCAGATAGCCTGAGCCCGAGCTTGAGCTCGGACCGAACCGACCGGTCAGTCGGACGGCGCACACACTTATGGGGCTTTAGCCGCCCAAGCCCAAAACATGCATAATATAGGCCATTTCCCCTTCAAAGAGTTGGGATATACTAAAGGCATCCAATACGTAGTGCACATTCGTGGTTTTATTAACTTTTCATATTCCCATTATTCTACTAGTGTGGGACAAGAGTAATACACCCAAATTCATTAAACTTCATTACTTGATGGGCCACTTTGAGCTCAATTGTTTCATTCATTACTTAGTGATTTTGGACAAACAAATATATTTTGTTATACTCCTCATGGAGGTGAACATATTTGTGCGTCGTCTCGACCAAATCGAAATGTGGGTCCCACAATAAAATGAGCTTAAAACTGCTCATTTGGGTTATTAAAAACCCATTTCCAACATTTACGAGGTGAACCCACTTGAAAATAATGATAAAAACATGAATAAAAACAAATCAAATAAACCTTTCCACCATACATTAATTGAGAATGAGAAGGGTGGAGAAAGAGAGGAGTAAAAGGTTTTGTTAGAAGGTGATTTTCCTAAAACTCATGCTACACAAGACAAATTTGGAGAATTAAACATAGATAAAAAAGTGAGAACATATCTTCTTATTAAAAAATTTCCCAAGTGAAGTCTATAGCAAAAATGGGTAACCATTTAAGCTCTCTTGGAGCTTTAAAGGCTATTAAGAGAGAAAAAAAAGGTAAAACACTATCTATTTTAGCTCTAAAATTATAGAATCATTATTGTAGAACCATAAATTTGAGGAATGACATAGTAATATTTCAACCCCTCTAGAGATGTACAAATATTTAGAAATATAGGAGGATGAAAATTTGTGCTTTGATAAAGAGACCACTAAAAGCATTCTATTTGAGTGTTTAGATATTTTTGTGTAGATCTTGAATCTATCTTCCTTTGGATATAAAAATCACAAAATTCAGTTAAGAAGTGAGTGGGTGGAGGAATAGATTATGGATTATTGAAAAATAATTATAATTATAATTATAATACTAAACCATATTTATGTGAGTAAATATATTATATTTTAAAGAGTTTTATCAATATATATTTAGTAAAGGTTTTTTTCAATACCTTATTTTAAATATAGGTAAAAGGATTGATAGCTAGTATAATGAATCTATTTTCTATTCTAAAATGCTCTACAAGAGCTTTAATACACTTCCATTACACCCAATCTACTGCATCCCAGGCTGTATTCCACGATCCATCTTGATTTTTTTTATTTTTTTCAAAGTTAATACTCCAATCATTATGACAACATGTCACTCTCTATCCCTCTAAGATAATACACCTTTCTTTTCATCTTCATTGTTTCACTATTTATGTTCCATGTAGAGTACCTACAGATACCCCTTTCAACTCCTCACTCCATTATTTCAAAGCTTATTTATACCTCCATACACCCTGATAGACCGTGCCACTCAATTTTTTCATCTCTTGGGATTACATTCGTTTTAGTCAAAAATTGGATCTACATATATACACAAATTTAAGAGCATATCTCCATCCGTCTTCAACTTAGCAAATAATAACGCCTTGAACGTAACAAACACTAAAAGCGGATCTCATTACCTTCATATGAAGGTTGTGTTATGGACTAAATTTGCAAGATATGGGTTGGTTGTGACAACAAAGAGAAGGTGGTATTATAACGGTTTTGGGTGAAAAGGGGGGAGTTTTTTTAGGGGGTAATTTTTTGGTGAGTTGTTGGGGGGTTAGTAAGTAGTTTTTGTGGCTCTTATGGGGAAAAAATCTCAAAAGCAAATATTTTCTAACAAAGGCTAAACTCAATAAAACACCTTCATGGCATATGGTGAATTTTAAACAAAACAAAAACTTTCAAAACATGTCTGCAATGGTATTTGGGAAAGGGGGAATTATTTTTTGTTAATGATAAATGGTTGGGCTCCTTCTCTTCATCTTGATTATTGAACTCAACCAATTTATCACTCCTAATGACTTTGTTATGTATCTTAAGATCGTGACCTCAAATGAATGGAATCTTCCCAATTATCTAAAAACATTGTCCGTTTAATTAAATGCACACCTTGGCTATACATAGCCACAACTGATCAATCGTGTCAGGGATTAAATAAAATTGGTCATTTTTCTATCAAATAAACTTATAATTAGTTGTTCAACAATACTTTGGTACCTAATTAACCAAACATTCATTGGTTATGTTTATAGCACTTGCATTGTGCCCCCCCTTAAAGTTAGATATTTTTTATGGTTACTAGTTTTTAGCCCTGCGCACTGCGCGAGCAGGTTGAATACATAATATAATTATGATCGAAAGAGGAGTGTGCTATGCCACGATTGATCTATGATATCATTAATAAAACAGAACAAAAAATGACAAAAACAGATTTCTTATTGAAAGTAAAGGGAAAATGGTTATCTTATTAGCTTGATAGTCCAAATACAATAGTTTTGTTTCATGTACCATGTTATCTTCCAGCAAAAATAAAATTATAAATAATTAAAAATAAACCATTGATGAATATGGAAGCAAATAAACACACAATGACACTCATAGTTTATAATGAGTTAATATGGAAATAAATAAAACAAAAAAATCCTTCATTACTTTGTAAGATGTTTTGAATTCAGTAAGTTTTGGTTCATCTATTTCTTTGTGGCATTTCAACAAATAGTGAATATATACATATAAGACCACGTGAAAATTAGGAACTCAAAACTAAAATATTATGGTGAAAACAAATTAAAAACAAGTAAAATTAGAAAAGAACACATTAATTAAGGAAAGAATTGCAACTAACCTATAAACTCATATGGAGAAAAAGAGAGGTCAGAAATGGGAGGGCTACAGACAAATATTTATTACAGTTTAATTATTTGAGAGGAGGTGAATAGGGGACGGGATTAGGAAAGCATGAGTAATAGAGTCATTGGGTAAATTAGAAAATGAAAAGACATTGTGTGAAAGTGGTGTTCTTAATTGCAACTCAAAACTTAAAGCGGTTAGATGCCAATTGGCACAATATGATGGAGGTCCATTAAAGCTCCGTGTGGAGTGTTTTATAATATATAAAATATTGTGTCATAATGCATTACATGAAACTGATATGTTTTACATTAAGCATATTATTTCAAATGATCATTATAGCCTTTATGGAAAATCTAACTTTAATAATCATTTACTTCTTGACTATATTGCTTTGCCTCTGATTTTAAATGTATGATTCTCTCTTCCAAAATTCTCAAAAATTTCAAAAACCAAATTATTTTCAAAAACCACTGTTTGGGGGGGGAGAGAGAGAGAGAGAGAGAGAGACGTTGGTGAAGTTTCACACTAGTTTTGAAATAGTAACGATTTGATTGAGGTAGCAAACTTAAAAATTAAATTCAGTTCAATTGAATATTTTACAGTGCCCCTTTATTTCACACACACACACACACACACACATATATATATATATATATATATATATATATATATATATATATATATAGGGCTTCTCTTAAACGGACGTCCGTTTTTTGGACTAAAAACGGACCAAAATGGTCCGATTTTTTAAAAATAGTAAAATGCATGTTTTTGAGTTGATTTTTTTTTGAGATATATATACATACATGGGTACCCCTACAAAAAAAATCAGCTCAAAATGAATTTGTTTGCTATTTTAAAAAAATCTTTCAAAATCTGTCAGATTTTGCTGGCGCAAACCCAAACATATATTGACATATATAGACAGATTTTGAAAGATTTTTTTAAAATAGCAAACAAATTTATTTTAAGCTGAATTGTTTTTTTGGGGGTACCCATGTATGTCTATATATACCAGAAAAAAAACAACTCAAAAAAATGTATTTTACTATTTTTTAAAAATCAGTCCGTTTTTAGCCAAAAAACGGACGTCCGTTTTAGAGAATTTCTGTATATATATATATATATATATATATATATATATATATATATATATATATATATATATATATATATATAATTCATTTCACTTGCCCTAAAGACAGAATTATAAGAAACATCTAAATGAAAAATGAGATAGTAATGAATTAAGAGGGTTAAATTTAGTTAAGTTGGTCATCATAAGTTGTATTACTCATTAGCAAGTGGTTATGTGTTTGAGTCCCATAATAATATGTAAGCGAAGATGGATGCATAATGCTAGAGAGAAATGTAACAACTATGTAGACAAATGCTCTATTATTTTATGACCAATTACCAAAATTATCTGCATATAAGGGTCATGTGTCGAGATGAGTGACATTATTCGAGATGGCATTCTTTTAATTGTTATGAAAATGTTCTTTTTTTTATGATCACGTGGTTAATATTAACATAACTTTTCATTTTTACAGTTTTGTACTATAATATAACATGGTTTCTTATGAAGTAGTATTTGATAACATATTATAATTTAGCTATTTTGATATAGTATGTTTTATTTGGAACTTGGTCATCCATTTTCTTATTTAACGATTTATCCTGGCCAAAATTTTAAAAAATTTAATCCAGTTGCAATAAACGATTGCTTTGTTAGATGCGAGGAATTTATATGAGACAATAATTGAAAAATTCTGCACTCCAAATGTGGAAACTTACCCAAAAATTAGGAAGTATAGTGATTTCCCCTCCTAAATAGATCATAATTATTAGCAATTATGAGAAAGTAATTTCATCATGTAACTTAATATCCCATGCTTATTTGTGTTTTCATTTGAAACACTATAAGGCACTTATTTATCAAGAGGATGATAACTTATTTTTCAATGTGCTTGATTAGGTTCATTCCTAGGTATCATTATTTATTAGTGGTAAAAGAGTTTGATTATTTTGAACAATATTAACGTTGTTTTAACCTTTTGGTAATAAAATAATAATATTAGCAGTGAGACCACCATTGGTCTGTATGCCTTTGTGAATTAGTTTGGGACAAAATTCGAAACGTGCTTTTAAGGGGCATCCTGGATTATTGGAGTGATTCTTTAATTGGAAGACCATTGGGTAGTTTTCTTTAGATATTTGAAGTTAATTTGCCTATGGTGAAAAGGACTATTATCCAATATTTAATGTTGAGATCACTTGTATTTTTTAGACTAACACATTTTGTAGAATGAAGTGAACCCTATGTCATATTAATATTTGAATTTTATATCTTTAATTGGAAAATAGTACTTTATATCAACATTATCTATGATCTTTACTTTTGGTAGTGGAATAAGTTATAAATTTTGATTCAATATGTTGCATATTGACCTTTGTATGGCATCTTGTGTTGATCACTAATCTACATGTGTTTATGAGCAAAGTTGAAATGTGACTCGTAAGATTTATATATCATGCACAAATATGTTTAAAGGAGTACCCAAATTTAGAATTCATATATATTTAAATTTGATAGATATATAGAACTAATAATTTTTACATTGTATTTAGGTCACATGTGTTCTAACAATGGTCTAGCAGTTAGATATAATTGTATCTATAGGCACTAGTATACTAAATGTAAAAGTAAGATAGTGCCATAGTTGGTATAAACATGTACTAATACATTTTAACTATAGGACTTTGTTTATAATTTTCAATTCACTATTTAATTTCCTTAAATTGGGTATGTACTATGTAGCTATTTATTTCTAAGTAGTAACCGTTGTTAACTTTTAAAATTATATATTTATCGTTTCTATTTCATAAGCATTTATTTGTGAGTTCTCTTTTAACATGCAAGTTTGGTGACACAACTCAATTGCATCAAGATATAAATGTTTTAGCCCATCGTGATAATTGCTCATTTGTGTTAACAATATAAACTTTTCAAAAGCATGTTAAATTATATGAGAATCCTGATTTTACTAATAATGAAAGATTCTAGTATTTTTACAATGGTTTATGATATTGCTTTTACGAGAATATAAAATAATGGCATTACTATTAGTTTTTTTTACATACCAAAAATGGAAGATAAATTTAAAACCCTCTAATTATTAATTTATTTTATTAAAAAAAATGAGTTTGTGCAAACAATTTGTAAAAAAATAATTGGATTGCAAACTATATAATTGCATTGTCAACATTAATAACCTTCAAAACCACAATATACAAGTTTTTTCAATAGGAGATTTTTTTCATTTATAAAGTAACGCACATGCGACGCACGTTCAACATACATGCAAACCACCTAGTTTTATTTTAATATTCTTGAATCTATTATGTTCTTTATATATTGTTTGATGTTAGATGTACATGTAATTATAAATATTTAGTGGGGGTGATTAGTGTAGAATATTGCACATACATAGTAATATATGCATGCCATATATCCTCATTTGAGACTTTAATTTATTCCCTTATTCTATTTTTATATTCATGCATCCATTATGGTTCTTATATGTTGTTTAATGTCAAATTCATGTTGTTATATGGTTATGAAAGAATCGATACTTGAACACTGGGTGTTGTGATCATGCCATGAGCCTTTGGATGATGTTTACCCAAGTATGAAAGCCACGAAAGATCACAAGGAGAATAAATGTGGAAAAATAAGAAGACTAATATTGATCTTGGTGATAGAAAGAATTTTATATTGAAGTGGGGAGAAATCTGCGAAGTTCATAATTGATCCTAGCCATGTGAAAATGGTTTGTGGCTACACTTTTATTACAAAAATGCCATTTTCAAACCCTAAAATTAACTCCGATTTTTTCCCATTTGGGGGATATTTCTTTAATCATATATTAAAGAGAGATTATACTTGGTAGTAGGAGAGTTATTTATATATATATATATATATATATATATATATATATATGGATGAATAAGGCTTTTATATCAAATTTGGAGATACTTGAAGATCAAAGCCCTAATTTCATTTGAGCCCTACATCTTGATTTCTTTACTCTATCTATATTTTAATCTCTCAATTATGTATTTCTAGATCGGTTATGGTAGTGAATTTAATACCAATCATGTTTAATTAGTATTATATTGATTGTAGAATAAATTAATCGGTGATGTTAAATTGGGGCTTTATATATTTCTCTTCATATATATTGTCATGTAACATTGATAGTTGATGGAATCTCTATAATTAAATTCAATTGATTTTCATTATTTATTTTTAGACATTAATTGAGTGTTCTTTGTTAATCCCTTCACATTTAATTGTTGATTTCAACATAGGATTCGCTAATTAAAAACATCTTTATAGTCAATAAATCATTTATGTTTAACTGTAACACCCCATATATTTTATATACTAAGATAATGTATAAATTGAGGAAGACTCAAAGAAGAGGAGGTAATTCTAAAAGATTTTGGCCCTTTTTTTCATCAAATTTTGAGGCAAGTTTAATTAGAATATTTGTACGATTGACCTATACCTATATATAACACTCTAAAACCTAATTGTGATTTATATCGGATTTACACAAATCGATTTGAGTAAATTTGTAAATAATTAATTAAGTAGAAATTAGTGTCAATTTATATTGGTTTCGTTATTTTCTATATAAATCTGAGTTGTAATTGTTAGATTATATGTAAGAACTTATTTTAGATTGAATCCTTTATAAACCCTTGATTATATGCATAAATCTATAGATATTGAAATTAAATTGAATGAGATTGAATTTATAGGGTTCTTGTCATATAATTGGGTTTTGTGATTTAAACTTGAATTAAAATTGGGATTTTTATGATATAATCATGTTTGAATCATATTTTCTTAATGTTTATATTTTTTGGATGTCATATGAATTTTATATGGAGGTTTCAGGATCATCAATGGAGGTTTGTTTTGTGCTCTATTGAATTGGAGAAGATGAAGTCCGTAGTAGAATTTTTTAACATATCTGAAGAGGGCGGTTGACCGGTAGATGACCGATCGACTGGTGATAATAGTTAATTTTCACTTTGGGTTTGGGGATTAATGGTTTGGACCTTTGGATTTGGGGAGGAAAATTTAGGATTGCCTTTGTATTTATTTAATTTTAGTAAAGCATATTATTAGGGTGGTTAATAGGTTTATAATATGCGATAAATTTGTTATTTACCTAACTTTGTAACGTTACTAAAGTGAATAATTCTTAAACTTTGTATAAATTTCCATGTGTTATGAAAATCTCATTTATTGTGTTTCATATGTAAAATGTATTCCATGTGTGTACTCATGGATATTGTACCAAGGGGGGATTCTGTTATTGGGGCACGTACGATGTGGATCGCGATGACGCCTCGGTGAGTAGATGAGTAAGGCTTGGTCATATAACCCTTGGGTCTCTCATCTAGGTACTCGCATCCAAGATGTATTGAAGGGGAGATTTAAACATATAGCCTTTGGTATGGTATAATATAAGTGATGGGTAGACATGGAGATTCATCCCTTTCTCGTGCTAAGACTTTAGGTTTGGGACTACCTAAGACTATACTTGGTCTGCGCGACTGATTCCCTAGGGAAATATAGATAGGCCTTTGTTAATTTTACCAACTTAAGTAAGAGCCTACTTCTATAGTACCATTTTATAGTTCATACTTATAGACTTTATGACTGTCTTATTATTTTGTGTACTCATAATTGTTTAGCATGATGGGCATTGTGAATCCTTTAATTGAAATAAATTATGAAGGATAAAACCTAATTATGGGCTTCACTCGTGATTGGGAATTTAGATGCATGAAATATCTAGGATTTTTGGGTGGGATAAATCTAAAAGACATTTAAGATGCGGAAGGTATGTTTATAGTAATGATTTATTCCAATTTCGATTATACTTTTATTCTCTTCGGACTTATTTTTAATGTTGTGGATTTAACGTTTCAGGACTGAGGCCATCCATGCCGCAACGTTCATAGATATCGTTGCTGTCACTCATCCTTCTCATTGATGATACTCATTAGGATTTAAGTATCCCTAGCATGCACACCAACTTCTATTGGCATTTTTGTTACTCTTAGTTTAGCATGTAGAGACACATGTAGTATATATACCTTTCATGTTTTGGTAGTTTGGCTTGTATGTTATAGTTGATTTTATAGATATTTTGGTAATGTATTATGGTATCAAAGTTGATAGATAATTACTTGTATGTATCCACTTTTCCTTTATTTTTATTCTTTATGCATGCTTAGAATGGTACTTAATTGTTCAGGCTCCTTTATCATTTGATTTAGACTTGATCAATATATTATTAATACGGGGTGTTACACTAGCCTTATCTCTCTTATTTGAAATCTCAAGTAACTCTGGTTGTGTTAATTTTTCTTTTACATTCAGTTAATTTGAATAAATTCACTCTACAGTAACTCAACACAATTTGTTTAATAAAATGCCTCTATTAGTGCAATTGATCGATATCTTCTACGGATCTCCTTATAATTCGATCATGTACTTACCAAAAGTTATGAAATTAAGGATCATAAAATTTATCATTATATTTGTGGATTTATGACTAAACCATATAGATATGAGTGAATGTATCCTAATGTAAAGGTTGTGGGGTTCTGCAATACTTATTACCAATGGTGGAGTTACTAAAAGCTTTTTCAATGTCACAGTTTAAAGTAAGATAAAATGATTGATCTTTGATTGAGTAAATTCTTATATTATCATGAAAAAATTACTTTAATTAGTGTTGAAATCATACCCTCCTTATAGTTTTGGTTCCTTTCAAATAATTATAATAATATTGTCTAAATGCACTAACAAAGTTAATAATTTCTTTTGTATAAGATCTTTTCATTTGGAAAATATTACATTGCCTTGAAACTTAATTGTTTGCCAAAAATCTTTGGGAGGCTTAAATATAAAAAAAACTTGATTATTCTTAATTAATCATATATCCTTACGTTGGCTTGGAATCTTTTTAATCAATTTAATTATTTATGGGCAAAAAATATTTAAAAAAACAAATAATTCTTTAACGAAGGCTAAACTCACTGCAACATGTTCATAGCACGTGGAGGAATTTTTAACCAGATAGAAACTTTCAAAACAACCTAGTAATGGAGTTTGGGAAATAGTGAACTGAATTTTCTCAATGATGAATGGATGGTTTCTTTATATTTATCTCATTCCATTGAACCCATATATTGTGTTCCTCGCCCTGTCAAATATTTTATTCTTAAAACTTTAAGTGAATGGAATATTTCCATACTCAGAACCTTCATACATGAAAATATTATGAGTTTAATATACACAACCAACGCTCATGATACTTGTTGGGAGCCAAGAAAAAATAATGTTATAACACGTTATCTAACAATTCTTTGGGACCTTATCAACCAAACATTCATTGGCTAACTTTATGGCACTAACCTTGTATCCTGGAAATTAAGAATTTTTTTTTATGGTGCTTGTGTTATAATCCACAATCTAGTACTGATATATTGTAGATTAAGCATATCATTTCAAAAGAACTTGATAGACCTTATAGTAAACCTTACTCTAATACTAATTTCCATACTCATCTTAATACTCAGTCTTAAATTTTAAATGTACACCACTCTTTTTAAAAAATGAATCCCAAATTCTTAAAAACATTTAATATCCAAATGTAATACCCCGTACTTTTATGATTATTTAATTTTCGTGTGCTTATAATTATTAATTAATTAGGAGAAATTAAACTTGATTTCGGTAAATATTAATTAGTAAAATGAAAGAATATTAATAATAATTTTTAATATTTACTTGCGTGTGATAAGTAAATAGATATATGATTTATTATATTGATTTATTATATGTCGCATATGAGTGAAAGCAACGATTTGTTATGTGTCGACTGAGAGTTACATCGACGGATTGGTATATTTTATGGGAGATGCATATGGTACGCATGGGTCGGGCGTGGTTAATCAAATGTTAGTATATTTGTAGTTGGGTGACTCGGATGACCTTTTCGAGTGAACTAGTGATCCGAAAATGGTCAAAATAGTCTAGAATGGGTACCCGAGTGTTGTGATTGGGTTCCTGAGGCTTTTTAAACATAGCGGGACCCATATATAAGGGTAGGAGAGTCTTTTTACACCGAGGTTTTAATGAAAAATTAGGATTAGGGTGAGTTAATGAGGTATTTAAAGATAGGGAATGTAGATGGTAATCCACCTTTAACATTCTGCATAATTGAGTTGGGAGAGAGTTTATCCAAAAACATAGTTTATTCGGAACTAAATCCACAAAGGCAAGTAGTTACTTGCTTTAAATTGCATGATTAGGTAGTTAATCACTTTCATAGTTAATGATTTAATAATCCGTGATTTAAAGGGGTTAAAGATTGGAGCTTTGATTAATTGATTTAGATATGTAAATGGTAATTGATCTCTGATTTAAATTGATTACTAGTTGAGGTTGATTATTGCAGAGTGCACGATTATCTGATGGATTAAACTTATTTAACTAAATGTTAATCTCAAACAAATTCCAATTTTAATTAAACCCTAAACATGCAACTAGGTGATTGAAAGCAGTAAATCAAGAAGCATGTAAAGAAATCACAATTTCTGGAAAAATCCCCTCAGGGCAAAACCTTTATTTCCCTAAAATTTGGAAATCGCAACTTACAACACTTTAGAGTAATGCTATAATGAATTCCCGCAAGAACCGATAAAGATTGGAACCTTCCAATCAATAATGATTCTCTTGAAAACCCCAATGACTGTAATTAATAGCAGTGATTCTCTTGAGAATCAAAAGAACCTTAGTCCTCCTCTTCTGTAGTGAATACCCTCAAGTATCCCCAAGATCAGTACTGAAGAAAGTTCTCCACAAAATAACTTTGTTACAGAAGTGTTTGGGGTTCGAAGAAGATTCACAAAAGTATTTGAATCTAAAAAGTCTTTCGCCCTAAAAAGTGAAGAATATTTTACAGCTATTCTGTAGTTTGCGTAAATGACAAGTCTTAGTAAAAAATCTCTACTAAACAGCTTTTATAGGCAAAAAAAATATTTGAGGCGACAGAAAGTCGTTCGAAAGATATCTTAATGTCGTTTGAACGAGATTGAGATCTCATTAGAAGTGCCTTCGAACGACCATATCAAACGACCTTTAAAAAACAAAACAGTATGGGTTCAGTTGAACCATATGAGATCTCGAGCTTCAAACGAGGTATCAAATGACATGCCAATGTCATTTGAACGATATTGTAAATTTGTTTGAATGACTAAAATGATTTATCAAAGTTTCGCCTACAGGTATCTCAAGAAAGTTTTTAAGTTTGAAAAATGCCTCGTTTTGGAAAAAAAGTATCCCAACACTTAGTAAAAAATCTAAGTAACACAAAACTAAATCCATAACCAAATTATGTCTCGTCGTAGAATTTTGTTGAAGATGCTTGATACTCGGATCCGTCTTCTTGAACGTGTGAACTTGAATTACTTTTACAGTTGGAATGATATACGCCATACTCAATGTATACTAGGTACTAGGGACGTGATGGAAAATATGTCCTTACAAATCTCCCCCTATGGCTTTTACGGTATAAAATAAAAATAATCCGAATAATCAATTTAATATCCTATAAAAATCTAATACCCTCCCACAAACCCAAAAATCAAAAGATACTAAACATACACTACAAGAAAAACACCTTTTTATGACGCTCGAAAAATAATTTAAAGACATTTATTACAAAAATGTCATTTAAAGGTTAATGTTATTATTAATGTGATATTTCTAATATAAAATGTCATTTTATACATATTAGTATTATTTGTTATGACAATTTAAATATAAAAGTCATATTTGATTATAGATATTATGACCTTTTTTTTAAGAATCTTTAACCTAGGTTACATATTATGACCCTTTTTTTCTCCCCAAAAATTTAAAAGCGGAGTTTTTCACTAATTTTTTTTTGTCTTTCACGACTTCCCGCCTCCTCTAAAATTCTCCTCAATCAAGACTCCCTCTCCCCCACTCTCTCTTCTATCCTCTACCTCACGATCTCCTCTCCATTCTCTTGAAGATCTCCTCTCCGTTCTCTAAGGCTGGTACGTTTTCTCTATCCTTCTTTAGTTTTCACACGGTTTCAAGATTGAAGCTCTTGAAGTAGCTCCGCCTTGTGCGAGGGTCATAATATTGTACAGGTGTTGAAAATCTTAAAAAAGGAATACCGTAACACCCTCAGATAGATTGAAAATCTTGAAACCACTAAGCAATGAAAGTCAATCTCATCTCCTTATTTACAAAGATAATCGCATGGCTAAAATTTCAGCAAATAGACACACACTTGGTGAGTCTTTGTTGAAGAATAAAACTGGAAAGTGAAATTTTGGATCTCTGTACAGTCCCTGTCCCAACTAATCCTGAAAATATTCAAGATAGTGTTCAAACCTATAATACCTTCAGCATTCTTGATATTATAATGCCGATATTCCTAATGTTTTTATGTTTGAAGTAAAAAATATTCCAAATGTATCCGTTTTAGGGAAAATTGATAATTTTATTGCCCCCTCCAGAGGAAAATGCCACATTCAAGCCTTGTATCTCATCTTGTCTTTGTTTTGCCAAATGCATAGCCACCAGATTTTCTAATTTATTTTCTAGTGTTCGATTTCTACTTTATTTTCTAGGGTTTGCAAAGAAATTGCAAGAGATTTTATTTCTATTTGTTTTTAAAGAAATTGGACCCAAAGTTTTACAATCTTACTCACAAAGTTTCATCTCTGATTGCAGGAGCTCAGTCATCTCAGCTATGTTCGATTTTTGGTTGGTAGTGATCTATTATTTTGATTTCCTATTGATATAGTTGTTCTTGTTATTTTAAGAATGGATTTCTATAGAATTTTATGTTTTCTCTACTTCCTTTTAATTTTTTCAATGTTGTAGAGTGATTTGATTGTAATGCTTATTCAATACATAGATTTGTAAATGGTATTTTCGAATCTTTAATAATATTTATTGGCCAAACAATTTTTGTGTTCTAAGTCACACATAATTAGTTTTATATGTGACTTAGAACTCAGAAATTGTTTGGCCAACAAATATTATTAAAGATTTGAAGAATAGATGGACACCGAAAGTAGTTAGAAATGGTAATACGACCTTGTTCCTACCTAAGTTGATGGTGAATTTACATAAGGACTTGGGAGATATGGGCATTACTACACTTCCTGTAAATAAATAGTTTCTATAAATTGCTTTTAGGCTAAATGGTGTTTTATTTGTGTTGCACACATGTGACAAGTTGCATTTTCACTCGTAGCTAGTTATCTAATCTAATGTCTAAATATAAAAAATGGTAGTTACATGTCATCTCATTGTCATGTGTAACCAAAATTAAACACCTTCAGATACTCGTGGTGAGTTTTAGTTATAAGGCCTCCTTATTTAGGAAATGTTAAATTCTACTAGTATTTGAATATACTAGGCATTTAAATTTTATGGTTATGATATTATATTGACATTGCGTCTGTCCTATGACTAATTATCCAACTCCAAACACTCCACTCTTACCAATATTGTTTCCAGTTTAAATTTTTATAAAAGAACATTTTGATATGTTGGTGTTCGTATTATTGATGGTCATTACATAACATTTTGCTGAAATTTTATAAATTGTTTGACATGAATTGCAGTACTATCCTCCCCTCCCAATCATTATTAAGATTCTTATCACCAAAGTTATGCGTTATTATTTATGTATCGAAACATGTGTATATATATGGGTAAAGACAGATGATTTTATCAGTTTGTATCAAATGGAATAGTTTGTTAGTTACTACTTATAATTGTGTTTACATGATATAAAATTTGTAGTTTTATGTTGTTACCGGTACCCTTATTTACATGGCTAGATTTTTTTTAAATCAATTGAATTTGTGTTCACTCATTATTCGAATGTAGTTTTCCCCCCTTTTTCTTTTTTTAACCATAACTGTTGTACCAGTCGCTGCAAACTGAACGACTCAGCCTTAGACATCGTCATTGTCTCCAAAGCTTCAGTCGTCGTCGTTTGAGATTGTCTTTGAGCTTGTACATTGAGATTGTCTTTGAGATTCAATTTTCCCAATTTCAATTTTTTACTTGAGATTTGATTTTAATCTTGGTGACCAAACTGCTTAGTACCATTTTTTTTACATTTTCTTTTGTTCCCATAAAATGTAAATTGAAAATTGGGGCAGTTGCATGACACCAATGCAACCCTTGTACATTGTTACACTTATAGTGCATATTTTGAAACAATATGTGAGAATTTTATTTTTAAATAATTATGCATTTTTTTGACTAAATTGTTTGCTTGCATGTATGCATATTAGATTTTGGTTATCAAGGCATAGTAAACCCAAATGACACTTCACGTCAGTCGCAATCAACATTGCCCAGTTGACAAGGTTCTGATCACGTACAAGAATTATAGATCATCATATCAGTAGAGATCTATATTCTTTATCGGGAATCAGTTTACAATGCCACTCTAGTTTCACCCTCATATTTAGTATTTTAGTTAGTTCTATAGATTTTCTATATTGTCATTTCTGTTTAGAAAATGTGGATTATGATGACAAATTAATAGTCCTATATCTACCACTACAATTTTAGGTACGCTGGGCTGGATATGGTCCAAGTGAGGATACTGGGGAACCAATTAAGTTTGATTATATATTATTTATAATGTCCTTTAAATTTGTGTTTTTGCTTGAATTTGTGTTTTGCACATGCAATTTATTTTATTTCTTAGTAAATTCCAAGACCATATATGGGATTTTGTAGCTTGCTCTTTTTTATTGATGAGACTTTTTAGAATTGAGGAGTTTTTTCATCATCTTCAGTTTATTGATGAGTTGTATTTTTGTCCCCTGAGATTGACAAGTTTTTGTATTGGTAGTGAGGGTTTCAATTTACCTTTACACCATGTATTTTTTGTATGCCACAAAGTATTGGATAATGAACTAGGTCTTTGGCTGTGGGAGCTATTGGATGATGAGCTCTGTTTTTGTCCCTTGAGTTTTTATATTTGTCCCGTGTCTCCGCTAATGCCGAAGGTGTGTACTAATTTAATTAAATGACTAAATGTTGAGTTTGTACTAAATTTATTATTTTTCATTATTTAACTAGTACCTGCTTTAATGACTGTTAGTTTTTAAATTCTGGTAGAATGAAATCATGAATGTGTCTTGTATTTGCTGTATATTTTTTTATTAGTTCTGTAAGTAGTTGATAATGGAGTGTGAGTTCCTTAATTTTGATTATTGTTATATGGTATTGTGTGGAGATTGATTGGTTTGTGTTAAACTCAGTGATCATGGGAATGCAAACTAATCTGGTGGATTGGTTCAACAGTTTGGTCACTTAGAGATAGAAGAGTTAAAAACTGTCTTGATATATTTTGTTGTATTACGATTATGAATATGTTGTAACCTTTGTTATGATTGCAGGCAACTATGATAAGCTCACGAGCTCAAAGAAGAGGATTGATGTGTCTGGGCAAGCATTTCTTCTAATAGCATGCGTTCAGTCATGCGGGGATCATTGGGGCTTCAATACGCCACAGATGTTCTTCGTTTGTCTCGAGTAAGCTTTTAAAAAAATGACATTTTATAATAATATAAAGTTTAGTTATGGTATTGATTAAAGTAGTTTGTGTGGCATGTCTCAATATGATAATTATGTTTTTAGATAGGGTAAAGTGTGAATGTTTTGTATTGAGAAGGACATCACCATTGGTGTGGCATATCCCAATTCCTTAAACTTTACTCCTCACCTCACCATTGGTTCCTCTGGTACCATTCATGCCATTGAGAAGGACATTTTTTCAAAGTACGCTCAAGGATCGTCCATGGATTTGGGGGGTATCATGCTGTTGTTTGAAAGGTATAAGAGGGACTAGAGATTTAGTAAGGGAGAATTGGGGGTGCTTGTTGAGAGCTTGTGTGGGGAAGAGGGGGACGGTTATAAGAGATAAGTTTTTCAAACGGAGATCGAAGTTTATTGTGGCTGTTGAGGTTTTGTTGTAAGTGATATTTGGGATCCTTGGGATTCATGAGATGGAGGTTTCTGGGTATTCTTTGGGAGAGATTGTGATTACTGAGAAATTAGCCCATGTTTTTGTTGACTATGATTTGAATGCAAACGCTAGGTGGTGATCTGTTGCGCGTCTTGTGACCAGGATAACAAAAAGAAGAGGATGAAATCTACCTCACGATGTGTTTGCATTGCAAATGCGATTTTTGAAGGTATAAGTAAATGGGCTGAGTTTGCGGATGATCAAACTAAATTTCATATTTCCTTGGATGACAAGGACCTTGAATATCTTGAAGCTGCTTGTTTGCTTCACAATATTGGGAAGTTCTCTGGAAAAAAGGGGTATTGTAAGGAGTCTTATCATATCATAACCAGCGGTGACCATCTCCGCGGATATAATTCTGAAGAGGTTAAGTTAATAGCACTAGTCAAAAGCCATCACGGGAAGAAATTACCAAAGTTTGATCATGCTTCTCATGAAGGATTTACAAAAAGAGGGGTGGCATAAATTCAGAATCCTTTGTGTAATTATATGTTTATATGCAGTAATAAAGAAATACAAGTATCTAAACGTCCAAGAGATAGAATTTTCACATTCTCAAAGAGAATATAAATCAGCCTCTATCATCTGATACTCTTCCAAAGTGTTTGCAATAATAATGTTGTGGCATCAGTAGTTGATACTCAAGTCTGTGATGTGGTTGAAGCAACAGTGGTAGCATCAACTGTAGAAAATATTTCTCTAGCCATGGTGGTTGAAGTAGACGATTGGGTTTATCCTCTTAAGGAAAACCATAAACCAATAAATGATATGTAACACTAATGATTTGGTTTCAGCAGCAAGATTTAATAACAATACATAAAATTTTTAGACTGAATCAAAAGCTGCCTTACCAGCAGATAAGAAAATGGATCCAGCCTTGGAAGTAGAAGCTAAGGAAGCATATTATTCCCTTACAAAGGTTACTCCGCTTGAGGAGAATCAAAAGTCGAATTATGCTCAAGTGTTTTTTGAGAATAACATCATTGTAGACTCCATTGTTGTGAATGTTTTGGCAATGACTCCTACCAGATTTCTAAGGCAATCTCGGGCTTCTATTACTGAAGAAGAGACAATTGATGATGTTGTGTATGATGGTTATGGTACCACTTCTCTAATAGACTCTATTATCTCTAGATAACTTGAATTTATGAAAGAACTATCAATTATGAATAAGGCAGATGTTGTTCAAGAATTCCTACCAGTGATATCTAATAGACTCTATTATCTCTACTAGCTCGCTGCCAATAATGGTCTTTACTTTATTTGCACAGGTCCCAATCACCCTCATGTCTTGCACTGGTGGCTTTAGATTTATTTATCTACTATGACTCATTTGGACATGACATACTTGTTGCTTAGTATATATACTTTTATCTTAATGTATTCTAATATATGTATGCATATATTTTTCTGGTGATAGGAATGAAAGATAAGGTTGGTGAATTAAATATTATACTCCCTCCCAAGATCGAGATACGACTGCCCTACTTGTGGATGGTTGTATGCTCCCAAGATTTGTTTTGGATTTGGTTCAGCAGCTTGTCTTTCTTATAAACCTCTCCATTTAAAAGTTTTTGGAATAGAGCTACTATCTTATTTTCAAGTTTATACTGAGAGCCCTTGTTATGAAGATTTGTATCAGCTAAGGGATATACGTGAATGACTTTTCCATCCACAACCATCCCCTTTTACACTACAGGCATGTTAGGTTCTTTATCTAATCATTTCATTATGTCGATTGTGGTATTGTGCATTGAAGTTCGAGGAACTGATAAAGTGTCCATTGTTGTAGCATTTTTAGTTGTGTTTTGCTCTATCGTATACATAATTTTGATTATAACTAATTGGGAGAAATACAAGGAGAGTTTGAATTTTAAATACAATAAGGACTAGTATAAGCCTAATGGATTATGTTTATAAATAACATGAATTGTGAATGAGAACTTGACTAAGTCAGATAACAGGTGTTGTGATCTGCATTTTTAGTTGTGTATGAGAACTAGACTAAGTCACAATATTTGGAAAGGACTTGTTCCAGACGTTATGTTTTGGGTCTGTATGTTTGGGTTCCACACGCGAGGGGGTTCTTGATTTTGTAAAGTAGTCATTTCACTTTGCGTTTTGATTTATATCAATCCATTTAGAAGTTCTGTCTCCATGTTGGATCTTTAATCGCGTTTTTTCATCTTCTTATTCATCTTAGTTATATAACATCTTAATTATAAAGTTTTTGATAGATTTAGTTTTTGGGAAGTGGCAGGGAAGGTTCGTATGTGTCTATTTACAAAGCTTGGGATTTAAGAACTTCTGAGATGGTTACTATCAAAGTGATATCGTTGAGTGAAGTGGTATGTTTGATACTGCTCTACTTGAGCCTACTCTCTACTGTAGGTGTGCATCACCTCTTAAATTATCTTTGGTCTATGTCCTCTTCAATCTTTGTTAGATATTTGTTTTCAATCTTTAATTTATGTTTCTTTTTGGTTCCGCAGGAATTTCACTACTTGATTTTCAGCTTCTTTGACCACAATTAATAGAGGGTGTGCGCAAATCATCATAAAATTTTGTCTGAAAATCAGTCTGCAATAGATTGATAGCACCATATATTGGACTGGGGATTCACAGATGAAATACTAGGACATATTAATAGAGGGTGTGAGCAAATCATCACAAAATTGTATGAAAATCAGTATGCAACAGAATGATAGCACTGAATGTGATCAGCATGCAACAACTTGTGTACAATTATGCAACAGATTGATAGCATTGAATTATGTAATAATTTGTGTATAATTATGCAACTGATCAGTATGCAACAGAATGTGAGCAGTATGCAACAGAGCTGCTGTGAATGTTGATAAGCTACTGTGAATGTTTGCTGATCAGTATACCAGTTACTCTATCCATCTCTTAGTATTATGTAAATTATTTATGAGAATAAAGTAATGGAAGAGGTGTTTAGTGTTATGGCTATGGGTTTTGGTGCTGGTAGTTGAAGAAGGGAGTTATATGATTTAATGGGTTGGTGTTTTTGTGCTCTAGGATCACCAGGTTAATTTTTTGCTGATTGAAACTCCTAGTAAGTCTTTGATTTGTTTTGGTTTTCATAGATTTAATTCTGCTTTAGAGTTGTTTAGATGATTCCTTTGCTGTTTGGGGTATTTGAGTGATTGTTTTGATTTTTAGATACCTTCGAGATATATTTTGGGTTAATTCTATGTACTTTGAGTTGTACTTCAGGCCCAGGCTCATTTTTTTTTAGGTTAGTTTGGTTCTATCCTAGTGGTGTTTGTAATCCTCTCTTATCTTTAGATATTGAAAGAGCCAAGAGAAATGTGGGGAAGAATACTAGTCCTCCGAGTGGACCCGAAGAGGCATCAGGATCCCGAGACTCCGTATCACCTCCTAGACTGAATAGGGGATCGAGATGTTAGGCCTCAAGAGCCTCTAATTTGGTCCCACCATCAAGGTATATGCCTCTACTATCCTCTTTACTATAGATGGTTCTATTTTATATGTCATTTTAATGAGGCGTTCAGTCATTACCGAGAGAGAGCTTTCGTTGTTCAGTGTTGAGAATAGACATGATGGACAATTTTTGTTGTCCTTTATTGAAAAGTGTTGTATCTCACTTATGGATATTAAAAAGTGTGTCCCATCACGCCGCCACAAGTTTTGGTCAGGTGATTTCCACCACCCACATATATTCAAATCAACTCATAAAACTCCAAAACAAATATTCAAATAAACTCATAAACCTCCAAAATAACTCATAAATATTTCAGATTTTGTAATTTTTCCCCTTTAAACTCAATATCTCTCTCACCGAACCCTATTTTTATATATCTATTTGCTTATCATATTTGAACTTTAATTTTTAGATGATAACTAATATATAAGATAAATACCCAACTTTCTCAAATTATTTTGATGATAAAAATATCATCTTTGATTGTCTTTATGTTCCAGCACTGTTGTGAGGCTGTTGTGAGGTTTATGTTTATATCTATTTATATATTTTGTTTGTGTATTTATATAAATGGTGGGTATATATTACAGTAATAGCCCTATAGTTTTTATGCTTAGATATAAAGTGATACAACATTTGTAATAATAGATTGATGGCTTTGGATCTATTTGTCTACTATGACTCAGTTGTCTTAATGTATTCTAATATATGTATGCATATATTTTTCTGGTGATAGGAACGAAAGATAAGGTTGGTGAACGAATTGCGGCACTTCAACAGCTTGTTTCACCATTTGGAAAATGTACACTTACCGAATTGCAACACTTCAACAGCTTCTTTCACCATTTGCAAATATGAATTCTGATAGACTATCTAGGTGGGTACGGGTTAGGATGCATATAGTGCATTTCTAAATAAATATTGGTAGTATGCTATATGCTTAGTATTAGATCTGATTACACCCCATCTACTTTAATTTTACTGAATTACTGTCAAGAGAAGAATTTGTCTAAAGATTGGAGACAAATTCTTATATAACTATTATATGAACAGTTATATAAACTCTTATATAACAGTTTATATAAACTGTTATATAGCTGTTTATATAACTTGTAAGAACTGACCAATGTAACTCGTAGGAACTGATCGCGTAATTCACGAGACTCCTGATTTGAGAATACGACTATAATTTGAAAATATCTAGACTTTGGCTTAAAAACATGCCGTTTTTCATAAGAGGCACTAACATCTCGCACGGGACCAATGTAGTAGTTATATGTAAAAATTCCACTTACATCTAACTAAGAGAATCCACGTTAGAAACTAAATAAGGAATATTCCCACTTAAGTTGGTGTTTGCAAGATTTTTGTGTGAAACAACGAGATAAGCATTGGTACCGGGAAGTTGAAATAAAAGTCTTATTAAATATACTTAATTGAAAAAACATCAGAACCTGGCAAGTAATTCATTTCCAAGACTCGGCACAAGGATCTCCACGAATCGATTTCCTACCAGTT
Source organism: Sambucus nigra (assembly GCA_949130495.1). Taxonomy (NCBI): domain Eukaryota; kingdom Viridiplantae; phylum Streptophyta; class Magnoliopsida; order Dipsacales; family Adoxaceae; genus Sambucus; species Sambucus nigra. The sequence continues at coordinate 485,066,437 of OX422220.1, read as the reverse complement.
AGCTGTAAAGGAATGTCGAGTGAAGTGTACACAACCTGAATCGCTTGAATTGCAACACAAACAAAACCACGATCACATAGCCCAACACCGACCTATCTACCACAAGTTTACATCACGTGATTAACATACAACAGAAATCAACCGCACATTCAGCGAGTCGATAGATACATGTATATGTACATACAAGCATACCACAACATTAAAAAAAAACATAAAACGGTTCCTGATTTATAGAGAACAATGTTTATATCTTGACTTTGCATCGACTCTCAACCTCATGATAAGACCTCATGATAAGACAAGGTAGATATTTTAAACTCATGAGTCACAACAAAATACCAAATCAATGACAAATAATGTATAGATGAGTACAACAAACACCTCTACCACTAGTTTACACCAAATGTTTTAACAAACAACATAAAACGGTTGCACATTCCAAAAACCCTACAGGTACAATGTATATGCACATATTTGCATTAAGCAATATCACAACTGAAGTTGCAGGGTTATATGGTCTTAGTTTAATTCGTAGAATACACACACACACTTAATCCAATTTTATTATTTCTATGAAAGATGTATTCTTCTAACTCAATTTTAAATTTAGTTTCACAAATTTGCAAGATCAAATTCCAATTAAATTCATTTTATCCTAAGCATGCATCTAGGTGATATGATAAAATGAAAGTGCGAAAATCCCAACCACAACACGCCGATGTACGAGGAAAACCCAAATGGGAAAAACCTCGGACGGCTGGGCCTAGACAAAATCCACTACAACAAAAGGTTTTACAAGAGACTCAAAAGACTTACAGACATTGACTCACTCAAGGCATGCTTATGCCGTCCTCGACCTCCGAAGTTGTAGTCCGCGAAACTCCAACGCGTTGCTCAACACTCCTCGTGTTGCGGTATCCACCGAAGCCCAAAACCACCGTCTCCTCAAAGCTTGAATGCAGAAATCCACCGCAATCTTGCTTGTTGAATGTGAATTGATGAAGGGGTTTTGATTTGGAAAGTTGATAAAAATGTTGGAGTAATTTTTATCAAAAGGATGGAAGTTATGGAAAGTGTTCTCCTTGAAAAATGATCTTCCTTAAGTTATAAAACTAAATTTTCGTCCATTAGAAAATAACTGAAAAAGTAGTGGGCAAAAAACAGTTGAGGAGAAAACTGCATTAAAAAATAAGTTTAAAAAATCAATTCTGGCGAAACTCGTTCGAACGAGTTCGTTCGAACGACATGTCGTTCGAACGACTTATCTAACGGCTTGCCAGTTTAGGATGGTTAGATGTCGTTAGAAATCTCGTTCGAACGAGGTCGTTCGAACGACATTTCTAACGAACTTCTAACGAACTACTAACGAGGCATCACTTCGTTAGAACCAGGTCGTTCGAACGACCTGGGTTAAACTTCGAACGAGAATCTGATTTTTGCCCAAAATTTTTCCAATTTAATTCAAGGACTTTTTCAAAATTAATATAGCTTATATATGAACATTTGCTTATTTGAAATTTCTTGATTTAGTCAAAATACTCCAACTTATAAAATTGTATTTAGGTCATATACCTTCGTAGGATAAATAGCACGGCATGAATATTGATGATGCGTGAACTTTGAATGCGATGCTTGAATCCTTGTGTTGAATGATCGTTGATGCAGTATGACCCAAAAATGTTTTGTCCAACGGAATTAAGCCAATATAACAAATGGCTCGATTGGAAATTTTTCCTTACAAATCTCCCCCTTTGGCTATTCCGGGACAAAACAAAATAAAAAATAAATAAATAAAAGATTGAATTTGCTAAGCCAGCCGTCAAGCCGTATCTAAGTCCCGTCCCAAAAACCCAAAAAAAATACAGACACAAAGACAAGACTGACGAGCTGCAAAGGAGTAGGAGATGTATCCTACACACATGAAACAACAAATTCATAAACGCATGGGGAAATAGAGAGATGTTATATATAAGACAATGCGATAGAATATTTTGTGCATAGTGCATAAATGCCTCAATATTCAATATGAACAGTTTAACTCCCCCTTAATTGTGCATAAGGTTAATATTAGAATCAATTTGGAAATTTAATTATAATAACTTAATCCAATTATAATTACCTTAAAGTATTATTAATTGCAATGAATATGAAATGTCAATTAAATTAACCAAATTTATCAAACTCCCCCTAAATATGAAGTCATATTAATTAAAATTTTCTCCCCCTTTTTGCCCGGAAAAGACAAAGGGATAAGGGGGCCTGCAAAAGAAATGAGAAGAAATAACAAGGCAGGAAATATAAATAATGAAGAATAAGAGTGACATACTAAGACTGTATTAAGTAAGGGGAAATGGGAAAGAGTTAAGGTTCATACAATGAAAGAACTAAAGTAAATAAATCCAATACAAGAGATAATAAATCACTCAGCCTCACAAACAAAAATAAATAGGAAATGAGCCAAGTAAATCAAGAGGCAGGATCAGCAGGTGGAGTGTCATCGGGAAAAGAGCTGGTGCCGGAAGAACCTGCCCCGCGGCGCATCTCCATATGGCGGAGGGCAGCAAGATGCTCTAATAGAAGAGAGTCCCGACGAGCCTGGGCTTCATCCCGACGTGCCTGAGCTTCATCCCGGGCGGCTTCTCGACGGGCGTGGGCCTCGCGGTCCTGCTGCATAGACATAAGGAGCTCCTGCATAAGTGTGCGGTCCTGGCGGCGGTCCTCCTGAAATTGTTCCACCTGTGAACGCAAAAACAAAAAATCCTCCGACGCGGCGGGTGTGGGAAGCTGGGAAGGGGCGGGGTGTTGGACAGAGCGGGAGGGAGATGGACGACTGGGAGCGGGGTGAGATGAGGTGGCGGAGTGGGAGGAGGCGGAGGGGGTGAGGGGAGGAGTATCGGGTGGCAAATGACCACGAGAGCGGCTAATGGAGGACATGTCTACGGTTTGGTATTTAGTGGTGGGGATATCGGTGGACATACGGGGGCAACCGGCGGCAAGACAAATACGGGTGATGAGGGCCACAAATGGGAGGGCCTGGCGAGTGGGGCTGGCGGGAAGAACTCGAACAGACCGGATCACGCTATAAAGATAGGAGGGAAGGTCAATGTGGGCCCTAATGCTTATAGCAAACATGAGATCCACGTGCTGTTTGGTGATTTGGGTGGTGTTGGCACGAGGGAGAAGGCAGGCACAAACGATCCAATTAAGGACCATAAAATCGGGATGTAAATTTTTATGAAAAATAGTAACCGTGCCGGAAGGAAGAATCCTAAAAACGGTGTGAAAAACTAGAGTAGGATCGGGGGTGGTCTCGGATGTCCATGGAAAAGAGGGATTATTTACCCGAGGGAGGGGAAGGGTTTGAGCAATCAATTCGGGAGTGACTAAAATCTCCCGTCCTCGCACCCGAGTGTAAAGATGAGTATCCCTATTAATCAGGCTAAAATAAAATTCCCGTACTATGTCGGGAAAAACAACATCGGTGAGGGAGAAGAGTGGGTCCCACCCTAAATCAGATATCCATGAATGCACGTTTGTGCCGTGGAGGGAGGGGAGATTAATCACTTTCTCCCGCACAACAGAACGGGTTGCGAACCCTTGGGTGTGATAGAGAGTATGTTTGGCAAGGGTGCGCCATCGTAGTTTTAGGTCGGGAATACTCTGGGATTCCTCATCCGAGGACGTGGTGCGTTCCTCGGGGGAATCGCTAAGTCGGCGTTGGCGTCGATTACGAGCCATGGAAAGATGACAAAAGCTAGAACCTACCCGAAGACAATCCAACCGAACCACCAATTACACCAAAAAAAATCCAACACCAATCAGCATAAATCCCATCCTCCTTTAGAAATAAAAAATAAAGGAAAAATAAAGAAAATTGGACTAAAATAAATTCCATGAATATTGACTGAATTGGCATTTGAAAAAAATTCATGGGAGATATTTTAATCAGGGGCAATAGAGATAAATAACAAAATAAAAGAGCCCCATTTAAAAAATATACACACATGCATATAGAGTAATGTGGGGAAAATGGTGGAAAATCGATTTTGGAAGAATAATCCCCAACATTAGGTATATACACATATATATATAGATAATGTATTTACGATATATAGAATAATATAGAATATAATATAAGATATTTACAATATATCTATAAATAAATATATATATATATATATATATATATATATATATATATATATATATATATATATATGCGGATAGATATATATATATCGATAGAGAGAAAGAACAAAACACATACCAGAAATGGAAGAGGAGGTAGGAGCAGCAGAAATCGGAGAGAAGAGGAATTGAGAAATAGAGGAAGGTGGGTAGGAGGAGGGAAATAGGGAAAGAGAGAGAGTGGGGAAAAATCGTGGGGGGTAGTGAAAGGAGAAGAGGGAAAATGGAAGAAAGATGGGAAAGAAAATCGTGGGAGAGAGAGAGGGAAGTGGGAAGGAGTGACTGGGGAAGAGGAATGCAGAAGTTGGGAAACGTGCGCTGCAGAAATGGAAAAAAAATTGACCGTTTTAACTGCAGCTCGTTCGAACGAGTTATGTCGTTCGAACGAGGGGTTCGAACGACGAGACAGCCGCGGGTAGTGAGATGCCTCGTTAGAAGGTGGTTCGAACGAAAATTGTCGTTCGAACGATATTTCGAACGACGATACAGATTGGGCCTAAAAGATGTCGTTAGAGAACTCGTTCGAACGAGAATTTCTAACGAAAATTGAAAATTTTGAAAAAAATATATTATAAAATACATTGAAAAATACCATAATATCAGGAATTGGGATGGCCAGAACATTGCCAAAAATGTGATTGAATTAATCCTAGCTCGAGCCAACATATCCAAATGGTGGGAGCGGAAATGTAGGGGTGTGAACAATACGCGTGAAAGTCTTTAGCCACAACATTTGTACAAGTGCGTAATGCCAAACAATATATACGAGCAATATTCACTCAGATTAGCCTTGTGTCAAGAAAAAAATATTGTTGAACACTGAACCACGAATGTAACAAGCATACAGAATAGATGATTCTCTCGCCAATAAAGTCACAAGAAGAAAGCAATAAATTAATGAAATGTGCATGCCCGTTGATCTTCAACTTATATCTCCCAAAAATATCAAATAGATTGAGACGAATCTTTTGAAGACTCAATCAAGCCTATTATTTTGGCTTTGCATTGTATATATATCATTTTCAATGCTTCTATTTTAGTCACACATCTGAATATGCAAATGGAGGCTTTTCACGCAAGAACTTTTATGTTTTTCGCAGCTCGGTTCCATTGCTAGAAACGGAAATCAACCGGAAGAATATAGACATTTTATTTCAATCCGGGCAACGGATGATCATGCACAATTTCGATTGCTTATAATGGATGTGACAGGATTGAGAAGACAACACCAAATCTCACTTTGCAAGTACAATGTGAACAAGATATTCAAAATATTCCGTGTACGGTGTGTGCAAAAGGCAAATATGTGAGGAAATCACAACATTATATATCATAAAACAAAGCATTATTGTGCACAAGATAAACCATGTATGGATTAACTGTTCATCGTAGGCCACGTGAACATGGAAAAAGATAGGGATTTGAATACATCGACTACAAAGCCATATGGACAAAAGTTTTGATAGCATTATCTAACCATTCCCGTTTTCCTTGAAAATAAATAAAATAAACAAATATTTTTGTGATTTTTGAATAAAATATATACAAAGGAAATCTAGTTCATAGGTAAAAAGATATGCAAGAGAGGCAACCTAAACTAGATGAACGACTTCGATCTCAATCAATGGAGCAAACCCCAATTGATTTCCTAAGGTTTTCAAGCCTAAGGGCATCTAGAGGTTTAGTAAAGATATCGGCCAATTGTTGATCGGTAGGAACGAAGCTTAGAGAAACAATTTTCTCTTCAACCAAGTTACGAATGAAATGTTCACGGATCTTAATATGCTTGGTTCTAGAATGTTGAACGGGATTACGGGAAATATGAATTGCACTAGTATTATCACAATATATAGTCATAGTGCCTTGGGAAATGCCGTAATCTTCCAAAATTTGTTTCATCCAAATGAGTTGAGTGCAACAACTCCCGGCGGCAATGTATTCGGCCTCCGCCGTGGACAACGAGATAGAATTTTGTTTCTTGCTCATCCATGAGACAAGTGCACTTCCAAAATAGAAACAACCGCCGGATGTACTTTTACATCCATCAACATCTCCTGCCCAATCGGCATCTGAATATGCCGATAGACAATCATTGGTGTCAAAGGAGTACCAAATGCCAAATGAAAGGGTCCCACTAACATATTTGATGATACGTTTAATAGCAAGTAAGTGAGACTCTTTTGGTGCGGCTTGATAACGAGCACAAACTCCTACACTAAAGGAAATATCGGGACGACTCGCAGTTAGGTAAAGTAAACTACCTATCATACTTCTAAAGAGAGTATGCTCTACATCTTTTCCATCGGTGTCTTTACTAAGTTTAATAGAAGAGCTCATAGGAGTACGAGCATGTTTAGCGGATTCCATATTAAATTTCTTAACAAGGTCTTTAGCATACTTAGTTTGGGACAAAAATATCCCATTTTTCAGTTGACGAACTTGAAGACCTAGAAAGAAGGTAAGTTCACCTACCATACTCATTTCAAATTCATTGTGCATTTCTTTGGAAAAAATTTGAGTATGTTTATCACATGTAGACCCAAACACTATGTCGTCGACATAGACTTGAGCAACAAGAATACCTTTTTCATCACGCCGAACAAAAAGTGTCATATCTACTCCCCCTCTCAAAAAGCCACGAGAAAGGAGATAAGAAGTGAGTCTTTCATACCAAGCACGGGGGGCTTGTTTTAAGCCATATAAAGCTTTCTTTAAAAAGAAGACATGAGTAGGATGAGTTGGGTCCTCAAACCCTTTTGGTTGTTCAACATATACTTCCTCTTGAATAATACCATTTAAAAAGGCACTTTTGACATCCATTTGATATAATTTAAATTGAAGATGACATGCTATGGCAAGTAAAAGACGAACTGATTTTAACCTAGCAACAGGAGCAAAAGTTTCTTCAAAGTCAACACCTTCTATTTGAGTATACCCTTGAGCCACTAATCTAGCCTTGTTTCGAACAATGACACCATTTTCATCCATTTTGTTTTTAAAAATCCATTTAGTGCCAATGACATTGGTATTAGAAGGCCTAGGGACTAATTCCAAACATCATTTTTCTTAAATTGAAACAATTCTTCTTGCATAGCATTAATCCAATGTTCATCTTTTAGGGCTTCTTTATAGTTTTTAGGTTCAATAGTAGAAGTATAACAGAGATAAGTAACTTCATTTTCTAATTGCGCCCTAGTCTTGACACCTACCTCGGGATCTCCTATAATTTGTGAAGTATCATGATTTTTACGCACCCAAGGAGTAACTTCCCTTTTATCGGTAGATGGAACACCCAAATCATTTTGAAAAACAATACTTTCATCATTTGACTCAACATCACACTCACATGATAAAACTTCCTCATTATTAATTTGTGTGGCCGGAGCATCATCTTTTATGACCACATTAATGGATTCCATTACTTTAGAGTTGCTTAAGTTAAAGACTCTAAAAGATCTACTATTTTGAGAGTATCCTAGGAAAATACCCTCATCACTCCTCGAGTCAAATTTTCCTAGAAGTTCTCTATCTCTAAGAATATAGCATGGACTTCCAAACACTCTAAAATAGGACAAATTGGGTTTCTTACCCGTCCACAATTCATAAGGAGTTTTGTTAGTGTTAGGACGCAAATAAACTCTATTAACCGTGTGACAAGCAGTGTTAACCGCTTCGGCCCAAAACCTACGAGCCACATTTCTTCCAAGGAGCATGGATCTTGCCATTTCTTGGATCGTTCGATTTTTACGTTCAACTATACCATTTTGTTGAGGGGTTCGAACGGCCGAGAATTCATGTTTTATTCCTATTTCATCACAGAAGGCATTCACACTGGATTCCTTGAATTCGGTTCCATTATCACTCCTAAAACGGTTTATAGTAACACCGTGAAGATTTTGAAGAGCTCTACATTTAACAGTAAGAAAGTCAATTGTTTCAGATTTCTCTCTCAAAAAGCCTACAATAGAGTATCTAGAGCAATCATTGACCATAACCAAGATGTATCTTTTTCCACCTATACTCTCGGTACGAGTAGGACCCATAAGGTCCATGTGTATCAATTCTAGGACACGAGATGTTGTTATCGAGTTTAACCTTTTATGAGGACTTTTAATTTGTTTACCAAATTGACACGGTCCGCAAATGGTGGATGTTGGCTTTCCTAGTGGCGGCAAGCCACGAACAAGCTCTTTTCTCACAAGTCTGTCAAGATCTCTAAAGTTAACATGACCTAATCTTTGATGCCAAAGATCGGTAGATGAGGTTTTTACATTATTGCAGACTAAAGGAGATTTAGGAATGATTCCATAGCAATTGTCACTTGTTCTAACACCATGTAAAATCGGTTCACCTGATTGATCATAAATGATGCACTCCGATTGACTAAATTTCACATCAAGATTATCATCACATAGTTGGCTAATACTTAACAAATTAGCTTTTAGACCCTCAACATAAAGAACATTTTCAAGTTTAGGGAAACCTGTGATTTCAATAGAACCTCTACCAATAATTTGGGACTTGCTACCATCCCCAAAAGTAACTTTACCATCTTTATGGTTTTCGAGAGTGGTAAAAAGAGATTTATCGCCAGTCATATGTCTAGAACAACCACTATCAAAATACCATTGAGAGGTATTTTGTGCCTTAAGAGCAACGTGAGCGACAAAAGCTTTCTTGATTTGATTTTTCATAACCTAAGTTTGAGTAGTTTTCTTCCCTTGGTTGGCTCTAGACTTATAATTAGAGTTATTTCCTTTGACATTAGAGAACCTAAGAAACTCTTCCATTAGATTTTTAGAAGTATTGACAAGGTACTCAACTTGACTCTTAAGATTAGCTAAGGAGCTGTAAGGTTGTTTTGAGTTTGAGAATTGAGGGTTCTTTCCAAGTTTGTAGCAAAAATCTTTAAGGTGACCCTGTTTGTGACAATATGAACAAACATAAGGTTGTTTTGGGCCAGCTTTAAAATGTTTCTTAGAGGGATCAACTTTAGGAACATTAGATTTGTTATCTTTAGGAACATTAGATTTTGTAACAAACTTAGCAACAGGTTCAGTTTTGACTTTTGAAGAATTTCCTTCTTCATACCCTATACCCTTTCTCTCTTGATAGCCTTTTTCTTTATATCCTAAAACAGGACCTAGAAATAGTTTTCCCATTCTTCCTGAATTGTCCTCGAGTGTGACTTTAACTTCACGAGAGGACTTGAGATCTTTTTCAAGTTGGACTATTTTAGTTTCTAGAGATGTTCTAATTTCATGAGACTCATTAAGTTCTTTGTTAGCACTTTCTAAGGAGATAATCAAGTCACATTTTTCTTTGCCAATCACGATAAGTTTTTCAGAAAGAGATATTTTAATAGCCTCGAGTTGACTGACTAAGGCCTCCTTCTCCTTCAGGCCTTTCAACTCTTTTTCTAAAGTTAAAACTTTCAAGGTTAATCTTTTGTTGACTTTTTGAATGCGAAGAGATTCATTGTAGAGTTCGGAATAGGCAGTTTGTAGTTCACTCTCATCTATATCACTATCACTCTCTTTTTCATCACTACTAGTAGAATGAGTAGAAACCACCTCTAGATTATGTTCAGAATTGTCAACATTAAGGTTTGACTCACACGAATTACTAGCAAGGCTCGCCATAAAGGCAGTGAAGTTATTTCTAGGTGAGTTAGAGTCATCAGAGTCTTCAGACTCATTATCACTGTTGCTTAAAGTAGCATTGTAAACGGCTTTCTCTTTGCCTTGCCTTTTAAGTTTTGTGGGGCACTCGAAAGCTCTATGACCACGTCCCTCACATTCAAAACATCTTTCCGAATCATCCTTCTTAAAGTTGTCTTTATTGAACTTCTTAGTATCCTGATTAGTGAACTTTTTATTTCCTCCTTTGTTTTTATTCTCAAATTTAGGTTTTTCAAATTTGGAGTTTTGTTTTTTAAACTTGAGAAATTTTTTAAATTTTTTGGCAAATAAGGCTATATCATCAGAATCAAAGTCAGACTCATCAGAATCAGACACATCAACTTTCTTAACTTTTAAAGCTACTCCTTTATCTTTCCCTTTGTTATCTTTAGGAAACATGTCAAGTTCATACGTTTGCAGATCACCAACAAGTTCTTCAAGTTTTAAGGTATTTAGGTTTCCTAAAGAATTAAGTACAGTGACTTTGGGAATGAAACGCTTAGGAAGACATCTAAGTATTTTCTTAACCACACGATTTTCAGGAATTCTTTCACCTAAGTTAAAGCAAGAGTTGACTATGTCAGATAAACGAGCATAGAACTCATCAAATGTTTCAGTTTCTTTCATAGTGATAGTTTCAAATTGTGTAGTTAAGTTTTGAAGTTTTGATGCTTTAACAACACTCGTTCCCTCATGAGTAACTTGGAGAATGTTCCAAGCTTCCTTTGATGTTTCGCACGTCATTATACGACGAAATTCATCGGGAGACACGGCACCAAATAAGGCATTTAATCCTTTAGAGTTAAAGTTACACCATTTTAAATCTTCCTCACTCCATTGTTCAACAGGAGTCAAAATACGTTCATCATTAACAATCATAGAAGGAGGGGACCATCCTCTCTCAACAGTGACCCAAACACGTTCATCAATAGATTTAAGAGCGGATCTCATACGTGCTTTCCAATAGGTATAATTTGTTCCATCAAACAAAGGTAGTCTATTCGACGAAAAACTGTCCATATAACCTCCAGGATTCATCTAAATAACTTTTAGAAACAAGCTCTGATACCAATTTGAAGTTGCAGGGTTATATGGTCTTAGTTTAATTCGTAGAATACACACACACACTTAATCCAATTTTATTATTTCTATGAAAGATGTATTCTTCTAACTCAATTTTAAATTTAGTTTCACAAATTTGCAAGATCAAATTCCAATTAAATTCATTTTATCCTAAGCATGCATCTAGGTGATATGATAAAATGAAAGTGCGAAAATCCCAACCACAACACGCCGATGTACGAGGAAAACCCAAATGGGAAAAACCTCGGACGGCTGGGCCTAGACAAAATCCACTACAACAAAAGGTTTTACAAGAGACTCAAAAGACTTACAGACATTGACTCACTCAAGGCATGCTTATGCCGTCCTCGACCTCCGAAGTTGTAGTCCGCGAAACTCCAACGCGTTGCTCAACACTCCTCGTGTTGCGGTATCCACCGAAGCCCAAAACCACCGTCTCCTCAAAGCTTGAATGCAGAAATCCATCGCAATCTTGCTTGTTGAATGTGAATTGATGAAGGGGTTTTGATTTGGAAAGTTGATAAAAATGTTGGAGTAATTTTTATCAAAAGGATGGAAGTTATGGAAAGTGTTCTCCTTGAAAAATGATCTTCCTTAAGTTATAAAACTAAATTTTCGTCCATTAGAAAATAACTGAAAAAGTAGTGGGCAAAAAACAGTTGAGGAGAAAACTGCATTAAAAAATAAGTTTAAAAAATCAATTCTCGCGAAACTCGTTCGAACGAGTTCGTTCGAACGACATGTCGTTCGAACGACTTATCTAACGGCTTGCCAGTTTAGGATGGTTAGATGTCGTTAGAAATCTCGGTCGAACGAGGTCGTTCGAACGACATTTCTAATGAACTTCTAACGAACTACTAACGAGGCATCACTTCGTTAGAACCAGGTCGTTCGAACGACCTGGGTTAAACTTCGAACGAGAATCTGATTTTTGCCCAAAATTTTTCCAATTTAATTCAAGGACTTTTTCAAAATTAATATAGCTTATATATGAACATTTGCTTATTTGAAATTTCTTGATTTAGTCAAAATACTCCAACTTATAAAATTGTATTTAGGTCATATACCTTCGTAGGATAAATAGCACGGCATGAATATTGATGATGCGTGAACTTTGAATGCGATGCTTGAATCCTTGTGTTGAATGATCGTTGATGCAGTATGACCCAAAAATGTTTTGTCCAACGGAATTAAGCCAATATAACAAATGACTCGATTGGAAATTTGTCCTTACAACAACATTAAGATTTCTTATTTACATAATAAAATGTCGAACGACTAGCATCGATTCTCAACCTCATCTTATAAGCTAATGAAGATACCTTAAACTAATCAATCACAACATTGAATCAATGACAAACAAATCAAAAAATAAATTGACAAACAACAAAAATATGATCATATGGTTTGACAAATAACAAAAATATGATCGCCTATTCAAACATGAAGTAGTAAGAAGATAAACTAATCTATAAAATGAATTGAAGAAATTTGTGGCTGATACCTTTACGGAATTTGGTGGAGGCGGTGACACTAATATTTGCGCCTTTAGTTTTGAGAAATATCAATCAAGACCCAATAAGCAAATCGTCGAGTGCATTAGTAGTCACCTATGCGTCTTATAGTGTGGTAATCACACTTAGATCCGTGTTCGTGGTTAAAGTAAAAACAAATTGGAGCATGAAACGTAAGATAAGAGAAAAACGATATGAAAAGAGGCATAAACACCTCACATAGGATCAAAGAAAGTTGTGGAAACAACTCGAGTAGTCATGTGACTCACGGATTTGAGATTTGATCAAAATTTGGAAATTTAAGTGTTAAAAATTGAAAATTGGGTTATGGACGAAAATGCAAAACAACAATCAAACATTACGAAAAGAGGCAAACACACCTCATACACGATTAGAGTAACTTGTAGAAATAACCCGTGTAGTCATGAGACTCACTTTAGAGTTGGGGTTAGAGCATGGAAACGCAAGATAGGAACATAACAACTTGAAAAGAGGGACGCATACCCCACAAGCGACTAATGTAAGATTATTGTTATGCTGTGCGGGCCGTATGAGATTATTATTATTATATATTTTTTTAAAACTCGGACACGAGCCTGTTGAACCTTTATGTTGATGGAATTAATTTTTTTTATCTTATATATGTTGAATCGGTGGAAGGTATTTTTTGGTGGTTTAGTTGTAGCTTTTGTTGTTGAGTTTATTTTAATGTTAACAGATTGGATTTCACGAATAAACAAAGGAAACTCTGTCGAAATTTTCTGAAATTAACAAGTTCTCTAAATTGATTAAGTCAAACAGACACGCATTTGAAAATTGGGTATTGGTGGACGAAAAAGTAAAATAACTAATAAACATACCAGAAAACGAATAGACATGCACTTTCTACCCAATTTTTTTAAAATTGTTTACAATTATTTGTGTTATATAAAAAATCTTTTCAACTTAAATTATACACGACTTATTACTTTGGAAAAATTAAAATTCGTATGTTGTGTTTTACATTGCGCTAGAAATTTATATATGATGTTTTGAATTTATGCAGGATCATCTACTTGAGGCATGTGAAAGGTGTATCGCTCTTAGACAACATGATAGTGAACGTAAGCAGGAAGAGCAGTTCGACGCATTGTTGCCTAAAATCATGAAGCCATTATTACTACGGAGGAACACTTAATTTTGATAGACAAATTTAATTTGGTTGATGTGTTAGTTAAATTTGATTTAATCTAGTTTTGTTTGATGTGAGACAAAAAAATATTTGTGGGAGTGTTGTATTTCTTGGCTGAATGATATAATCTATAACGTATCAATTGTAACATTGAATATTGAATACTTGATTCTGTGAATTTTGATTTGTTTTTAGATTTATTTGTCAACTATGACATTAATATTGGTTATCAATTTTTTTTATTGTCTGTTTAATTTTTGACCGTTTATATTAAATCCTCATGTGATGAAAATTTTCATATGACCTTTTTAAAATTTTGAAAACCGTTTATCATGACGCTTTTTAAATCAAATATGACATCTTATAGAATTTATTATGACCTTTTTTTTGTAGCAAATATGACAATTTTGAAAAAAAAGTCATATATAATTGTTACCTAATATGACGCTTTTTATGGGTATCAATTATGACACCCAAACTTATGACGCTTTTTATTAAAAAATAAAACGTCATAAAGTGCGTTTTATGATACTTAAAAAAGTCATAAAAGGCCTTTTTCTTGTAGTGATATAAGTCTTCAAAATCTTCAACTTTCAAATCTTCAAGTCTTCTTTCTCTCCTTGCTCTTCTTTTTGTGTGCTTTTCAATTGCTCGTAAAAGTCTTACACATAATAAACAAAGAAAATACCTTCGTGACGAATCGAGTTTGAAATGAGATAAAAATCAAAAATCAAAAATCATAAATCATAAATCAAATTAAATCTCCCCCATAAGTCAAACTCTCACTCCCCCATAATTTATAATTCATTCTCCCCCTTTTTATTTGTTCGAAATAGACAAGGAAAAGAATAAAAAATAATAAATCAGAGTGTTATAAGTGCACAACAAATTATCATAAACATATATCAAATATGCTCATGCATGGATAAACTCGAAAGGTTCCACAAACTATTTTTGATTTTTCAAAATTTTTCAAGCAAAAGTGATTTTACAAAAACAACACACACCATGAACTACCACTAAGATAACCGACACGTGAAAACATAATGAATTGGTATGAAGAAATACGATAGGAAAATCAACTCAAACAATCATAACATATGTGCACGGTGAATTTTAGAATACTCCTAACGAATGAACTCAAAATCTCCCTCAGTTATAAAAATGTTAAATTCAAATGATATCGACTCAATCTAATCAACAAATCAAAGTCTAAAATGATTTTCACACCAATAACATCTAAAACAATGTAATGTTTTTTCAAGACTTTGTAAGGATGTGGAAACCCGTTGATTACCAACCAAACTCCCTCAAAATATAAACGTGATCATATTTTCTATTCTTTTCTTTTGAAAGATCAAACTAAACTATTTGGCCCTTTTTTGGCATATTTTTCTTTTTATTGTCTTAATTTTTTCTTGGACTCTTTTCAAACGGTGGATTTCACGACGAGTTCACTGGCCTCTCGCAACCCTTTCTCGTGTATATTCATATTTTTTTCAATATTAAACAAATTCTCACGGGTAAAGGTTCTTACATGCACTACTTTCATTGACTCATTTTATCGCATTTGGTTCGTTTAAAAGACAGGATCATATGAAAACACTTTTACCAACATGTGATAGACAAGTACAAAAATCAAATAAATTCGTGGATGTGTGCAATAAAGGAGATAATGTGTCAAACATATAGAAAGTAGTCGCTAATCACATCTTAATGACTCCAAACATTATAAAGCACATAAATGAAATAATGTTGTGTCTCAAAACACTATCAAAAAGTCATGTGGATAATGGAATGAAATTGTGACTTGGATATCCTAAATGTCCATCCCTATATGGTGTAAAAAGAAATACAAAAATCGTTTTGTGTTTTTAATTTTTTTATCAAATAAAATCTTTTTGGCCTTTTCACCTTTTCTAAAAAAAATAGAAAATCTTTTTGTATTTTTCAATTTTTTTTCAAGAAAAACATAACTCTTTTTGGATTTTTTGCAAAATATATCAAAATGGAAAAAGCTAAATACAATGGTAGTACACACTAGCAATAAGCATGAATGATATAAATATGAAAACATCCTATGTTAGCAAATAAGTCTATGCCTCAATCGTTAGGTTCGGTGCAGTTTTCCAAAGATGGTGACATCCTATGAAAAACATTCATCAAATCGTGTGAAGTTTTGACCAAATAATCAACTTGCTCTCGAAAACGCTCAAAATCTCTCATGAGATGTGCGAGAGCATGTGGGATAACATGCATGGGCATGCGTGTGGGAACCTGTGTAATAGCATAACGAGGTAAATACCTATGAGACACACTACCCAACTTAAAATAAAATTCCCTAGGGTGTCCGCTTTTCTTACAATGGGAACAAATAAAAATGGGCCTAGAAACATATCTCTCAAAATGACTAGGAGGTGCTATCCTAGGGGAAACGGACGCCTAGGTAAAATAGGCTGAGAGCCATATGGATCTATTACAAACTCGAGAACTGGCTTGCGTGCTATATGAAAAGTGGATGCACCGTCATAATCTATTCCTAGTCTCTTAACATTACCCAAAGCGGGACTGAGGAGTATCTTTTCTACCTTCTTAGATGTGTCCTCTAAAGTAACTTTGACCTTCTGGGAACGTTTGAGATCTCTTTCGAGTTAGGATACACTGGCTTTAAGTTTCTCACGAGTCTCCAATGAATATTGAAGATCTCCCGTAAGACTAGCCAGGGTGTTGGTCAAATCACTCTTTTCCCGACCTAAGATGATTAATTGCTCAAATAAAGAAACTCTCACTTTCTCGAGTTGACAAGTCGATGCTTAACACACCCTCAAAATTTTTATCTCTCTCTCCAAATCTAACACTTTAAGAGACAACTCCTTATTCATCTTTTTCGTCCTCAATGTCTCGGTGTATAAATCTCTAAACGCTTATTGGAGATCACTTTCACCCTTACTAGCATTCTCATCCTCACACTCACTTGAATTTCTTGAAATATCATTGAGGCTCTCTCACGTTTACATGTGTCCTCATCTTCATGGGACAAACTGGATGTGCTCGCGTGACTAACCATGAAAACAACACACTTTTCAAGTGGTGATTTTTCCCCTGAATCATCCAACTCTATGTCACTATCACTAAGAGTAGACTTATTAGCAATCTTCTTTCCTTTTCTCTTTAGCATAGTGGGACACTCAAAAGCCTTATGCCATTTGTCTTCTCACTCAAAACACCTTATACCTTCCTCATTCTCACCGCTATCCTTGACCTCATCTTTCTTTTTGTTTTTCTCAAAATTCTTTTTATTAGAAGAATTATCTTTGGAAAATTTGATAAATTTTTTTGTAAATAAGGCCAAGTCATTGAAATCTACGTTAACCTAAGAATCAGACTCATAAACTCTCTCCTTTTTATTTTTATTAACTTGAGTGTTTAAATATATCCCTTTATCCTTAAGCTTAATGGTTTTGGGAAGCATGTCAATCTCATAAGTTTGAAGGACTTTTATG
This sequence comes from Sambucus nigra, assembly GCA_949130495.1. Lineage (NCBI taxonomy): Eukaryota > Viridiplantae > Streptophyta > Magnoliopsida > Dipsacales > Adoxaceae > Sambucus > Sambucus nigra. The sequence continues at coordinate 485,049,297 of OX422220.1, read as the reverse complement.
AGTTCTTCTAACCTAAGTGAATCTAACATCCCCAATGAGTTCAAAACAGTGACCTTAGGAATAAATCGGGATGAGAGCGACCTCAAAATCTTTTTAACAACTCTCAAATCCTCAATATTCTCACCCAAATTAAAACTCGTGTTAACTATGTCCGGCAACCTAGCATAAAACTCGTCAAAACACTCTCTAATATAGTGATAATCTCAAACTCGGTGGTCAATTAAAGCTTTGATGCCTTGACAACATTGGTACCCTTGTGAGTGAGTTGGAGGGTATCCCATTCCTCTTTAGACGTAGTCATGTCATGATGCGGCAGAACTCGTCGGGGGTGACTGCTTCAGAAATAACACTAAGGCCTCGGGAGTTGTAGGTACTCCACTTAAACTCATCATCAGTCCAATCAGAAACGGGTTTGGGATTAATGATATTATTAACGGTGACAGTGGGAGGAGTGCACCCTCTTTTATAAATTAACCACACTCTTTTCATCAATAGCTTTTAAACATAATCTCATACGGGCTTTTCAATATGCATAATTTGTGCCATTAAAGACTAGCATCTGATTATATAAGTTATCCATAAAAAATATGTGATTTTTTAAAATCAATTTTCATAATAATTGACATCTCAGAAAAATTTTGCGGCAAAAAAGGATCTCACGATAATTTGGTGAAACCCTCTCTAATACCAATTTGAGATCATGGGCTTCAAATGAGGTATCGGACGACATGCCAGTGTTGTTTGAACAAAATGTCAAAGTCATTTGAATGACTAAAACGTTTTTTTAAAGTTTCGCCTACAGGTATTCCAGAAAACATTTTAAGTTTGAAAAATGGCTTGTTTTGAAATAAAAAGTTTAGAAAAAGTATCCCAATACTTAGTAAAAAATCTAAATACCACAAAAATAAATCCATACCAAAATTATCACTCATCGTAGAACTTTATTGAAGATGCTTGATATTCGGATACATCTTCTTGAATGTGTGAACTTGAATTGCTTTGACGATTGGAATGGGATACACCATACTTAATGTAAACTAGGTACTAGGGACATGATGGAAGATATGTCCTTATAATTATGTAGGAAATTCAAAATTAAATATGGGTTTATAATGATGAGCATGTAGATCCTTGATAAGAAGGTTGAATTAATGAAAAATCCAATTTAGGTAAATTTTGGATTTGTTAAAGTTAATGTTTGATTTGGAATCCTAGGGTTTTGATAAGGGATTCAGGGTTGCTTTCGCGTTAGAATACTTCTGGGGCATTAGTATATTGATATATGAGGTTAATTTTATGTTTGGGACCGGCATTGGAGGGTTTAGAGGAGGAAAACTCGAGGAAGAAGATGATAGGCAGTCCAGTGAACTAAACCGGTTCTCTAGGGGGAAACTTGGTTCGCTCAACTGAACCGGTTCGATCTTCTAAGTGAACCTATTCAGTTTGCAAACCAACCTAATTTTTGTTCGTGGGTTGTTTTGACCCTTTAGAGCTTGGGGAACGATCGTAGGGGATTCGGAGTATTACGGTACTACTGGGGAATGTTTTACAGAGTTTGGTATGTGTGATAGGCCAATGAAGATATGGTCTTGGGTAAGGAGAATCGAAAATTAGAGTGAGTGAATATTTATATGTACAATAGGGAAGTTGTTTCGAACTTCAGGATTTAGGAGACGTACGTCATGGGTATATATATATATATATATATATATATATATATATACTGGGGGACTTGTGTTTGTATATATATGTACTTGTGTGATTGATTATTAATCGTATTGAACATACCTACTCAGTAGTGCTATCGCTAGGAGTTTACACATAGTGGATAGTCCACCCTGACATTGATGAACATGTGTTGGATTAATTCTCTGGTCATAATACTGTTGCATGAACACCGTCTATGTGTCAGGATATGTATTGGTTTGGAGATCGATTGGGTGCGGTGTGGTATGGTCACGACACCCGAACATATGTTTATGACCTCTTCCATTGTATGTGTTTTATGTTTGGGTTTGGTAGTGAGATTTTATCTCGGTTGCTCTACGATTATACGAACATAATAAGTGATATATATATATATATATATATATATATATATATATAGTGTATAATTAATTATAAAATGAGTATAACTATGTTATATTTATTGTCTAAATATTTATCTACAACACATGTGTCTCTACGATATTGTTGATGAACGTATACTTAATGAGGGTAGTTTATACTTAGATAATAGAGAGTATTAGCGAGGTTGAGCTTGGAAAGCGGTTATATGTACAAGTTAAACTGGGTAGTGTAACTAGGATAATAAAATGAACGCGTTAGGTGCATACTGAAGATGAAGGGTGAGGTTTTATCTCATGTGAGTGCGACCGGTTAATTAATTATGAAAGTAATACACTATGTGTTTTATCGATTTAAAATAATTAATTACTTACAAAATATTTTCAAATTTTTGGGCTTTGACTCGTGGGCAAATTGTTTTTCCAATTTTTTCTTTTAAAACCCCAGGTGTGCAGCAGGAGCTAGAACTGCAGGGATAATCATTTCTTGCCATTGCAGTAACTTTGGACGCTACAAGATTTGACTTAGTCACCTTAGCTTAATCTATCTAGATAGGGTCTTCATTATTTCCAGTATTTCACTTGGGCGTGTTGCCGGTAGTTTGGATAGGAGTTTATTTATGTCATCAATTTGTATCAGTTAGATGTTACTATTTGGAGACCAACGGTTTATTTGGTTCACCTTTATCATTCATTTTTGCATGATGATATACTCTATTCATTTTAGTTGTATGGTTTTATTCATATTATTTTATATTGCTTGTTGCGACAATGATGCTGAGAATGAGTACATACTGAGATTCCTGTTTTATTTTAGTAGGGGATTGGCCATCCGTATTAGAATAGGCAGGTTATCACAGTTGGGATAAGAGCATCGGGCTCTAGTGTCCTTAGGATTTGTGCAAACTTGCTACATTGTCAGCATTCCATTTCTTTAAAATGGAGCCCTATATTTAGGACTATTATTTCTTATTGAGCATTTATGATCTTATGCTATTATTATGATTGGAGTGAATCTCATATAATTTTGGTTTGGTTTCAAATGTCAAATGCATAGAGAGGTAGACAAATACGTTCCGCGAGGAGGACCATGGAGGAGGAGGCTCAGCCGGAGCCACATGCCACTCAGGGAACTGTGACTGTAGTGGAGGTTACATCTATAGTCGCACAGGTGGTTAAGACCTCAATGCCGCGGTTTGATCGCAAGTTCTTTTCGTTGATGGTTTAGACGAAGATGAGGAGGAAATTCTTAAATCTCTCGTAAGAAGGCTGAACTGTGGTTGAGTATGAGGAAGATTTCTCGCACCTGGCGAACTTTGTGCCAAATGAGGTGAACACTGAGGATAATAGGGTCCTTAATTTTACAGATGGACTTACTTGGAGGATTAGCCAACACTTATTGAGGAACTCGACGTTGCGAACTTACACTGAGCTCTTTAATTTCGTGTTGCTCCATTGCTAGGACCATCGCTTCTATATGAGTGGAGCGAAGAGGACATGAGATTCTCACCATTAAGGCAAGATTGAGAGTAACGATGCCAGTGGGGTGCCACAACAGCAGGGGAGGAAATATGAGTGGGGTTACCAATAGTGGGACTCAGATAAGATATTTGTGATGGTTAACAACAAGTTTTAGGGAGGGGGGCCAACAACATAGCCCTCAGGGGGAACAAGATCGGAGGCCATTAGGGCTAGGGTTATCGGGACAATAGGGCCAGAGAGAATGGCAGCCTCATTAGGGCCAGAGTCAGGCAGACTTTATTGAGAGGTATATCGTATTTGGGGATTAGGGCCACATGCGGCGTGCATTTCCAAATAGGGCTAGGGGTCAACAGTAAGGTACCCGACCAAGGCAATAGCTATAAAATCTTCTAGCCCCACTGAAAGTTCCAACATTATCGCCTCTGTAAGGGCAGTTTGGGTGTGTGTATCATATTCGAGGACCCATTTTACCACCAGTGATTGAGGGTATGTTTTCTATCTATGTGCACATGGGGTGGGTTTTGTTTGACACGGGAGAGTCACATTCGCTTCATAGCATTAGATTCGCGCGTGCGATGGGTCTAGTGGATTTAGCATCAAACATCACTATGACCGCAGATTCACCATTGGGTGGAGGGACTCTCATTCATTCCATCTGCAGGGGAACGGGTGTGAACATGGGGAGATTATACTTAGTAGCGGATGTGCTCATTTTAAATTTGGATGAGTATGATGTTATTATGGGTACGGATTGGTTAATAACGTATAGAGCGATGGTGGACTGTTACAGTAGGACTGTCCTCTTTGCTATTCTAGGGAAGGATATGTTCCTTATGGTAATGCCTCATCCGGGGGGATGGTCGAGGATGCACTTATATTATATTGAGTGGGAGACTTTTGAGGGTATAATCATCTCGTTAGATTCGATTCTTGTTATTAAGGACTATGACGATGTGTTTAAAGAGACTTTGGGATTACCGACGGGTTAGGAGATTGAGCTAGTGATCGACTTAGCGTCAGAGACTAGGCCGATAACACGAGCGACATATTGTATGGCTCCTTTATAGATGCAGGAGTTGAGGGATTAAATTTAATAGCTATTGAGGCATAGTTTTATCCATAGGAGTACCTCTCCTTGGGGTACCCCAGTTGTGTTTGTGAAAAACAATGATGGGTCGTTGAGATTGTGTATCGACTACGGGAGTTGAATAAGGTAAAGATTTAAAACAAGTATTTATTCTCGCGTACCAATGACTTGTTTGATTAGCTGAGAGGATGAGCCCACTTCTCTAAAATTAATTTGAGATCGGGGTACCATCAGCTACGTACCAAGGAGATGAATGTCTTTAAAACTGTGTTTTTATCGAGATAAGAGTCTTATGAGTTTAGTTTCATGTCGTTGGGGCTAACTAATGCACCTGTAGTTTTTATGGATCTCATGAACAGGATGTTCAGGAAATTCTAGATCAGTTTTTCATTGTGCCATTTTAATTTATTCTCAAACAGAGGGCGATCACTCAAAGCATTTGTGTGTGGTTCTATAAACATTGCGGGACCACCAATTGTATGCTAAGTTTGAGAAGTATGGATTCTGGTTATGGGAGGTGCAGTTATTAGGTCACATTATCTTTGGAGGAGGGATTTCTATGGATTCGAGTAAGGTGTCAGTGGTGAGGGAGTGGGGCCAACCCATGACACTGACGGAGGTGTGAAGTTGTTTAGGGCTAGCAGGGAACTACCGCCGACTCTTCAGAGGATTTTTGAAGATTACATGTCCCTTGACGAATTTAACTCATAAAGGAGTGCCTTTTGTTTGGGATGACCACTGTCAGTTAACTTTCGATGGGCTAAAGGCAAGTTGACTTCAATACCAATTCTTACATTGCCTAGGGAATGAGTGGAGTACTCTTTCTTTTACGCTGCATCCTTACAAGGACTTGGGGGAGTTCTATAGCACAAGGAGCGGGTTATAACATATGCATCTCGTAAGCTTAAGACCCATGAGAAGAACTATCCCGCTCATAACTTGGAAGTAGCAATTGTCATTTTTTTCTTTGAGTATTTGGAGGCACTATCTAATGGGTAAACATTTCCCATTATTTATGGACCACAAGTCACTTCAGTATCTTTTCATGCAGAAGGAGCTGAACATGAGGCACTGTAGGTGGCTTGAGTTCGTGAAGGACTATTAGCTTGACATCCGATGTCATCCGTGGAAGGCTAACATAGCGGTAGATGCATTGAGTCATATGCAGACAAGGCAGTTGACAATAGTGTGAAAGGCAACGTGGGATGAGCTTCATTAGGAGGATGAGGTAGTACGAGCATATATCGTAGTGATGGCCATCATACTCGAGATTATTTTGAGGGTCGTGAAGGTATAAAAAGGGGATCCTTCATGTCAGGAGAGGATGGGTGGAGCGGGGTCTTACTCGGTTAATTACGAGGGTAGCTTACACTTCAATATGAGGTTGATTGTCCTAGACGATAAGGATCTACGACGTGCTATTATGGAGGAGGCCCATGGATCACGATTTCTGATGCATCTTAGAGGGGATAAAATGTACCATGATATAAGGAGGCAATTTTGGTGGGCCGGTATGAAATGGGACATAACAGAGTGTCTCCAGGTGCACCACTTCTCATATGGTGAAGGTTGATCATCAGAGACCAGTGGAAGTTCTAGAACCGTTAGAGATTCCAGTGTGGGAATGGGAGAGTATCTCGATGGATTTCATAACAGGGTTACTGATGTCGCAGAAGGGTCACGATTCGATCTGGGTCATTGAGGATCGGTTGACCAAGGTAGCTTATTTCTTACTAGTTTGAGTGGATTATAAGATAGGGCAATATGGCGCATATTTTCATACCAGATATAGTGGGATTGTGAGGGGTGCCACTTAACATTGTTTCACATCGGGATAACATCTTTCTGTCCCACTGCGGGCATTGTTTTCAGGAGGCGATGGCGACAAAGTTGCGTTTGATCATGACTTATCACCCATAAACCGATGGGCAGATAAATAGGATGGTGAGTGCATTATTTTGTATGAATTATGCCCAAATCCAGGCCTTATTAGGCCCATTTTATCTTAATAATGAGCTTTTAGAGTCATTTTCGTAAAATAAAAGAAAAATACAAGTTTGAATAAATTCGAGTTAAATTTGCAATTTTAGTAACTCCGGGGGTAAAACCATAATTTAAAAAAAAAATTGACCTGAAAATAATTTTTAAATGTTTATCTAGGTGAAATAAAGTTATCTCTAAAATTTGGTTAAATTCTGGATTAAAACAAGCAACTTATGAATTTCGGGGACTAAAATGCAAAGAGGGTCAATTTTACACATTTATCCCTAGCATACTCTACAGTGGAATCAATGATGCGCCCGCATTAAATTCTACTAAAATTCTCCAGCCAGGACATCAAAACTAAAAATTCCTGAGTGAATTTTCAAGAAAACACAATACCTAGTGGAACCACAAGTGCACCTACACCCCCAAGATAATTTAAATTTCCCTAGAAGAGCTATTTCCCATGCTACAACTCAAGGTTCTCAAAATTGACCTCGACCCTCTGAATTGGTCATCATAACTTAAGGTCCTCAGAATTGGCGTCGACCCTCATAATTAGTTATCACAACTCAAGGTCCTCAGAATTGACCTCGGCGAACATAATTGGTCACCCCAAACTCAAGGTCCTCATAATTAACGTCGGCCCGCAAAATTGGTTATCATAACTTATGGTCCTCAGAACTAACCTCGAGCCTCAGAATTGGTTATCACAACTTTCGATCCTTAGAATTGACATCGGCTCATAGAATTGATCGTCACAACTTAAGGTTCTCAGAATTGACCTCGACCCTGAGAATTGGTCATCACAACTTTAGGTTCCTAGAATTGACCTCGACCCGCAGAATTGGTCATCCCAACTTAAGTTCCTTCGAATTGACCTCGACCCTCAGAATTTTTCATCACAACTTTAGACCCTCAGAATTGACCTTGGCCAATAGAATTAATCATCAAATATTTAGGTCCACAGAATTTACCTCGGCCCGAAGAATTAGTCGTCCCCAAATTTATATCCTTATAATTGGCCTCGACTCACAGAATTGGGGAATGTCCTTAGAATTGACCTCGACCCTCAGAATTAGTCGTCCTACCTTTAGTTCCTCAGAATTGACCTCGACCCGTAGAATCGATTGTCACAACTTAAGGTCCTTAGAGTTGACCTCGACCCTAATAACAGGTCGTCATAACTTTAGGTCCTAGGAATTGATCTCAGCCCGCATAATTGGTTATCAAACCTATAGGTTCTCAGAATTAACCTTAGCTCACCGAATTGGTCGTCAAATGTATAGGTCCTTAGAATTGACCTCGACCCTCAGAATTCAGTTGCCATAATTTTTGGTTCTCAAAATTAACCTTGGTCCGCAAAATTGGTCATCCCAACTTTAAGTCCTCGAAATTGACCTCAGTGCATAGAATTAGTCGCCCCAAACTCAACGTCCTTAGAATTAACCTCGGTCAGCTGAATTGGTTGCCACAATTCAAGGTCCTTAGAATTGACCTTTTCCCAAAGAATAGGTCGTAAAACCTTTAGGCCCTCAAAATTGACCTCGGTCCGCAGAATCGATCATCATAACTTAAGGTCCTAAGAATTGAGCTCGACCCTCAGAATTGATCGTCACAACTTTAGGACCTAAGAATTGACCTCATTCCACATAAATGGTTATCAAACCTCTGGGTCCTCAGAATTGTCCTCGGTCCATAGAATTAGTCGCCCCAAACTCAAGGTCCTCAGAATTGACCTCTGAGAGCATGCTTCTGTTCAATGTCTAAACTTATTTAGTTAAATTCCAATTTTATCTCCAGTTTTGATCAAACATTAAACATGCATCTAATGTGATTGAAATAAATAAAAACTAACGAGCAAGTAGTCCAAACAATCATAAACACAAATTCAAGAAAAATCCCTAAAAGGGGCAAAACCATTATTTCACTATATATATAGTAAACCTCGACTTACATATACATAGTGAAATAAAACATGTTTGACATATGAATACTCATTAACGTCGATTCATTATATTCAATAAGAGTTCCCTCACAAACTCCACAAATCAGCAAGAGATCCCTCAAGAGCTCCAACAGTCAGCAATGGAGATAGCCATCATTCTCCACAAGATTTACTCCAAGAATGGGTAATATGAGTAAAAGGGTTTAATAGTGATTCACATGTATGATTTAGGACATTTGGGTGAGTCAACATAGGTTTTGATCCCAAAAGGTGAAGTCTAAAAACATAGCATTTCTACAGAAAATGAAGTTGTAAAAGACTTGCAAAAACCTAATTTTAGAGCAGGTAGTTATAGTAGCAAAAATAACAAAGGCGGCGCAATGTCGTTCGAACGACATCTAGTATGTCGTCCAAACGACACCAGATGTCTTTAGATACCTTAAGTAATGACCATAGAAACGAAGTATTAAAAATCAAAACAATATGTGGTCGTTTGATGCATTAAAGAAGCGAGGTATCATGCGACCTAAGAAATGACAAGTAATGCCGTTTGATCAGGATGTTAGAATGACACTGTAATGTCATTTTAATGACTTAAACAAAAAAAATTATTTTTTATTTTTTAAATATCTAGCCTTATTTTAATAAAATAACTAGCAGTTATAAAACCATTTAAAAAATCTCCTAAATATAAACATAAAAATTATTAACTCCAATTAAACATTATACCTTTAACAAAGTGGAGTTAGTAGAGGCCGGTTGAAGATGCACGGCACACGTTGAAGATGGTAGGTGAGTGATGTGTGATGCGTGATGCTAGCGATTTGGATGATGGACGTCAAGGATGAATGGAGACGTCCCAAATGAAGTTGTATGTAGTGGTGTACGACTTATCAACTATGATCAAGGACAACTCAGAAATTCCTAGATTCTCGACAGACATTTATAAAATCATGTCCTTAAAAATATCCTTTTATGTCTATGCCGATACATACATAAAAACTCCGAATTATGCATCCCAAAAAAAACTAAGACATAAAATCTAATATCCCCAAAAATCCATAAATGGAAATATCAAAGTACATGTCTTCCAAATCTTCAACATCTTCAAAGCTTTAATTATCCAACGTTTCTTTGTCATCATCAAGGTGTGCCAGAAGAATGATAAATTTTTTTACCTACACACATGAAACAAGAAACAAATACCCGTGATGAGAAAAAGTTTGAAATATAATGATAAGCATAAATTCAATATCAATTAATCATAAGCAAATCATTAAATCAAACAAACAAATCTACTCCCCCATGATTCGTTCTCCCCCTTTTTATAATGTCCCCAAATAGACAAATAAGAAGAAACATAGCAATGTATACTAAGAGTGTCACAAGGTAATAGACTTCTCTTTTTCAATTTTTCAAAATTTTTCGTACGAAAAAAGATACAACAAAGAATCACACCATGAAAGAACACTAAGATAACCAAGTCGATGATAGCGGAAATATAGGGTTGTGAACAAATTCGATAGGAAAATCAATGCAAACTATCATAACATATGTGTACGATGAGTTTTGGACACTCCTAACAAATGAACTCAAAATCGTCCTTAGGTGTAAAAATGTGAATTTATATTAAATTGACTCAATCTAATCAACAAATAGAAGTCTAAAATTATTTCCACACCAATAACGTCTAAATCTATTTAATGCTTTTTAAAAACTTTGTCAGGACGTGCAAACCCGTTGATTTCGAACCAAAGTCCCTCATAAATAATAATGATCATATTTTTATTTCTATTCTTTTGTTTTGAATGATCATATCAAACTAAACTAGTTTGGCCTTGGCTACTTTTTATAATGCCACACTTTTTTGGTTCTTTTTAAACTCTTTTGGCCTTGGCTAGTTTTTACAATGCCGCATTTTTTAGGCTCGTTTTAAACGGTGGCTTTCTCATAAAAGATATTTTCTCCTTTCGTAGGCCTTTCTCGTGTATACACATCATTTTTCACATGAAACAAATTTCTCATGGGCGACGATTTTTACACGAACTACTTCGACGATTTTTAAACCATGAGAAATTGTCTATCACAGGATTGAGATGAAACACTTCGACCAACATGTGATAGAAAAGTACAATAATCAAATAAATTCGTGCACGTGTGCATTAAAGGAGATAAGGAGCCAAACATGTAGAAAGATATCACTGATCACATCTAAATCAAATGGATGAAATGATGTAGCATATCAAATCACTATCAAAAAGTCACGTGGAATATGGAAATGATGTTGTGAGTTTGGTCATCCTAAATGTCTATCCATAAAAGGTGTAAACAAACTACAAAAAGCTTTTTGTGCTTTTTTAAAATTTTTATAAAATAAAATCTTTTTGTCTTTTTCATATTTCTTAAAAATCGAAAATATTTTTGTGTTTATCTCTTTTCTCAAAAATATGTTTGTATTTTTCTAAAAATATGAATAAAAATGTAATATAATAGACAAAAATAGTACAAATGATATAATCTAGCAATAAGAACCATATGATATGATCATGGAGAATGTATCCTATACTAGATATGGTAACCATCCCTCAGTCAACTGTGTAAATTTCAAAAGACTTCCTAGGAATCTCGAATCTAAGGGCATCTAAAGGCTTCGTGGAAATATTAACTAATTGGAGGTCGGTGGACACAAAACTCAATGACATGACTTTCTCTTCTATTAACTCTCGAATATAGTGCTCGTGTATCCTAATGTGCTTCGTGTGCGAAGGCTGGACTGGATTACAGGATATGTGTATCGCAATCGTGTTATCACTGGAAATAGTTATGGTGTCCAGTGAAATCCCATAATCCTCCAACATCTGCTTCATCCACAAGAGTTGCTTGCAACAACTCCCGACGGCTATGTACTCAGCCTCTAGAGTGGACAAAGAGATGGAGTTTTTCTTCTTACTCAACCGGAATATAAGAGAGTAACCAAAATAGTAACACCCACCAGAAGTTCTACTTCATCCATATACATCCCTAGCCCAATCGACATTTGAATAGGCAGATAAACGGTCGTCGGTATCAAAGGAATAAAAATATCGTATGAGAGAGACCTACTAATGTATTTGATAATACGTTTAAGAGCGAGTAAGCGAGACTCTTTTGAGGACACCTGATATTGCATACAGACTCCAACACTAAAGGAGATGTTGGGACGACTGGTAGTCAAGTAAAGAAGACTACCTATCATACTCTGATACAAAGTTTGCTCTACGTCCTTGCTTGAAATGTCCTTGCTATGCTTAGTTGAGGTACTCATCGAGGTATGTACGTGCTTAGCGGAGTGTAAACAAAATTTCTTCATAAGGTCTCTTGCATAATTAGATTGAGATATGAACATCCCATCCTCTAGTTGAGGAACTTAGAGACCAAGGAAGAATGTAAGCTACCAACTATGCTCATCTCGAACTCACTTTTCATCCCTCCTCAATGTCGTGAGCATGCTGGTAGCACGTGGATCCAAAAACTATGTCGTCCAGATAGACTTGGGTAACCAAAATAGCACATATTACCCTTCTAACAAATAACGTCTTATTTACTCGCCCTCTCCTGAAGCCATGGGATAAAAGATAGGAAGTAAGCCTCTTGTACCAAGCACGGGGTGCTTGCATCAAACCATACATGGCTTTTCTTAGATAATAGACATGTTCAGGGTTCTTAGGGTCTTCAAACCCTTTCGGTTGTTCCAAGTAAACCTCCTCCTATTGAATTCCATTCACAAAGGCACTCTTGACATCCATATAATATAACTTGAAGTGCAAATGACATGCAATGGTGAGTAGTAAACAGACGAACTCGAGCCTCCTAACAGGAGCAAATGTCTCTTTAAAGTCTATACCCTCAGTCTGTGTGTAACCCTGAGCGACTAACCTTGCCTTCTTACGTATAATGGTACCAATCATATTCTTCTCCCTAGGTCAGGGGACAAGTTCCCAGACATCATTATTTCTAAACTAAAGCAACTCATCCTGCATAGCGGATATACAGTGTTCATCTTTGAGTGCTTCTTTGACGTTATTGGGCTCGACTTTGGACTTATAGCACAGAAAGCTAGAAACATTCTCTAGTTGAGCACGAGTCTTAACCCCTAAGGTGGGATCTCCTAGAATGGAAAATGGGTAATGATTCTTGTGAGCCTAAGCAGGAGTGTCTTCTAAATCAGGAGTAGGGTCCACCCTTGGTGTGTGAGAGACAATGGGATCATCACATGAAAGTGCATTATCCTCACACAAAAGGCTAGGGTCAGCAAATGCCGGTGGTTCGTCATCTTATACGGTGATGTTTATTGACTCCATAACCTTAGAGCTGCTCAGGTTAAAAACCCGGTATGCTCTACTCATCGATAAATATCCTAACAAAATTCTTTCGTCGCTCCGAGAGTCAAACTTTTCTAATTGCTCTCTATCTCTAAGAATGTAGCATGAACTCCCCAAAACACAGGAAATACAAAAGGTCGGGCTTCTTCCCTATCCATAATTTATAAGGCATCTGAAATGTGTGTGAACGAAGATATACCCTATTCACTGTGTGGCACGCGATAGACACCGCCTCTGCTCAAAACCTCCTAGGCACTCTACGACCGAGAAGCACGAATCTAGCCATCTCTTGGATCATCCGATTCTTCCTCTTAACAATAACATTTTCCCGAGGAGTTTTCATGACCGAAAATTCATGTTTAATTCCAAGGCTATTACAGTAAATATCCCTTTTGCTTCCTTAAATTTAGGGCTGTTGTCACTACACATTCCATTGACAAGGACACCGTGTTGATTTTACATAACACGACACTTGGTCGTAAGAAACTCTATATCATTGGATTTCTCTTTCAGGAAACCTACTGTGGAATAACGAGAGATATCATCAACCATCACGATGATATACCTCTTACCACCCAAACTCTCAGTGCGATTAGGACCGATCCATGTGAATCAACTCAAGCACGCATGTAGTGGTAATGGAATTCAACTTTCACTGGGGACTATAGACTTGTTTTACCAGCTGACAGGGTCCACAAACCGCGAAAGTTGGTTTCCCAAGTGATGGCAAGCCAGGTACTAGGTACTTTTTAGCGAAACACTCCAAATTTCTAAAATCAACGTGACCTAGACGTTAGTGCCACAGGTCCATAGAAGAGATCATGGCACTATTGTAGACAAATGAGGACCTGGTAACAATCCCATAATAGTTATCTTATGTCCTCACCCCTTGCAAAAGAAGTTTACTGGCTTGATCACAGACGTTACACTCGTTCCGGTCAAAATTTATAGTAAAGTCACTGTCACACTACTGGCTAATGTTGTGTAAAATGATGTGTGCAATATCAATCGAGTTCGCAATTCTCTAATGGATTCAAACAAATTTACTTAATTAGGTGTCTAAATTTGAACAAACCAAATTCAATTTTATTCAGTCCCTATGCATGCATCTAAGTGTTTAATCAAATCAATCAAATCATGCATGTAAAATAAAGATGACAGATTCAAGAAAAAACCCCTTTCGGGTAAAATCTTTTTAACACTATGAAAAGTTTACAAGACCATTGACTTACATACAACCTGATAATGGCCCACAAGTGTAACATACGATGTTTTCATCAAACCTTCAAAGCTATGCCTCAGCCCGCAATCCAATTCATCTACACACAGAGATATACGATCGGTATCCACCGATCAGCAGTGAGTTCCCTCCAGAAATCATAAGGTGTGGAAATGCCTTCTCCACAGAGATTGAACAATAGCACGGTTGTTCTTCAGGTTCCAAAACAATTCAAAGAAATATATTTGAATTTTGTGAATTGAAAAACAAAAAGGTTTTAAAGCTGTAACCGAAGATGCCAAAAGTCTTCTGCTGATATGCAGTGTTTGTAGAATGAAAAACGTGAAAGACTTCTTAAGAAAAACGGAGTTGGAAAGTCCAATTTATAGGAACTTTATGGCGGTGGTCTCATTCGAATGATACACGATGTCGTTTGAAGTATCGTGCGACATGCGGTCTCGTTAGAACGACAAGCGATGTCATTCGAACATCATCTGCTCCTCAATTATTTCTTTTTCTTTTTCTCGATAAATGCACCGCCTTAGAAAACTCCGAAAATTAATTTTTGAGCAAAAACATTTAAAGCTCCGCTCCAACACTTAGAAAATGTTTTATGAAAAATATCCCAATACTCTAAGTGTATTATTAAGGTACTCTTAAAATAAAACCTTACCAAAGTAAATCCCGCGGAAGCTATTTGTTGAAGAACCTTGATCATTCGTGTAACACCCCGTATTTTTAGCGACTTTTAAAATGAGATTAACTAGAATTAATTGTGGGATAATTAAAAATTAATCCGAATTTAAATATTACTCCGGAATAAAGTAATATGTGAATTAGTTTGAATATTACTTGTGATTAAAAGTAATATATATGATTATGACTTTTCAAATGATAGTGATTTTTATAATCACCCCATTTTAGGTAGAGGATGGCTTCATGCTATGAGAGAATTCCTTCCACCTACCACCAGAAGCTCAAGTGCATAACAAACAAAGGCATAATTGAAATCAGAGGAGATTAAGAACTTTCTCGGAAGTTTTACTGAAAATCTCATTTCTTCGTATTGGCTCAATTTTGAGACTAATATTTTTTTATGCTCCTGCATTGCTCCCGCATTTATTTTTTTAAAAAAATCTATTTTTTATACCTTAAATCATATTTTCCTAAATTGATTTAATATATAAATTTATTTTTTGATAAAAATAATTTTTGTGAAGTGTACAATTTGTTTTGGTCAAAATATAATTTCATGTGTATTTTGTATGGTAAGAGTATTTTTTTTATTCTCTCTTATTTTAGTTTAATTTTTTTTGGTATCTATACTTTTTTATCCTATTTTGACTTGTTGGATAACTTTTCTTTAAATATATTCAGAATGTGTTTTTTTGGTACATTAATTTTTTGTAGTTTCATTTTTGATTTTTATTTTCGGATTTTTTTTTGGGGGGAGGGGGGCGGGGGGGGGGGTTGAATAGATTTAATTAAACTTTTGATTATGTTTAATTTAACCTTTAAAACCCAAAATAAAAAGGTAGTATCCTATTTATTCTATTAAGAGCCGTTGGCCTTTTCCTTGATGGTTATGAATTGTGGTTGTGGTATTTGACGCTTGTGCCTTTGTTGGTATATGGTATTTACAGATTGTACCTTGCCTTTTTCTTGGGGCTTTATAATCTAAGTGTGTGGTCATTTGAAGATTAGGGTTTTTTGTTTACTTCATCTCATTCTCTCTCTAAAATCGACTGTCAACATTTCTTCCCATTTTTTTCTCTTTTTCAGAAACGAAATACACGTTTTTTTAGATCTCCTTTTGCATTTCAAACCATCATATACTCTTTGAGAGATTTTTTTTTTTGCAAACCCGGGTGTAATCTTTAATGGTTTGGAGGTTTGCTGTTTGATCTTCGTGGGTTTATTTTTGATAGGTTGGAGGAGATTGTTCTTTTCTTTTGGAACTGTACGGTTTGAGATTGCTTTCCGGTGGAGCTGAATTTTTCGGCGATTGGGATTTTTTTCCGGCGACTGGTTTTTTTCTGGTGGTGTTATTTTCGATGGCCCTCATTTCCTTTTGAACTATATTTTTTTTGAGGTAACAGGAATTTTCTTTACCCTCTTTCTATATATATATATATAGGAAGAGGATCACAAGTGGACCAAAAGAATGGACTTTTTAATGGACTTAACAAAAAAGACTAATAACCCACTAATTTTAATTCCTTGGTGTAATGGGTCCGCGCCAGCGGCACCCAATAACGAGACTTATTAGTCTTTTTTGTTAAGTCCATTAAAAAGTCCATTCTTTTGGTCCACTTGTGAACCTCTCCCTATATATATATATATACATATACTGATATACATATATATTTTTACATATATATTGTTTGTTGGTAAGTTTTTTATTCCTAGAATTTTGTTAAAAACCTGCCTCAATTTTTTTTTAAGATTAAAACATTGGTTCTTTAAATCTCATTAAAGAGTTGATCTACTTCCTAATGAGGAGTTTGGATGTATTCCCATGGGAACCATACAATATGCCAGGAATTAATCCCACAGTCACTTGTCATCGGGTCCACATAGATCTCACAATTAACTCGATCACACCGAATGCTCGCCGAACAGCCCCATAAATGCAGAGGTAATAGAGAAGGAAGTAGGGAAACTTTTGGAGTCGATTTCCTTTAGAGAAGTTCAATTCGTGAAGTGGATTTCAAATCTGATCTTGGTCCATAAGAGTAATGGGGGTTATAGTGTTTGCGTAGACTTCACCAACCTCAATAAGGCCTGTCCTAAAGATAGTTTCCCTTTACCGAAGATAAACTAATTGGTTGATGCTATAAAAGCGAATGAGGGGATCAGCTTCTTGGAGTCTTACTCTGGATATCACCAGATCCCTTTATTAGGCCCCGACCAAGACAAAACTTCATTTATCACACCAGTTGGTCTATACTTCTGCAATGTCATGTCGTTGAGCCTTAAGAATGTAGGAGCTACATATAAAAGGTTTGTCATAAAGATGTTCCAATATTAGTGGGGGATACTATGGAGGTGTATATCAATCACATGCTCAATAAAAGAAAGAGCAAGAGAGACCATCTCTAAGATCTAGCCAATACCTTCGAAATTCTCAAGCGTTACTGGATGAAACTTAATGCCAGTAAGTGTTCATTTAAAGTCCATTCAGGAAAATTTCAGGGTTATTTGGTCAGAAAAAGAGGAATTAAGGCTAACTTAGATAAAATAGAAGTTATCAATAAAATCCAATTGCCAAAGACAGTACGTGAAGTCCAAAATCTCATTAGAATGCTCACAGTGCTCAACCGATTCATTTCAAAGTCATTTGAACGTTATCGATCGTTCTTCCTGCTGCTAAAAAAGGAGAAAGGCCTAACAAGGAACGACAAGTGCTTCAGGGCCTTATAGTAGATCAAGTCCGACCTCAGAAATCCTCCACTACTTGTGACCCTGATCAGGGAGATCCTTTCAATAAATATCTCACAGCATCAAGCCATACAGCCAGTTCGTCCTTAGTCTGCGAAAGAGAATCAAAGTCATTTCCCGTTTACTCTGCTATCAAGATGCTCTTAGATGTCGAGTAGCGTTACATGCCTCTGGAAAAACTAATCTATACTTTGGTTATCGCTTTACGAAAGATGAAGCCTTATTTTGAATCCCACTCCATCACTGTAATTACCTCCTACCCCCCTTAAATCTATTCTTCGCAAGGCTGGCCTCTCTGGACAGATGTCCAAGTGGTGGGTCGAGTTCGGGAGATTCACTATACACTTCCAACCAAGAACAACAATCAAAGGGCAAGTTTTTTCCAACTTCTGTGCATAATTCACTGGAGAAGGCCCCATTGACTAGCAACTAGCCGATGAGACAGAGTGGCATGAACATTACCAAGACAAAAGATAGACGTTGTCCATTGATGGTGCCTCCAATTTAAAGTGGCAAGAGTGAGCATCATCCTTATTACTCCAGAGAACTCCATTATTAAGTAGGGATCGGACTAGGATTTGAAGCCTCCAATAATAAGGATGAATATGATGCACCCATAATTGGATTTACAAAGCACAGTTGGTCAGGGTAAGGACACTTTACGTAAATTGCAATTTCAAATTGGTCTCTAACCAAGTTAGTGGGGGTTTAATTGCCAAAGATGACAAGATGGCAACTTACCTCGCAATCGTATGTGAGCTAGTTACGAAATTTAAGGAAGTTAACGTTCAACAGTTCTCCACGAGGCATCATAGCCATGCAAACGCCCCAGCAGTAGACTCAGAGCTCAGGAGAACTATAAAAGTTGAATTACTTGTGAAGCCCAGCATTGACAAGACAGAAGTCCCCAAGCACGTTTTTAATGTATACAAAGGTCCTAGTTGGATGGACAACATCATTTTGTACTTATATAATGAGACCTTACCGACTGATAAAAAGTTAAGCCATCGGTTCAGAGTTAAATTTGCACATTTTTACTTAAACCCAAGGGTAAACTTTACAGGAGATCCTTCATACCTCCCTACCTTCAATGCGTACATCCAAAAGACATTGAGAAAGTTCTCTTTGAGCTCTCATGATGGAGTATGTAGAAGTCATGAATAAGGAATATCCCTAGCATTCTGAGAAATCAAAGAAGGCTACTGGTGGCCATATATGCAGAAAGATACGATAGTTTATGTTCAAAAGTGTTAAAAGTGCCAAAAATTATCTCCATTGGTTCATCAGCCAGCTAGAAACCCGAGACATCTTACCATCCCATGGACATTCGCACAGTGGGGGTTGGATATCATTGCATAACTTCCTACTGCACTTAGAAATCATAAGTACTTGCTTGTCGACACAGACTACTTCACCAAGTGGGTAGAGGCATAACATCTTGCCAATATCAGGGATGCCATCATGATAAGATTCATCTAGAGAAACATCATAACATGCTTTTGAGGTACCAAGAACGATTATAACCGATAATGGCACACAGTTTGAAAGTGGTCATTTCATAAGTTTTTACGATGAGCATGGAATCAGGCACAACTTCAGTTTGGTGGCGTACCCTTAAAGTAATGGCCAAGCAAAAGCTTTTAATAAAATGATGCTCGATGTATTTAAAAAGAGGCTGAAAAGTGAAAAAGGCTCTTGGATGGATGATCTCCCTCATGTTCTTTAGGCCTATCGTACCATGCTCAAAAAGCTAACTGGGGAAACACTCTTCGCATTTACATATGAAATGGATGTTATCATACAAATTGAAGCTGGTCTACTAACCATGAGAACGAATATGGACGACCAAGGTCTCAATGACGATGCCCTTCGTAATGAACTTGACCTAGACAACGAACAAAGAGAATAAAATATGATTAAGATGGATTTATATCAGTAAAAACTTGCAAAGCAGTACAATAAGTGGGTTAATCTGAGGAAATTCCAAGTAGGAGATTATGTCCAAAGGACAGTCCTCGGTAGCGCCATAAGGTCATCGGCGGCAAGTTAGGACCAAATTGGGAGGGACCTTTCAAAGTGATCAAAGATGATATGCAAGGAGCTTATAACTTAGAAACAATGGAGGTCAGGGGGATACCCGGAGCATGGGATGCGACTAACCTCAAGAAGTTCTTCTTTTAATCTTCTTAGTCTCAACACAATAGTCTACAAAAATTTTCACATCAAACTTATGTTGCTCACAGTTTTATTTCAGTTATGAGTAAATAAGGGCCCTTTTCCTTCATGTTTTGCTTGGATCTCTTAGATTACTTAGTTAAATGTTAATTCACATTGTTTTCCAAGTAACTAGCTTGCATTCATATTTAATATTTGAAAAATGTTGATCAGACGATTAAAATTTAATTTAATTACAATGACTGTAGTTCTTATTACAATTAAAACCAAAGTTCAAAAGTCCTTGTCATACCCAACACATGCGACCTCACAACTTACTCCGATAAGAACAAAGCCCTATGGGGTATCCCTAGGAAATAATATAACTTTTCTTGGTCGATCAAATCCTGAGTGGGTAGAATATGCATAAATCGAGTGCATTTTTACCAATGTCTTTTCTAGGCTTAAGGGAGTGTGACAACACAACCTAAAAGGTAAGGAATATGGAATAACACATGCAAACGCATATTGGACTGTAAAAATGGAAAAAATAATTAGTATTGATCTTATTCACTCGGCAAACAACCAATTAAAAAGTTTACCAGTCACATAATAGAAAAATGCAAAAAATATTTACAACAGTCTATGGTCGGGGAGATAAGAACTGTTATATCTTCTTCCATTTCCCATGATCAGAGTCTGGAATGTACTCCTTGTCACTATTGTGACCTTCAAGGTAGCTCTCCACTAGATGAAGGGGAATGGAATCTATTGGTACACGAGTTTCATCCTTGCTGGAGAGAGGTCGGTTGTATATCGAGTAATCAGTTTGGTACATATATAAAAGTTGAGAGTATTAGGGTACCTTGATGACGTTGAGGAAATTCATCTAGTCATGCTTATAGGCAACATCCTGGGCTTACTGCGGCCTTGTTAGGGCATCTTTCCACCCCTCGTCATAGCCAGTTGACCATGTTGCTCGAGGTCCCATTCTAAATAAATACGGAAGATTATTCACATCACGGCTCAGTCCCATCACGTTGACATAGCTCCTCTTAGTTTCCTCTTTGGACTAAGATAGATTTTTCTTTAGATCATCATTTCATGACAGAACAAAGGCACCAACAGTTCCAACACCCTTGGACTCAGTTAGTTACACCTTTAATTCATCAATATATTTCTAAAGAGAGGCACTTATGTCTTCTAAGTCCTTTAAGTCATCCTTTAGTTTGGCGACCAAGGTGGATTCTTCCTTGTAAGATTAAGTCCTCTTCTTCATAGTTTTTCACTTAGTAAAAAATGCTCGAAGATGTTTCTCGCTTGCATTACGACCAAACACGCTATCCAAATTACTAGCACAGTCAAACAAAATAAAAATTTGTATTTCATTAACGAACGAAGGAGTAGGCAGAGCCATTACATTCCAAAAAAGGAAAAAGGAATACGAGGTATAAGCAAATAAAAAGGAAAAAAAGACAAAAAAGACCTAGAATTAGAGGCTTTATCTCTTCACCTGCTCCACTACCTCAGTTATCTTCCTATTGGATGCCACCTCCTTCTCCTTGGTGGCCACATCATTCCTTTTAGAGGACATATCCTTTTCCTTTGGGCCCCCTTTTTCTTCTTTCCAACTGGCTCATCATCAACCACGGGAGGAGGATAAGGGTCATACCGACCAAAACGTTTAGACCCCAAAGGGACCCCGATCTCCACCAAGACCTGGTCCCAACCCTTCTTGAAGATAGCCTTTCGGGCAAAGTTCATATGGATTTTAGCATCGTCACATGCCTCAAACCAATATTTATCGAAGCTGACATCCTAAAGGGTTGGGAATTCACTCGCTTTCGTGGATAACCGCTGGTTCTCCACTTCCACCAGTTCTTTCTCCAGCTTCAGTAAGTCATAAGTGATCCTCATATTGGCTATGGTCACTGCAGTGGTCTTCTTCTCCAGGTCCTAGGCCTGTTGGGCCTGGGTCATAGCCTCTGGGGATTTCTGGAGGGCCTCTATCGATTCATCATTCTTTTTGGACTAGTCAACATGACTAACCAAAAGAGTAGCAAACTCTGCCACAAACTGCAAGACAACATAAAAATAAAAATTAGATAATCGTTTGTGTTATGATTCAATAACTCAAAATAGGGGAGTAAGAGGAAAATTACCACCAGGGCCAGAATTTATGAAGCACGAAAGGAAACCTGATCGGGACCCAACCTCTCGCATCGTTCGCAATCTCCAGTGATAATTTCCCCCTTAGTAGGCTAGGGGAAAGAGATGGGTTGTGGGCCATAGATTGGGTTGGGGGAGTGTCAAGGATAGGGGTAAGGACATTATTCTTCCTCGACAAGACCATAGAGATATTCTTCTTCTTATCCTCTTTTTTTTTTTATCTTCCTCTGTCTTCTTCTTCTTCTTCTCCTCTCTTTCTCCTTGGCGACCAAACTTAAGTTGCCTGATTTGGAGGATTCACCCTCCAACTTCTTTTGCGCTTTAGCCCTTGCAGACAAAAGAACTTCGTCGTCATCATCCTCCACCAGCAAAACCCACTTTTGGTAGGTGTCATTGGTTCCTCCTCCTCTACTTGGATTAATCCAACGTCTAGAGGTTCAAAAGAAGAACAAGTTTCCTCGTTGTAACACCTCGTATTTGAGAGTAATTATTGAATAATTATTTCTGCCATTTTAAATTATATGTGTGCTGTAATTTAATTAAATAAAAAATATTGAGTATTTAATAAATATTAATTTGTGAGAATAAGATTAATATTTATGTGGAAACAAAATTTACTATGTGTGATTAAGTAAATTAAATTTGGTAAGCTACTAGTACGTCTTAGTGGGTAATAATGACGGGATTAATGATATCTCACTCGCGACATTCGAGTAGGCTATTTTTAAGGTTGAGATTAGATATTGATTTTTAGTGACTAAAATGGTGATTTCGAGTGCACGATCGATCCGAAATAGGTCGAAATTGTTAAAATCAAGTACTCGGGGGTAAAGACAAGATATCGGGGCCTTTTTATACTTGTTGGGACCTATTCAGGGGCATTTAAGTCAATTTTCATTTAAGGTTAACATAAATTCGGGATTAAGGGGTTTAAATGAGAGACAAAATCAAAATATCTCAGAGACTTTAGGTGAGAAAGGGGAGAGGAAGAACACAAAGGAACTTGGGGAAGGCTTGATTGGAGTTGAATTTGGAGGCCAATTCTCGTATGGATTCAACCCTACAACAGGGAGGAGATAAATATTTGATCATTATTCAAGGCTATCTTGTTGATTAATATATTTTTGGATTTGGGGGTCAATTATCATGTTATATATGAACCCTGTGATGAAAAATTGATTAGGGTTTAGGTATAGAACCTTAGGAGATCAAAAATATTGTTGGGATTGTAATTATTTTGGAATTATATGATTTATAGATCAAAATCTCGTCACTTTGGTTCAAGAGGCTCCTGCCCACAATCGAATAGATTCGGTGGGCAAATCGATTCAACTATGAAGGCCGAATCGATTCGGACCTGCTGTGCGGGACAGTCGAGTCTTTTAAGTTAATTTAAGGGCCTTTTGGGATTTGGTCAATTGTAAAGGGTTCATATTGGTGGTGTAGGACTTCTGGAAGCTTTGATAAATAATTATACGACCTCGGGTAGGAGATTTTAGACATTAATTATAATTATGGGTGTTTAGGAGGGGGAAAACTCTTGACTAATAGGCTAGAGTTACGGGTGTTAGGCAAGGATTACTCAGACTATATATATATATATGGATAAAGAGATAGTATATATGTGAGTATTGATATATATATATATATATATATATATATATATATATATATGTATATATATATATATATATATATATGTGTGTGTGTGTGTGTGTGTGTGTGTCATATTGAATTAAAACACACCCATTCTAGTGGATATGATATCGATGGGGGTTGCGCGTCGTGGGAGGTCACTTTAGAAACAAAATAGATGTACTACGGTTCCCCTAGGTCATAGGTTATGTGCTTGACCACGTGATGTAGGTTTGGAGTTCCATGGAATAATGTGGTATGGTTAGGATCACAGACATAAGGCCATGACCGCCTCCGATGTTCGTTTATATTTTTGAGCTCGGTGGTGAGATTCCGACCCTCTTGCCTAGAATGTGGAGGACATTCCTGGAGCTTGATAGCATGCTAGTGAGTTCATGTCCAGCGAAGAAATACTCGGAGGGATTGCGGTTACATATATTATGAGTGATGTATATATATATATACCATTTATCGGAGTGCGCAGATATTAAAAAGGAAATAGGATACTTATATTTCACAAGGAAAACTTATCAAATTATACAAGAGAATATATTACAAAGAGAGAGAATGATCTATTTGGATCGATGCCTAACCAGATGCCTAACAATAAAACTTGAGAACCTTTTTATAGGCCTCGGACTTCAAACCTGATTAATTACAATTGAATTACAGATAAGGTGGGTACAACCACTTTAGAAAAAGTAATAATAAAACAAAATTATTTTAATAAAGTAAATAGTAGCTTCTTCGTCCGTTTTAAACAAAGAAGTCAAAAGTAGCATAGTATCTGATGATGATGTTTTGTCTTCACCAGATTGACGTCATTGCTTACGATTTTTCCACATCGTGTGCTGGATAGTGTGGCAGTCGTCCAGGTGGAATAATCTCAACCAATTATTATCCTTCCATTGCATTAGCTAGGTTAGCATATGCAACTTCATCAAATTCATAGTCATTGTCTGAATCTCCAAGGTGTGGATTTAAATTATTTTCCTCATACATTTCAGCACTTGTTAATAATTCATGAGGAACATCCAGATTAATTTTTCTCCTTAGATTATCCATAAATGATTCTGCTTCAGCTTTCTGGTTTTCAGTAAGCTGGTAATTAATATCTATTGAAGTAACGAAAAGTCGTTTACCATCCGTTACCATGAACTTAAATTCTTTCTCCGCATATAAACTCTGAGCTCTGTTTGTGACAGAAAGGAACGACTTAATCCAATATAATTCCATATCCATGTAAGGAATATAAGCTAAACTATATTGGTCTTGTTTCTCCATTTCATCCCAGTCCCATTCTTCTGTTTTTCGGAGATAATAAATTTGGTAAGGAATGTAAAAATTTTCTCTTTGTCTCCATCCTACCCCTCCGCTGATTTCCAGAGTAAAGGTGTGGTTCCATCGCATAACTAAATCCATGACATGAGTGATCATTGTTTTGACCATCATGGGAAGAGCTGTGAATTTTGTTCCCAAATGAACTTGATAAATGATTTTATTACATAATCCCCATTCAAGGATTTCTGGATCCCATTCATCATCAATGTGCATATGGAGTTTAGGGATTCCATTGCCATCAAGGATATTCAAAAATTCACCATGTTGGATCAATAGGCTTTTTACCTTTTGACCATGATCTTCAACTTTTGATAAAATCTCCTCCTTGAAAACTGTGTCTGGTAGGATTTGTTTTGCTTTTTCAAACAAACAAATCCTTATGATTTTGTTGAAAATTTTATCAGAAAAGTCATTCTGCAGGAGTTCTGCAGTAGATAAAAATGTATTGATTTTTTGTAAAGAAAAATCTTCGTCTTCAAAATTGATGTTTTTCAATATCTGAAGAGCCAAAGATTTTAATTGATCTAGCTCTGCTGTTTGTTCAGCAATGCTAGTAGCAAGAAGGCTCAAATTTTTTCTGAAATCTTTTTTCCTGCCTTCTAAATGAGCTTTCCAGGAATCATTCAAAGGTTTATAAATCTGATAAGGTATTCCTGGGTTTACAAAATCATTTATTTCAGAGTCAAAAGTGGTTCCTTTGCTCTGAAGTTTTGCAAATTGATATATCAGATTGGGTGGATTAAATTTTTTCAAAAACTCTTCCCAGTCTGATATTGCT